>OY776126.1:10288549-11519289 GCA_963675135.1 Galeopsis tetrahit
GTGACTTAATTAGGGAATAGAATCTCCGCTAAAGCAGTAGGGCAAGTAACAGGACAGAATTATGTAAAACGGACAAGGAAATGCATCAGCAGCCACATTAAGAAAAAACAGAAGCAACATTATATAGGAGTAATACTCCAATTTGAAAAAAATTATGTACTGTTTCAAGCTGAGAACGATAATAGAAATATGTAGGAGTTAAAGAGCATGACTCCCATTGCAGATATGAGTTTCCATTACCTAAATTGTGTAAATGAGTTTTGGTGGATGAGTGAAACAGAGGTCTAAAACCAACATAATCTGAGGACCTGAGTCATGCCATTTTGAATTCTACAGCTAAAATTTTGAGAATGCATGCATAGGCTCATCCATCATGAGAAATGAAGTAGAAAGATTTGATTTTACAAAGAACTGTTGGGCAAGAAGATAAGTAATGCATATCCGACTGATATTTGTGGCAAAAAACGTCATCCAATTTGTCTTGGACTATTTTTGTCCCAAAGAATTCACAGAACAACATTCAATACTCGAAGAATTATGGAGTATTTGGTAAATCCTCATTTTCGGTCAAACTTTTAATTTTCATCTAAAAACATTCAAGGTCATTACTTAATAGTAAATTCAATTCAAGTGATACTAGCTCATTAGTGTCATCAGATCATCATTATTCCAGAAATCAACTGAAAGTTAAATCACATCAAGTTTTAGCTAAGCTTCAAACGCTCACCTGTGCAAGTGTAATATTGCATATAATAGCAGTATTTGCATTACCACCCAATGAAGATTGCAGAATACGCGTGAGTTTGCTGTCTCGATATGGGACATGCCCCCTGAAATATTTTGGGTAGTACGTTACAGACTTACAGTTATGAAATATCAATATCTGATGTCAGTAGCAATTCATACATACCCTTGGCTCTCAGCACCTTCACTCAGTTTTTTAATTACAGTTCCTAATGTCATCAAACTTTTATTGATGTGGGAGCCTTCCTTTAACCGAACACCTTCTGCTCCAGTCTTTGCAGCACGCTCTGAGCCAGCAAGATCCACCAAATTCTACCAAAGTTCACTCAAGAACAAAAAATCAAATAAGGAAAACAAACACTAAGATGAAAATATAAGAGGGAGAATACTCTCTTCTTTTTGTAAGAAGATAGTGAGAGCAGTCATAAAAGGACATCAGAAATAAAAAGTAACAAGAGTGGGACAGGAAAATAAACTAAGGAAATAGATCTCTCTGATCACGTTGACGTAGTACATCCACTAAGGAAAATGATAAAACAATTTAGCATTTGAGCCAGCAAAGATAGCACTACCTCACTAAGTACAGTACAATACTCTACATTACTGTAAATTGGGTATCTGGGAAAAAACAAAGTATGTTCATTATTGTTCATTGCACAAATTCTATTACAACTTTAGTCTCTTTTACAATTATTAACACTACACAATTCCATGTACAATAGATAAAACAGAGTCTAAGCTAAAGTTTCTATCAAAAGAGCAAGGGAGAGAGGGATGACAGAGAAGTTAGTTCAAAATGTTAAAAAGGATGACAACAAAAGTGGAAAACTTTATGAAGCTAAGTATGCTAACAATACAAGCTTGTTATCTTGTACAACCCATTCCCACTTGATGAAGGTGGCCTAAGTTCTTTAGGACTAATTCCTCAAAAAAGCACTGAATGTTAGAATGGAGATAGTTATCCAAAGAAGATTTTAAAAAGGAAAAAAAATGAAAAATGTTTTATTTAATAATCCTGACCTTAAAAATGATGCAAGGTTCTGAGTTAATTATATGGGATAAAGAAACAAAGAGAGGATAAATACCAAGGCAGAAACACGAACTGCATCACATGACAATTCTGCTTCTGCACCATCAATTTTCTCCCGGCTCTCGATAATCTATCACAGACAAACTCTAGATTTAACCAGTATGCCAAATATATGACAAGAATACATAAGTCAGATACATACCATGCGAAATATTGTGTGTGATCTACTACTGTACACATTCATATTTGTCTCTCCAACATGACGATGTGCTGTATGTCAAAAAAAAAAAAGTATTACATTGCAACCACATTAGCATCAATAAAATAAACTAGGTTGATGGTGGCATTCTTCCCATTTATCATTTACAGATTTACTTCACATACTTAACATAGGATGAGGCAACGGATGGTTGTAATCTTGAACCATTACAAATGTAGTTGCAAGCGTAAATTCTTAGAAGAATCTTTTATCATAAACATCTAGAAAGTAAAACAATACGATTAAACAAATTCCAGGGCAAGTTGAATATGCTTAAAATTCCTCTTATCTTCATATGTAAGGTCAGACTGATCAGAAAGAGACTTGGGAATATACATGTATATTATGGTCAGAATTAAGATTTTAAGAAATGTTATCATTTAAACAGAGATAAAACTTACATTCCCCGCCCTTCATAAGTTCAAGGACTTGATCCGCAGATGCCACGATTTCTTCTCGTAAACCAGCAACAAAGATTCCTCGCTTCATTTAAAAAAAAGAAGTTGTTGCATATGATTCAAATTTTTCCACAACATATTCAGATAACTAAAATGTAAAGTAAATTATTACCTCAATACTCTCATGAATCTGCAATTTCCTGTGGTCAGGGGCTAACAAATCATTTATCTCCTCATTGTAAATTTCCATATATGACATGCGTAGAAGAAACTCTCGGTCCACTTCCTTGAAGGAAGAAAACAGCAGTATGCATCACCAACAAATCCAGTCCACAAGACAAATCTCACAAATAACAAACCACAATTTAGGCAAGATAGATACTATTTGCTTATTCTAATGCCACAACAAATGATACCAAAGACTTAAGCCAGCCTCAATGTGTCTCTCTTTTATTTGGAATACGTTCAAATTTACTTTTAATGACCACTCACTGGATTACTAATCCGGTGGTTACCCACCCAAGTTCTACAAGCTAATTGGGAAAATCAAGTTTATAACTAATTAACCGCATACGAATCCTTTAACATCCTATACTACATCTAATTGGCTATCCTGCTTGTTTAAACACTGCACGAGCAATAAAAACACTGAAAAGAGGACGAAAATAACACGAATACCTGTTGTAATGTGTTAAAAAGATCACGAATGGCAAGGGGGATAACTCCAGGCTCAGAATCTGATCCACGCATTGTATGTGTTTTCCCACTACTTGTTTGTCCATATGCAAAGACAGTTCCTACCAGTAAGACACATATTAATGCACAACATTTCAAATTGTTAATGAAATGCCTAACAAGTCAATTTTTTTAAAGCATCCACAAGGTATTTCCAAGAAAAATTACCATTAAACCCACTAACTGCAGCCTCCACAATATCTCTTGTCCTAGCACAGTATACATCTTGGGTTTTACAATCCTCCCGGAAAATCCGATCTAAGCATCCAGAAGAAGAAAATTAGGTAGAATAATAGAACCAATTTTAAACTAAATTATCAAAAAGAAGAATGTACCAAATTCGAATTTGGTAGGTTGGTTCGGAATGAAGATGGAATTGTCGGAAAGGCGCCAAGGGCTGGATTTGGCATCCTCAGCGGAGAGAGGTCTTGCTCTTACAGAGACGTGAATTCTCTCCATCTTTCTCACTCTCTCCTCTGCCGTTTTGTTTTCAGGTGAGTGTGACCGGAGGAAGGCGGATTGGTATAAAGAGATTTAAAAGGGGTTTTCCCGGGTTTAAATTCACAACGGGGCTATTAAATTCTCACCGTCCGATTGTAAAAAAATTGTCTCCCTCTCCCTCACTTTTGTATTTAAAGCTCTTCCTTATCAAGAAAATTAATCACATAAAATAATCACATTTTTTATATAATGATTTTAATAAATTATAAAAATATTGAATAGAAACATACGTAATTCTCTAATCAAATTTTATAAATTGAAAAACGTTCAAAGTTATAAAACTAAAGTTGAACTCGACTAAAATTGATATTTTCTCCATTTGTGTGTTTGATTTTCTTGCAACGGTACTAATTTATTTTCAAGGTACTAATTAATAAGTATTATAAAAAATTCAATATTAATTTCTCTGTAAAAACTATATATTTTTTTTAAAAATATTACCATATAGTTTGATCATGTTTAGGTTATTTTGAGAATCATCATCTATATATTTTTATTATATTATCTTAGACAGACTCCTAAGATTTTCTCCTAATTTATACTCCCTTCTCTGTCCATGAAAATTTTACAGTGTTTTTTGGACACAGAGTTTAAGTAAAAAGTATAATAATTAAAACGTCAAGGGATAATTTTATAAATTTTTATATAAAAAATAAAAAAATAGTTAAATTGAGTGTATAGTAAGGTTCAAAAGTAATGATATAAATATATGTATATTTGTGATGGTTTAAAATTGTGATGAAACAAACAAAAAATAAAGTATGAAAACTTTTGAAAAAATGAGAAGTGTTTTGAGTTAATTAATTTTTATAAGGATACTTTAAAAAATCCTGCACGTTTTGGTAAGAATAATTAATTTTGGTATATTTATTATAAGGATATTTTTGTAATTTTATATTTTTAAAAATAAAAATTAAATATTTTAATAAAGATTAAGAAATTTAGAAGTTTATAGAAGGAAAGAAATCGAAAATATTGAGTGAGGTTTGCAATGATATGAGAATAGTCGTTCCATTGGTTTTAGATTATCATTAACGCTTAACGTATCATTATATTTTAGATTATGGTGATTGACCAATTGATGATTAGTCAAGTACTGTAAGTGACACAATTGTTCAACCTGTAAATATATTTATGAGTACTTTTTACTTATGTGATCAGTAATCAAATTTCAAATGCACACACAAATTAAATTTAGATAGATTACATTACATTTATTTATTTATAAAAGAAAGGAAGTGAGAATGTCTTTCAAAACTTTGAACATGCCAAGGAAACACCCAGCAGCAGCAATCAGATAACTTGCTGAAGTTGGTGCAACTAACAAGTTAGTTCCTCTCTTTATTCTAAGTTCTAACACTACGCTGGCCTCTCTTACTGCCTCTTAATACAAACGGAGAAGAAGAAGAAGAAGATATATACAATGTGTGATCATGAGGAGGATGAAGTACGAGGCCCCTTTACGCTATCTATAACCAACAAACCACTTTTAGACTTCGACTCCTATTCTCTGAGCAACCTGACACACGAAAGAATGAAGTTATTTGTGTGCATTGGCAGCAAAAATCTTCCCATAACTCTGGTGGAGTCGCAAGAGAGAGCACAAGAAACAAGCCAATCAAGAGAGTGGACAGATAAACTAGAGATCAACACATTAGACTACATATGAATAACAAAGCAACAAGACCGAATGAACTCAATTAGATGACTCCACCATGACTTCACCTTAGATTACATATGAATAGCAAAGCAACAATCAAATTATGCCATTTCCAGGAATTACAATGATAATTTTAACATAATTTAATAAAAAGCTCATGGAGATGATCAAGATTTATAGCAAGTGAAAAAACTAAATTTCCCAAGTATGAAGTACCTCTTTGAAGGATTGAACCTCACTTCCCCAAAGCCAGGCATCACAGCCAGCATCTCTGGCACCCCATATGTCATTTCTACGGTCATCCCCAACATGTACAGCATCCTCGGGTTGCACGCCCAAGAATTCACAAGCTTTCAGGAATATCGTAGGATTCGGTTTCTCTGCTTCAACCTGTTTTTAAACAAATAGCAAGAGCATTATGTTAGGCAGACTGGCCAATATATTTACGCATTCTGAGAGAAGTAAAGTATCCACTTACTTCAGCAGACACTGCAACAGCATCAAACCAGTGATCGCATTTCAGTGCTTTTAACAACGGTCTTAACCTAGTGTCGAAGTTAGACACAACTGCTACTTTTACCCCTGCTTTTCTAAGAGCTCGGAACACTTTTTCAGCATCTGGATCACATAGGTGCCAAGCCTATCAAAATTGAGTAATTGAAATGTGTAAGAGGATAGGCACAAGAGAAGTTGAAATTAGCATTTCAAGGACATGATTTGATATTAGTAAAAAAAACAATGATTAAACACATACGAAGGTATGCAAATTCCTCTAGCTAACAAACCTTTTCGGTGGTGTAATAATCATACACCTCCTCAAAATACTGAGAATCGGAACACCCCGTTGAAGAACTCACTATGTACTGCCAAAATGGTCTCCCATCATTCACATATCTGCATATTATCAACACATCAGAAGTTGGTTCTGCTAGCAAAGCAGGAATGGCAGGAAACTATGAAAATCAGGAGGTATTATCATTCTTCATTGCTGCAAGACAAGAATATCACCTGAGTCGAGATCGACCCCAGGGCTGTTCATAAGCCCATCGATATCTCTTTAATATCTCGTCTTCAGAGTACTCAACTCCATACTTTTCACCAATCTGCCGATAAATCTACATCACAACAGCAATTTAAGTCAAACTGAATTCCCAAACATCAATATAAAGAGCAATCGTGATAGGATTAATAGCAAGGAATTGCATAGATCTGCATACACCAAACATCTAAGTAACATATGTCCACAGTGGAAATAAATTGAGGTGTGTAAAATTGAAAGAGACATGTGAATATTTAAGTTGTTTCATTCAAAAGAAGCATTAAACAGGGTTTTTCCTATATCACAAACAGGTTTGTCCATCAATTATAGAATCAGGAAATAAACAAAACTTTGAAATAAAGCCTCAAAGTAGACGAAATCATTAATTCAGATAATAGCCCTACATCAACAGGATCCAAAACATGATCCTGCATATTTTGCACAATTGTACCACAAATAAGTCAATAACGTAATGGTCATCAATCAAAGGCCCATACTCAGATCAAAAAATTACTTTAGATTGTTACTCTTAACAGAAATGAAAGGAAAAGAAGAAAACCTGGGCCATGGGCTGAGACGGAACAACGAGAGTTCCAACAGCATCAACGAGTAAAGCCTTATGTGTAAGACCTCCATACAAATTTCTCCGGTAATCCTCGTAATCTTTAAACGTGTCCAAAATTCTCGACCCACGCAACACCTCCGACGGCGGAGGCGCTTCCGGTTGAAGCTCAGAAGCTGCGGCTGCGGCGGTGGAGAAAGACGGAGATCCCGACCTGCGAGGCAGCGCGAAACGCAGCTGTTTGGGGGAAGTGAGGAGTTTAGTGATTACGGTTCTAGCTGAAGAAGTCATCCTTTAGTTTCTCTTCAGAAATGCACCTACATTTCAGGCTGTGTTTATCTGCGTATGCTGAATACGAGAAGCTCTGCAATTTCTCTCTCTCTCTCTCTCTCTCTCTGTATAAAATGTACTACTCCACTGCTAAATCAGAAAAGAAAGGTTGGGGATTGGGGAGATTTCACAATTACTATTGTGCCCCTTAATGGATTTTATTGAGGTTTTAGTTTATTTTATAGAATTTCCTCCGTCCAAATTTTGTATCCACGTGTATTATTGTAAGAAAAAAATAAATATTTTCATTTATAGAAATATATGTGTTAAATTTGAACTGACAAAAAAAAAATTAATATAAAGTAGTAAGATAAGATAGAGTTTTTTTTTTCTTCTCTTTTTGAGCTCATCTGAATTTAGATAATAGGCCATCTGTATAATTTGGTCTTATAATATGTCAGGACAATATGTGAAAAAAAAAATGATAGTATATAGACATATAATAATTTTATTGATTAAACTGTCTAGAAATTTTTTCATAACTTTTTTATTGTACAAAGTTCTCTTTTTTCATCAAGAAATGCCTTCCGGTATCTTGAAAATTTCAATTAGAATTTTACTATTTAAATTGTTTAAGTTATACATTACGAATGTTAAGTGTTTTTTTTTTTTTTTTTTTTTTACATAATTTCGTGAACTACATGATTAAAATATAGAGTTAAGTGTTACAAATTATTTTTGTTAAACTCTTTTCGAAACGGGAAATAGAATAATTATTATCAATGGCTAAATATCCAATATGGCCAATAGTGGGGCATCCTCCTAGCTTTATTTTAAAGGCAATAGTGGGGGCATCCTAGCTTTAATTTAATACTCCCTCCATGCATTAATTCGATTTCCATCAAAATTGACACAAATTAGTTTTTTTTTTTTTAATCCATAAAGTAAATGAATTATGAAGTTAATATGAATGAAAATTTAAATAATTATGTGATAATTGAAAATGAATAATTTTATTAAAAAATATGAGATCAAATTTGGTGGATTGATGAGGAATAAGGTAAATGAAAACAAATGCTTTATTCCCTCTTCCTACATCCGACAAATATTTTGGACTTTTAGTGCACAAATTTTTTCATTTTTTCCTTTTCTTTTCCCCTCCTTTCATCACTTGTGGATATAAAAGCATGTCTCTAGTCATAAAATTTTAATTTAAACATATACTACAGGCCGCCTAATATTACATTTTTTAAAGAATATCATGAATAAGATGAATTAAAAGACATAAGTAAAAATTACCGCACATTAAATTTATACTTTCAACCAGTACAAAAATATAAAAATCATATAGTTTTCAAAAGAGCATACAGTACTATTGGACAAACATAAAGTGCATGTTATCAATATCAATAATTACCCATATAATACAATACTACAAAATAAAGCCATAACATTTTATTACATGAACAACTTATAAAGTGTATTTAAGTAGAAAAATATATATCTCCTTTAATTTAAAAGAAAAGGATAACTTAAAAACAAGGCAAACAAACAAGAAATCTCGCGTGGCTAATGAATATGATCGTCTTCATCCTTGTCACTAAACTGTACATGCGAGTCCATATCACAAAGGTGAGCCCACCTTTAACGTCTGACACGTGGACATCTTTCTTCACAATCAATTATTCATACTCATATTAAGAAAGTGTAATACTTTCAATGAGTAAGTTTTAAATTGTATTTTTGTAAAAAAAAATTATATATAAAGTTCAAAAAATTAGTTGACTTGTGCGTATGAGTGAGTCCGAAAATAATACTGCGTAGTATTTTATGTAAAATTAATTGTTGATAATGTGAGGGTGAAATTTATAAAGAGTTAACAATTTTAAAAGTGTAAAAAATTAGTGTGAGACGTTTCAAAAAATAAAGTGTGAATATTATTCGAGGGGTACTTTTGTAATTTGGAAATGACATGAAATTCCTATGTGACGATTTTATTTAGAAACAAGTAAAGAAATTTGTTTATTTTTTATATTACAGTTTTAGGATTTCAATATTTTAAAAAAGATAAGAAAATGTAGGAAAAATAAATAAAATTGTTAATTCATTTTGAAAAATATGAGAGGGTTCGTTTAATTTAATAAAGCAAATGAAAGTTTCGTGCAATTATCTCAAAACCACAAATTGTTAACAACTTAACAAAAATTAGAAGTAATCTAAGGGTGTTTTCAAACACTACAAACAGCTTCCAGAATCACTTTTTTTAAAGTTGTCTTCTCACAACTTTTACTTTTCAGAAGTGTTTTTAAGCTGTGTATAGAGTTTGCAAACATCTCATAAGTAACATCCAACGCGATTGGAGAATGAAAACAGATAGAGCGAGACATTGTCAAAATAGACAACTAGTGACTGTTCGTGCATACCAAGGGCTGGGTTTTAAATTTATTCATACGACAAAAAAATAAATCATTTGAATAAAATATGAACATATACTGATTAGGCTTAAAAATATTAATTATAAATTATTCAGGTCTTCAAAATTGTTTTTCTATTCATGATCTTATTATTTTGCAAAGATAAGTAAGATTTAATCTTAATTAGTACTATTAGATAAATAAAATTTTGTTACTAGGAGTAACAATTATTGTGAGATGGGTGACTAATTTTGAAGTTGGGTCATATTAAAACTTCATTGATAAATCAGTGAGCTCTAATTCCTATAGTAATTCAATTTTCTTCCCTATGTTATCAAGTCTTAATTAAATTATTTATTTTTATAATAGGTGCTAATATTTCGTTTAGTATTATTATGGAGAAAATTGCAGATTTGGTCCCATTAACCATGGGTTGGTTGGGTTTTGGTCCCATTATATTTGGATTTAGTCCCATACGATATAAATCTTGTAAATTTGGTCCCATACGATATAAATCTTGCAAACTTGGTCCCATACGATATAAATCTTGCAAATATGGTCCCATACGAAATAAATCTTGCAAATTTAGTCCCATATGAAATAAATCTTGCAAACTTGGTCCCAAACATTACAAAAAATGCAAACTTGGTCCCAAACATTACAAAAAATGTAAAATTGGTCCCAAACATTACCATAAAAATGTAAAATTAGTCCAAAAGGTGAAAAAAAAAACTCATTAATTAATAATTATTATTCAAATTATATAATAATGAACTATTAATTAATATATAATAACATTTATATAATAATAAATATTAATAAATATATAAAATCTAAATAGACTTTATAATATTTAAATTTTATAAAAAATACGAAATAGACTTTATAATATTAATAAATATATAAAATTTAAATAAACTTAAAAATTTATATAATAATCAATATTAATAAAATTTATATAATAAACAATATATTACTAATAACTTAACATATGAGATACATACATTTTATTTAAAACTAATTATTATTTATTTTATTTTTCTTCTCTTATGTATTCTAATAAATTTGTATTGTAAGTTTTTTTTTTTTAAATTCTACTATATGATTTTGATTTAATAAATAAATAAAATTAAGTGTTTGTAACTATTGAAAATTTTAATAAATTACTCATCACCCTTATTTAAATATCAATAGGAAGGGTTAGCTATTGTTAATTTATTATCATTAGGTATAATCATTTTGTTGTAATTTAATTATTAATGTAGTTATTAATTTGATATGTATTCATTGAGATATACATGTCTCAATTATTGTATTGACAAGTTTGATATAACTTTTATTATTATTTTTTTTATAAATTTTACATTTAAAAAAGTATACAGAGAAAATTAAGTTATACTCTTTTTTATAAAATTTAGATTGATTAATAGATTTTATATATTTATTAATATTGATTATTATATAAATTTTATTATATATTATTAATAGTTAATTATTATATCAATTTGAATAATAATTAATTAATGTGTTTTTCTTTTCACTTTTGGGATCAAATTTGTATTTTGTTTTTATAATTTTATTAAATTAAAGTATAACTTAATTTTCTAATGTATGCTTTTTTTAAATGTAAAATTTAGAAATAATAATAATAATGGAAGTTATATCAAACTTGTCAATACAATAATTGTGACATGTCTTTCTCAATGAATAAATATCAAATTAATAACTACATTAATAATTAAATTACACATCGACAAAATGATTATAGCTAGTGATGATAAATTAATAATAGCTCTAGCCCTTCCTATTGATATTTAAATAAGGGCGATGAGTAATTTATCAAAATTTTCAATAGTTACAAACTCTTACTTTTTTTATTTATTAAATAAAAATCATATAGTAGAATTAAAAAAAAAATTAAACTTACAATACAAATTTATTAGAATACATAAGAGAAGAAAAATAAAATAAATAATAATTAATTTTAAATAAAATGTATGTATCTCATATGTTAAGTTATTAGTAATATATTGATTATTATATAAATTAATGTTGATTATTATATAAATTTTCAAGTTTATTTAAATTTTATATATTTATTAATATAATTTGAGTAATAATTATTAATTAATGAGTTTTTTTTTTTCACTTTTTGGACTAATTTTGCATTTTTTTTGGTAATGTTTGGGACCAATTTTGCATTTTTTGTAATTTTTGGGACCAAGTTTGCAAGATTTATTTCATATGGGACTAAATTTGCAAGATTTATTTCGTATGGGACCATATTTGCAAGATTTATATCGTATGGGACCAAATTTGCAAGATTTATATCGTATGGGACCAAATTTGCAAGATTTACATTGTATGGGACCAAGTTTGCAAGATTTATATCGTATGGGACCAAGTTTACAAAATTTATATCGTATGGGACCAAGTTTGCAAGATTTATATCGTATGGGACTAAATCCAAATACAATGGGACCAAAATCCAATCAACCCATGGTTAATGGGACCAAATCTGCAATTTTCTCTATTATTATGTGTGAATTGTAAGTCACATAACTCCCGTAAATATCTCCAAGCTAGGGGACAGCTGTCAGCAGACCATGTCCAATCGTTTACCACCTTACAATTTAGATTCGACATTTCAATAAAGTAAGTATATCACAAAAGATGAAAGTAACTACTCCCTTCCCTTCAAAATTCCTTTTAAAGAAAGTGTAATACAGAGTTTTTAAGGTTAATTTTATAAATATTTATATTTATAAAATAAATAAGTTGACTTGAATGTATGTGTAAGTTCAAAAGTAATGACATTTTATGTAAAATTGTGAATATAGTAAAATTAGAGTAAATTAAATTTATATAAAAAAAATTATTTTAAAGATGTGAAGGTTATTGTAGAGTGGAAAATGTGATGAGGGAGTAGCAAAAATGAGAAACCAAATTTTTTTCCTATATATTTACTTTCGATTTTAAAATCTGAGTTTTGGGTTTTAAATTTTTTACATCTATTTTAATTTGAGATTTAATAGTAAAATAATAAATGTGATTAGCCATACTGCATGTGTATCAATTATACAAGTAATATAATAAAAAAAATGTTCCACCATAACGTAGAAGTAGGCATGTGCAACGGTTCCAAACCGCCGGTTTCGGTTAGAAACCGGCGGTTACGGTTTTGGTTTTTCGGTAACCGTAACCGAACCGCGAACCGCCGGTTACGGTTACGGTTTTCAAACCGGCGGTTCGGTTTGAAAACCGCCGGTTTGGCGGTTTGTTCATTTTTTATTTTTTTTTTTTTAAATATTATCTCCGTTTTCGCTCGTTTTCACTCCGTTTTCGTTTGTATTTTATTCGTTTTAACTCATTTTTTAGAAAATACATTACTAGAATTGAATAAAAAGTATATAACTTAAATTTATACATTAAAAATAGAAGAATTGTGTATTAAAAAAATTTTTTTTTTTTTTTTTTTAATAAAAACCGGCAAACCGCCGGTTAACCGGCAAACCGCCGGTTAACCGGCAAACCGGCGGTTTGCGGTTTGTCAAAATGACGAACCGTAACCGAACCGCCATTTTTCGGTTACGGTTCGGTTTTCAAACCGTAACCGGCGGTTTGGCCGGTTGGCCGGTTTGGCGGTTCGATTTTGCGCGTGTCTACGTAGAAGTCATACTTTTCTTAAATCATGAGACTTCACACCTTCCTATTCCTAAGGGGATGTTTGTTTTGGGATTATGTAGAATGGGGAAATTCTGGATGAGGAAATCCTGGATGGAGAAATCCTGATGGATGGTAATTGTGTGTTTGTTTTGGGATTTTGAGTAGGATGGGATGCAATTTTATGTCAAATCAAATTGTGTAAGAGTAGTTGAATGTGATGTAATAGTAAGATGTATAAGTATTTTTAGAAATGAATGTAGTTGAATGGGGAAATCCGAATGTGAAATCCCGAAGTAGAACAAGGACTCCCACGTTCGGACGGGTGAGCCCCAAAACAAACATCATAGTAGAATTTTCCCACCTTGCCAAGTGTTACTATTTCACAGTGGAATTAATAGAAAATAATTGCAACTAGATACTCCTACTACCACAAAATGATTAAACAAGTGAAAAAAATTATAAATTTAATAAGAAAATTACAATTTTGTGGTCTCCATTCAAATAAATTCCACCCATGGAAATAGATGAAATAATCCATGGCTAGGATCTCTATATCTAATTTGTGGAACAAGTGTTTTTGAGACCCACCATGTTTTGAAATTTGAGGTTTGAAACCTTCAAGTGATCAAATTTTCTTGAAATGGATACTATCCATATCTCATAATAATCATAAGAGGAGTCGTAGTTACTCAAATCATTTTCATCACTTATCGTTTAAAAAAAAAAAATCAACTTCACTTCCAATATTAATTTAAGAGTTTCTATGATGGATTTTGCAATCAAAGGTTAATATGTAATCGCTCAAAACTCAAGTGAAATTTGAACTTTTAAAACCAAATATCAAATTAATTTTTCTTTTTAGGTAAAAGTAAGACGATTTGTATTAAATTGATACATTCAACTTGATTATAACCGATGAGCGTTCTCTTTAATAAATTGGTTTTTAGGGTATTCGACACTTAAAAGATTTGGAAAACATTCTAATATTCTAGAACAAACATAACACATGGAGCCTATAACTTAATTGCATAATTACATTCATTATATTCATCGATCCAAATTTATTTAAAATATTCTATCAATTCGAAGATATTCACATTTTATTTTTAACAACATAAGACATTGATACCGATCCTATCCATAAATTTCCATTCTCTTCATTAACCTCACTAACTTGTTTCCACCACATTCCCTTGCTGGAATCCAATACCTCAACCACATTCCCATCCCTATCCAACCTAATTCCCATTCCGGTCTTTCCAATAAAACGAGCCAAGTATGAGTATATTTTCGTAACATTCAATACTCTTACGAGAGTATTTCCGATCCAAGGATTGGAAATGATCCATTCCAAAATCTTCCCCCTCCTGGAGTTGATTCCGACCCAAAATTCCCCATTCTCATTCCGTTTAATGTTATCAGGAAATCCTGAGAATTGGAATACCAATTCAAGGTTCCCAACTTTAGAGGTTTTAAGCCATACTTTAAATAATCTACAAGTTGTAGTTTCCACAAAAAGTAGAAAATCTCCATCCCTACTCATTGCAACACCGTTTGGGAACTTGAGGTTATTGAGAAGAGTAGTGGTTTTTCTCGTTTTGAGATCGAATTTCATTAGTCTTCCAGTATTGTCACCTGTAATTATTACAGAAATATGATTCCTGCACATGTAAATACACAACCTCAAGTTTTATTTAAATAAATTTCACCATATAATAGTTTATACCACAATACAAATATATATAATAGTGTAGAAATGATGTGGCACTTCTATCAAATAATTTTAACGATGTTGTCTCAAATTTGTTTTTAGAAACTTATTTATTTGGCATTAATTTTCATATAAAAAAATTCACAACTCTTACTCTTAAATTTCATTTTATATGCACTTTATGTCACTATATCTTTTATTTAATATCTTTACTTTTATCAAATTAAGATAATGAATACTCTTAATTAGTCTTTTTTTTTTTTTTTTTTTAAGTGCAGTCCTGGGTAATAGTAATACCTACTAGTAAACTACAAAGGGATCTTGTCTTTATCTTCTACTACGGAGTACTCCTATATCTTAAATAAATCTATATTGGAAGGTTCTTCAACTTTTGTTCTCCCAAGACACATGATTTTAATTAATAAAATAATGGGAACTAATCATAGGAGTATAACTTAGGAGTATAATATTATTATTAAATATAAAAATTCAAACAGAAAGTATTACTATAACTTATAATATTATTATTAAATATAAAAAAGGATAAAATTGTAAATCGCATTCTCTTCTACAAGTATATATATATGAAGGATATATATGGGTGTTTGTTGTAACTATCTTCTTACCTCATCTCAATCTTTAATTTCCTTTTCCGACACCTTTACCAAAATATTAAGTCACTGCTTTACTCATTATAACTGTATCAACAAACTCCTTTTAATTAATTTAGATATTTAAAGAAAATCCGCATTATTTTTAAGTATTATACTTATTTTATTATTAATTGCTCATTGTATCCAATTTTGTTAACTTTTGTTTATTGCTTTACACTTTTATTCTTTAACTTTTGCCACACTGGATTTATTCTAACTTTGAAAGTGCCAACAGCAATAATAAAGTACATGAGTAGAAAAGAAATAATAAAGTATTTGGGGCAAAAGGAAAGTCAGTGAAAGCACATGGACCTAAGTATGAAAATTGAAAAGCATTTTATAATTTTATAAAGCTACAAACACACACATAGATGTAGTCGACAATTTTCTTGTATTAAAAATATGTCACCTAATAGTTTAAATTATTTTTAAATTTAAAAAAACCTGTAAGTTCACTACATGTCTACAAATTATTTAAAAATTTAAATATGAATTTAAAAATTGTGACAATTTTGAAAATAAAATGATATTGTTTTAAAAGTGTAAAAATAATTTCGACGGATAGAAAATAAAAGTGTGCAAATTAAGGCTTATTAATTTAAATAGAGTATTCTTACCGTCTGGTGAACCTGGTACTGCTGTCTGTAAAATATACAGTTCCACTGACTGGATCAATGTCCAAAGAATTGGTAAACCCAAAAGCAACTCCATTCGCTTCTTTTACTAATGGGCTACAAATCCCACCATTTGGGCCCACTATAAGAAGGCCCAAATATGCGTCTGCAATGATGAGATCACCTGTCTTCTCATTGAATCTCAGGCCCAGTGGCCTCCCACAAATGGGCTCTGTTTTAGAGTGATCATGGGAACCTTCACAACCATCCCTATACGATATAAAAATTAAATTGTTGCCATAATTAGAAATGAAAAAAAAAAAAAAAAAACTTTCATGTATACGGCTCAGTCGAACCGGCGGTTTGCAAACCGTAATCAAAACCGATATTAGGCAGCTCAATTTTGGCTATAAATTTTAGCAAACCGTAACCGTCGGTTCGATTACGGTTTGAGCTGGATGTGCACCTTTAGCTATAATTGATTATATACAGGTTGTGAAGCGCCTAGTTGATTGCAAGTTTTTGTCTTGTTTATTTTTTATTTACATGTATTTCACATCTCAATTTTGAAGAGTCCAAATATTGGCTGGGTCTATTATCATTGTCTTTTCCTATTATTTTGTTATTTTAATTTCCTACTTTTTGTATTTTTAGACGAGCCCTTTTCCTTTTTGGATTATTATCTTTATTTTTTGTGGCCACCTTTATTTTTCCTTTCCTTCAATCTCTGCCATATGTTTTCTTCTTACTTTTTAAGTTTTTATACAAGATATGCTTATTAGGCAGTATTGTGAAAAATAATTGAGAGAGAAAAGATAAAATAATTAAAATTAAAAAATGCAGAATTTCTATAAAATTAGAATTAGAAAACAGATGGAGAAGAGACAAGGTGATCGAGGAAAGGGAAAATAATTAAAAAAAAATGGTTAAAGGGATTATACTTACACTAATAAATCATTTGTTATTTGCATACTACATAAATGCACGTACACAATACATCAATTTTCGATACTCAAATTCAACATAATTCATAAGAGTGAAATCAATAAAATAAATTATTAGAATTTAATAGTAATTGTAAAAAATCCTCATGTAGAATTAATTAATTTATATCAAATTCTAAAAATAATCACAATTCAATCAAATTAAACTCGATTTTCGTAAATTACTCATATTGTCGGGGCAATTGATAGTGATTTTTCATATATCGTACAATTTACGAGAATGACTTGTTATAGAAATTGCGTGTTAGAAACCAAGTTCAGAATGGGGGGGGGGGGGGGGGGGGGGGGGTATCAATCAATTTATTACAGTAACTGCTAAATTAAGATACTCCTACAAAAAAAATATATTCTTGCAATTGCATGCACATGGATTCACTGTTTTCTTGATATTGAAAACAAAGAACTAATTACCTCTGGATTTTCAAAGCTTTTTATTCTCAAAATATACTTAATACAGTAATTTTTTTTATTTAACAAGCCTTTGTAATTGTACTTCCTTAGCTAGCTACAAGGAAGATCTAGAATTAATAATGAATGAAGATACAAATTTGTATGAGATTAACGAATTTCGTCACATGTACGTACATTGTAAACTCATAAATTTATGATTCTATTTAAATCATTCAAACATGAGTCAATATGTATCACGTTAGACCATCTCAAATAAAACTCTTTCAAATTTCAATAGTAAAAAATTTAAAAATAAAAAAAGCTTGAACTAATAGTTAGCTTGGGTAGTACTCGCCCACCCTAGTAAAAGCGACGGGAAAGTCGTGATCGATGAATAGTATACAATCTTTGACTTTATTTATTTATTATTATTCCAAAATTTCGTATTTTATATAACGAATATATATGCTAACTAAATATTTAGTACTCACTAATACATAGTGTAGAAAAAATATCATGTGTAAGGGTAAATATTGTATACACCTTGTACACCAAAAGTAATACTCCAATATTAAAAGTGTAAAGTGGCAATGCACATAATAATTACCAACTTTTATATGGTATGTTCAATCGCTTTTTAGCATTTTTTTTCCTCTTTAATTGTCTTATACATATTTTATAATTAAAAAGCTTATTCAATAATCTATATATATGTCTCTTCCACTAATATCGATCGATCACCATTAGCTGTGGATTGGTTGGCATAAAAATCATGTACAATTCGGTCCAAAATAATAAAAAACATCATTTTTTCAGTAATGTGTAGTTTTGAAAAATTTCATACCTTTTGAATACAAAAATTAAGAAATATATAATAATAAAATAAATAAATATATTAGTGGTAATGTGAAGAATAATAATAATGAAATGTAATATATTTGTATCGCACAATTTCAAGCAAGCTGAATATTATTTTCAAACACGCAAATAATTCATGCAACAATCGTGTGTGTGTAATTGTGTTTGTGTATCCGCATTTCATTCGAATAAAAAATCTTTTAAAATAATCCCCAACAAATAAAAAAGAATTAATTAATAGAAATGCTCACCTCACCGGGGATGTAACGGCAAAGTCAACCCACCGGCTTTCGTTGGCCCGCCACCGGATTATCCTCCCGTCGGAGACGCCGGTGTAGGGTCCGCCGCCGCTGCCATCAAAAGCGAAGCTCTCCGGCCCTACCGCCCCACCGGAAATCGGCATCACAACCGGAGAATCTTCTTGATTTTCTATGTCCGAAAATAAGGTTTCAATAATATTCTTGATTTTTGAAACCTTAAAATCAGGAGTAGCTAACAAAATGGCAACAAAAAGAGCTGCAAATATTCCAGATGAAATAAGTAACATTGTTGCCATTGCTTTGGCCTGAAATACTATTGGGATAGCCATTCTTGATTTTGGAATATTTTGGAAAAAATAGAGATTTATGATTTTATATTGGTATGTATGAATTTGACAATTAATTAATAGGGGCATGAATATTAAAGGGGGTGCTTGACATGGAAGTGTCCACCTAAAGAATAAAAGGGTATAATTAAGATAAAGACTCGTCTGAGGGAGACATTCCGTTTACAAAATTAACACAAGGTAAAGTCTAGTATGCACTCGAGTGCATGCTGTGCACCCTAGTCCATGTGCACTTTTCAGTTTACTGACTTACACTTTTTGGTAAACGGTGTTGCACTTTTCAATTATTACTAAAAATATTATTATACAGTTTAATAATTGAAAAATGCAACACCATTTACCAAAAAGTGTAAGTCAGTAAACTGAAAAATTGAACATGGACTAGAGTGCACAACATGCACTCGAGTCCATTACAGACCAACCCTTAACACAAATATCTTTTAAAATGTTAAAACGTCATACCTAAATGGTATATCCTTTGTCATGAAACAGTCCAACACAAGTATTTCAAAAAAAAAAAAAAAAAAAGTGATATATACAAAAAAAATACGGTTCCCAAGAAATGAATGACATAAATTTCTAAGAAAATACATTAATCAATGACAATATGTGACGCATTTCAAGAAAAATGCAGGAACACAGTCTATAACGGAATCTGACAGAGTTTTACAGGATTAATTATAATTCTTGTCTTTCTTTTATTTTTTTTGTTTAAATAATTAATGACAAACTAGTACAAAATTACAGGGGGTCCAAAAACAAGTGGTTTTGATTACAAATATTCATTTATATGCAGACACGTTCATGTGAATATGCTAAATGACTTTATTGATGGATATATATACAATTACGACCGCTGATTTGAATTTTATAATTAAATCGATCTTCAAACAAATGGTTCCAATAATTTATACTTCTGAATATTTTGTTCTCATTTGGCGATAGATATTATTTACACGAAAGTCTAAGTAAAAATGATTATGAAAAGCTTATAAGGTAAAACTCATATTGTTGATAAAATTTAATTGAAAGATGCCAAATATTTAAGTTTTACTAGTACTAGTATATTTTTTGATAATATATATAGATATTAGATAATACTTTTTCTCACAGGGGCCATGAGTCCCATGACCCCTAACCTATACCACTAACTATTTTTTTTTAATACGAATTATACAATCCATTTAGGGCATCCTTTAAATTAATCTTGATCTCATTTTGTTGGGGATAATATTTGTCAAGTGTTGATGCCAAATCTTTATTCCTCATTACATCATAAATATCTTTATGCCAAATCTTTATTCCTTTCACGTTTAAATTTATTAGGATCATTTATTTGTATATGAGTTAATATTCCGTATTAATTAGTTTATGTATTATGAGATATAATGAGATTCACTTTTAAATAAGGTGACGAGAACTTGAATGAATAAGTGATGGTTGAAAATAAAGATAAAATAGTACGAATATTTTACTTTTTAAAAAAAATATATGAAAATAACGAAAATTTATAGCAAAATATGAAAGTGAAAATTTGGATGGGGATGAGAAAAAGTATACGATCAAGACTAAAAAATAACTCATGATAGCGTTTTATCCATTTAATAAGGCTTCGAATGGCCCAATAAGAAAATATTCTGATAGCCCAATTACAATCTAATAAGCCGTCAGATGGGCTAGTATTAATATATGGGCGGCGTTGGCTATATACCCCTCTGTTAAGTATACTCCCCCTCTACATTTATTAATTTAATATTAATGTAAAATATCTAAACTATCCTTGTATTAAAATAAATTAAAATAATCATGATAAATACACTCCCCCACTTTTAAAACCCTAACATTAATAATTGTCGTCGCCGCCGCCTCCTCCGGCGACCAACACCAACTCATTTTCAACACAGAAATTTTAAAACATAAAATAAAAATCAAAAACATATTTTCGACAAACCAGGGTCGACGGAATGCATTATCGTCGATAAATTGTCGTCGACGATAATGCATTCGGTCGACACTAGTTTGTCGAAAAAAAAAACTTAAAATTTTCGACGAACCAGTTTTGAAGAAATGCATTATCATCGACAACAATTTGCCAACGACAATGCATTCCATCGACAACAATTTGCCAACGACAATGCATTCCATCGATAACAATTTGCCGACGAGAATGCATTCTGTCGACACTGGGTCGTTGAAAGTTAAAAAAAAAAAAAACATGTGCGGACTGTCGTGTGGAGAGGGGGAGCGTGGCACAGCGAAAGAGGGGGAGGAGGCAATGCTACATGGCCGCTGATTCAGGTTTTGGGAGAAGGTTGTCGTGGGAGGGAGGCGGCGGCGTCGCCGCACAACATAATTTTTTTTAAAAAAAATCCTAAACTTACCTGCTCGCGCGGGAGGAAGGTGACGACCGACGAGCAGCGAGCGGCGCGCGAGGGGAAGAGAGAGCGGCGGGCGGCGCTGGGCAAGGGGGTGTCGCCGCGTCGCCTGAACAGTAAATAAGAAAAAAAAATAACTTACGTCGGCGCGCGGCGAGGAAGGGGGCGACGGTGCTTGGAGGAGGCGGCGCTTGGAGTGTTGGTAGGAAGAAGAAGAAAAATCACCTTCGGCGGCACACGACGAGGAAGAGGGCGGCGGTGCTTGGAGGCAGCGGCGCGAGTGTTGGTAGGAAGAAGAAGAGGTATGGAGTGTTGGGAGGAGAATAAGAAAGAATTAGGATTTATGATTTAAATATTTAATGAGGGGAGTGTATTTATAAGGGTAGATTAGGTATTTTGTAAGGGAGTACATCTAACGTATGTCATTTTAGGGGGAGTACATTAATCGAGGGAGTACATCTAACAAGGCTGGAGGGGTATATAGCCAGGGCCTATATGGGTCCATCTAATAAGGCTTACAATGGCCCAATGTCTATATGGATCCATATAAAAGTTAAAATTCAAACGTGAATATAAATTTAAATGCTATTTATAAATAATTTGTACATAATTTATTGAATCAAATTAAATTAATAAAGATCTAAAAATTTAGACATCCAATTAGAAAGAAAAAAAATTCACATTTTTCTTCGACTTTATTTGATCATTCCTTGGACAAAATGTCATCTTGTAATTGATCTACATCTGAAATATATATAATAACAAAAATCAGTTTTAACAACAATATTAGTCGTGACAATTTCTTACTCAACGTGATAGCACGACACGAATTCGACACGAAATACAGGTTATTGTTTGGCCTTATTGTATTCGTGTCGTTATTGGATTGACATGATAACGACACAAATTTTTTGTGTCGTGTTGTGTTCGTATCGACTCGTTAAACACGATAAAATTAACAGGTAACCTATTAACAACCTGTTAAAATGTTATTTACCTGACACGACACGATAATGACAAGTATCTGATAATAACACGAGAATGACAGAATAATTTTTATATTTAAATAAATATTTTATTTTTTTATATTTTTAAATGCAATTTTAAATTTATACTAATTTTTATATTTAAATAAATATTTTATTTTTTTATATTTTTAAATTCAATTTTAAATTTATTTATTTTCTTATCGTTGTTATCATGTCATGTTAAGTCGACATGAAAAATATCGTGTTCTTGTCGTGTCGACACATATTCTTATCGTGCCGTGTTCGTGTTTAACCTTATCGTGTCGTGTCACTATCATGTCGACACGAAACACGAGACGATATCACGACTTGACAGGCTCAAATAATATCATGCACTATTTCGAAATCAAATTTGCAAAATGAAAAATAACTAACAAAATTATTAATTTCCAACCCAAAATTATTCTTGAGTTTACTCCTTGTAATTACTAAAAACAATCCAAAAAATAAATAAATATATAATTGCTCACCTCCCCGGAGTTTTGTCATGGTCCCATCGGCTTTCATTTTTCTGATACCGGTGAATCTTTCCACCAGAATCAGATTCATCATATAATATCGAAAGATTCTCGAATATCAAAACCACTCTAGATTCTTGAATTTCCTTGACCAAAATTAAGGTTTCATTCTTGATAGGTTGAATATTGGAAACCTTACCATCAAAAGAGACTAAAATAGCTACAAAAACAACTGCAAACACTGCAGTTGAAATTAGGAGCCTTATAGAAATTGCCTTAGCCTGAAATACCATGGGGATAGCCATATTGATATATATGGACTAGAAATGTAGAATTAAATTTATTCAAAAGCACCCCACAAAAAGTTGAAATTGTGGAAAAAAGGCACTATATTTTTTTAACTTCTACTTAAAAATATTAAAAGTAAATTAAGATAAAATGTTCATACCGTTGTTAAACTAAGACTTTGAATTCATAAGCTACATATGATTCATGAACAATTGGCCATATATATATATATATATATTGCCTTGGGGGATGTATAATTAAAAGGCTTTTTTTTTTTTTGTGTGTGTGGTCTCTATTAATTTAATGATCTATAGCCTTGCCTAATACTCTAGAGAAGTTGACATAAGACATGACCATGTTTAATTGCTTAACATTGTTTCTAACTACAAATTAATGATGCATGTGTATAACCACCTTCTCACAAAAGAGAGGCTTAGTATATATATACGTGTCCAAATTTTGTGGTTGATAGAACCTAATTGTCATGTGTTATGGAGTCCAATAATCAATTTGAAAATAATACATTTATGGTCTAGATCGTTTGATTAATAGGTTGTGATATCGATGGTGAGACTCAATCATTGAAACATCTCAATCAATCAAATTAAATCGTAAATTGTATATATTCTGATCATTTGATTTGCACATGTACGATCAAGTGTGTTTTTATGTATTAAATAACTTTTTTTTATTTTAAATCGCATTAAACATCTATTTTAAATTTGATTATTCATCTATCAGACTAGAACAAAGTTGTTATATTGGAAGTTAAGTATAGCTTTGTATTAGAAGATTTATGAGCTACTGAGCTAATGTAGTCTACCTATGTACTAGACATTTTTTTAGCTGGGGTATAGCATACGCCCCTCTTTTTTGAATAAAATCTTTACGTTTACTGATTAAAAAATTTATATGAGCGAAAATAAATCTAATACGATAAGTATGTTGTATTGTAAATGAAGTAAAATAGGTGATCTTGTTTGAGACCGTCTCACGTATCTCATTTTTTTGAGAGGATACTTATTTTAACTCATCAATCTATATAAACTGCAACCACATTTTCTAAGGTGACAATCGGCAATCGCACTACTGTTTAGGCGCATAAGCAGTTAAGCCCATACTTAGTGTTAAGCCCACGTACATGTTAATTTAATTAATAAATACATAAAATATTATTTCTATTTTATTTTAATAAAAGTAAAAAGTGATATTTAATTGATAATTAGATGTCATTTCTATATTTTGTTTTTAATAAAATTATCTTTGGAAATTAATTAGTAATCATGCCATAACATATAATCCCATTCATTAACCTCAATGTAAAAGTGATAGTCACTTTTAATAAAAGTATTATCACTTTTCTACTAAACTTTATCACCCTTATGAATAATGATATTTTTCTAAGTAAAAAGGGTCAATATACTCATAAAATTGATGCACTTAATAAAATTAATTATGTTTACTAAAGATAATCTCATTCACCCATAAACTAAAATTTACGACAAAGTAATAATTCTTTTCTAAAACTTATCCCCCTTTATTGATAGAGAAAAACAAAAGTTAGGTAGTACTACACCAGTAACACCATGCACTAGAGTTGATCTTGACCGGTCAACTGTTGATCATTGACCGATCAATGGTCAATTTTTTTTTTTTTTAAACATAAAATTTACATTTTTCAATAATATTTTCAACTATATTAATATACACTTTTCAGTTATAATAATATACACTTTTCATTAATATATAACTCACTTTTCAGTTATAATAACATACCCTTTATTTATAATAACTTACATTTTTTATTAATATAACACACACTTTTCAGTTATAATATCATAAACTTTTAAGTTATAATAAAAGAAATTTTTCATTAATATAACTTACACTTTTCATTAAAAATAATATTGCACTTTTCAATATAGTAATATACACTTTTCATTAAAAACGAAGATGCACTTTTCAATATACAAACATACACTTTTTTAGAAAAAATAAAATTCAAACCTTGACCGTTGACCGGTCAAAGTCAACTCAAGTAAACCGTTGACATAGTACACGTGTACTTGAATGCACATACTTTGTCAAAAAAGTTATGTTCGCGAAAGGCTGATTGATTATGTGGCCGGCTGGCCGCAAAACAAATTGATTTGGTTATAAAATTAATTAGGGTTTGATCGATTTAGAACACTTCCCCGATTGATGCACTCCCCCTCAAATTTGTCAAGATAGATGCACCTCCCTTGGAATTGTCTTAAATACCCCTTTCTTCCATCTATCTATATAATACCCCTTTACTATCCACACCCTCCTCCAAACCCTAATTCTCTCCACCATTACCACACCTTGCCGCCGCCGCCCACCACCCATGCCGTCGCCGCCGCCCCCTTCCTCCCCCTCCCTCTACCTCAGCCGCGACAACCTCTGCCTCCTTCTCCTTCGGCCGCCTCCCTCTCCTTCTCCGTCGGCCGCGGCCGCCTCCCTCTCCTTCTCCCTCGGCCACGATGGCCTCCCCCTCCCCTCTCTCTCCGATTTCGTTTTTGTTAAACTCGCTGTGCCGCTCCGATCGACCTCGCCGCCCCTCCTCCTGGTCGAAGATGCCGACCTCCCCCACCCCAGGTAAGTGTATCGGGCGTCGCCGCTGCCTTACCAGTGTATCGCCCCCACCGGCCGCCTTACTAGTGTATCGCCCCGCCGCCGGCCGCTGGTAAGTGTATCGCTACCGCTGGTCGAAGATGTAGAAACCTTCTTTTTTTTTTTAATTTTCGACGATGTAAAGTCGATCATGTAACCTCCCATTGACAACATGTACTCGACGAGTTTATATGGTCGACATTGCATCGTCGATTTTTTAAAGTCTTTTTTTTTTAAATTTCGACCTTCTTATGTAGACCATATTCACTCTCGTTGACATTAGGGTGTCGACGAGAGTTTATACGGTCGACCTAAGAAGGTCGATTTTTTTAAGTTTTTTTTTTAATTTGTTTTCTACAAACGTAGGTCGACCATATTCACTCTCGTCGACAAATTGTTGTCGACGATAGTGAATATGGTCCACCCTGGTTTGTCGAAAATTGTAAAAAAAAATTGAATTTTTTTTAAAGTTTCTGAATTTTTTTTGTTCGTTGTTTGGTGTTGGTGTTGGCGGTGGCAGCGGTGGGGAAAAATTTAGATTTAGGGTTTAAAGTGAAGGAGGGGTGCACTTAGTATTGGGGGTGCATTTAGCAGGGTAATATTACTCAAAGGGTATTTTGGAGTTTTTACACCATTATTATATTATTAAATGTATTGGAGGAGTGTTCTAAACCGAAATAGAGGTGTAAATAGTCCCACCCAATTAATTATGGACAAATGGGCTAAGGATAAGGAAAAAAAGAAGGCCACGGTTATACGCACACACAGACCTATTGAGGACACCCACCAGACAATTTTTTTATTCTAAAAGACATGTGAAATGTCTCATATACCCGCATGTGAAATTTAAAGAAAAAAGTGAAGATGCGTACACCCGCCTTGTTATCTATCGCTGAAAGGCAGAAGTGCGATTATTCATACGAAAACCCAAACTTTCCAAAATTGAAAAATCAATTTTGAGAAGTTTTTGGACGGAATGAACTCGAAAATGGTCGATAGTGAAGCGATAAAAACTAGTGGGGATGCCAAATACTCATTTGTAAGTTGTTTAACATGTTTTGAAATTTTTTTAAAAATTAAGATTTTCGCGACTGGTTTAGTGAGGAAGACGATGTATTTCAGAATTTTTTTTCGGACAAATCATCATTGTCCGAAAAAAAAATCCGTGCAAATCAAAATTGTTCATTTATTTTTTGTGAACATTGAAGTTATTTCAGAAGATATTTGTTCGAAAAAAAAAACATGAACAAACTCACTTTGTCCGGAAAAAAAACATGAACAAACTCACTTTGTTCGAAAAAAAAACATGAACAATCTCACTTTGTCCGAAAAAAAAAATCGGACATCTACCCTATTTTCGAAAAACCAGACGCGGAAAAGGTTTTTTCGTCTTAAAACATGGTCATGAGCATATTATCTTAATCCACATCACATTATCACACATTATACGCATGTCCATGATTATAACTAACCTTTACCCATAGTTTTGCGAAAAACTTTGTATTTCTTGATTTTTTCCAAAAAGTCGTGCAAAAACCGCAACCGTTCTTGTGAGATTCTCGCGTTCGTTCCTTCTTCTTCAACGGACGTGCATCGTCCTTCTTCTTCAATTAGTTGGGTGGTGGTAGTGGTAGGTGGTTGGAGTGGGGGAGATGGAGGAGTGGGGAAGACGATGTGGGTGGGTGTACCCAAAACAAGAGAAAATTTAAGAGAAGTAAGGGTACTTTGGGGTTTTCCATGTGGTGTTCTCATCTCACGGGTGTGTGTATTTAGCCAATGGGTGTACTCAATAGGTCTGTGTGTGCGTATAACCGTGGCCAAAAAAGAATGAGTTATTTGGGCCGCAGCACTTGTAGTGGAAATGAGGTCGTTGTTTTGGGCCCGTATTACATTTAAAAAATAGGCCTGAAAAGGTCCATCTTACGGAATGAGATCGAGACGGTCTCACACAAGTTTTACGTACTGATTAAAAAAATCATATGAGCGAAAATAAATCTAATACAATAAGTATGCTGTATTGTAAATGAAGCAAAATATACCATTATCTTGTAAATTTAATAAAAACTAATGTATGAAATTATAATTTATTAATGCACATTCTATACATTCTGTCTGATTTGTGGAGCTGATAAAGATGATGGGTTCTATGTTGTTCATCCTTTTATTAGTCATTTTTCTCTGAGCATTGTTTATGATAAAGAGATCAATATCATTACATGATTACATCAACCTTTTTGAGAATGGAAAGAAATATACTTACTTGCTACAGAACATTGCAGCTTCCAGTTGGTGTTGCTAGTTGCCATCGAGAAGTTGATTCGAAACTGTATCGGGTTTTAGGACGTTTGCTCCATCAAAATGCATCCAAACCTCGTTTATTCCAAAAATACAGAGTGGTTCCTCATTGCAAAGTATAGATTCCTATATAAGACGTGAGAACCGAACCAATCCAGAGCTTTCCATCCCTCTCCTCGACTTCACTAATAAACCTCAGCGTCTTCCCTTGAACGTCTTCCAAAACCTGTAAAATCTTTCCTTCGCTGCTCAGCTTAACTGCCGTTGCATGTGGCTGGCCTCCAGCTAACAAGTAATGCAGTTGCTTGAAGTTGAGAGGGAGCTTTAAAAGTGTGGTACCAAACCACTTATAACTAGTCATCATTTTCTGAAATAGTACACTCTTTGTGTGCAGAGCAACCCAAAATTCCCCTTCTTGGTTTCTTCTGATGTTGTCGGGAAAGCCCGCCAACTCAGCAAAGATCTCGTGTTTTCCAGCATTCGCTCCCTCAAGCCAAAACCTCACCACTCTACATGTTGTCGTCTCCACAACTAACAAAAACGAACCATCTTTACTTAGAGCAACCCCGTTGGCAAAAGCAAGACCACGCAGCAAAACCGTGACCTCTTTGCTTGATATGTCGTATTTGATCAACTGCCCTGTTCGGTCTACGCTCAATGCAGTAGAGATGAAATCCCTTTAATCAAGAATACAATCATTTAAGGTTAACAATTTGAGTCTCAAACAAAGAAATTCTTCAGTATAATCTAATTAGTACCTCCTGTGAAACACTTTGCTTGAATCTGTGAAGTAAATTACATCTTTCTCATGATCAATATCCAGGTCGTTGGTGAAGCGTAGCTGGTGGCCTTCGACTTGTGTTACTAACGGGGAAGCCACTCCTCCCTCCGGTCCAACTACAAGGAGGCCAAAGTAGGCGTCGGCAATATAGAGATGGCCGGTTTTCTTATGAAACCGTAGCCCTAATGGCCTACCACATACATGCTCCATTGCCGGATTGAACGGAAGGGAACATGCCTCCCTTCATCAATGTCAAATGAGAATTTACTGGTACAATTTCTAATACAGAATCGACATATAATATGATAAAATTCAATATTATGAATTAATATACAAGAATTAATTCTCTACCTCTATACCTATATAAGACAAAATTATTTCATGGTACGGAGCCTAAAGGCTCACGTCCACACAATCATGTGTTCGATTCCTAGGGCCTCCTCGATCCAATTGAGGGTAAGAGGTGATAATACGGCCCACGAGTGAAGGGAATTAATAAGTTCTACAGGTTCTGACTTTTAAACGAACTTTTAGACGAGACGAAATTCCTTATTTCAACCAGTAAATTCATAGCTAGTTCAAAGTGTAACTAAAGTTTAATTTCCACAATTAAGAAGCATGAATTACTCAATATAGTGAATCTCGAAACCCTAGCTAGGAAATTTTACAATTCAATTTAACAAGGAAAACTGTCAATTAGCAGAAATCAGAGTGAGTAGATTTACCTCCTGGGAGAAGTGACGGCGAATTCCACCCAATCGGCGCCGTTCCACCGGAGAATACGGCCATCGGCGACGCCAGTGTAGGGGCCTCTGCCGCTGGGATCAAATACTAGACTCTCCGGGCCCACGGCTTTAAGGAGGTGGATCCTGTCGGCGGTGGGGAGGACGTTGTGCGAGCCTGGTATTTGGGGCGGAGTGAAGACGGCGGTGGCGGCGAAGGCGAGCGCGACGGCGATCAAGGGAAGTGCTAGTATAGTTAAGATGAGTTTGGAGTTCATGGTTAGGATTGCAGACAAGTGAAGATTTTAGTTCAATCTTTGAATCTTCATTCCACTTTCAGAAACGAAACTTCAATCCTATCTTACTAAATTAATAATAACACGTGCCCTTTATTATGAGACATGGGTCAACCATTTCTACGTCCGGAAATCAACTTACCCAAAGTTTTCACCGTTTTGGGAATTACTACTTAACTTTTTATTTGGAAGATCCATATAGATATGTCACGCCTAGAGCCGGCAATTTGGGCCGGCCATTCGGTCAACCCGAAACCTACTATGTACTGGGCTCTAAAATTAGAGGCTCAAATAGGACTGGGTCTATTTGGCCCGACCCGATGGGCCTAATGGACTAGGCTGAATTTGGCCCGTTGGCCATGGGCAACCCCGATCAAATTTTTTCTAGACAAATAAATAATTAAAATAAGTAAAGTACATTATTTTTAAATATTATTGTATTTTTTATTTTATTTTGACTTTAAAATTTGAACTTATGAATTGTTTATATAGTGTAATGTTATACTTTATGACTGTTTATGAATTATGTATAATAATACATTACTAATATATATTTTTAATTATAATTCTTGCTAAAAATATTTTTTTAAAAAAAATATGTCATGGGCTGGACCGGCCCGCTAGCCCAGCGGGCTAGGGTGGGCTAGGTTGGGCTCAAATTTTATAGACCCGACTAATTTATGGGCCAGCCCGACCCAGCACACGAACATCGCTTGGCCCGATGGGCTAGGCTGGGCCGGGCGGCCCGTTTTTTTAGCTCTAATCACGCCATATCAATTATTAAAAATAAATCTTTTAAACAACATTTAAACACAAAAAATAACATTATCTCCCACAATTAAAAATCCTTAATAATAAACTTTACAAAATTAGATCTGGAAAGAAACATAAGGAGCTGCATAGTAATTAATATTGTGTAAAACATATGTTCATAATTTGAGATAAAATAAATCATTTAATTTTGTACTAATTCAAAACTTTTGATAATTAGGACTATAAATGTGTGGAATGATTTACTCTTGTTAAAATCAATTCTATAATGTGGCTTGACAACTTTTTTCCAAACATTGTTAAGAATAACTATAAACTCTAAACTCTAAACTAGGAGTAGTCGCCGACATAATATAAAAACTGAAAATTTTGTTGATTAATGAAAGTATGACAACACCCTGGTGGTATAAGCGCGCGATAGGTGCATAATATAGGCCACTCCTTTGAATGGGCTTTCTAACGAGCTCATATATCTAGTTTAGCCCAATACAATTGATGTTATTAGGGTTAATCTTGGCCTGGGCCCTCCATATTTGAGCTTGGGCTGTGCCAATAATCTAACAAGTCCATGAACCTTATTGGGATGTTTGCAAGAAAATCTACCAACTCATAATCACTTTTTATTTTATAGAATCAAGTGTTTTATATTAGCTCTCTAAAAAACCTATATAATCTAATACAAAGTGGTATAGTTCAAGTGATTAAAACACCACCATAGGAGGGAAAATGGAGAATTTAAAATGTAATTCAAAACCTATAATCTAAAAGCTGAAAATTGGGTGTTTTTGACAAGTTATGAGCTTTCTTTAAATACTTTCAACTTATTTTGAAAGAACTATCAATTTTTTTTCTTTTTCAAATAATATCAACTTTTATAATTTCTCTATAATTACTAATTTTAACAATTTCTTCAAAAGTGTAGTTTGTTGCATACACCCCCTAAAAACTTTTCGTACAAGATTAAAAACAATACGTGAAAGTTGATTTTCGACCACGATATTATTTAGGAATACTATAAACATTAGAAACTATTTCGAGTTACCATTACCAGTTAATACATTAATTTGTAAACAAGTTTGTTGAATGCGGGATATGTTTAATCTACCCACAATTTTTTGATTTACTGCGTTGTTTATCTCAAAATCATTAAACAACGATATTTTGTATTATGACACTTGAAAAAAAAAAGTTCACGCAAACAGGAACGGACCCAGGATTCGAGTTTAAGGGGGCCAAAAAAATATTTACAATCTAAAATACTAACATGTGTATAATTAGGTTTGAAACCCCTAAGGTGCAAACAATTATTTTTATGGGGGCCATGTCCATACAACGCGCAAAGCTCTGACTTTAAACAAAGTCCCCACAAGTGGGCGATGAGATTACTTCCCTCAAATTAATCGTTTTTTGAATCGGATACCGTGACATCAACATACGTATAATTATAATATTTATCTATATATATACACCATATTTATATCAAAATATATCAATATTAATTATTAGATTTCTTAAATATATTAATAATATTAAGTCAAATATTAAATTGAACATTAAAATTTAAGTGTATCTATATACTCAATTAATTGTAAAGAGGAATTTATCTTATATTATTAAATTTATCATTAATTTTTTAAAAAAATAATATATAAAATATTAGGGGTGGGGTGGGGGTTGGAGGGGCCAGGGCCACCCTACCCTATAGGGTAGTTCCGTCCCTGCACGCAAACTTGAGCTTACTTTTTTTTTTTACATTAATCAATTCTAAACACTATGATAAAAGTGCATAAGAGACAGTCTCTTACATGAGTCGAGTTCTCGTCACATATATACTATATGATCCATGAGTTTAAGAACGGAAATCAAAAGACAAGATTTTGGAACTCCCTTGACGAGTGGAGAAGTGAACCGATTCTTTGTATTAGTTGATAGTCTCTGTACGTTATGTCTCTTGACTCGTACTTTCCGTTTTGATGTAATTGCTTTTGGGTATTCCTAATATCCCTTAATAGATTTTGCCGTTTGCGAAAAAAAGAAGATAAGATTTGGTGGAGACACAAAGTGCCCTAATAGGATTTTTAAGGCCATTAGGTACAATCCCATCTGCCCCCAACTCTCTTTATAGGGTCACCATATCCTCCTAAATCACATAATTGAGTTAGAGCTAGGGCATTATGACCAATCCCACCAATAAATAAATTAAAAGCAAATATATAAATATAAATAAAATGTGAAGAAACAATTTAAAAACAAGAATACCAGAAAACCAACATTTGCTATAGCTAGTACATGAACATCCATGAAGTGAGAGATTCCAAGAGATTTTGTAGATGTCCCTTTAAATGATAGAAAAATTAAATATAGACAAGAACAACAAAACATTAGGTACAAGGCTGGCAAAAAGATTTTGTGGCTGGCCCAAAGATTGGATGTTTGTTATACTCAAATTAATGTACAATCCCCTATTTTCTCCACTTCATTAGGGGACCATTATCAGTCATTTTTGCAATTAACTTCAAGGGAATCTTTTTATTTAATTAAATATTTTTTTCTAGGCTATGGATAATGATAGAAATTTGTTTCTACTCCTTTCGAAAGTTGTCAATTTACTTTTGACACATGTATTTAAAAAAAATATTAAATACAGTATATTGAGGTAAATAAGATTGAAAAAAATATTAAAGTGATAGGAAAGAGAAAAAAATATAGAGATAGTAGGTGTTGTAAAAAATGATTTTTTTTTTTTTGATAGAAGGTCAATTTTTTGAATAATTGGATTAATGATAGTTGTGGGTAGGTTCAACTCGATGTCGGTCTACTGGAAATTTAACGAGTATTAATTTTTTTTTTTTATATTAACGAGTTTTTTTTATATTAACGAGTATATATATAATACATGTATAATCAATCATATTTTTTTAAAATGAAAAGGTTTAAAAGATACGAATATGTACGTACACTAGTCTATTGTGATTTGTGACCGATCAATTGCAAGCTATTGGCCGGTTAAACCGGGGTTTTTTTTTTCATTTGGTAGTTGGTAGTGAAGTCCAAATTAAGGCAGTGGTACTTCATGCTTATATATGTGTACTTACACATATAATTGGTTTTATGTATGTATAATATTTCATTTGGTATTCTACTTTATAGATATAATAAAGTCTCTTTAAATTAATACTAGGGACTACTTAAACTCTAATAATTAAATGAGGTTTTATTAACAATAATTTAATTATTATAACTTGTAGAATGAATGTAAAATATATAGTAATTAGTCAATTTAATTAAATAGATACGACCTAGGTGGAGTTGCATTCTAGAACCATTGATATTACAGTAGCTTAAACTTTTATACTCTTAAAGAATTACGTCTCATGTACAAATTCGAATTGATATAGATGTGTAAAACTGTTTGATTCATATTAACTTCTTAACAAACTCGCCTTGTACGAATTGAGTCAGAACTCAGTCAAACTGATATGTGACGGGCTGTATGTAACTTTTGTAAAACTCGACCTGCCAACCGTCCCCAAACATGTCACATATTAATGTGTATATGAATACTAAATGTCATTTAAAGCAATTATCTATTTAAATTAGAATTATTTAATGTTAAAATGGAGATATTATAATTAATGGGGGAGAAATAGTAGTTGGATGCCATTGTGGTGAAGACATTAGACATGTAGACTTATCCTCGGCCATGTTCTTTAGACCACACCTGACCCACCATATCCCCCAAGAATCCTAATTTTTAAACTCCAAACTATCCTTTATTTGTTTTTTTAGACCAAATCCTCTTCATCGGAATCTCAAATTTTCATTTATGGCTTGGCTGGCCACCTTAATTCATTCATTCTGAGACAAAAATTGATTTGAACGTCGTAGTCTCTACACTATAGAGCGTTTTCAATATGCTTTTGCAGATTAATTGTGTCGAATTTGGATCAGAGCGTTTGGAGAATATGATGATTCGACATTGTACATTTTTTTATCACATCACATACTTATTTAAAATCAGATTAATTATTATGAAATTCAATTAAATTGAATTTAATTAATCATTAGTTAGGCAAACGAGTACCAATAATTAATTCGTATACAGATACAAAAATCGTGAAAATGTAAGAAATTGAAAGAAAAACAACTTACCATTTTTAATATTGACCAAATATCCTATGAATTTTGAATTTGGAGATATGGTATTTGAAGATTGTTTGGACTACTTGATTTTGATTCATGTTATTTAAAAAAAATAAATATTTAAGATTCTAATAATAAATACTATTATAATGAATATTTTGGGCGGCAGACATATAGATCAAGGCAAAGTGATTTAAGGGTAGCAATAATTAGCATAATAATTTTCCTAATCTATACTAAATGTTTATACTTTATGGCTGTCCATAATCTAGCCATTTGGCAATTTCCTAAACATAAATGATTCTACAAAATAGTACTCCGTACTATTTTATATAAATAACTATAAGATTTTTTTTTTATATATAAATTGTGTGAAAAAATTAAAACAACAATTAAAGTGGAATAACAAAGTCTTCATCCATAATATACTCGTCTTATAAATATTACGATATATTACTTTTATATAATGTTTCGTTGCTTTTAATAACAGTAATTGATGGAAACACGTATTGTATAAAAATGAGAAGAAATTCAAAATTAAAATTAAAAGAGAGGCTGATGATGTCATGCATGCCGTTTCTACATTCTCATCGATCGATCATTTCAATTGGAAATTGGGTATTCTCTGATTCTCATATTGTTAATTAATCTATAATTAAGTTGGCTTCGAAAATGCTTAATTATTTTTAATAATAATAATAATGAAATAAGATCTCATGAACAGGCGTATCTCTTATAGAAATTAAGGGTTCACTGTATCTGAATTAGGACATTATATTTAATTAAATTAAGTCCAGTTCAACTACAAATAATGTCAACGTAATTAATTAATCATATCCCATTTGCAATAACATGTTGCAGATGTAAGATGTTCGATCTCTCAAAAATACACACGATTGACTGACCTAATTACATTATTATCCAACGATTCGTGCAAATTAAATATACTAATATTGCTTCGTGTGAGAGTATAATTAGCTACAAATAAGTATTTCCCCACACAAAATTAGTGTGACACACAAATTTTTTTAAAATGATTTTAGTGATGTAAATAGGCATTTTAAATGATTTAGTAAAGCATGAAGAAAATTTAATGAAGTATAATTGAAATTTAGTAAATTGTGATTTAAAACGTGAGCTCAAAATGAGTGTGTTATTTTCATATTGAGATTTTGAAATGTGCAAATAATTTTGGGATAGATCGATCGAAGAAAAAAAAATGTGCAAACAATCGCGAGTATGAAGAAGTATTTTCGTATTTTCTTGTGTTTATTAGGTACGGAGTAGCTCTTTCTTCAAAGTTCTTTTTTTTTTTTCTTTCTTTCAGTTGTACGGCTAGATTTTGAACACCCCTTGTATTTCTTTATGAATTCCACATTTTCTTTAAACAAAATCATATCGTACACAAATTTCAAATTACACAAAAAAAAAAAAAAAAAAATCACATTGAGCAAAAAAGAAATCAGACTTAATAATATTATAATAATAATAATAGTAAAAAAAGTTCGAATATCACTTTTGAAAAAAATAACAGAAAATAGTACGAATTTTTAGTATCAATAGAATATTCCGCATGATAAAGTCGGATGATTTCTTCTCTTTCGAGAACAAGGCATGAGATTCGTTTGAGTCACTCCATTTTAAATTAAAAGTTTTAAAATAAAATTTTCATTACCTTATTGGCTAATTTTCTAGCAACTTCGAGTGAAAATTATTTAATTCTATAAAAAGAAATGTATCAGAAAAGAATAAAGAATAAATTAAGGGCTGACTTTCATCCAATTGGAAGTCCAAAAAGTCAAAATCTCTCTGACGTTGTTCTTCGTTTTATTTTACTAAGGTCTGAAGCATCAAATTGTACGATGACTTTGCTGCTTTATTCTTCCTTTTCAATATAATCTCTCTTTTTTATTTGCACCCTTATAAACTAATATTGACTTTATAATTTTGATATATCAATTAATTTAACTTTTGTACAAGTTTATGATAAATTTACATCTTAACGTGTCATCCTTATGTTGGAAGATTTTCAATATTTCAAGAATATCCATTTTTCTATTGGTTGTGTTTAATAACTAAGATTATGTGATTGAAGTTATCTCATTAATTTTAGTTTGTATTTTTCATTTTTTTACTAAGTCTAATACTTTCTTCGTCTCTCTTTTAAACTATACATTTAAAAAAGAATAATTCAAAGTTTGATTGATCCGAGCCAATGTGTGTACACTAATTACCCAAATCATGTGATCGAAAATCAATTTAATTTCTTTTCAGATTGATGACACCTAACATTACTCATTTACTTCAATTAAATAAAAATCTACTTCTCAGGGCCACACTAAGATTCCCCAGTTAAAATTTAGAAGTTATCCAATCAGTTTTAATCCGTACTTTTCCTTTTTTGCCAAGTTTAATACTCACTTTGTCTCTTATTTAAAAATAATATAAATTTTAAGAAATATAATATTTTATGTAAAATTGTTATTAGAAAGTCTAGTTGTCGTTAGCATTATATAATTATACACAATTAAATACTCACTCCGTCCACTAAAAATATGTTCACTTTTTTTATTTATCTTTTCATCAAGAGTATATACACTTTTTTCTATACAAACAATCACTTTATTTTTATCTCACAACACTTTTATTTTATTTATTTTAACAACTTTTTCTTAAAACATGTGCCCAAGATATGAACATACTTTTAGTGAACGGGGGAGTAATATTTTAGTATTTTTGCACCATTTCTTTCAATTTTACCATCAAAACTACTCTCCCGTCCAACAAAAGTATATTTACTTTTCTTATTTGTCTGTCCATAAAAAATATATTCATTTTCTTTTAGGGAAACAATCACTTTATTTTTATATCACAAAAACCCCACAACATCTCCACTTTATCTATTTTTTTTAAAACTTTTACCCGAAGATATGAACATACTTTTGGACCGGACTAAGGGAGTACAATTGCAAAGTCACAAATTAATGTGAGTGATAAAGTGGCACTGTCCCTCCATCTTAAGGACAAGAACATAAAATCATGAGTGAAAACAGGGAGATCTCTTCACAGATAATGTGTCCACCCTTTAGAAACCATACACATGTCCCAAAAAAATAAAGACCCTTACCTACGCTAGGACCATAATCTTATTCTATTTTAAAATCAAATAATCACAAGTAATAATTTTCAAAAGGCCATTTATTAGTAATGCGAGTGGCTGGAAAATTAACAAGGAGATTTAATATATACATCCATTATTAAAGGGTTGCACAATATATCAGACACCACTATAGTACTATACATTATATTCCCTTGGTTTTGTTTAAATAATAAACATTATGATTATGTATTTAAATAAAAAGAGTGTATATATTATAGATTGAAGAAAATGTGCATCTACTCCACGAATAGCAAGAGCTATAATTGAAGTAAATAAAAATACTTATTTAAATATTCAAAAATTAAAAGTTCAATTGATAAAAAAAAATGCAGGACTTTCTAAGTGTTTATTATAGGGATGGCAATGGGCCGGGTCGGGCCCGGATACCAACCCGACCCATTTCAATTTGGGTCCATTTCGGGTCGACCCGTTCGGATTACGGTGCGGGCAAATCGGGGCGAACCGTTATACTTTTTTTAAAAAAAATTGAAAATTAATAATTTTTTTAAAAAAACATATAAAATAAATTTTAAATTTATATTGAAAAATAAATAAAATAGTCTTAGAATCATGTTTATAAATTTATTTTTACATTTATGAAGGTGAATTATTGTTATATATATTAATAAACATCACAATATTGAACATATATTATATTTATATGTATAATATATATAAAAAAATAAATATAAAAACGGGTCACGAGGTCGAATCACGGGTCGAGTGTAATACCCGGACCCGCCCCATTTCAATACGGGTCCAAGTCCGTGGCTACCCAAAAGACACGGGTCAGAGCGGGGCGGGTTGAAATTGCCATCCCTAGTTTATTAGTTACGGAGTATAATATAATGTATTTTTTATTCTTTTAAAATTGAAGTTTAGCATCATTTTCCTGTCATCAATCTGAAAAGAAATTAAATTGATTCCCGATTACATGGTTTTGGTAATTAATGTAGACACGGTACTATATCAGATCAATCAAACTTTGAATTACCCTTTTTTTTAATAATCGAATTACCAATTCTTGATTTCACTCCATTATGTTTGGTGGGTGTGACATCCTATTTGGCAAGATGAAATTCGATTTTTTTATTCGTTTTCAATTATAACATTGTTGTCCAATTTGATAGGATAAATTAGGTCAAGATAAGTGGATAATCAGATAAAAAATAGATACATAATCATGTTATTAAATGACTGAACGACCAATTAAAAAGTTCTTATTATCAACATACTTACCAATCTGATCTAATTAATTGGACTCTAAGTCCTGATATTGATAGTATGTTATGAAATAGGATTGGTGAAAAAATGAAACATGTAGGATAATATTTTGTTTATTTTAAATTTAAAGTAATTAGGAGAACCTTTTTTGCACTGCAAATATGAAATAACAAATCAATCATTGAAAATTTGACCAATAAAAAACGTGTCAATGAAGCTTCTCCTCTCCCTACCCAAACAAGGCACTATCAAGAATTGTGAAAATGCTTTTCTTTTTTATTTAATTGGGATTTGTTTGTTTTTTTTTTTTTTTTGACGGGGGATTTGTTTGTTAACAAAAGAAAAAGGGAATTGTGAAATTGTTGCCGCTTAATTTTTTAAAAATCGCAAACGACTTATTCAATACTTTTGATGAAGTTACATGATTTACGTACATTAATACATTAAATATAATTTAAAATGATACTTCTATATCATTACAAGAAAAATGACTTTTTAGTGACATAATTCCTGTCATTATAGCTTCTCTAGCTAAAAGTCTTTAGTGACGGTAATTGACTTTTAGTAGGGTTGGCAATGGGACGGGTAAAAAACTGGACCCGCACGGGGCGGGTAAATACCCGGTCAAATGGGTCCCGGATCGGGTAAATACCCGGTCAAACAATACCCGCCGGATATGGAACGGGTAATGGTTTTGTATATACCCAATCCGAACCCGACCCGTATAAATATATATATATTTAAAAAATATATATTTAAAAAATATATATATATATATATATATTTTATATATATATCATATATATATTTTATATATATATCATTATTAGTAATTCAATATATACTTCTTCAATACATGGTGGAATAGAGGTAAGCTTGGGATGGGAATTGATCTTGAATACTTCTTTTTCTAATGTTACTTTTGGTCATTATGATACCTTTAGTAGTCTGGTAAATATGTTTCTGTTTGAAATTTTATTATGAATAAAAATCATATTTTGCCTAATAAAAAAAGTATATACTTCTTCAATTTTAATTCTTTCTAATTGTAGATTTAAGAAACACACAACGGCTTCAGATTTCTTATTTCTCTCCCAGCCACCGGTCCCCTCTCCATTCTATTTAAATAGCATATTAAAAAAAAAGAGTGAGTGATGACGGGGCGGGTATACCCGTCGGGTTCGTGGGACGGGGCGGGTTTAGCCGGGGCGGGGCGGGTAACAGGTCGAAAAAATTTTGGCGGGCGGGTCCTGGGATAGGCTATACCCGTCCCATACCCGCCCCGTTGCCAACCCTAACTTTTAGTGAGAGGTCTTGTCATTAATTCTCAAATTCATGTCACTAAAGACTTTTAGCTAGAGAAGCAATAATGAGAGGAAATGTCACTAAAAGTCAGTTTTCTTGTAGTGTATTATGTATCTTTACTTTTATGAGGTCATTCAATGATATGTGATATGTCTTTGTATTCTCTCAAGCTCAATTGTTGCTTTAGGCACAACACTCTTGAACGAGGTGACTAAATTGTCTCCTTAATACGTAGACGATCTAACTGGTGTGTAAGGTTGTCTTCCAACCAAGGTGGTTGTTTGACCCAGATAGCCTTGCTCTATGTAGACTTGCTTGCAAACCTGACTAACCAAGTTGACCAATATAAGGACCGACCTATAGGGTGGACCCAACGACTTTGGCGAGGTGGCTTGGTCGAGCATACTTGGACCCTTGACTGTTGACCGGTCCTCCTAAACTTTACGTTGTCATCACCCAATTCGCTGGTCGTTCCCGTGATTGAACGAGATCACACATTTAAACTTTTTACAATGTTGACCGGGTATAACATCTAACAACAAACCAAAAAACAAAAATAAGAATTGTGAAAATCCCCGTCTAAAAAATCTATGGAAATTTAAACGAAATTATAGATTCACTATACAGTAGTACTAGTGTTGATGCATTTGTAGATAGTCAAGATTAACATCATAGAAACTAATTAGTGCTTGATATTAGCCTTGAACCCTCTTGGAGGAACATGAATAATCATTCAAAACCTCCAGCAAACCAATCTTGACAATATCTTATTCTTGGTGTAATATCATATTCAGATCTTGCTTAATTTGAGAATGAATAAACAATAATATAATTAAGTAAATGCTGATTTAACATAATTACTAGTATTTTTATTAGATAATTAATAAATGAGAGATGTCAAAATCACTGAGATACTAGGTTGTAATTTACTCCAATATAAGATTAAATTGACAGTTGCGTATATATATAACAATATTGTTTGACAAGGAATATAACCGGATAAATATTTTAGTAAATACTGTATAATTGTAGGATTTTGTTCCTTCTTTATATACAACTCTTATAAATTAATTGAGTTGAGTATTCTCAAATTTAAACTCAATTACATCAAAATAATCAATTTATTTGAACTCGAGATCCATAATTTGCATAACAATTTTTTTTTTTTGATAGAATAAATTCATAATTTTCAGTATAGAGCGTGAGACTTGAGTCAAGTGTAAACTCGATAATTTGCATAAGAACTTTAAGAAGTAGTAAAGTTTGTTGAACAATTAAAATAATTTTTATTTTATATTGCAATCATACAAAGTGATCACGCGTTGGAATAGACTGAATAGTGTGAAGAAAAATATTCCACCAAAAACATTTTAAGCAACAAATTTTTCAAAAGAAAATTGTGATCATAGACTTGTTTGAAAACCCCCCAAAAAAATTCCACATCAAGATTGCTGAAAATCTAAATCAAAGAAAAAGTTAAAGATCTCCCAAAAGAAAAATAAAACCAGCCAAATCTTTATTTATCCCTACATAGTACCAATAAATCCATAATTCACATCAAGATGATGGGCATACATGAAAAAAAGGCAATAGTACTTGAAACTCATGTTAAGCCAAAATAATGAAAGAATAATATTTGTAGAGAAATAATTTATCACAAAATATTGTTACGTTACTACCATGTTATGCTCAATGATGCGGTATGAGATGAAACTTAATTATTAAATTTAAATTATATATTCGAACTTAAATTATGTTAGTGGCAATTAAATGTGTAAACTACCGTACTAATTAAGGGACGTTTATGAATGAACTTTTAAATTATATGAATTTATTTCAATGATATTAAAGACTTTGGCTCATGCCACATGAGGAGGAGTGTTAGAAAAAATGAATTACCAAATTTATATTTTCAATGAGATTAAAAAATTTCAGGAGTGTATGTGTAAAAAAATTACTTCCTCCATCCCTCACTTAATTCTACATTTATCATAATGGTTCGTCCTTTACTAATTTGACATTTCATAAAAATGAAATAAAACAACTCATTTTCTTTTATATATCCCCTCTCGAGTGCATGTTGTGCACCCTAATTCATGTTGCACTTTTCAGTTTTACTGACTTACACTTTTTTGGTAAATGGTGTTGCACTTTTCAATTATTAAATTGTATAATAATGTTTTTAGTAATAATTGAAAAGTGCAACACCATTTACCAAAAAGTCTAATTCAGTAAAACTGAAAAATGCAACATGGACTAGGATGCATAACATGCACTCGAGTGCATACTAGACTTTATCTTTTAATATTACAATACACGACATTACTTTTTTTATTTACTTCAATTGACTATCTAACCTCTATAAAAAAATAATTTTATTCCTTTAAATATTAATAAACAACTCATATCTTAAAAATAAATGTTTGATTGAGTGATATATATATTTTTTTTTTAAAAGTTGGAGGGGAAAAAGAAAAAGGATGGAGTAAAGGCATGTATGGCATGGGATGGGATGCATGGGGCACAAAATAGAATGGGCATGGGAAGCAAATCTTACAAGGGAATCAAAAGAAATTGGCCTCACTTTGCACATCTGCTCAACATATGGTAAGAGCACATGATTTCACACCACCAATGCTGACATCACATCTATCTCTTAATTGGGTGGATTTTTATGGGACCAACCTTTCAATCAACTAACACTTTCTTATTTTTCCACACCTTTTTTTTTTCTTTCTTTTCATTTCATATACTACAAATTAACCCTCCATTGAGGGAATAGACAAAGAAATTGGTGAAAATTAAAGAATAACTTGCACAATTATCATGAAAGAAAGGTGTGTAAAATGAGAAATTATAGGTAATTTAGGAAAATGCGGTAAAATAGCTAAAACGACACACATTTTGCAGCAAAAATTAAGTTTAAAAGCAACAAGCAATACGAAACAAATGATTTACTTCCTTCAATTCAGTAAAAACTGCTCAACTTATTTTTTTCTTTTGTTTATTTCAATGAAAGCTACTCATTTTCTTTTTGAAAATTTACTCTATCTCACATTTCATTATATTCCTCTCTCCATCTCAATCACACACATCTGATATATCTACTTATTATATCATGTTTTTTAATCTCCGTAGACAGCTCATGAATAGTTTTCACGGAATCGAAGGAGGAGTATATAAAAACAAAACAAAACAAAAAAAGAGCCGTACTAGAAGAATCATTTAATAATTAGAATGCATATATATATGGCCCCATGTTGAAGACACATACTACTACTATTACTATTGTTTATTCTTTTGTAATTGGTGTATTGCTTGCCTTGTAATTCAAATTGAGGAAAATCTTTGGAGGAAATCTGGTCAGATCTTGCTTTGTGGGATGTGGATTTTGGTGGGACTTCCTTCTGTTTATTTCATTACATAACCCCTCCTCCTCCTCATTAACCTCTTACAAAAAGCAAATTCCACTTTCTCTCTCATAAATTCCCTCTGCAGTTCCAAACTCTGTTTTTGTTACAATACAATGGGCTTGGCAGCAGCAGAAGCTCAGTTTCATGTGTTGGCTGTTGATGATAGCTTGATCGACAGAAAACTCATTGAGAGGCTTCTCAAGACATCTTCTTACCATGGTACTAATTTTATTTTATTTCTTCATGCCCCCCCTTTTTTTTTAATTAAAATAAATAAATTTGTTTGCTAATTATCTCTCTGCATTTCATGATTCCTGCAGTTACAACAGTTGATTCGGGTACCAAGGCTTTAGAATTTCTTGGTTGGCAACAAGATGAACCCATTAATCATCAGGTAAACTTTACCACTTTGCCCCTATCCTCGTAAACTCTTTTGTGCTCGAATTTAACGCGACTTGTTAATTCGGAGGCTGCCAAGATTTTATTTTAATCCGATCTAATATTGAAGCGTCAAATTTGAGCACAAATGAAGTCTAAATTGCATCAATTGAGGCAATTTTGATTTATATAAGGTTCTGATTTTGATCTGTTTTACTGTTTTTTTAGGAAGCAGATGTGAATCTTGTTATTACAGATTATTGTATGCCTGGAATGACAGGGTATGATCTGCTCAAGAAAATGAAGGTAATTAATCAATTATTTGATGAAATTATTGCATCTTTACCATAAATTTAAAATAGAGAAAAGAAAAAAAGCATCCAAATATAATTTCAGTAAAAAATATGCCCTGACAAGATTTCATGTGATCCAAGGTTATAACATTGGATTTGATGTGTCCTACAAATTTGTCCAAGTGGGGTCCTTTTCTTACCATTCCATTCAGATCATTTTAAATCTTTGCAAAATCTTCCCCCCACCTAATTTCTGTAACCAGATGTTGATGGGACTTTTTCTACTTTTTTTTATTAAATTTTATTTAAAAAATTTATCCCTTTTTTAAAAAAAATTACTACACTAAACTTTTACAAAATTTCATTTTAATTAGAAATATACTTTATGTATCTTTCTTTTCTCTATTTCATTCAAGATAATAGAGATAGTAACATTCTATTTTCTTTACCCATTCTATTAACAAGTATGTATTTTTACCTAGCTTAAAATCGAAATCAAATATATTAAATATTCAATTTCCTTTAATTTTTTACAGGAATCTTCATTTCTGAGAAACATACCGGTTGTGATTATGTCCTCCGAAAATGTCCCCTCCCGAATCAACAGGTAAAATTTCCCAAGTTATATTTCATTACTTATTTTATGAAATTGTAAATCCTAAATTATTAATTATGGATACTAATTATAATTATGATTAACAGATGCTTAGAAGAAGGAGCAGAGGAGTTTTTTCTAAAGCCAGTGAGATTATCAGATGTGAGTAAGCTTAAGCCTCATATTGTGAAAGCCAAAGATCACAAAGATATTGAAAAGCCTGATCAAATCGAAGACGAAGACGAAGAAAAGACAACGGAAATCGAATTAAAGACAACACAATCATCAAATAAACGAAAATCCATGGAAGAAGAAGGACTTTCACCAGAAAGAACAAGGCCCAGATACAATAATAATGGCCTCACTGTTGTGTCACTTTTAAATTAATCTGCCAATTTTTATTTTTTTTTAATATTTATGTAAAGGTTAATACAACTGGAGGAAACATGTACAGCAGTACTACCGGGGGGTTTGGTAAGAATGAGGGATATGATTAATCCAAATTAATATAACATTTAGAGAAAATTACACTTAAATCAATTTTGTATTGCTAATTAGGGGATTTTTTATTCCATTTTACCTACCTATTTTCTTGTGATGTACGTATGAAATGATAGCACATGACAATTCGATAATGTTTTTTTTTAATTTATTAATTAAAGTCTGAAAATCTAATAAAAATTAAATCTAAAATGTGTAAAATAAAATTTTAAAATTCTAGTACAATTCTAAAAATAAAATAAAAAGGTGTCAATTAAAATTAAATTTTTAAAAAATCTTACTAAATTTCTAGAAATATCATTAAAAATTCTAAAAAATCTAAAAAGGTGCAAACTAAAAATTAAAATTTCTAAAAGTCTCATTAAATTTTTTAAAAATATCATAAAGTGTGTAGATTAAAATTTCTAAAAATATAATAAATATATTGTTGTACAATGACAACCTAATAATTATACCATCGGACAATTCGATCAATATATTTATTTAAAAAAAAAAATTACACCTGGGTCATAAATGATTTTTTTGGTCTTGTCAATTTAATAATTACTATATTCTCGTACAATTAAGTGAATACTTTTATTTTTAATAAGGGAATCCAATAGTAATAACCAATAAAACCACACAAATACACATTGTTGAGTATAGGTCAATATAATACTTATACAATAAATTTTGTACTTTTATAATTTAAAAAGAGAATTTTTGCAATGTAAATGAACCTTGTTGCGTTCTTTAAATTTAATAATTATATTTCCATATAATTAAGTCAATAACATTGTACATTAAAATTAATATTTATACTTTTTGTAAATAATTTTTTTTATTTTGTCAATTTAATAGTAATTATATTTTCGTACAATTAAGTCAATACTTTTATTTTAAATAAATAAACCCCAAAAGTAGTAAACAACATAAATACACATTGTTGAGTCAAAATCAATATAATATTGTACAATAAATTTTATATTTTTATTCTTCAAAAATAGAATTTTGCAACCGTAATCGTAAATGAACTTTGTCGTGTCCAGTCAAACTAATAATTATATTCACACACAATTAAGTCAACAACACCGTACAATAAAATTAATAATTATAACTTTAATAAAGAAACTCTACAACGGTATTAACCCGATAAATGAATCTTGTCGTGTCTTGTCAATCTAATGATTACATTCGTATCGTACATTTAAAAAAATTAATATTTACACTTTTTAAAAAGAGAATCTAGTTACAACGATAACATACATCGTAAATGAACCTTGTCGTGTACTGTCAATCTAATGATTACATTCGCATCGTACATTAATAAAATTAATATTTACACTTTTTAAAAAAAGAATCTAACTATAACGATAACGTACCTCGTAAATGAACCTTGTCGTGTGCTCACATGCAATTAAGTCAATAATATCATACAATAAAAGTGATATTTATAATTTTTAAAACTGAGTTATAATTTTGACTTAATTAATTAAAATGTAATGAATAATAAATTCAATTAAATAATTAAATTATTTTAAATTAAATTAAATTGCATCGTATATAAGGTTGTGCCCAGCTGCACCCTATCAACTTTGCAACGTTCAATAATCTCCCGAAATTCTGCATCAGAAATTTGTACGTATGTTAGAAATGTGCTCTTCATGAGTTGTACATTGTTTCAAATATTTTCCTTTTCTGGAATACAAACAAGTATTTAATCAACGCCCCATTCTGTATAATTACTTCATATCTCTCTTTTTATTCACAGCAAAAGGCAAAGCAGTCGACAATCCCAAGGTGAAATAATTCAATTCAAGCCTTTTATTTTCGTTTTGTGTAGTTGCATGTTCAATTTCATTTTCAGATTAATTGGTGTTCTTGTTTTAGTTTATGATGTATGAATTTGTATCTGGAATAATTGTATATCATGCAATTGAATTTTAATTTTAAGTGACTGTGTATATCTTGATTTGTTCAATTGAATCGAGTTAAAATTGAGTGCACACAGGTGTGATTAGTAATTTTTTAGTTAGGGAGGTTTTAAGAAGCTTAAGATCTCTCAAAATGGTTGCTAAATTTATCTTCATTCAATTAGTTAGATCTGAATTTGTTGTTTATGATGTATGAATCTGTTTCCGGAATAATTGTTGTCTGTTTTGGTTAGCTGAAATTAAGCTGTTGTGAATGAGGATTTTAATTATATGTCACTCATAGGGGGAAAAAATGGTGATCTGTTTATGAATGTTTGGTAAAGTCTTGATACTTGTTGCCTCAGTCGATTTTTTCGTGTAATTGACGAACAATTTCTGGCCTTGTCGAGTTTAGATGCTGTTAACTGATATAAGGTTTAGCTTGTGTAGTTGCAGAATGTCGACATCGAAAGGGCAAGAACGAAAGGCTCTTAAACAGAAGCTATACTTTGTAAGCTTAGTTTGTAAGAATGAGTAAACTTGGTTGGAGTTCTGGGATTTGTTTTGACATTATTGCTAAATCTCAGGTTCAAACTCTCATAGAAAAGTGCTTTCTGAAATACATGCACCCATTGGAAATTGTGACCACACTGTTCCAAACTCACCAAATCCAGCCTGGTGCCACTAAAGTCGGTAATACAACGTCTTTCATTTTGTCGCTTGTGATTTTCGCGAAAAATCGCAACTGAAATAACCAATCAAGAATCTATCTGTTCATTTATAACTGAAAAGGCACCTAACTTTGTATTATATTTGATATGAGTAATGAATCTTGTTGGGGACTGTATTGGTAATTCAGTTTGGTATGCATTTCACTATTTCTATTTCGAAACTTTTCAGTGTTGGAACGACTTCACAATCTGAATCCGGGATTTTTCAAAGAATATAATAAGAGGCTGACCCTGAAGGTCCACATACTACGGTTCAATCGCCAAATTGAGCAACATTTTGGGGTAATGAGTGATACGAGTTCGGACAGTACTGTTCCCACTCCTTGGGGCGATGAATTGCAGACGCATTCAAGTAAGCTTGATTATAGTTGCTATTGGTTTGAGATTTTATTTCTAAATTTGGTTAATGTTTAGAAATATGACTTGGAATGTATTGATTTGCAGTGAACAACTACTCTGGTTATTGTAACCAAACACCTATAGCGTCGGAAAACTTGCAGCATATGTTCAGTTCCATACCGAGTGTTTATGCTAATGCTAATGGTGCTTCCTCCTCACGGCAACCAAGCATGCTAAATGCTGTTGGTATGCAGGATCATCATACTGGAACGGTTGGGATAATGGGACAAACGAATCAGAATGAAGTTGCTCCCTCTACTATGGCCAATGGATATGCAAGTAAGCTTGATTCAGTGCTTGGTTAAAAGGTTTAGAAAAAAAAGTTACTTAGAATGTAATGATTTGTTACATTTTTGCAGTGAATAACTACTCAGTGTTTCAACACCAAACGCCATTTCTAGCGTCGGGAAACATGCAACATATGGTCAATTCCATGCCTAATGGTTATGCTGTTGGTGAATCCTCCTCACAGCAAGCACACATGCAAAATGTGGTTGGTATGCAGGGTCTTATGGGACAAACGAGCCAGAACGGAGTTGTTCCCAATACTGGATTGCTCACACATTCAAGTAAGCTCTTGCTAGTAATGATTTTTTCCTTAATGCTTGGTTATAATGTAATGATTTGTTATGCAGTGTTCGACTACCAACCTTATCAACACCAAACGCCTACATTTGTAGCATCGGAGAATATGCAGCATACGATGAATCCCACCCCTACTGTTTATGCTAATAATGCATCTTGGCAACAAGAAAGCATTCAAGATGGGGTTGGAAATGGAATGATGTTTCAAACTGGAACGTTTGATAACATGTCGTTGCCTCAAGGCTCAAATGCAGGGATAATGAATGGAATATTCAATGGGGTTGGTTCCTCCTCGATTATGTTTGGTGCAGATAATGGTCTTGGCGAACCTTATAATGGCGTTGGACAAGCGTCGAATCCTCCTTCATTGGCATTCAATGAGGCTATGTTGGCGATAGAGAGCCCGAATCGAGACTTTACTTTACCTGATGACTTACCACCTGGCTTCTCTTGCAATGGTTAGCTCTCTTTTTCTCTAAAATCCACTAAAATGTGAATGAAATTGAGTGTTGATTAATTCATTTTGCTTTACTTATTCAGATATACTTGATGACTGTTATGTGCCTCCATCTGTGGAAAGTGATGAAGACTTGATTGCTGCTCAAAACTATGGACAATACCAAGGTATATACGACGTTTTAGTACTGTATGTTTGTACACAATTAAACGACGTTTTAGCTGATTTTTTTTTTTTTATACCTAAAGTCTGTTTTTTTTTTATGTTTTTGTTGTTGCAGGGAGCTTGGATGATTGGTTTGGATGTTAAGGTAATGAAATCATTTCTGGAAATAAAAAGACTTCAATCTAGTTAATGAAGACATTATTGAAGTTTCCTGGATTAATTATGAAGTCGAGAGACAATTTATTTTCTATGATTAAAGTTTTTTTAATAACTTATTACCATGTTTATTTATTTCTTTGAATCAGAATTAAGTTACAAATATGCAATGATTCTATATACTGTATTTGGGCTAGCTGTTTCGTTAATTAAATAATGGTTAAATTAGATTTTAATCAAATAATTGTATTAGGAAAATATGATCTGTTTTACAGGGAAATATGATTAATTTATCTCATTGAATGAGGTTCAAGTGAATTTATCTCACTCAATGAGCTAGAGTTCGATTAATAATTATATACTGAGATTTAAATTAATTTTATAGTTAAATCAAACAATTAGAGTATCTAGTTAGGCCTAATTAGACTAGGAAATGTGAATAATTTTGGAGCTACAATTAATAAGATAGTCTGATTATTAATTTTGATTAGTTAATATACTACTGGAGTACTAATCTAAGTCCAAAATTAATATTAAAATAACTCACAATATTGATCTTTTAAAAAAAAAATATATATAATTTAAAAAATAAATAAGTAGCTATATTCAAATTTTAACATTATAATTTACTAAAATAATGGAGTAGCAGGAATAATGTAAGCTAAAATTTAATTAGTCCACTGTCCACTTATATTTTGTACAAATCTTGGTACCACATTTATTTAAAAAATGTCATGTCATCTGCCACATAATTATCTCTCATTTATATATACTTAAAAATCTACGTAATTAATTGAATATCTATCAAATTTTCCTGTAAACTCTCAAGTTCAATTAAGAACAAAATTGAAATATTCTCCCAAATTCAATTTAAAACAAAATTGAAATATGCACCATTGATAAAACAATTCTATAATTAAACTATATGCACCATTGATAAAACAATTCTATAATTAAAAATAATTTTATTTTTTTGACAGGATAATTACAACTAAATTAAAACATAACAATTTAAAATATATGAAGTTGTTCATATCAATTGAACAACCAAATTACCTTGAACAAGTAAAATAAACGACAAAAGACAAAAATCATCCATGTTTAAAAGGCAAAAACCAAAGTTCACAATTTTTTAGTTTCTCTTCTTCTTCGTGATATTACTCTCTCTGTTGAGATAAGTCCATAAAAAATGGTAATTAAACTCGAATATTGCTCAGAACTGTATTATTTATACACATTCTTAAAATAGAATTATATGTAAATTTTATTGAGAACTTTTTAAAATATTGAAAACTTTTTAGAACTTTTTAAAATATACCTCTAGTCAATTGATTTAAATAGACATGTAAAAATATATATCATAACAAAATTAGACAGTGACCATATTATTAACAAAAGAGAAAAAATTAAAGATAGGATAATGGGTTTTTTAAATAAATGTCGTACCAAGTCGTCAGCACATTTCACCGAAATCCCCAAATAATTTAACCGCATAAATCAAGAGGAGAATATTCAGGCAGGAAACTAAAATTTTCCCTTTCAAATACATTAATTTTTTTTTTACCGCTTTCAACATGTAAGAGGCTATGGCTCCTAAGTAGCCCAATAAAAAGTCAATTAAATTAATTAAGCTGATTAAAAGGATAAGAATTAATAAAACATAAAAATAGGGTGAGAATATTATGCAGAAAAACGTGAAAATAATATAATATCGGTTGGAGAATAAAATATTTGTAGATCCAATATTTTCTAATAAATAAATTGGCCTCTCTCCTATAAATATGAAAAACGCCACCCTAGACTCTAGAGTTCGAAAAGATCGGTCATTTTTTAAATACAAAAAAGAGAGATGGGTAATTATAGTGTGTGTGCAACAAAAGAAAACCCAAATCAACGGATTAGGATTTAGAGAAATTGGGTTGAAGTTGTTACTCTCCTCAAAAGTATCTCTCAAATTCAAGTTGTTTCTTCTAAATAGTATCTCTCAAATTCAAAGGTAAACACGCAATCTCTTAATTATGCATGTTTATGATTTAATTATTTACCGTACATTCATAGTCTCGAAGGATTCCCGGAAGTCTCGAGGGACTCCCGGGAGTCCTTCACAGGTCGGGATACCTTCGAGGGACTCCCGAGTTCTTTAACTTCGAGGGACTCCCGAAGGATTCCCGGAAGTCTCGAAGGACTCCCGGGAGTCCTTCACGAACTTCGAGGGACTCCCGAAGGATTCCCGGAAGTCTCGAAGGACTCCCGGGAGTCCTTCACGGGTCGGGACACCTTCGAGGGACTCCCGAGTTCTTTAACTTCGAGGGACTCCCGGGAGTCCTTCCCGTCTCAAAGGGTTCCCGGAAGTCTCGAAGGATAATAATTCTCACACAAATGAGATGGAAAAGGTGATCCATAATAATTCCCCACCAAGAATTGGGGAAGGTCCTTATTTTTTTGGTATAAACTACGTTAAATTTAAGATGTATCGAAAAATTTATAATTATTTTTTTTATTTATACTTCGTGTAATAGTATTTTATCTCTGTATTAATTTAAATTTCTCAATCTATAATTTTTAATTTTTGGGTGCGTTGGTTTCCTGTATATAAACCGTCCTAATTATATTACCGTACATTGAATTAAATACTTTTATTAAAAAGAGAAAATTTTACAACAATAATACGTGTCATAAAGAACCTTGTCGTGTTTTGGTCAACGTCAACTCACTCAGTACATTTATTTTTAAAAAGAGATTCTGCAATGTAATATTCACTCAAAATAAACTTATTTGGATCCCATAAAATCCAATAATTATATTCGAGTACAAAATTTAATTCTTTTAATTTTAATAAAAGGATTCACATTGGTGATATGCAACATATATTAACTCGTTCAAGTCAACTTAGTAAATAAAGTTAATACTTTAATTTTTTTTAAAAGAGAAATTTGCAACATTAATACGCGAAAACGACAAGGTCAACTAAATAATTATATTATCGTACAATAAAGTTAATGTTTTTTTTAAAAGAGAAATTGGCAACATTAATAAGCGCCAATGCGCCATAATTATATTCTGGTATAATTAAATTACTAATATTTTTATTTGAGCCACTTTTTTTTTTTTTTAAATATTTTACATGTGAAATATTTTTAAATTAGTTTCTAAAAAATCATGGGTCATATTTTAGTTGTAATTTTATTTACTCAAATGTATGAAATATTTTATATAAGTTGTAAACAAAATATTTTAATTTTAACAATAGCAATATGAATATGGGCCGGAAATAAGTTGCATTAATTTTACTGCGTATGCCTGAAATTCCGCACCAGAAATATGTACATATCTTAGAATGTTTTTTTATAAATTTTATTTAATTTCGCTGCTTAAAAATATCATGTGAAACGAATATTCATGATTTTATTTAATTTCGCTGCTTAAAAACATCATGTGAAATTGCATGATATTATATTCTAAAACTGTGTTCTTGATATGTTATTTGTAATGTAAGTACTATTTAAATCTTGTGAGAAATTGATTTTTTATTTGAATTTTGTTATTGTTCATCAATTTTTGAGTTGGTGACAGTTTCAGGCCTTGCTGTTAACTGATTAAAGCTTCAGCTAATATTATAATGTCGAAATCGAAAGTGATTTCAGAACAGGATGTATATTTTGTAAGCTCTCTGGCCTAATTCTTTATTCATGAAATAGTTTGTTTATTCGTGAAAACAACACTACAATGGGTAGGTATATTGTCGATTCTTTATTATGTTAAACTTTTCAATTGTATTGACTTACACTTTTTAAATAATACTTTCAATTATATTGACATACACTTTTTGGTAACGTTATATTGCACATTTTAGTTATATAGATGTGCACTTTTGATTAATATTGTGTTTCACTTTTCAGTTATAATAAATTTTTCATTAAATATTGTGTTGCACTTTTTAGTTATATTGATTTGCATTTTTCAGTTATAATAAGTTACACTTTTCATTAAATATTGACTTTCACTTTTTAGTTATACTGACTTGCACTTCTTAGTTTTAATGACTGCACTTTTCATTAAAAACTGTGTTGCATTTTTCAACTATAGTGACTTACACTTTTTAATAAAAAAATGTGTTACACTTTTCATAATATTGTATTGCACTTTTTAGTTATAATGACTTACATTTTTCAATATATACGTTTACGAAAAATATTATAAAAAAAAAAAAAGTTTGACTTATCAACTCAATTCCTTATATAGACGAAGCCAACTACAATTATCTATATGGTTTAGACATGATTATTGTGTTTCTTAATTATCCCCATTTTGAGTTGTAGTTTTTCTCTACTTTGGAATCAGATTCAAGGGCTCATAGAAAGTTGCCTTCAAACTTACATGCATCCTTCAGAAATAGCGAATACACTATTTCATGAAGCAGAAATTGAGCCTGGTGTCACTGAACTCGGTAATTCAACTAATTCCTTCATTTTATCTTTATATATGTTGATTTTTCTATCTTTCCCTTGATAATTGTGTGCGTGTTTGAAGCTAATAAAATAACTTGGCAAATTTTCAGTGTTGAAGAGACTTGAAAATAAAAATCCAGAATTTTTCAGAGCATATTATATAAGGTTAACGGTAAAGGATCTGATAATACAATTCAACCAGCTACTTCAAATGCAAGCTGTGATGATAAGTAGTGCAATTCAGATTAATGAAATTGTTCCCACTCCTTTGGCCAATGGATCGCAGCAGATGCAACATTCAAGTAAGCTTGATTGATTATTAGTAATATATAATTGCTTGAAATATTGATGAGATTTTATTTCTAAATTCATGATCTTGATGTTTGGTTAAAGTTTAGTATACAAATGACTCAAAAAGTGATTTTTTTTTTTTAACATTTTCGCAGGGAATCACTATCAAGATTATCAACAACAAATACCTGAAATACCATCAGTGAACAACTGCCAAGATTATCAACAAGTACAACAAATACCAGTAATACCATCACTGAACAACTGTCAAGATTATCAACAAGTACAACAAATACCAGTAATACCATTGGTGAACAACTGCCAAGATTATCAACAAGTACAACAAATACCAGTAATACCATCGTTGAACAACTACCAAGCTTATCAACAAGTACAACAAATGCCTGTAATACCATCGGTGAACAACTATCAAGATTATCAACAAGTACAACAAATACCATCGGTGAACAACTACCAAGCTTATCAACACCAAATACCATCGGAGAACATGCAGCAGCAGCATATGACCAATGTTGTGCCTAATTTTAATTATGGTAATGGTGAATCATGGCAACAAGCTAATAGCATGTCATTGAGTGATCAGGGCTCAAATGTAGGGGCAACAAATGGATTCAATGGGGTTTATTCTCCGGTAATGTTTGGTGCAAATAATGGTATTGAAGAAACATTGATTCTTCCTAATATTGGTAACGCGTTAACATTCGAAATGTTGTCAGCAGTAGAGGATATTTCAGCTGATTGTGATGACACTGGTTCGCTCTGTCCCCCTCTCTATCTCAGATAAATTCATTTGACATGTTATGATCTGTATTTTACTCTACTTGTTCAGATATTCTTCAATTGGGCGAAATTGATGAGACCAATGGACAAATACCTGAAATACCATCAGTGAACAACTGCCCTGAAATACCATCAGTGAACAGCTGCCAAGATTATCAACAAGTACAACAAATACCAGTAATACCATCAGTGAACAACTGCCCTGAAATACCATCAGTGAAGCCCAAATTATCAACAACAAATACCTGAAATACCTTCCCTGAAATACCATCAGTGAAAGGTATGGAGTTCATTGAATAGTTTTCTTGAATTAGAGACCCTGAAATACCATCAGTGAAAGGTATGGAGTTCATTGAATAGTTTTCTTGAATTAGAGAAGTTTCAATTTAATTGATGTCGTTAATTATTCTGGTATTTATTTTTTACACTTTTTAGTTATAGTGACTTACACTTTTTAAAATATTTTTTTCAATTATATTGTAGTGCATTTTTTTGATAATGTTATATTGCACATTTTAGTTATATAGACGTGCACTTTTCATAATATTGTGTTGCACTTTTTAGTTTTAATTACTTACACTTTTTATTAAAAAATGTGTTGCACTTTTCAATTATAGTGACTTACATTTTTTAATAAAAAATGAGTTGCACTTTTTAGTTACAATGACTTACATTTTTTAATAAAAAATTAGTTGCACTTTTTAGTTATAATGACTTACATTTTCATTAAAAAATGTGTTACACTTTTCAATTATAATAACTTACATTTTTTAATAAAAAATGTGTTGCACTTTTCAACAATATTGTGTTGCACTTTTTAGTTATAATGACTTACACTTTTCAATATATATATATATATATATCAACTAAAAAAAATTAAAGTTGGAGTTGTGGAGCTAATTCTGATTTGTAATTTGTAGGATTAAAGTTAGCTTTATTATTTATTTGTTTATTTCCTTTACTGAATCTGATTTAAGTTGTAACATACGCAACAATTAATTCTTGAATCGTTGTGATTTAAGTTTTAGTAAATAGAGCATGTATAATTATATAAAAATAATACGAAGTCAAGACTGTTTTTCTTCCAACTCGTATATGAATTTAACTTGATAAGTACACAAATTAAGTTAGAAAATGTATTTATGGTTTTCAAATACTATAAATAAGTATGATTGGTAGGTTGAAATAGTTTAAGAGTGAATTTAACTTAGATCTAATCTCTCTCATTTTTAAAAAAAATACATTCATACGTATAATATTTTTGAACACTATATATTGAGAAAAATAAATGAATATTAAACGAAACTTAAATGAAATTTTAGCAAATAATTTTGATTTTTAGGCCTAAAAAATCCTGTATTCTAATATCATCAAATACGTATTTTCTTAAAAAAACAAAAAAGACAATCACTAAGCATAGTTGAATAGAGTCTACCACATTCGAGTTGAATGCGGCCAACTAATGAAATTAAGTCCAAAGATTCAATAAAAAATCTGAAACATCTTACAATCAAAAGCTTCTCCCTGTTTGTATTACAACCAGAAGAATTGCAGAAACATTTGAAGCTGTGTGTAGGGGTGGGAATGGGCCAGGCTACCCGTCAGGGGCCTATGGCTCGGCTTGTTTAATAAACAAGTCGGGCTCAAGCTTTTTTAGAAGCCCAGAGAGCTTACAAAATATACATCCTGTTCTCTACTCTGCAATTATCAAGATTTTCTTCTATGTACATCCCCACCGAATTTGAAGCTAATATGATAATGCGTGGCTGTTAACCATGGTTAAGAAGAGTCTACCCTCCGGTTTGACCTTGTGGATCTTCTACTGGAGGTTTCAGAATAAGTGTTGTGAGACCTTGTGCTGCTTTTCTTTATCCTCGATTTAGTAGCATCTGCAATGTATAGTTTTCATAATCAAGGCTGGAAATTTAAAAGGCAGTAAGTGATCATATCAGAGTTTGAAGCCTCTATTATACTCCCTTTGTCCTCGTTAAGTTATCCATTTTATCATTTTAGATGTTTTTTGTTAAGTTACCATTTCCATTTTCCAAACACCCTACTATCTCTCTTTTCTTCTCTCTCTATTTTAATACCCTATATGTATTAAAACATATGCAAACAATAAATGTAACTTAACTAGGGGACAGAGTATTTACCTCTTAGATTAAGATTAGACGATTGAACTTCACTGTCGCCCGACTCCAGGTCTGTCAACTCGCTAGCTTCATCTGAGCTTGTTCTTAATTTGGTTGCTTTTGATTTTGAATCCAAACTCTTAGCTTCCTCATCAGCTTCTTCTTCTTCTTCTCTTTCGACTTCTTCTTCGTCTTCTTCTTCTTCTTTTTCGACTTCTTCTTCGCCGTCTTCTTCTTCTTCTTCGTCTTCTTCATCTGTTCCATTTCCTATAAGAGCTGATATTAACTAATTTCCCATATTAACTAATGTTTAAACTTCATTAAAAGTATGGAAAAGTGGAGCTACCTTGAGTGATTTCAGAATCTTCGCTTTGCTCGACGTCTTCATTGGCTGCCATAAAGCTTCCCATGTTATCAACCTTTTGTTGATGTGCTTGTGCATTCTTTTCAGTAAGTAGTTGCTCCTTCTTTTCATTATGGCACTTATTCATCTTTTCCTCAAACTCTTCGATGTTTGACTTCAGTTCTGGTTTCGCAAATTTCTTTGCCTGATAGAGTTATATTATGGAGTCATTCTCTCTCTGTGTGTCATAAAAGTGAATCAATTAACTATACATACCTTATTAATTATACTTCTGAAATGGTCCATAACAATGTCCTGGGATAAGACATGTTCATATGCCTTGAAGGACTCCATAAGCTTCTTCATACTCTTCTCCGTAAATGATAATTGAGAGAGGCAGTAAGATATATACTCCCACTGTTTGATATCTGCATCAAATCGACAACATACCATTTTTCAGAAAATTACGATTAAAAAGTAACGCAATCATGAGTTGATGACTTTTAGTGTTTATTATAAATTTGACTAATTGTGTCAATACCTGAGACACCAGTGAACCTATTGCAGAGCTTGTCAACAAGGGTTTCCATTTGTTTATCCTGAAAACGTACGATAGCTCAGCAAACTAAACACGAAAAGCAAATTGATAAAGAAAGAAGGTAAGCCTTAACTACCTTCTTGATGGAACTAATCAAAAATTGCATAATGTTGCGGAAAGATTCTCCTTCCAAGTTCTGGCAGGACAATTTGCCCAGGATATCTGGAAGAAGATTATATATAGGGTTGCTTCCTACAACAAAAAACAAATTATTTCAATATTCTTCATAAGTGAGTGAAAACAACACCAGATTACAATAAGAAAATGTTATAGATTTTCACCTTTTTTGGATAGTTCATGAAAAAACAGTCTGGCTAGATTTGAAATCCTTTCGTCCTCATCTTCTAATTTGACAGCCATTTCATTTATATAGCCTTTAACCTGAATATGAAATGGTCAAGATCAGTACACACCAGATCAAAGGGAAAAGGGAAAGGGGAAACCAGTCAGTTCCTCAAACCTTCATCATGTCATTTAATATAAGGTGGGAAAGAACCAACACAGCATTCTTTCGAACAGATACTGATTGATCACGAAGGCGTGCATACATATTTTCTGTCCATGGTTCTAATAAGTTGGGAAATCGAACTGCCAGGTCTCCAAGAGCTATGGTGCAATTTGAACGAACAGTTTCTGATGGTGCATTCTCCACAACAGTGAAAAGTAGCTGGAGATTTGACTCACTAACAAGTAAAAAAGATAAGATGAGAAAAAATAAACCATGCTTTATTTTTAGAGAAGACGTGCTAATGATCAGCCAATTACCAGAATTCAGCATCAATTATCATTAAATGGCACAAGGCAAGCATTCCAGATGCCTGCAGCGCAGGATACTGAAACAATGGGAGAAGTAATATTAGTTATTTTATAAGTATTGTCATAAATAAAATCAGTAATACTAGAAGATGCTAATTATGTTCATTAGAGAAATACGTCCAAAATCTGTTTATTTTGTGCACAATAGATCCTTTTCCAAAATTTTAATAGTGAGATTATCTATAATTACATGAAAATGTAATTAGAAAAATCACCTTCTGCATTACACTAAAGTTTCTACACAACTTAGATAAGAAAGGTGCACAATGTCCAATCAAATTCTTTCCAGCACGACCCCCAGACACAATTTCCTTCTCTGCTCTTTCAGATAGGCTGTCTAGCATTGCATCCTCAGAAGCTGCAATGCCTAATTCTGAATTGATGTCCTCATTCTGCAAGAAAAGAACAGACTAAGTACAACTGAAAGCTTAAAGAAGTGGTGAAAGTAGAACATCATCATCATCATCATCATGAAATAGTACAATGAGAAACCTTGTTACCTTTTGAGCATCAGATGCTGTATTCTCATCAAGTGTCTTGTTCTCAGCAGCCAATTTTTCTTTCTTGGCTTTCTCTTTCTGAATCTTCCTAACACAAGTTTCAATGTTAACCAATTGGTTCATGGCAACATGACTAACAACAAACAGATATCTGCTAAGCTTTGAAACTTGAACAGTGGTAAGAACATTGGAGCTGCCAGAATCAATGTCAGTTTGCACTTCACTTTCTTCACTTGAATCAAATACAGATTTGAGGGATCTTTTCACCAGATTTGCAGCTATAGATTCAGGAGAAGGATGAATGCTGAAAAGAGCGGTTATTGCTCTATCTGCAGCAGCATACCATATGTTTTCGGGGAGTGAAAAGCTACAAACCAAATGTTCTAAAATACCAAATACACGATTTCCATTCGTTGACAACAACTTTTTCTTATCTTCTTCAGACAGCCTCTGTAGTGCTAAGCATGCTGTCCTAGCAAGCAGAATTTCCACTTTTGCCCAACGGCCAAATCCAATATCAACAATGTCTTGTAGGTGAGAACTGAGAATTGAGGGTGACGATTTTGCAGAGATGCATAGCACAGATAAAGCTCCACGAGCTTGCTGAGCAGTAGTTCCACTAATATTGAAACAAAAGAAATCCCAAAGAGCTGATAGCTGTGACAAAAAAATAATCAATTTATAATATATATATATAACAGTTTGTGTTGAGAGACATTTCAAACAAAGAGAATTTTTGATACCAAAGTATGGATCTGAGTTCCTTCAATTATTATCTTACTCAATAGTGTTCAGTAGAAGAACTGAAGAGGTTATTTGACGTATTTCCACATATGATATGGTTGCTCTTGATTTTGAAATTTTTATCACAACCTAATGAGATACATTAGTTTTATTGCTTATGAAATTAACTCAATGATACTTATATATATATATTTGACACAATACAATAACAGGCACCCTTTCCCTCATATATTGCCTTGTCAGAAAGGAGCTTACCATAGTAGCAGTTATATCACCTTTGGATACCAGGGCACCAAGGATGAACTCTAAAGCTGCAAGATCTCCGATATTTGAATCTATGGCAAGATTCAAAAGATTCCTAGCAGTTTCCACAGGATTCTTCCTTATATATATTGTGATGAAAGCATTCTCCACAGCCTCATAAATTGATTTGTCTTGAGAAAACACCTGTTGGCATTCAGAATATTGAGATGCTATAACACTTATACAGGAATCTCAAAACTAAAAGATGACAGAAGAAGGGGTATAGGATAATAGAAGAAAGCAAGACTGAATCATGCGTCACAAATCATATAGATGACCAAGATGAGGCATTACCAAAGGCAGCATCTTGCGGAGACAGTCTTCTGCTTCATCGATTTGAAATTGTCTACATCTCATAAGCAAAATAATAGAGTTTTCCACGTCACTCGAAGAAGACGAAGCCATTAATTGAACAAGGGTTGGCATGATGGAAGACAAGCACTTAGAGAATCTTAAGCCAGACTCCAGTGAAGCAACCAAGGTTCGGGTTTGTTCTACGTTCCCGACATCTGGTACAGTATTATCCATCTGATGTGTCTCATTGTCCACATTTGGCAAGCAGCTATCAGTCAAACTATCTTGATTCTTGGAGGCCTCTTCAATGCCTTCATCTTCAACCCCACTAACTTCACTAGAGACATCATTATCTGACAGCTGCCTATCTGAGTTTTCTGGGGGGCAATTTGGTGAAAGTTCATTCAACTTCTTTTTGTACTGCTCTAAAGTTGCCTCAAAAGAAGCTGCTTTAATATGGGGTCCAAAAGGGTTGTGCTGCAGCATCATAATAAGTAAATTAAGAGCTGACTTTCTGACTATTGCACTCTTATCTTCTAACCTCCCAGAAGCCACTTCTGCAACCTCATTCCACAAACCGATTGAGATAGAATGCTCCTCACATAATTCAGACCACACCTGAAGAACCCGACTCCTAGTATAAGCTGAGACATCACGACAACGTTCCAACAATATTTCCAGCATAGCCTGTTTTGTCCGAAGACGTGATGATTTTGAACTAACGTCGCCTTCAACTTCAGTAAAGGCCTTCGCAATTAACTTTCCCATCACACCAACAAGGGCATTCCTTATCTTGTAAGACTCCCCACCAAAATGTGGGACCAATAAGCCAATATTAGCTGAAATCAGCTTTGGCAATCGATCAGCTAACTCTACAAGAAACCGCCCAATATTTTCAGCCCCAACAGTATCTTTAACATAGGCTTTTGGATTTGTCCTCCCAATATCCCTGATGAGGGAAGTAGCCATGCTTCCATCAGCATATTTTTTTTCAGCTCCAGCAACAGCATCAGCCAAATGGGTAACAACAAAATCATATTTATGAATCAAGTGCAAAATGGACGCACATGATTGTTCTATATAATGGTACTTAGTGGCACAAGTCCCAATTATACGGCATAAAGCATCTTTTGAATCTGGATCCTTTAGCAGCGACGCATTCTCAAACAACACGAATGCATTTCTACAAAAAGTCATTTTTTAAAGCAGATGTTATCATCACTAAAGAATTTCTGAAACAAAACAGGAACAACTTTTCAACTTACTTGACAATGAAGGACAGGTAATTTTCATCCGGGTCACATGAACCAAAGAGCAATGAGAGGTTGATCTCTAATGAATTGGCAATTAGATTTATTATTCTGCACCTCTGAGCTTGCCAATTCCATGAATTTACAGGCTGTTTCTTCTTACTAGAAGCCACCACCTACACCATTAAAACATTACTAACTAATCTTGCTCCATCAAACAGAAATCATTGTCACTTACTTCCTATAAGATAAACAATACATTGAAAAAATTTATGCCCAGTGGTACAGGCATAATTGACAATGACTTTGCAAAGTTGCATAGCCAGTTTTAATTCATCCACAGTGGTAAGCCAATAATCGGAAAATTATCCACTAGCATGACCATAATTAACATGTAGATAGTCAATGATGCTTCAATTATCTTCACTATCAGCTTAATTTACTCAGATATAGACGCAAGAAGTATATAATACTATCTATACAAATATATAAACTGATTAAATCCATGGAAAAGAAGCGTGTGTTACTTTGGTAGCAGTGTCGACAGCACTGGAACTGGATTCCTCGATAAGCAAAATATGCACAAGAAAAAAGGAGTAAATCTTCAAGGAATTCCGATGCGACGCCACTCTATCAAAACCCAATTGTTCATCACCACGCTCAGTGGACTCATCATTCCCACCGTCCTGTGAAAGGGACGCACGTGACCGAGTGAGCGAATCGACATTCGGCAACAAAACACTGAAATTGGACCTCAACGACTCCACCAAATTGAACTTGCAGCCAGGGCTTAAATTAGCAAACTCCTTCACCAGAGAATACACACGATCGAAAACTTCCTGCTCTTCGACACAGAATAGCTCCTTATCCGACAAATCAAAGGATAATCCTGCTCAAATTGAAACAAGAAAGAACAATTTAAAATGGTAATTAACGAAGGCTGAATGAGGCGGGTTAGAACAGACCTTTCACGAATTCTTCGAGCTCCGATGGTCGGAGAGAGGTTATAGGAAATGGATTCTGAACAGTGAGTCGTGTGTGGTCGGAGTCGTCGTCTTCTTCGAGGGATGTTAGTTTTTGAGGGAAGATGAAAGGGGGAGCCATTGTACGTTAGAGAGAGAAAAAAAGTAGAGAGAGAGAGATGTTTGAAATTAAATCTGAAGAGCGGGGGAATGCGAAGAATTGAATTTACAAAAGGGTACGGCTATTTGCACCTCCGTCTTTGTTAGGGCTACTCCCTCGATATCTATTAATATATAAAAGAGGGAGTCGTGGTAAGTTGGCCAGTTTCTTTGGCGGTAGCAGGTAAGCATTTTAACACAGCTGGCAATTAATTTTATTAAGCTCTTATACTATAATTTTATTATTTTTATCAAATTTTATATGTGTAAAAAAAATTCACGGTACACTTTTTTTTATAAGTGATTGCGTATAAAATTGGTAAACGACCATTTGAATAAATAAGCTATATTTTCATTTAAAAATATATACATACTAAGTTTGAACGAATAAAAAAAAAATAATACAAAATTTGAATGGAGAGAATAGTAACAATTGTATATAATAAAATATTAAATATATTTTTATTTTAGACTAATAAAATATTATTTAAAATTACAGTTTTAACCAAATTAACACATGAAATATATATGCAGTTTACTTTTAAACTGCCGACTATCATACTATATAGTTTATTTATGGGTTGTTCTGCTATGGACTCAAGTGCATGTTGTGCACCTAGTTCATGTTGCATTTTTCAGTTTTACTGACTTACACTTTTTCGTAAATGATGTTGCACTTTTCAATTATTACTAAAAATATTATTATACAGTTTAATAATTGAAAAGTGCAACATCATTTACCAAAAAGTGTAATAATTTTGAAACTTTATCTTATCGCAAACTACATTTACAATTTATAAATTTAAAAAAATTATAATAATTATATGGCACAAATTTAGTGATTAATATAAGTGAAATAATGTTTAATCAAAACTAAAAAAAAATATTTATACTCGCGGATTTTAGAATTTTAATTAAAACAAAAAAAAATTACATTTACAATTTATAAATTAAAATTTTAATTTTACAATAATTATAAGTCACGAATTTAGTGATTAATATAAGTGAAAAAATGTCAATTATTAAATGAATTTTTTTTAAAAAAAAATTGAATAAAAATATGATGCAAGGATACACTAAATTACTAATATAGTATTTGAAAATAAGATTCACACTTATACAATAGTTATAAGTCATAAATTTAATAATTAATATAAGTAAAAGAATGTTCAATTATTAAATGAATTTGTTTAAAAAAAAAAAGAGTAAAGTAAAACATGTATACATGATATGAACTTTTTAAAATTTTAATAAAAAACACAAAAAATAAATAAATTAAATTTACAATATATAAATTAAAAAAATTTAATTTAGTGATTAATAATTTAATATAAAAAAAGAATGTTCAATTATTAAATAGAACTTTTTAAAAAAAAAAAAGTAAAACATGTATATAAGATATAAACTTTTTAGAATTTTAATCAAAACATAAAAAATAAATAAATGAGATTTACAAATAAATTAAAAAAAAAAAATTTACAATAGTTATAAATCACAAATTTAGTAATTAATATAAGTAAAAGAATGTTCAATTATTAAATAAATTTATTTAAAAAAAGAGTAAAATATGTATACATAATATGAACCTTCTTTTTTAATTTACAATAGTTATAAATCACAAATTTAGTAATATTAATATAAAAAGGAATTAATTTTATGAATTTTTTTTAAAAAAAATGGGTGCTCCTCACTAGGCGTCCACACAACCGGGTTTGAGTTCCATGAAGACCGAATATTTTCAGCCTATTATGCTTGGCCCGATGTTAGCATCGATCGAATTTTTCCTTCGGAAAACACTGTTTCCGATCCTCTTTTATATAGTGGGAAGGAGACCTTTTCCAACCAATATCAAAGGATTTCTAAGGAAACAAATTAGGTATTATCATATTTCACTCCTTTGAAGCACAATTCATATCTAAACTTGTATCTGTTTCATCAACTTTAATTTGTGGGATAGATGCACCATTTAGTCCATCAAATTATTTTTGTGTAATAATTTCAATCATATTAAGCTCAGGGTCAGCTGAATTCCATTTTACAAAATAATAATTATTCTCCCTTTATTTGCTTTGCTCTCAATACTCTTTGTGTTCACCACTTCTTGTTATTAGGCGAAAAACACTTGAAATAAACCTTATAACATTACTAGACTATTATTATTGTCTTTTTTTATGAAGGCTATTATTGTTTAATTTATTCAACCTAAAAACGAGTATCAACAATATTTTACAAAAGTAATTACTCTTTCATTTTCAGGATTTTTTGAATGATTTGAACATCACAATGCGAGTTATTTCCTTTTTATTAGAGTGTACAAATAACATTAGAACGTCCTCTTTCCTTTTTTTTTTTGAGTGTACAAATAAGGTTACGGGGAGAGTAGAAGTATACAGACAAAGTTGAAGGATCACCAATATCTCCCAACAAACAAACAAACCATCCTAATATTGCTACATACGCTACGACTAGTGTATCCATCCCGCCACCCTTCTCGCCGGTGGTCAGCCCTTGCTCCCGCCCTTTCGCAAGGTTCTCTTGTGCTTCGAGGCTTTTCCCGTCGGTGCCGCGTCATGTCCAGCTCACTCCTACCCTGTTTCGCCGCCATATCAAATTAGCTCTGATTATATGTTTTTGTATTTGCCTTAATTTGCTGAATTAAGGTGCACTGCATTATATTATATATATATATATATAGGAGAAACAGAAGGCGGCAAGATGATAGACGCGTGGCGGTTAATGCAAGCTGAGGCGTGATACGTGGCGGTTGTTTTATTTTGGACGTGTATATATATATGCTGCAAAAACTTTTCCTACGGTGATTTTTTTATTATTTAGAAACGGTATCACTTATCTCATCTAATGTTATTGACTAACACAGGTTGAGCTTGGGTTATAATTTGGATTGCTGGATTTTGCTAATCAACCATTTAAAATAAATCCCAGAGCTTACTGCAATTAAGAAGACAGTTAGACACATCAAAGTTTTTCAAGACTTACCGTTAAGAAGACAATATGTTTCATTCAATCTCCTGCAAACTCAACAGATTTAGATTTCATTAGGCTCACCTAGTTTCAAAAAGATGATTTTGTACCAAAAACAACAATCCCCTGAAAACTCTTGGGTTGAAAGAGATAAATCAAAAAGATTTAAGTGTGAAAATAAGAGAAAAACACTGAGGAGATAGAGATAAAATGAATGGCGTAAAAGACCGTATTTATAGATAAAATTAGAAAACACTGAGGAGATAGAGATAAAATGAATGGCGTAAAAGATCGTATTTATAGATAAAATTAGGTTTGGTTGATTGGGCTTAATGGGCCGACCAGCCCATTAAATTAAAGGGCGCGACTAAAGGCACCCAAGGATCCTATGAGGACACCCACGAAAACTTTTTTTTATCACTAGAGGTATGCGAAATGTCTTTTGTACCCCTCCTGCACATTTTTAAAAAAAGGACGAATGAGTACACCCACCCATTTCATTTCACCCCCGATTCATCATTTCGCACCGGAATCATTCGGATCCCCCACCATCACCACCAAAACAACAAAAATACTCAAAATTTCAACAACAAAAATAAAATCTTAGAATGTTCGAAAATTTTACCCAAACAAAGTTGAGATGTCCGAAATTTTTAATGAACAAACTCAATATGTTCAAAAAAAATTCCAAAACAACTTAAATTTGTTCGGAAAAAAAGATCGAACAAAATGTTCGAAATTTTTTTCGAGACAAACACGGATTGTTCGAAAAAAAATTACAAAACAACTAAAATTTGTCCGAAAAAAAAGATCAACAAAATGTTCGAAAATTTTTCCAAAACAAACACATATTGTTCGAAATTTTTTCCAAAACAAACTCAATATATTCGAAAATAAATCACGAACTTCTAAAAACCCTAATTTTTCTAAAAACACTAAATTTTCTAAAATTCCAAAAAAAATTAAAAAATCCTACCTGGAACGGGCGGCGGTGGCGGTGGAGGGAAGAGGGGTGCGAGCGGCCGCGTCTCTGGGAGGAGGGTGACGGCGGTCGCGCCGGAAGAAGGAGGAGAAGAGGAGTTGGTCGCGCGAGTTGGGTGGGGAGTGAGGCGGCGACGTGGGCGATGAAGAGGATTTTTGAAAAATTGGAACGACGACGTGGGCGATTGAAAGTGTCCTCAACCATCAAAGACCGATGTGAAAAATTGGCATTTTTGAAAGGGCGATGAAGAGGATTGAAAGATGCGGCGAGCAAAGAGGGCTCTGAATAGAACGGTAGAAGCCATATTTATGAGTGGCGGAGGGACAGAGATTGTGGTGGAGAACGGCGACAATTACGAGAGCGGCGCTGGCGAAATGGAGGCTGCCGGCGACGAGACGTGGGAGGGAAGGTGAGGAGGCGAGAATAGAACGGTATAAGCCATATTTATGAGTGGCGGAGGGACAGAGATTGTGGTGGAGAACGGCGACAATTACGAGAGCGGCGCTGGCGAAATGGAGGCTGCCGGCGACGAGACGTGGGAGGGAAGGTGAGGAGGCGAAAATGGGATGGGTGTACCAAATGAGTTGATGGACTAGGATTTTAATGGGAGAAAGGTATTTTGAGTTTTTCACGTGGGTGTCCTCATCCGTTTTGTGTGTGTCCTCATCGCGTAGGTGTCCTCATAAGATCCTTGGGTGCCTTTAGCGCGCCCTAAATTAAAAGACTTGACCCATGCACCTGTTAGACTAATCCCATTTTAAGCTGAATAAATAAATGGCTAGATTTGGCATGTGAATAAATAAAATGCCGGATTGCTAGAGTTTATAATTACTTTATCCGTTTTAGATAGACCTTTTTTTTTATATTAATATTTAATTCTGTCCGAATAGATAGATTTGTTTTTCTTTTATATGAATATTTAATTTATATATGTTTATTTTTAAGGAATACTAATATTTTTTAATTCATTTAATTATATAACTTTATACATTAATTTAGTTATATTAGAAAGTATAACATTTATTAAATAGGGTTGCAATATAAGTTTTATATAATAGACTATTCAAAGGCATTCCCCCTAGGGGTGTAAGTGAGTCGAGCCTACTCGCGAGCTACTCGTGCTCGACTCGGAAAAAGATCAAAATCGACTCGAAGTTAATCGAGTCGAGTCGAGTTTCGAACTACTCGAGTAGCTACCGAGTTCGAGCTCATAAATACTCGGCTCGAAAGGCTCGCGAGCCTAATCGAGCTTGAACAATATTTACTATTTTGCCATTAATATATAAATTATATTTATATATGAGTAATCGAGTCGAGACGAGTCGAGTCGAGTTTATTTTAGAAAAAAATATGTTTTAAAATTAATTTTGAAAATTATATAGGTAATCGAGTCAAGTCGAGCCGAGCTCGAGTTTATCGAGTTTCTTATCGAGTCGAGCTCGATCTTTAAAATTTTAGACTCGACCGAGTCGAGTCGAGTTTCGAGCTTCGAGTATAATAATCGAGTCGAGTTTCGAGCTCAGAACTACTCGACTTGTTTACACCCCTATTCCCCCCTCTTGTACTTATGCACTTCTTAGATTTAATGAATTGCTATTACAAGCAATGTTACTTCAACGCAATCCAGGGTGTTTTGGACTAGTTATTAGGATAAATGCACATGCACTCCCTTTGAACTATAGTACTATACTAACCATTTTCTCTATAAAAATGCATATATTAATCACACCTCCTCTAAAACCTAGATTGATTTGTGTATGTTTAAGACTAAAAATAATGACATTTTCTGTATATTGTGAAGTGAACAAAATTATTATGAAATGTACCAACTAACAAAGTGTAAAAATTATTGTGGAACACGGGAGTACAACTTTTGTAGCCCACCAAAACTTGTTCACATACAAATTGAAAAAAAAAAAAAAATAGATAAAATAAAAATATTGTGTAGTCCATTATGAATAAAAAAATTGTTTGTGAACAAAAGTTTAATGATAGTTTGATTAATTAAATAAGCGGTGTGCGAGGATAAAGATAAATAAATAGTTTTCATAAAATATATGAGGACATTTTTTTAGGGACAAATAAAAAGTCATAACAAATTAGAAATTGTAGTATTGACCTGATCTACGATACCTGCCCCGACCCGTGTGCTTTGGGTTAGGTCGGACCTACCATGTGTTGAGAATAGGTCTGATCGACCCCGTCCCATATGTGAATAAATCGAGTCTGAGTTTTATGTTCGCCCTACGGGTACCCATCCCGTATATAAGCTTAATATTTAATACTCTACTATTAATTTTAAAAACTTTTCATACTAAACAAGATGACTCTAAACAATTTTTCAAATTTTAAAATATAGTAGAAATTATTATAGAGCCCTGAATTAAAAAATTGTCATATCAATAATAGAATTCCTAAGACAAAGTGGGATAGAAGAGCACCACTACATAGTCTTAGATTCTGGGTTCGAGTCATGGGAAAAAAAAGGAATGGATATTTAATACTATAATTAAAAAAAAAAAGTAATAGAATTCCTAAAAAAAATTAAGATAAACTGTCGTTCTAATTCCTTTAAATAAGAATTGGTCTATATACTATCTTTCGAAAAAAAATAAAAATTCATACTAGTACAATCTATTGATGTTCATAGATTTTGACTGCATGTTTGTTTAATTTTTAATTGGAGTGTTCTTATGCACAATTTTTTTTTGTTTACTTTTAACTATGAGAAACAACTTAAAAAATTTCAGCATAAAATGTAAAAATGGGGGTGTGGGATATTAATTTTGTATGTGAGTATATTTTTTTCCGTTTAAATTTAGTATTTATATCTTAAAATTAAAATAATACCCCTAATTTCAATGTTACTTTTTAAACCATCACTTATTATCATATTCTTATGTACTTTATTTATCCACTATATAAAAATTAAAATATAATTCAAAGTGTTGGGAATGTGCCAATAGAAAAAAAAGTGTGAAAGGGTTAGGAAAGGGAGGTGTATAAGGTATTAATACATAAATAATCCATGCGTTCAAAGTGGATAGGGATTTCTGAATTTGGTGAAAAGGTATCATTTAGCTGAAAAGAAAAATTATTGCAAACTGTTTGTGAAATCTAGATCTTTGGTGCTGGGGTTTGACTGATTCTCCTCCACTCCCCAGCAGTAAAAAAAGAGATTAACTTGGAAATTATCGAAATCAGCCCACGAAAAATTGTGGGTTGACTTGATTCAGGGTAAGGAGCTGGTTAAAGTTTGATGATTTGTGGGGGTGAATTCAAGGATGTGAATTTCCTAATCGGAAGAAAGAATTGGGGATTTTCGGTGAATTTTGCTGTGAATAATTGGGAAATTTAGGGTTTCTGCAACCATGGCGGTGCCGTGGAGCATGACTCTATGGATGGCGAGAATGATATGGTTGGCGCTGGGTGGTTGGGTGGTTTCATGCCTCACCGTCGCCGACGAAATTGCCGGTTCGTTGCGAACCGGAGATATCGGCCCCTTCCACGCTGAATAACAAAACAACTTCTGTAAATCAAGCTTCAATTAATCATCTGGTTCGTTCGTACCAGTTTTTTTTCTTTTTTTTCTAAGATTTTCTGAGAGTGTTATTACCGTCTTTGTGGAAAGAATGGTTGGTATAGAGATGTGTTTGATGTTGAATATTGATGATGATTATAGTATATCACTGATTACTGATATGTGTTGATGTTTGCCGAATGAGTGTGATGTATATGTTTGATTGTGTTTGAAATTGTACCAGTTATAATCTGATTAAGAAGTTTGTGGATTCATATGTAGTTACAGAGTTTCATCACTTGTTTAAATTGGTTGAATGATCCTCCCAACACACAAATAAGAACTAATCTTGAAATCAGTGTGTTTGTTGTCTATAAGTAGAAGTAGTTTTGTATAATGTCGATCCCTCCCAGTCACTTTTAGATTTGTAGCCCTTAGCTAATCTTGTAACAGGGTAGATGCAGTTTCGTTTCTGATCGTACGACGACCAATGCCAATTCCGGCCCCTCCTTTTTTTGTTGTTGGATTTGATTTAATGATCATAGCCCCAACCAGTTAGTCCTTATGGAAGGTACCGAAAATCCTTAAACAGGGTCGAAGGTACTGCAGTACATTTAGATGCAGTTTCGATTTTGTTCTCACCTTGAAGATAAGTTCAATGTCAATCTCTTGTTTTTGTTAGGTTTTGTTGTGCTTTACATGTTTAAGGTTGTCGAATTTAGTACTGTGTTATGTAAAGGCGAGCGAATAAGGACCACCAAGACGAGGTTTGAAGGGGCTTCCGACCGCCTATTAAAACTTCGTCCTTGTCAGAGTTGAGCTCCTTTTGAAATGGCTGAGTTAGGTTTCACTTGGAAGCATTTTTCTTGCGTAGAGGAATGGTGATTGTGTGGACAAATGAGTCTTTTTGCTTCAATAAACCGATCCATTGTTTCTCTAGCCATATGCAAGTGTCGGTGCTTATTGCAGAATGCTTGCAACTCTGAAACATGCTACTTATTATTTTTGATCTAATGAAATTTATTTTTTCCAATAAGGTATGAAAAGAGGCTCGTGTACATCGATGTTTAAAACATCTCGCTATTTTCTTAATATTTTACTGTCCTCGATATCAATAAATCCAACGAAGTTTTCAAACCCGATGTTCGGAAAGTTTTGGGGGGCGGGGCAACTGTTTTTCAAAATTATATTTCAACACCGATTTTGAATTTCTGGTTTAAAAAACACCGATTAACTGTCAATTTCGATTTTAAAAATCTCTAACCTAACTTAGGGGGTGTTTGCAAACTCTATAAACAGCAGTTTGTAGAGTTTGCAAACACCCCTTAATTAAGGTTACGGTTCGACCATCAAACACTTCCCTCGATTCTAAATCAGTTTTCACACTAATTATATTATCAATTTAATAAAGTTTAAAAAACCTCAATACCCTTTAACACTATAGTATTTTTTTTAATTTTTGTGTCTAAATCAGTGTGAAAACTGATCAATCGATATACCGACATTTTTTTTCATAAATTGAAAGTGATATCCCCGAAATCAATCTCTTGGGACATGTTTGCTTAATGGGTTTAGGGGAGTTTAGTGATGGGTTTGATAGGTAGACCCACCTTCTCCCATGTTTGGTTTCTCATAACTTTAAACACCTTAACCCGATTTTTATAAACTAGATTCCATGGGTTTAGACAACCTAGCCTCCCCTTGGGTTTATCTAGCCTCCCCCCCTGGGTTTATCTAGCCTCCCCACATCTTAACTCATCTTATCCCAACCTATGAGGGTTTATCTAGCCTCCCCCCCTGGGTTTATCTAGCCTCCCCACATCTTAACTCATCTTATCCCAACCTATGAAGCAAACATGCCCTTAGTGTATGAAAAGCATCGTGGGAGAAGCAAAGTGGGATTTTGATAAGCTGCACATTACTAGGATGGGAAATAATCAGTTTAATTACAACTGAAGTGCCAAAAATTATCAAAGAAAGAAATAATCACATCCAATGAAACTCCACAACAGCTGCTCATCTTCGGTCATTGAGTCCCATTCCCTATATGAACCAGGCAACAAACATTCACTTACACACTCAAAATTCATAAATTCAATGCATAATTTCTACACCAAAATACTTACCAAACAAGACTAGTAATTCATCCAACCATCTAAGCTGTAACGGTAAAATCATTTTGGTGGGCCACGTCCTCACTAGTTCCAAGAGACGACTGCTCTACAACACCAACCGTAGCAAGGGCTTCACACGGGTTTTCTTCCGACCCATGAGAAATTTGGTCTTCATCGACTTCTTCAACTCCCGCCTGGTATTCAGTCTCGTTGACTTCATTAGACGGGATGCAAAGATGTTCGTGATCAACCTCATTGGGCACGTGATACAATTGTGCTTCATCGGTGACTATGACTGAAGAATATAAACGCGCCTGTGGTGGATAATATTCATCAGGATCGTCTTTTCTTCTACGTTTAGTTGTACCTCTCCTTCTAACCCTTTCCTTTCCTCTCTTCTTTCCAACATCATTTTCTGAGTTGTCCACAGCTACTGTCGAGCTTCCACCTTGATCCCTCAAACATTCGTGTGCAAGGTACCTGATTTTTGTGATAGATTGTATTTGCTGATCATCCATTCCGTGTGTTGAGACGGTATCTGCTACTTGTGCAATGTCCCTCAGTGTAGCATTCTGAGCTCAGTAAGCAAATTGGGTTTTAAAAGATGCGTATCATAATTAACTGAAAGGGATAATATCATTTTTGGTCCCTAAAGTTTGAGTAATACTTGTGTGCACCGAGCAACTTTTGCACAACTAATAATGTACAATGAAAACAGCTAAATATTGTTAAGTGAAAACAACTATATTATTCATAGAAAACAACTAACTCTATTTAAAAATATACATCAATTGCACGGTGTTAAAGTTTATCTTCCAGTTTTGGTTCCAATCTTTCACTCACTATCAAATTAGTCCTAGAAGTACATTTTTACTGCCACATTTGGTCCCACCGTTAGTTGACTGTCCGTTGACTGATGGAATCAACTATTTGAGGATGCTAATGTAATTATTTGAAAATTGTTAACTAACAGTGTAACCAAATGTGGGAGTACAAGTGTACTTTCAAGACCAAATTTGATAGTAAGTGAAATAGGGAGGGGGCAAAACTGGAAAATAGTACACTTTAGGGACCGAATATGATATTATCCCTCAACTGCAATCATACATGATGCAGAATGATGTATTAGTTACCTTAAAAGATAATTTGACACGTAATGTAGAGGCTTACCATTCTCTGAAACTCAGATGAGATAGGTATAGGTCTTCCTACCAGCTTGCGAGTAATTCTCAAGTACCAGTTCATGTATTCACCCTCATCGAGGTCTTCCTCAGCCTCCACGATATGGAAACGGCGATTTGCCCATTCGTTTAGCTCTGATTCCATTTTTACAGAGAGGTCTACCCCACCATCAACACCACGAGTCTTCCTTTCCCATCTCTGAACTTCTTCAGGGACCGTTTGGGGCATACCAAACTGCCTTAGGCAACGATCTGGAAGGTGTCTTTCTGCCTTGTCGAAACATATCAACATGGTCTTCGATCTTCCAAGGATGAGTTGGTTTAAGATACCCTCGGGTATAACGGTATGACTGATAATTGAATAAGGACACCAAGTAACCTGTGTTAAAACAGGACTAACTCATTATTTTCTAGCTTGAAAGGTATAACAGATGAGGGAAAAAAAATGTTGCATTTGGATTGAAGGATTTGAAATCACCAAAAAGTTGTCCAAAACGAGAGTTGTGGATTTAAAATTCATTCTTCAAATCCTTCGAATCCAAACAACACCAATGGGATTGCTATAATGGATTTCAAATCCATCCTCAAATCCTTCAATTCAAACACAACCTAAGTTTCTGCACAACCATATTTAAACTCACATCACTAGGTTTTAGAGAATCCAAAGCTTTACGGTAGAAGACCACATCACGGTTTGAGGTTGGACCATTATGTTTACCTTTCCACCTTAGTACGAAAGGAAAACATTCATGTGTAGGCACATGTTGAAGATTAGGTCGACCAACAGTCAGGTGATAGTAACTCCAGCACTGCAAAAAAGAATAATACAATTGTGCAACTTTTCATTAGGACATGTTTTAAAACAAAATGTTATATTTGAAGTCTTAGTTGGTACATCACCTGTAGCAATGTCAAACAACCACTAATAGTGCTTTGTGATCTAAGGGAGGCATTACCGAGTGCTCTATATAAGAAAGATAATGCTGCTGCACCCCACGCGTATTTTCCAGCTTCATGAAAATTCTCAAATAACGGGAGATACATCACAGGCACTTTGTTACCAGTTGTGGTGGAAAAAATTGTACTACCAACTAGATAAAGAAGGTAAGCACGCGTGTGGCGCTCAATCTCTTCGATAGAGGCATCTTCAGGAAGTTCAGAGAAAGATTCTTTTAGCCAGCTCAGCTTCACCATCCCACCGCTCGTGTATCCTGAATCCGGTGCTTTACCGAGATATTTAATACATACAGAATCACATGCAGTATAAGTTACACCTATAACAGCTTCACCATCGATTCGAAGTCCAAGCATGTAAGCCACATCTTCAAGTGTTACAGTCATTTCTCCAGCAGTCATATGAAATGTGTTTGTTTCTTTCCTCCATCTTTCCACTAATGCAGATATGAGTGGGTTATCAAGACTAATTGCAGGAATCAACCTCAAATAACCAAAACCTGCCCTTTTAACCAGTTCAATCTGTTTCTCAGTAAGCAACCAACGATCAAGCTTTGATGTATGCTCATGGCATCTAAGTGCACCTCTCTCCTGTTAATATTAAACATATTACAAAAGCTTCAAAATAAGACAGAAGGAGATTTTGCATGTAAAAACACCTGTCCCTCCCAAACTGCGGCTGAAACATGCTTGTCTTGATCGTATAGGATAGATTCATCAACTGGTCCTGGGTTTGTTGCATAATATTCCATCACGTTGGTATAAGTTACATCTGTCCAAAATGCAGCCCCACAGAAGGCTTAGTAAATATATCTGATCATTTATGTCACTATGTGAACATAACTAGTATCTCAATGTAATTAAAAGATAAATAGGAGCTATATTCTAGTTATGATATGTAATGATACATGACTCCAAATCTCAAATCTCAGCCCCAGGAATTAATCACAAATCTGGACAAACTATTCCATGTAATAAAGGATGGGGTGAAAATGAGATTTTTCATAAGGCAGAATCAACTAACGGTCTACAAGGAACTTCACAATAATGTAACATATGCATCTGAATATAAGAATATTATTATAAAAAATTTAAGTTATCAGATTATGTAAAGTCTATTGCAAGTACAAATACAAGTTGAACATTACAGCTCATTAGGCGTCGTTACAATTTTTACAAGAAATGGAAATATATATTGATTAGGAGAAAATACAAAGGGGCGAGGAATCCCATATTCCCATACAAAATAGATCAACAAAAGCTAAAATGTAATTCCAATCTGCAACTATGTCTGACACAAGAAAAACTTTGATATCTATATGGGTTTGACACACCCATCTAGCTACCTATAAACTTAGTTTTATCCCAGACGTCCTCAATGGACTCCTCCAAAGCCGCTTCTCCTATTCCCTTAAACTAAAGGGACCAACACAATTTTGAAAAAATCACTTCCAATAGCACTTGCCTCTTTTGTTTATAAAGCCTCCAAGATTTGACAGAAACGGATCAATAGTAGAATGTGGTAAGACTCAAAGTAAACCCTACACGTTTAATACCCTGTTCCAGAAAAAATGAAACATAAAAAAATAATAACGCCCAAGTTTGAGGAGGATACATACCAAAATGACAATTCTGGAGTCCATTTAAAATATATATTCTCCTGTTTTATTCATGAGTTGCAGGCATGGTATTTGCAAATGTTTAGTATCCACGTAGACTTGTAGTGAAGACACAAGGTCCATAATTAGTCAAGACAAATTCCACCTCTATCCAAACTAAAAGCTCCAATGATAAATGCATTTTTTTAAAAATTATTTCCTTAGGCTACAGCACATGCAATTATTTGTTTCTAGCAAAAGCTATTTTGAATTTCTGCATCTTCATTCTCCACGGGCTATCTGAGCTAGGATACGAAGATGCAGAAATCAAAAGCCCTCGCGCAACATGATACAGCTGTCAGCTGAACTTCTGTTCTTCTTTCACACTGTAATTCAGCACCTGAAATTCCACAATAGACTGCATCCATGCTTCCCCATACCCACTTGACCAACATTTCTAAAACTGCAACTTTTATGTTACAACCGAAATTGAAGTTCTTCTTTCCTATTCTTACTTTTACACATACATGATACATCCCTTGCAGTATCAACAAAAAATGGAGCTCGCAATTTTTCATTTCAACTTTTACTATGACTGTTTTGTGAAGATATATTCTAATAGGAGACAGAGCATTACTGAATAAGACATGCACCGGGCAACTGATGAAGCATACATTACTCTCTATATCCATATGAACACAATTAAGAAGAACACTTGATAAAACTCAGCAACTGATGGCCTACAAATAATGTGCAAATTCTCTGCTTTTCAATGTAAAACACTCACAGTAACCACACAAAGGAAGACCCTCATCCATAAAACAGAAAATTGAAAGTTCTTCATCAATTAAAGTTCAAAAGCTGTGAGCTTAGTTTTGATAGGTACTCAAAGATGCTACTAATATTTTCACTGAACATAAACAATAATAACCAAAATAAGCAGCAAAAAATAAAAATAAAAAAAGAATTATACTAAAAATAATATATTATCTCAAGGATATGAAAGGAAATACTTACTGGATGCGGAATAATAATCTTCAGACTTCATATCAATGCATTGAATCTTTCTCGCAGACTCTCACTCCTTTTCCTATTTGGAAACCCCCAAAACCGCGGTCAATTTGAACCACCTTTTCGGATAAAATAAAAGGCCATGCCTGAGAAAATTTGTAGATTGAAAAGGGTTTTTTTATATGGAATATAGCGCTTGATAGAGATTTACGAAGGACGACGACTGCAACGCTGCAGATGGAAAGAGAAAAGAGAGTGTGGGGAAGAGAGAGAAAGAGAGAGGGATACAGACTACAGTGTTACTCATGGACTGGGCTATACGAGAAAGAAAAAAAGGCCCATAATTCAACATGATGGGCTGGGTTCTAGGCCACGGTTAATTACACACACCGTTTTTACTTTTTAGGACACCCATCGGCCATCCACCGGTATAATGAGTTACACTTGCATTCAAAAAAAAAAATTAAAATACCATTTTTCTTAGTATTAAATTGTGTTCATATATATTTTTTGAATATAAGTTCAAATTTTTTTTTTCTAAAATATCATAATTTTCTCAAACAACCAATATCGAAATTATATTATATGTTCGAAAATTATATAACTAATTTTTCAACAAATCAGAACCAAAATATTTAATTTATTCAAAATAAAAATAAAATACATGTCAAAGAATCTAAATCCATATTATTAAGCAAACCACTGCGATAAGCATAATATAAAAAGAAATAACTCATAATTATTACACAAAAAATTAATTTTAAATTAAAAGGAAAAACTTATAAATTAGTATCTAGAACCATCAAACGATTTTTTTTGTTCGTTTGAACCACAATTAATATTTTCAACTTGAAAATAATGGAGTAGTGAGTTTACTTATCACAAGACCTTTTTGAATTTAAAAAAATGGTAAAACTAAACATTTCATACATTTATGAATGTATTCATGAATTCCGTGAGTGCAAATACCCGTGACATTCTATTTTGGATGCAAAAGCCCAAATAATCGGGCCCAAATTTGAATCTCGAACCCAGCGACAGTGAATAAACAGTATGTTGAGCACTTCTACTTCCCAGTTCTCACTCTCATCATCATCTGTGAATAAACAGTATGTAAATTGCTAGGAGGAAAGAGCCCTGTAATTTCTCAGTAGACGGTATGCAGTAGCATCAATGGGATGTGGGATGAATGCAATTCAGAATCTTGTATTGTTTCATCCGCATTCTTTATGTAGAAGCTTCAGATTTTATCGTGAAATCTCAACGGCGGTTCTAATTTCTCTTCAATCATCAAGACGTTTTAGACATTGCATGAATTCAGCGCCATTAAATCTTGTTCACTTGCATTTCTCAGCTAAAAATAATGTGAAACCCCATGATGATCCTCCATTGAAATTGTATCACTCAATGATTAAAGCCCAAAATATATCCGAGTTTTCGATTCCGAGACAAGATTACTCACTCAAACAAGATGTGGCTAAGGCAAATTGTATGATTACCAGACTATGTGAAGAAAGCAGGACATCTGCAGCACGCGAACTGTTTGAAGAAATGCCGGAAAGAGATGTGATTTCTTGGACGGCTTTAATTACAGGCTACATGAAGTGTGGTCTTGTTAAAGAAGCAAGAGAATTGTTTGATAGGGTTGATGCACAGAAAAATGTTGTCACTTACACAGCTATGATATCTGGGTACTTTAAATCAAAGAGAATTGCTGAGGCAGAGAAGCTTTTCGACCAAATGCCTGATAAGAATGTGATTGCTTGGAATACCATGATTGATGGGTACCTACGGAGTGGCAAGACCGAACAGGCGTTGGCACTGTTCGAGAACATGAGAGAGAGGAATGTTCATTCTTGGAACTCAGTGATCTCTGGGCTGGTAAACTGTGGAAGGATTGAGGAGGCTAGGGGGCTTTTTGATCGAATGCCTTCGAGGAATGTGATATCTTGGAATATCATGATATCAGGATTAGCAAGGAATCGGAGGATTGATGAAGCTAGATTGCTCTTTGGTAAGATGCCTGAGCGGAGTGTGGTTTCTTGGAATGCTATGATCACTGGTTTTATTCAGAACGGTGAGATTGATAGAGCGGTGGCGTTGTTTGATGAAATGCCAGGGAAGAACGTCATTTCCTGGACTGCGATCATAAGTGGGTGCGTGCAATATGGTAAAAGTGAAGAAGCATTGAGAACATTCTATATCATGAACAGAAATGGAAGGGTGAAGCCTAACGAAGGGACTTTCGTGTGTGTTTTGGGAGCTTGTAGTGACTTAGCAGGTCTTGTTGAAGGTACACAAGTTCATCAAGTACTCAGCAAGACTATGTATCAAGAAAGTGAAGTTGTTATATCATCATTGATAAATATGTATTCGAAATGTGGAGAGCTGGCGATGGCTAAAAGAGTGTTCGATAATGGGTTGAGGGGAAACAGAGATTTAGTGTGTTGGAACTCCATGATTTCCGCTTATGCTCACCATGGATGTGGAAGAGAAGCAATCATGGTGTTCGATGAAATGCAACGTATAGGTTTTAGACCAAATGATATTACCTATATTGGATTGCTTTCTGCTTGTAGCCATGCTGGTCTTGTGCAAGAAGGGCTGAATTACTTTGAAGGGCTTATGAGAGATAAGTCTGTAAAAGTGAGAGAAGAACATTATACATGTATTGTTGATTTGTATGGTAGAGCAGGGAAGCTACTGGAGGCGTTTGATCTTATAACGAAGCTTCCAATGAAAGCATCAGTGAATACATGGTGCACGCTTCTCTTGGGATGTGGTATTCACGGGAATGATGAGATTGGAAAACGGGTAGAGAAGTTGCTTTTCGACGTAGAATCAGCAAATGCAGGCACTTATGCACTTCTCTGTAACTTATATGCTGCTTGTGGGAAATCGAAGGAGGCTGAAATGGTGAAGTTGAAGATGAAGGATAAGGGGTTGAAGAAACAGCCTGGTTGCAGTTGGATTGAAGCTGGAAATAGGTTCCATGTTTTCGTTGCTGGAGATAGATCACACAGAGAGTTTGAAGCTATGAGTTGGTTACTTTTGGATCTTCATAAGAAAATGAAGAGGATTGGGAACAGAGTATTTGACAATATTCTAATGGATGGTAATTACTTCTTCTAGTTTATTTGACAATTAGAGAAGTTTTCCCATAAAAACCTTAGCTTTGGTTTGGGGCTCTTGCTAGTGGACCGTAAGATTTGCCTTCCGGATTAGTCGATCCTTGAGCCGGATACCAAAAGTTAAAAAAAGAAAAGTGTTTGTATCATATGTCTTGTTATGGAAATTGTGTGGCAATTAAGTGTAAACTGTTCATAATTGTAGGTTGTTGATGCAGGAATATCAAGTTTGCAATCACAGACTTACTATATTAATTTATTTATTTTTAAATCTCAAGAAAGTCAAAGTTAGTTAGAAAAGAAAGACAGGTAGAATATTATGTGGGGTGATCTCTTTAATTAGTATGATAGGAATTGAAGTTTTGGGAAATTTAAATAGTGACATGATTGAAAAGATGAGAAAATATGACAAGTGGGTTATTCGAATTCACATTTGGTCCTTTATTTTTTTAAATTTTCAATTATAGTCCTTTGGTTATCTGGACAGATCCTTTCCGACCAAAATATTGGCTGAAAACCCGTGTGTTTTAAGTCTCAATATTCGATTCAAGAACCAACTAATTTGAAAGACGAATCTCACCGTTTGCATTTGAATGATGATGTTTTTAATATTCACCTAAAGAAGAAAGATAAAAATGGAAAATAATGTGCAGGTTGTTGATACTACTGGTTTGGTAAAGAAACAAAATGTAGATCATGGTCCATGTGAGGATATTTAAGTGAGAGAAAGGAACAATCATGGCAGAGAGAGAGAGACAGAGATCGATAGAGAAAGTTCAGCATACATTATCATGAATTTTCAGCATCGTCACAGCTGCACCAACTGATCCTGTGGGTCTTTTACACTTTCAATATCAAAAAATAAAAGATACTCACATTTAATAAATTATTATTTTAAATTTTAATAAAAGTATATTTTAAAGATTATAAGTAAAAATTATAATTTTAGACATAATAAATACTGGAGTAATATTTTATTAATTTATGTAAGAAATAAAGGAGGGCCATCATTTTGGGACGAATGAATTAATATAACCAATCTTTTACCTGTACTTTCTCTATCCACTTTATTTTGTCTTTTTAGGAAGAAAAAAATTGTTCCAAATTATTGTCATTTTATACCCACGCCATTTAAAAGAATTAAATGTCATGTTCTAATCTTGTTCCTATATTTAATTTTGTAGTAATAATATGCATTAAATGACATATAAATAAATAAAATTATAAAATTGACATGTTACACATATATTTATTGTTATTTAATGACATTTTAATTCGTGTGAAACATTGTTTAATGACAAATAAAATGAGTTACGAGGGGAACGTTTTTGTTTAGTTTTATTTAAGGAAATTAATTTTTTTTGTAATGTCACACTAATACTAAATCAATTTTTATAGGAAATTTCCTCCAATAAGCTCATAATATTTTTATTTTTTAATATCTCTATATTCTCAATTAATTAATTCAAGAGACAACCAGCTTTGTCTAATGAAATGAGAGCAAACTTTTTCTCTATTATTTAACGTATTTAAAGTATTTTCTTACTTGTTCAGATTGTTTTATTTTATGACATCCTTATCGTAATCATGATAATGACAAGCTTTGTCTTTGTTGTCTATCCTCTACTAGCTCTTTGATCCCGTGTGCTACAAATAATCATATTAATAATTTTATATTAAATAGTCTCAATATTTATGTATTTTGATTAATTAAATTTAATTATAATCATATTTTTATTTCTAACATATGCTCCATGTGTTTTTAAATACAATGTAGTTTCACTTGTGAATATGGACTAAAGTAAATAGGAAATAGAATTGATACAAGTATAGGGTAAATTCTTGTATATAGTAGGGTGTGTGTCATTTAAATGATTTTTAAGTGATTTTGATATATTTATAATTGCTTAATTGATTTTTTATAATGAAGTTAAAATTATAATTTAATTTTATCAACGACACCGTGTAATTGAAATTGAATGTTGTTTAATAGATTTAATTGATTGATCATAATTAATTTCTATCATGATTAAATTTGTGATTAGAATTTTAAAATATAGACTAATTAGAAAGTAAGCTTGAAGTTTTGGACCGTGTGAAGTAGATTGTAGACTCAAATTGATTGAAGTATTTTGGTGTTAGTCACATATAGAATTTATTCAGTAATATATAAAAGAGATTGTTAAAAGTAATTTACTGGTCAAACATACCATAAAACCATTTAATAAACGAATGAGAGTAAACAATACTCCATTTTTCCTAGTTAAGATTTCCATTTGCTATTTACACAATAATTAAGAAATACTATAAATTTATGTGTGCAGTGGAGTATCCAGATAAAGTACATAAAAGAAGATGTTGAAAAGTGGTATAGAGACATTTAAAAGAAAATACTCCCTCCGCCTATAAGTTTCCCGCTACTTTTTGGCACATAGATTAAGAAAAGTGATTAAATAATAGATATAGTACAAGTGATGTGATTGGAGGAAGGAGAGAGATAGAGAGAAAAAGTAAAATATAAAGTGAAGTGTAAGAAAAAGTATTTAGCATAAAGGGTATGGGAAGCTTATAGGCGGACAGACTAAAATGGTAAAATGAGAAACTTATAGGCGGACAGAGGGAGTAAAAAACTTATCTAAGATACCAAAAATATTAAAATGAAAAGCTTACTTATTATTCGGGTGAAAGTTATTTATACCCAAAAATTAAGAAGTACCATTTCTCAATTTATGTGTATCATTCTTGCGCAGAATCCTTGAGCAGGGACCATACTAATCTTCTCTGTATCGTTTAAATTTGATCGGATGTCCCCGAAGGGATCAAAAAATTAAGAAATAAAATGCAACTTTTTAAACGGAGGAAAAATGTTGTAAAAAAGACTAGAGTAGTATATTATAGATAGATATATCAAGAATTATATGTATACTATATATATAAAAAAACAAAAAAAATAAAATGTCAAAGGAAGAGAGAGAATTTTAAAATTAAATAAAGTTAAGTGCATGAAGAAAAAAACAGTTTAAAAAAAATACTCCGTAATAGAAATTCTATAAAATTAGAAAATTCAAAATGGAGGAAAAATGAAATTACACGTTGGAAATAATGAATTCAGAATTAGTATATAAAGTAGATATTTTGATAGTGTTAATTGTGTATAATTAAGAAGGAGAAGTAGATACTCCATCGAATGGAGTAAACTACAGGTTATGTACTTTCCCAAAACCACCCAGCAGAAGACCCAAGATTAGTAGTATAATCATTCAATTTTAATTTTTATTAGCGATGAAAATTAATTATTACATAATTAAATCAATTTACATTACATCTTCCCCCCTGCCTGTCCATGGAGGAATCGGTCATTCACTCTTTCCTTTCAAAGAGGTTGCTTTTCCCCACCTCTAATAATACCTGTATGTATCTGTATGTCTCCCCACTGCATTCAATTCTTGATTCCTTTTCTTTCTCATCAACTCTCCTCCATTGAAACTTGAAAAAAAACCCTCTAATCTTGCTGCTGGAGACGAACCCAGAAAGTTGAAAAAGGAAATAAGTCTCAATCATTGTACTTTGCATCCTTAGAGAAAGGTGAAGCAAAAAGATCCCATAAATTTCCCTTTCTTAGTTTTTTTTCACCTATCAATCAATGGGCTGCTCAGCTTCTCGCCCTGCTAATTTCATCACTCAACACCAAAATGCCGCCTCCAATTCCTCCTCTTCACATTCCAATTCCCAGTTGCAGTCTCCTTATTACTCCTTTTCCGACCCTTCTTCCACCCCCATTTCAAGAACTCTCTCTCTCCCCACCCCTTTAGTCCACCACCCCCCTTTAAGGAAAGGAGATTCTAATCACTTTGTTTCTCTCACATCCACTACCTATGGCTCTCTTGTGCTCATCGACCCCCCTAACCGGAGTTTCAACGCCGGATCGCCGGCCGTTCAAGATTTTCCCAACTCTGAGGACCCTTTGTCCCCGGATTCCGTTATCAACACATGGGAGCTCATGGAAGGCCTTGATGAGGACGAATTTCATTTCCACATGGTTGAAAACCCTAAGAAAGATGAAATTGAATTGGTGAAATCTTTTGAGTTTGTGGAGAATCCCGTCTCTAAGCCCTTGTGGAAGCACTTGTCTGAGGAATCATTGCTAGCTAAAATGGATACTAATGTAGTATCAAGTTATCGGAAGGCCTTGTTGGGTAGGCAACAGGGGTGTGAAAAACCTAAAGAAATTTTGGTGAAACCTAAAAAAACAGTGTGTTCTTCAGTATTTGATGGTTATGAATCTTGTTGTATACCGGGTGGTGAGGATAGGATTGTTCTGTATCACACTAGTTTGAGGGGAATAAGGAAGACTTATGAGGATTGTTGTGCGGTTCGTGTGATTTTGAGGGGGTTTAGAGTGGTTGTTGATGAGAGGGATATTTCCATGGACAGGTCTTATAGGACTGAGTTGCAGGAAGCTTTGAAAGGAAAAGCAATGAGCTTACCACAAGTGTTTATTAAAGGGAAACACATTGGTGGTGCAGAGCAGATTAAACAGCTTAATGAGGGGGGAGAGTTGGGGAAGCTATTGGTTGGTTTTCCACTTATTGATTTCGGGTTTGTGTGTATGACTTGTGGGGATGCTAGGTTTGTTCCGTGCCCTAATTGCAATGGGAGTCGAAAGCTTTATGGAGAGGAAGAAGGGAAGCTTATGAGGTGTCCCGATTGCAATGAGAATGGATTGATTCGGTGTTCTGGTTGCTGCCCTTGAGTTCGATTGCTCGTTTGAGTGTATTTATGGAGTGTTGCTGCTAATTGGTTCCGTATCTAGATGTGTATGCTCTCGTTTAATCTCATTTATTGAAGTGTTTATATTATCTAGGGGTTGGGGTCGAATAAAGAAGTAATGTAATATGCTTATCGCCTTATCATGCTGGAGTTTGAGCACTTTATAAATGTCCTAAGTTGCTTCTTTCATGCAGCAAACTATTTATTGCTTTAGTTTTTTAGACATTAGGAGAGGTAATTTATCAAATGGATTCTTATTTACCTATATGTTATTCTGTGTTTATCAAATTGATCGTATCATCTTGCCAATTATCGTGTGCTCTTTGCTTTGGAGTTAATTGCTTTGAACTAAGATGAGATGCATATATGATGGATTATCACGAAAAATACGAACTGCTGTCATCGTTCTGTAACGATTACGTAGAAACTAAATCCTTCGCATTGATAGTGAAACCTGTTATGTTATAGCATTAGGATTTCAACTTTCGGATAGTTCCCTTTGGGTGGCTTTGCTAGACTGTTGTTAGTTATTTTCAGTTTCTTAGCTAAGTGGTTAAGCATAGTAGTCGCCCCCTCAGCTCGCATTTATTAGTTTTTACGTCTTTTAGATTTTTTTGTTTCCTTCTTCATCTGCTTCTTTTTAAGGCTGCGGATTGATTTCTTCATCTGAGCTAACGGAAATATATCAGAAAACATGTTCTGAACTTTCTTCTCATAATACTAAATTGGATCTAAATTCTTCAGTTACCTGTGAACTGCTTCTTATTCTTTCATTAGAGTGAATAAGCTATGATTGTTTCAAGAAACAAAGTAGTTTTGATAATTGCATTAATTTGAGTTAAAGAAATACAAATTGGATTTGATCCTTAAATTTAAGCTAAAAGTTGCATGAAATTGGGAGCTTGATAATGGAACATTGCAATGACAGCAAACTTTGTACAATTGAATTATCAGATCAGTTTCCTTTTATTCTGCATGCTGAATACTATCAAGTCATCGTGGTTTATCGTGTCATGTTGTATCAGTTCATTTTCAGCTCTCTCCGTTTTTCGTTGTATAAATTGACCTTGAAGGATAAAAGGCGGATGAAAAAACTTTCGTTTTTAGAATTTAAGATCGAACGGTTTCTTATATCTTGATAGATTTGCCTTTCCATTTGAATTCAGAAATTTGCCTTTAAATTCTGATGGTGACTGAAGAAACATAATGTGAAGTCTTTTTTTGGGATTAAACCAATTAGTAAAATTTATGGTCATAGTTCATACTACATACTTGAAGATCTGGAGATTGCAGTTGTGGTTCAATAATCTGTGTTTTGAGTTGAGTTAAATTAGGTTGAAAAAACTGATATGATACGATTTAATGTTCATCTTCTTCTTGGTAGCATCTGCACTTCTTTATTCATTTTTTTTAATTGGAAACAATTAATTTATTACCACAGCAGGGTATAAGGCATACCCAAGTTTTGATCTATGTTTAAAAAAAGGGATCGGCTGGTTGAACCGGTCCAACCGCTACTTGGAGAGGTAAACGGCTCAACGCTCCCCTTTGAACCATTGGTCGCTCTACCTTTGAACCGCCCACGAAGGAAGTGTTCACCCAAATTCCCTCGTTTTTTTTGGCTGGCTCACTTATTTCCACTCGACCTGTACAAATGACCGAAATTCAAAGCGTTCTTTGTGAAAATCGATTGAAAACAACATTCGATATTAGATTAAGGTGCTAAGACCACCCTTATTTAGGTGTTCTTCAAATCGAATTCAAAGGTGTTTTTTGCGGGTTCAATTGTATTTGTCGTGATTTTTTCACAAAGTTGGTATTTAATCCAAAATAAGACATTTATCTCTGGGGTTAAACGCCCCAAAAAAAATTCAAATGAACAAAAAATAAAGATTGTAACATGTAAAATTCTAGATTTAATCTGAAGAAAATACAATTGTATACGCTTTTTTTGTGTTATTTGCATTTAATACACACATTTTTTTGTTATTGGGTTAAATAAATGAGGGGTATATTTCACATAATTTATTGAATAAAATAGATGTGAGGTCAAATAAATGAGAGATTTTTTGACCATTTTTAACTCAAAATTTTAAAATACAGATTTCCCTCTAAAATGCAGTACTCTATAATCAATTTTAAAGAAAAAACAAAATCTCAAATATTATTCTTACTCTATTTATTATTTTATTATTTCCAAATATATCTCAATCGTAAAAAAATTATATTCAAAATTATTGATCGATTTAATTTAGATAATTGATTATCAGATTTGTATATATTTCAACGGAACTTCTCCATTTGATCCTACTCTCCTCCACAGCACACCCTTTCCATAATTCGTATTTTATTAGTTTTTGTTGATTTATTTTAATTTGTTGGTGTTATTTTGGGCTTTTTTTAATAAAATATTAATGTTTAGAAAATTATTTAATAAAATATATGTATTTGATACTGGTTTAACAAAATAAATAGGAACGTCGTAAGTAACGGCGCCCTTCCCTCAATCAGTGTGCAATTTACAGAGGGTGTCAGAATTAGGAGAGAGAAATGAAGGAGCGCCGTTATTAGCGGCACCCTTTCATTACCGAGTACGGAAGCATAAATTGTAGGCGGAATAAGAGAGAAAAAAGAAATGAAAAATGCCCGTTGACCTTGATCAAATAATAAATTAATTTATATATTTAATTTATCTTTATCATTACACAATAAATTAATTTACGTATTCAACATATCTTTATCACACCACACAATAAAATATGTCAATTAATATTTTTTGGATTCATCTTATATAGAATCAATTTCTTATAGCCAAAGTCTTGTATGTACTCAAGTACACCATGTATTTGAGTAGACTTTTACTAGTCAAATGTTGACCACCGTTGACCGGTCAACGGTCAAACTTTGATTTTTTTTTCGATTTTTTTTTTTAAAAAGTGTATGTTATTATGACTAAAAAGTGTATCTTTATTTTTTTAATGAAAAGTGTATGTTACTATATTGAAAAATGCAACATTGTTTTTAATGAAAAGTGTATGTTATTATAACTGAAAAGTGTATGATATTATAACTAAAAAGTATAAGTTATATATTAGTGTATGATCTATTAATGAAAAATGTATGTTTATTTAATGAAAATTGTATGTTATTATAACTGAAAAGTGTATGATATTATAACTAAAAAGTATAAGTTATATATTAGTGTATGATCTATTAATGAAAAATGTATGTTTATTTAATGAAAATTGTATGTTATTATAACTGCAAAGTATATGATCTATTTAATGAAAAGTGTATGTTATTATAACTAAAAAGTGTATGTTCTATTAATGAAAAGTGTAAGTTATATATATTTTTTTTTAATTTTTTTTTTCGATTTTTTTTTTTTAAAAGTGTATGTTATTATGACCAAAAAATGTATCTTTGTTTTTTTAATGAAAAGTGTATGTTACTATATTGAAAAGTGCAACATTGTTTTTAATGAAAAGTGTATGTTGTTATAAATGAAAAGTGTATGATATTATAACTAAAAAGTATAAGTTATATATTAATGAAAAGTGTATGATCTATTAATGAAAAATGTATGTTTATTTAATGAAAATTGTATGTTATTATAACTGCAAAGTATATGATCTATTTAATGAAAAGTGTATGTTATTATAACTAAAAAGTGTATGTTCTATTAATGAGAAGTGTAAGTTATATATTAATGAAAAGTGTATGGTATTATAATTGAAAAGTGTATGATATTATAATTGAAAATTGTATGCTAATTGATGTGCCAAAATTTGCACAAGGGGATTAAGTGTCCTCTGAGTGGGATATCCGACTTCTCGAACACGTAAAAGTAATCCAAATATGCTGCCTTCAATGGAATCTTCGAAAACCTGCAAAGAACACGCCGAAGGGGAGTCCGGCACGGACACTCCGATGGCTAAGTCAGTATAGGGTTTTTCAATGTATCACAAGGATCTCGAGATCCTTGATTTATCGAATAAGTTCTCGAACAATCTCAGAAAAGTGTTTCGCATTCAATATATTAAGTTTTGTAAAATCAGAATCTCTAACCTGGAAATCTCCTTCGGTTTACCTTTTTATAGAGGCTTCCTCATAAGGAGCCGTTAGAGCTTCCCCTTATCTCGGAACTGCCTCTAGGACTAAGCCCTGCTGAGTGGACCAAGTCTTTCCTCCTCTTCACTCCCTGAAGATCCGGTAATTCTCATTCTTAGTGGACTTCGTCCCCTAAGATAAAGTCTTCCTTCCATCAAGTCTGGACCGGAAATGGCGGGATTCCCCTATACTTACGGCCCACAAATTCATATCAAGACTAATTCTTCTCACTGCCTCCCTCCAGACGAAGCTCTCTCCAGAGGGACCTCTAGGAGGGATTCCTTATCCAGAGAGTATTACACAATCCAATCCTTCTACTTTGATCTTATCTTTTATACACGTGTCGACTCCTTATTAGGTGACATTTACAGGCCGCATCATCTACTCCCCCTACTCTCATAAAAGGGAGATGTCTTTTGTGAGAGTAGAAAGTTCCTATGAACCCGGTACAGATGCCCTTCTGGAGAGACGTGTGTTGTTCCCGCTTCAGAGAGGAAATTTCAAAAAATGTCCTTCTCCAAAGGCTTTTCCCGCCCCTAGCCTTGGAGACGTTTCGGCTTCCGTGCTTGGGCCCCACGCAGTCGCTTTTCTCTCTCTCTTGTTATTCTTCCGAGGAAAATCCTCGATTCTACCCCATCTTCTTTCATTTACTCCACGCAACCGCCTCCTTTCTTTTTCTCCCTTTTTGAATTTCAGTTCTTCCGAAAGTTCTTCGCAGTCTCCATCTTTCTTCTCCGGCGTTCTTCCTCCCGAGTTTCGCCGTCAGCGGTCGCCCCGACTGATTCTGTAATCTTCCCAATCAAGGTAACCTAGCTATCCCTATTTTCTTCTTTTATTAGCACTGTTAGTCAATGTCGAGCCCTCTTTCTCCGCCTGAAACTCTTAGCCAAAACCCTTCTGAGTCCGTTCCCTTTCCGACGGGGAGCCCAGAGAATAGGATTTCCACTTCCTCCCAGATCGACCATACTCACCTTACTAGCCTTACTCAAGCCTACAACTTTCCATCAGAGTATACCTTTCGCGTTCCTCGCTCAGATGAACGCCAAAATCTCTCCGAACCCCGAACTCTTGCCTTTTTCGAAGCTCAACTTAGGGTAGGGCTTCGATTTCCGATTCCCCCTTATTTGGCTGCCATATCGACCCGCATGCAAATCCCCCTTAATCAATTTACTCTGAATGCTATCCGCACCATGGTAGGATTTTTCATCTTGGTGAAAGGGAATGGCGGTGACCCGTCTGCCGAACTATTTCTGAGCCAACATTCTTGTAAAGTGCATGATGGTTTCTTCTATGCCAGTGGGCGGAGGTCTCGTGTTTGTAAGTTTATGAAAAAACTCCACGAAGAAGAGTCATCCTGGCGGGATCATTATTTTTTTGTTACTAGCCCCACTGATTGGCCGTTTCCTCATGAGAGTTGGATATTCCACAATCCAGGAGTACCCCCTCCTCCTCTGAAAGCTTACTTCATTTCAAACCATACTGTTATGACTAATCTCAATACCCACATCCGTCTGCACGATTATTTTGATATCCCTAGTATTTGCAAAAACCCTCGCATCCTCTCCCATTTTGGCCTTTGCTCTCAAGATTTCCCCTTAGATTCTCAAGATGGTAAAAAATCTTCTATTCCTGTGTTTTATTTCTTGCATGTGGCTATTTTTCCTGAGTTCTGAGAATTTTCTTGATTATCTGTAGCAATGAGTTGGTTAACTCACATCTCACGGGATGCCCCTGCTCTCAGCATAGTGAAGGCCCCTGCATTATCTGCTCCTAAAGATCTCCCAAAAGCTCCTCAGTATCCTGCTCTAGGAAGCTCAGTGAAGACCCCGGCTCCAGAGAGTCCTTTGGAAGCTCCTCCTCTCCCCAGTTCTTCTACTCAAGTCCCCGGTTCCGTTGCTAAGAGAACCCGCTCAGCTGCCAACGTCTTCTTCTCCGATTGTGGCACCTCTAAAAAGAAGAAGGGAAAAACCGCTCGAGCCCTTGCTGAAAAGGAAGCCCCTTATGTTGTGTACGAACCTCTCCATCGCCCTATCAACCAATGTCCTCCTCCTTCCAACACTGAGTTATCCGACAAGCCCCTTCCTGAAGATCAATTGCTTCGTGGTGCCCACCTTCTTTCAGAGGTATTTTCCATTACTTCTCATGGTTTCTTCCTTCTTTACATTCTAAACATCGTTTCTTTTCTTCATATAGTTTGGTCTTACCTACGCTAAGATATTCGACCAAGGCGTTGAGATGGTGGCTGAGCTTGAACTTCTCCGAGCTGAAGCATCCTCTCTCCAGTCAACCCTCAAGGGCGTTACTGCGGAGAAGGACAAAGCTCATAAACGAGCTCGAGCTCTGGCCGAGGAGTTGTCTCTTCTACAGACTCAAGGCAAGCAGGATGCCGCCAGGATTAAATATCTGGTACAGGAGGTGGAACGGATGGAACGTGAGCTGCCGGATGTTGGAGTGCAGGCTTGCATTAAATCTCTGTTTAACTCCTCTTTGGGTCAAGAATTCTTGGGGACTCTTCATACTCAGTGGTTGTCCAGTTTCCTGAAGAGCTCAAGCTTTCTATGCGCCATGGGGCCGCATATTCCTCACTTCATCGACCATGGCTTCAGCAATGCCGTGGCCGAACACTCAGCCCCTGGGTTCGATGGGACTTACTCCCGTGAATTTCGCCTGGATTAGCTCACTACTCCTCCAAAATTCTTAGGGGATCCTAAGGAGAGCCCCGACAGTCCTTGGTGGTTACTCGGAATGGGTCAAGCTATTACCAAGTTGCAGGCAGCCAAGGTGGGTATGGCTGATCTTGAGCCTCTGGAGCAGCTGGTTTATCCTTATATGTCCGCTCCAGGTGTGGTAACAAGAGTAGATGGAGAAAAGGGCGTTGAGGATACCTTGAAAGGTGAGGAGGGCCCAGAGGAGGGCGGAGGCTCTAGCCACCATGTTGCTGCGGAGAACGAGGTCGAGGGAGCTGAGGTCGAGGGGGCTGTTGCTGAGGAGGCTGCTGTTGAGAAAGCAGTTTAAATATTTTAAATTTTATCTTTTCCTGGTCATGACAAACAGTTTATCTTTCTTCTGTTTTGCTACACTCTTTATTTTCTGCTCGTGATACTTGTTCTCATACTTTGTAGGGGACCCCACACTCCTGGATATGTGGGGGCTTTTTGTAGTAATCGGGCTAGCCTCGTCTTGCTTATTTGTTGGCGTGCTTTTTCTTTTCTGCTTGCATGAGTAACTTACAAGACCAGTAAAGGGTATGTTGGAGGTGTACTCTCTTCCCCCCCCCCCTTTTGTTGGTCTTGTAGGTTATACCATAGTCGTCTCTTGGTTGTATAATCTTTTAGTTTCAGGTGACTTGGCTATGGAGAGACATCCTCCATCTTTTCTTGACTTCTGACCTCGTACTTATCTTTCTCTTTAAGAAGGTCTTGAATCATGAAACCTGTCCTTTCATTAGCTAGTCTTTGTGGTTCTCAAGCGTGGTGAAGATTCACTGAAGCGTCTAGGCCTTTAGGCTACTGAGTGTTTCTCACTCTTATCCTCAAAAGACTTTAATTCATAAAATCTTCTCATTTCATTAATTAACCTTTTTAGGTCTCAAATAGGTTGAGGGCTCTCTGGAGCACCTCGGCCTCTAGGACTCTGTGTGTTTCTCACTCTTATTCTTAAAAGATTTTAATTCATAAAATCTTCTCATTTCATTGATTAACCTTTTTAGGTCTCAAATAGGTTGAGGGCTCTCTGGAGCACCTCGGCCCCTAAACCTCTGAGTGTTTCTCACTCTTATTCTTAAAAGATTTTAATTCATAAAATCTTCTCATTTCATTGATTAACCTTTTTAGGTCTCAAATAGATTGAGGGCTCTCTGGAGCACCTCAGCCTCTAAGCCTCTAAGTGTTTCTCACTCTTATTCTTAAAAGATTTTAATTCATAAAATCTTCTCATTTCATTGATTAACCTTTTTAGGTCTCAAATAGGTTGAGGGCTCTCTGGAGCACCTCGGCCTCTAGGCCTCTGAGTGTTACTCACTCTTATTCTTAAAAGATTTTAATTCATAAAATCTTCTCATTTCATTGATTGACCTTTTTAGGTCTCAAATAGGTTGAGGGCTCTCTGGAGAACCTCGGCCTCTAGGCCTCTGAGTGTTTCTCACTCTCGTTCTCCCCCTGCCTCAGATTGAAGAGGGTCAAAGTGGCCCGCGGCTGCCTCCGGGCACTTGCAAATTGATGGAGAAAAAGCTCACTAAATTCCTCCCAGGATCGGATTGTATTGGGTTCCAATTGAGTGAACCATTGATGCGCTGCTTTTGCCAGGGTGGTTAGGAACACCCTGCACTTGATTCCTTCTCCGTAGCGGTGTAATAATGCTGCATTCTCGAACAGTACTAGGTGTTCATACGGGTCCGCCGTGCCGTCGTATTCAAAATTGAGGGGCTTGAAATTGAATGGCAGTTCATCCTGTAGTATGCTAGGAGAGAACTGACATCCGGAGACGTACGCGGATCTACTTGCTCGATTGTTCATCTGTCTCCTCATCTCCTTCATCTCCTTCTGCAGGGCCTGTAGCTGGTCGCTAACTGACCCTCCGTAGGTATCATCCGTGCTTTCTTCTGCTTCAGGGAGTTCTGTCTCTCGGGGTGCCAAATCTGCGTTCCTTCTTGTATTCCGAAGGGGAACGCTTCTTTCGGCTCGGGAGTGCACCTTGTCGTTTCCCTCTACCTGCATCCCTACTTCTCTGGATAACCCTTGGGAGGCCCCTGGTGCTTCTCCTTGGGGTTTTGGGGTAGGTATCCCCACATTTTCCGGTGTAGCTCCGGGGGCTCGATCTCTTTGAGCCGCGAAAGCTCTCTCTACAGCCTGCTTGATGAGGGCATCTAATTGGTCGGGAGAAACCAGGAGGGGCTCTGAGTTTAGAACATTCTCCCGTTGAGGGTCAGAGGTCCGGGATTCTGGGGCTTCAATGTTCCCTGTTGTCCCTTCTTCGATCGGGAGAGGATGGTTCTCCTCCCCCAAGCCTGTGTTAGGTGTCATTGGCGGATTTAATCCAGAAGAGGTATGAAGGGGATCTTTCCCCCGACCTCCCTTTGAAGTGGGGTCGTTCGGCAAATGAGGATTCTCCCCTGTAAGGGGTTTCTTTCCCGAAGTAGACGTTTTGTTTCCGCCACCCATTACTCGAATAGGTAGAAACTCGTGAGAAAAAACTTTCAACTCTTTCCCACAGACGGCGCCAGTTGATGTGCCAAAATTTGCACAAGGGGATTAAGTGTCCTCTAAGTGGGATATCCGACTTCTCGAACACGTAAAAGTAATCCAAATATGCTGCCTTCAATGGAATCTTCGAGAACCTGCAAAGAACACGCCGGAGGGGAGTCCGGCGCGGACACTCTGATGCCTAAGTCAGTATAGGGTTTTTCAATGTATCACAGGGATCTCGAGATCCTTGATTTATCGAATAAGTTTTCGAACAATCTCAGAAAAGTGTTTCGCATTCAATATATTAAGTTTTGTAAAATCAGAATCTCTAACCTGGAAATCTCCTTCGGTTTACCTTTTTATAGAGGCTTCCTCATAAGGAGCCGTTAGAGCTTCCCCTTATCTCGGAACTGCCTCTAGGACTAAGCCCTGCTGAGTGGACCAAGTCTTTCCTCCTCTTCACTCCCTGAAGATCCGGTAATACTCATTCTTAGTGGACTTCGTCCCCTTAGATAAAGTCTTCCTTCCATCAAGTCTGGACCGGAAATGGCGGGATTCTCCTATACTTACGGCCCACAAATTCATATCAAGACTAATTCTTCTCACTGCCTCCCTCCAGACGAAGCTCTCTCCAGAGGGACCTCTAGGAGGGATTCCTTATCCAGAGAGTATTACACAATCCAATCCTTCTACTTTGATCTTATCTTTTATACACGTGTCGACTCCTTATTAGGTGACATTTACAGGCCGCATCACTAATGATACACTTTTTGTTTATTTGTACTTGCATTTTCATAATCTAGAAAAACTGGTGCTAAATTTTTTTTAAAAAATTATTATTAATTTTACACATTTTATTATTTTTTTACTTGAACTTTTATTACTATTAATTATATTATTAGTAAGTGCAATTAATGATACTACTAGTACTTGCACTTTTTTTATAATGTATAAAAAAAAAACTGGTGCTAAATTTTTTTTAAAAAATTATTATTAATTTTACACGTTTTATTATTTTTTTACTTGAACTTTTATTACTATTAATTATATTATTAGTAAGTGCAATTAATGATATTACTAGTACTTGCACTTTTTTTATAATGTATAAAAAAATTGTTGCTAAATTTTTTTTTTAAAATTATTATTAATTTTACAAATTTTATTATTTATTAATTGCACTTTTAATGTATAAAAAAAACGAAAATTGTTAATAGTGGGTATTAATTATATTATTAGTAAGTGCAATTAATGATATTACTAGTACTTGCACTTTTTTTATAATGTATAAAAAAATTGTTGCTAAATTTTTTTTTAAAATTATTATTAATTTTACAAATTTTATTATTTATTAATTGCTACTAAAAAGTGTAAGTCAATATAACTAAAAAATATTGTAAATCACTACAATTGAAAAGTGCAACAAAATATATCTAAAATGTGTAACATAACATCAATAACAAGTGTATGTGATTATAACTAAACTTATTATTGTAAATATTGCAAAATAAATGCTAAAAAATTATAAAATGCATGTTACACCTTTTCTTATTTTAAACATGCACTTCTTTTCTTATTTTAAACATGCACTTTTATAATAAAAAAATATATATATATGTGAAAATTGTTAGATGGGTGAGTTGAACACTAGACCTCAACTTAGATTATTTTCAACCATTTGAGCTACATCAGTTAAGATACATATTTTTTACGTATTTTATTTTTATTATTTATCCTACCCATTTATTAAAATGGACTCAATTTCTTATAAGGAATTGAGTCTACAAGAGACCTACCCATATAAGGAATTGAGTCTACAAGAGACCTACCCATATTCTTTTGCTAATTGATTCGACTATAATTTAAATAAATTAATGATTAATATTTAATTATAAAATAATAATAATAAAGGTAAAAATTTGTGTGAAACCATCTCACGGATATGTGAGACGAATCTCTTTTAACTCATATTTCAAAATTTTGGGTAGGATAAAACATTTTTTTCAGGTTTTTTATTTGTAAAAAAGTTTATAATGTTTAAGTAAAAAAATGATAATATTTTAACAAAAGTGACGGTCCCTTTTTACTTAAAGACTACTCCCTCCGTCCGCCTATAAGTTTCACGTTACTTTTTGGCACAAAGATTAAGAAAAGTGATTAAATAATAGATATAATACAAGTGATGTGATTGAGAGAGGAGAGAGATAGAGAAAAAAAGTAAGATATAAAGTGAAATATAAGAAAAAGTACTTACCAAAAAAGGTATAAGAAGCTTATAGACGGACGGACAAAAATAGTAAAATGGAAAACTTATAGGCGGACAGAGGGAGTATTACTTTTTGCTTAAACATACCGATCTCATTGTGTGAGAAGTCTCACCCAAGAGATATTTTATTTAAATTTATTTAAATTATAGTAGAATCAATTAACAAAATAAATAAATTAATTGACATATTTTATTTCTATGTATATGGAGATATGATCTACTCCAATATTTAATAAAAAAATATTAATTGACATATTTTATTTCTATGTATATGGAGATATGATCTACTCCAATATTTAATAAAAAAAATATTAATTGATATATTTTATTGTGTGGTATGATAAAGAGAAATTGAATACATAGATTAATTTATTGTGTGGTGTGATAAAGATAAATTAAATACATAAATTAATTTATTGTGTAATGATAAAGATAAATTGAATATATAAATTAATTTATTGTTTGACCAAGGTCAACGGGCTTTTTTCATTTCTTTTTTCTCTCTTATTCCGCCTACAATTTATGTTTCCGTAATTAATGAAAGGCTCCTTCATTTCTCTTTCCTAATTCTGACACCCTCTGTTGGTCCTGAAAGGAGTATATGACAAGTGTATGGGGGGGAATACACTTGTATGCAATTCTTTTGCTAATTTGATCAAACCAGAGTTTCAGCAAGGTTGTCTTGGACAACTCTGCTGAAGAAGATTAACTCTTCTAAGATAATCAAACTACTAAGTACTATTGAGTACTTAGTTGAATAACTATCTAGGGGAGTTATATGTGCGGAATAGTGGTTGGCCCTTTAAGTTTAGACTCCTTTAATTTCTGAAATCACTTAGTCAATGCAACACAGTCCAGTTTAGCTTCAGGGAACTTGTCCAAATCAGTTTGGCACAGTCTTTGAATGTGTATCTTAGAAAGATCAGTTTTGTGTGCAGTGTTGAATGAATGTAAGTACTTGTAAAGCAAATCAACACAAGAGTTTATAGTGGTTCAGAGACTCAAGCTCCTACATCCACTTTCCCTGATTTAACAGGATAATTCCTTCACTCTTGGAATTAACTTGTTTTATAGTGCCAAAGTGCACTTGATCAAGAACACCACTCCTTGGTGAATTGATCCCTAGGATGTCTAGAGTCCTAGTACCCTCTTCTCAACTCAGAACTGAACTGTTCTTCTCTCAACAGTCAGCTCCTACCACTTCTACTACTACAACCTTCTCACTTTCACTCTTGAAAGGGGTAAGAATTGAAGTAAGGTTCCAACTAATGAGATATCCTTTACAATGAAGATCAGTGTATAAGGATAGGATATCTCTCTAAGCTTGTGTATGGATATACAATTGGGTTCAGCTTAGATGAAGTGTTTGAAGACTAAGATAGTCTTTGAAAGCTTTGAAAGCACTCTAGCTTGTAAGAACTTTGAGCTTAGTTGGATTGTGTTGAGGTGCATTCAAATGGTCTTCACACTTCTGTATTTATAGACAAAATGGAGGATTTGCCCGTTGGAGAGGCAGCCCCAAATTGCTATAAATGTCTTCCTTGAGTTCTTCAAACTGGAAGACAGATTCTTGATAGTGACATGTCCTCATTTGGGTAATAAACGGCTGTAACAGTTTTGTCTTCATTCTGCAGCACTTTTCCCAATGTTTGACTTCTTGTTAGGATTTGGACATGGCTTCTGAAGGTTGATCCAATGATAGGACAACATTCCTTATCATCTGGACAACTCTCCTTATCACTATCAGCAGTTTTGCTTTTCAGCATGGTTGGCTTGCTCTTCTTCAGATGACTTGGCTCTTTCCCTTTATTTCTCTTGAGGATGGTCTTAGCTTATTTCTTTGAGGACCTTTAGGGACTGGTTGTCTCAAACTCTTCAGCATAGTTGATCTCAGGCTTTCAGAGCACTTGATCTTGATCAATTTAGCTGAGACAACTCCTCTGGACAACTCTCCTGATCAGTATATTTAATCTTTTTGCATCAGAGCATTTTATGCATAGAGTTGACTTCTCTGGACAACTCTCCTGATAAAAACCTTTGAGTAGTCTTGTCCTTTTGAGCTAGGTAAGCTTGTTCTTGCATATGGCTAGCTTCTTTAGACAACTCTCCAGATCAGAGCATATGAATATTTTCTCTGGACAACTCTTCTGACCAGAGCATCTTCATTGGACTTGTCCTTTTGAGCTTTACAATCTTGTTCTTGCATAAGAGCATCTTCTCTGGACAACTCTCCTGATAAGAGCATCTTAGATTTCATAGAGTGTCCTTGCTCTTAAGTGATTGTTCCAGAATTTGAGCCTTGAGGGGACTTGATCTTGATCATTTTCAAAGCATAGGTTCCCCCTCAAATTGTGCATCTAATTGTCTAAGAGCTACCTAACATTTCAGCTTCTCATCTAGCCTATAATCTATATGTTCTAACAATCTTAGAACATATCTATATTGACTTAGGCATGTCTCAGGGGGTTTTGGTATTAGATCAAAACATATCTTTATTTTATTCCCAACAATTTCCCCCTTTTTGATGATGCCAAAACCTATACTATCTAAGCAAAAGTGACTTGTCTACACCTATTACATGTATCTTCAGAAGACATGACTAAGGTCAATATTCCTGAAAAATAATGTGTTAGTGTATTCACTGTTTCTGTTGCAAGTAGGTTTTAAGATAGGCATAGAGAGATTTTGTGTTTCTTGATTCAAAATAAGTTCAACTATCATTCATTCAAGGATCATTACAAGCATGTTGATAGTTGAAATTAACATATCAGAGCATGAATAAATAACACTTAAATACATCAGAGCATTTCATTCTAACAATTCAAGACAAAAATAATATTTTCAGCATCAGAGCACAGAGCTTTTATCAGAGCAATCCATAACAAATCAGAGCAAACAGATTAGCACACCACATCAGCAATCTTGATCATATTTCAGCATAGTTGATCAATCAAGAAAGGTCAGAAGACTTAGCCATTTCAAAGATCATCCTCAGGAGGTGGCAGCATTCCATACTGTGCCCACACTCTTCTTTTCAGTGTCATGGCTTCTTGGTTGGTTCCCTTAGGTCCAAGAACCATCTTGTTCAGCTTAAGGATCTCAGTGAATTCCCTCAGAATTCTTGCTTGGTCAATCCATCCTTCAAGCTTTGGAGGCATGTATATGATTGGCTTGGGAGCTGTGAGTTCAAATCTTGCAATGTCAGCAGCTGCAAGTAGTTGTTGATACAACTCTCTGTAGTATTCTAGCATGAACTCAGTGAAGGCAGAGTTTGCATCTCCTCCATTCCATCTGTCAATGACATAATAGTCATAGACAAACTCCCTTTTGGCTTCTTCCCATGTGTCATTCAGTTGAATTGGCACCCATTTATCCAAGTGTGGATATTTGGTGTCCATTGGGATTAGAAGCTGAGGCTTCATCTTGCTGTAAGTTGCTCTTCTCCTTCTTGGTTTCTGAAAGTTTGCTCTCCTTTCATCTCTTGCTCTGTTGGCTTCTTCCATCAGATCTATTTTCTCATGGGCCCTCATCATGGCCAGTTTCTGTTGTGTTTCAGGGTCTTTGCCATACCCTTCATGAAACAACTTTGATGGATCATGGGCTAGAACAGTTGTCTTCTTCTTGGGTTCAGGTCCAAATCCTTCAGCATATATTTCTTCAATGTCTTCAGTGGACTTGGTACCTTCAGCTGTTTTGCCAGATTCAGAAGATTTGTCCTTTTCAGCAGCTTTGGCTTTCTTTGATGTAGGCTCATCTTCATCAATTCTGAATTCAGGTGGAAGATCAAGGCTGCTAGGAAAGTCAGTGAATTTCTCAATTTGTCTCTTCTTTCCTTGGGCCTTCTTGATCTTTCCTCTGGTTTGGACACCTTCAGCATCTTTGTCCAAACCTGACACTTCACCACCTGGTCTTTGTTGTAGCCTTACTCTTTCCTCTTGAGCTGAGGCCATTGAGTTTTTTAATGCCAATGCTAACTGCTCCTCTTCATCTAAATCTTCCAAGTTCAGCATTTCAGGCTCTTTTCCCTTTCCTTCAGGGACTTTGTCCTTCCCTTTCACTGGACTCCCAATTACTAAGGCACCTTTTGCCCTTGCTCTTTCCCTTTCCCCCTTTTTGGCAGCATCAAAACACTGGGGCTTGAGGTCACTCATTGTTGAGGCCATCAGGGATTGGGCCTGGTTTAGGGACTTCATCTCTTCCAACAAATACACATTTTCATCATGTATATCTTGCATTTTATCATTGCTCAAGCTAAGAAAAGCTAGAACAGGCTTCATTTTTTGTTGGACAACCTCCTCCAAGGTTGCTTTGAGAGATGCATCCAATTTAGCTTTCAGAAGCTCAGTGAGGTTGGCCACTGCACCTTCAGCAATGTTGGCCAGCACATCTTGGGAAAATTTTTCTGAAGCAGCTTTGACCATAGCTAGCCTTTGCTCTTCAGCTCTTCTCTTTTGCAGTGCAGTCTTCTTTCCAATTGCTTGTTTGACAGTTAGCCTGAGAGCTTTGACATTAGCATTGTGATTGTCTCTCAGCAGCTTTTGTTCTTTCTTGACCTCCTCTGAGATGGCTTCCATGGTTGATTTGGCACTTTGAACTTCAGTGGAGATGGTTTGGAGACCAGATTCCACACCACTGATTCTTTCCTCAAGAGTTGGTAGCACAACATCTTCAGAGCCAGTGAGCCTCATTTCTACAGATGCTAGAGTCCTGCCTTGTTCATTCAATGCTCCTGAAGTTTCAGCATGAGCAGATTGGACTTGATGAGCCAAGGAGTCCAACTTCTCTGATTGCATTCCAAGTAAGGCCTGAGCTGAGCCTGTGTCTACTTGGATAGGTGCATCTGTGAGGAACTCATCTGCAAAAATTTGATCAAGAGAGATACCTGCAACATCAGACAAGTCAAACAAGTTAGGAAATAAGCACTCATCACCCTCAATTTCTTTTGCATAAGACTCTGATACATCAGCAGTCTTCTTCTCATTTTCAACTTGTTCTTTTCTCCCTTCATAATTGATGTTCTCACTCAAGGAATCAGGCCTCCTCTCATCAAGGGATTCTTGAAGTTCAGATTTGACTTCAAGAATAACCTGTCCTTCCTCACTTATTCCACCCTCATTTGGTGGTACACTCACTATCTTAGTGATGGCTACCTCTCTTTCATCCACAACTCCCTCTGATTTTTCAACTAATCTCTCCTTTTCAGCTCCTTATCCTAATCCTGCAGCATCTCCACCTTCAACAAGGTTCAAAGATGGCAGTTGTGGGGAGATCACAGTGCTTATATCAGCAGCCACTGAGTCATCCTGAATGATTAAGGGCTGATCAATGTCCAACACCTCTGACACTGAATAGGCCTTAATCAAACTAGCCTCTAGTACAGGAACCTCAACATCTTTAGGCTGTGCCTTGGGTTCAGAAGAACCTTCATTGGCAGATGTGTCTTTGGTTGTGTTACCACCCTTGGTCAACACCTCTGAAGTTACAGAGCCTTTCCTATGATAGGTTTTAGGAGGATTGGAAAGTCTATCTGCTACAGAAGACTTGGGTTGAAGGGTTTCAGGGAGGTTGGCTTGAGGGGTTTCAGGAGGGTTGGGATTTGAAGGGTTTGAGGGATCATCAGGGGAATCATCATCATTAGAGCCACTGTCAGGGTGTTTGATTCCCTTGGCTTTTCTCTCTTTCTCCTCCTTAATCTTATCAGCCACCAGCTTTGCAAAAATCTCCTCATCAATGAGGAATCTTGTCTTTGAAACTCCAGCAAAGTGTAGCAATCTGTTCTCCTCTATTTGCCACCAGTTTGCACCCTTATCTTGGATGACTTGTGATATCTCCATCATAGATTTGTCTTTCACATCAACAAGCATCCTTAAATTATGAAAGGCCTTCTGAATTCTTGGAAATTCAGCAAGTTGTGGATACAGACTGTCCACAGTAGCCTTGGCTCCTCCTCTGAGCATACTTTCATAAGTATACTCCTCCTCATCTCCACTTAAATGGGGACTTTGGGTTATAGGGGAGTTGGCTCTGGGTTCTCCTAATAGGGCTTCAGGCAAATTAAGTTCAGGGTTCTTGGCTTCAGATGGGTTGGGTACAGTAGAAGGATCTTCAGTTGCTTTAGAGAGCAATGAATCTGAAGGGGCTTTACTCAGGGGGGTTGGCTCATGAAGTGCATGCTCTAAGAGCTTTGAATAGTTGAGCATGGATGAGTCAAGGGGAGACAGGAGTCTTGTCTCATCTACAGCTAAATCTGCAAGCACATCTATGCCACTTCTTTGTACATTCCCTTCTGGAGAATATCTCTTAGTGAGATTTACAGGGGTAATGGGTTGGTTGGGAGGGGTGACATGGGTTTCAGGGGAATTGGGCTCAAGATACTGAATTTCAGGGAGGTTGGCCTCTATGTTTTGACCTTCAGGGACTTTGGATTCTGGAGTTCCAGAACCAGATGAATTAGTCCTTGACATGGATTTGGCCCTGCTTTCAGCTCTGCTCTCCCTTAGAGCCAATTGAAGAGACCTTTCTTCTTGAAACTCCAACACCTTCTCAGTAGGTTTGGCCCTTCTCTTGCTGGCCCTGCTACTTCCACTTCCTTCCTTCTCAGGGACAACTTCCCTGATTCTCTTATCATCCTTCTTCTTTTGCCTAGTCTCATTGTACTTCCTCCTCAACTCTTCTGAGTGGTCAGAAGGCACACTCACTCCCTCTTCTGCCACTGCATCAACTTCAGCTGATGCTCCTGAGGCTTCTTTTGAAGACAATTGAGACATCTTTCTTGTTTTGACAGCCCTGGCCTTTGTTCTCTTTTTCATTTTAGGCTTCTCTTCCTCCTGTTCTTCAGCAGGCTTGGCCAGTAACATCCTTCTTTTCTCAGTTTTCTTGCTGAGCTTTCTGAATAGGATCTTTTGGGCTGGGAGGGGCTTTGCAAAGGTCTGCATCTGGGAATAGTGGGAAAACCTCTCAATCAACAAGCTTGCCCTGGTGCAATACTTGATTTTCCCTTCTAGCACCACCTTATTGTGGGTTTTCACCTTGAATTTAGCCTTCTCCTTCATCATTTCAGACATGATGAAGGTCCTCCAATCAAACTTGATGCCCTTATCACTGGCATCAATAATGGCAGCCATGATTCTGATCCTTGGATGGCTGACCTGCTCTAAGCTTCCAGTGTTGCTTAGGAGGCTTTTAGCAACTACCTCAAAAAGATTGAGAAACTCTGGCTTGAGAGTTTTCTTGTTTTGAGTTGAGGAGAGAGGGCCTGGAACTAATAGCCATTCTTGGGCTATTTCCTCTTCATGTCCAGTACCATAGACTTCTGTATTCCTTCCCTCATAAGGCAATCCAAAGGCTCCTTCCAGATCCTCTGAGGAGAATTTCACTCTGTGGAATCTCTCCTCCTCCTCTCCTTCTGCAGTGTAAGCTAACCTGGTTAATACTTCTCCATCTTCAGGGTTGCCTCTCCACTTTAGGAAGGCAAAGAATTCTGCCATGTAACTCTCCAAGCAAGAGCTTGGTCTTTCTTCCAAGAACTTTTGGAGACCAGCCCTTCTCAACCACCTTAGGGTTGGAGTTATCTCAGGATCTTCACTTTCAAAGGAAATTATGGGCTCAAAGTGAAGATTGTTTTTGTTGCTAAGATAGGCAAAATCTAGGTCTAGATCCTTGTTGGAGAAATCAACAAGCATCTCAGGTCTAACCTTGGGGGCCATTGAAAGTTGCAGAGAAAAGTTTGATGAAGAATGAGAGAGTTTGAAGAACTTTTGAGTTAGGGTTTCGAATACTTGGGGAAGAAGTGTTTGTGGGTATCTTAAGACTTGTGAATATTCTAAAAAGAATGTTTGTCAATGAGTTGGTAAGGTCTTGAGACAATTCAAAGGTGAACAAAAATGGAAATCCAAAATGGACGGCTGGGATTGATTTCAGGGGAGTTGTCCATTTTTGATCCAATGGTCAAAAACCAATGTAACAGTGAAATAACTATTTTATTCAAAACGTGGGTGGTTTTTAATGTTTGTTTAAGGCTGGGAATTTTTCGAGATAGATCATGTCCCAAAAAGTTTAATGCAAACAAGAGTTGAATCTTGGCATTTAATGCATGGAAAGTGACCTTTTGGGTGGGAGACAAATTAAATCCCAGAAAGGTGAAAACTGTATTTCAAGGGACAGATTTCGAGATAGGTATTGATCACCAAAAATAGGTGCTTATCATACCAAGATTTGGTTTGATAGCTAGGACAACTTATTTGACCCTACATGGACAAGTGTCCTGAAGAACTGTGGACAAGTGTCCTGAATAGGTAAGATCATGTTTCTGAATTTCAGTAGACTTGACCAAGTCTGCTGAAGTTTGAGTTTGTTTCCCCCTTAATCAATGAACTTCTTTGGGTTCATTTGTCCAACTTCCCTGGATCAAGTAATCCCAACTCTGCTGATAATTCCAGGAACCTTGCCTCTGCAAGTGGCTTAGTTAGTATATCAGCTTTTTGATGGTCTGTGTGTATTTTCCATTGATGCAAAAAGCGGCGCCTAGGCCTGCCTAGGCGGCGCCTAGGCGCTAGGCGGCAAAAAAAGATTAGTTTTTTACTAATCTGACCACATTAGGCGCCAGGCTGATTAGGCGGTCCTAGGCGGTCCTAGGCGGGCCTAGGCGGGGTCTAGGCGGAGCACCGATTAGGATGGTGCATTTTTTTTTTTTAAATACACAAAACGACGTCGTTTTGGTTAAAATAATAAAAAAAATTAAATTATGTAATTAAGTTAGGGTTCATTCATTTTGAATCAATTGATTCAATTCTGAAAAATAGAAAGTGAAAGACAGCATCTTCTCGCACAGCCCATCGCCTAGTATGATTAGCCTGTTTAAAAGTGAATTAGGTGTAATTTAGACTTTTGAATTTGGTACTCGTAGGCTCGTAGCATGTTTTGGACTTTTGGAGCCTAGTATGATTAGCCTGTTTAATTTGGTATTTGGTATGAACTATGATGCATTGTTTAATATTTTCATTTGGTATGAAATACAAAAAAAAAAAAAAAAAAAAATGGAAATTCTAGGCGGCGCCTAGGCGCCGATTAGACGGCCTAGGCGCTAGGCGGCCGAAAACGCCCGCTTAGTGATTTCCGCCTTTTACAACACTGGTATTTTCACTAGCTTGATATCCTTCTTCTCCACATGATCTCTAATGAAGTGATGCTTGATGTCCACATGTTTGCATCTTGTGTGCAAGACAGGATTTTGTGATATAGCAATGGCACTATTATTATCACAGAAAATTGGCACTTCAGTAGAGTTGACTTTGTAGTCTCTTAGTTGTTGTCTTAGCCAAAGAATTTGAGCACAACAACTTCCAGCAGCAACATATTCAGCTTCAGTGGTGGAAGTGGCCACTGTGTTCTGCTTCTTGGAGAACCATGAAATAAGCTTGTTGCCCAAGAATTGACAAGTCCCTGAAGTGGACTTTCTGTCAATCCTACATCCTCCATAATCAGCATCTGAGTAGCCAGTTAGCTCAATATTGTCATCAGCAGGGTACCAAAGGCCTAGATTCTCAGTGCCTTTGAGGTACCTCAAAATCCTCTTTGCAGCCTCAAGGTGGCTTTTCTTAGGATTTGCTTGAAATCTTGCACAGACACCTACTGCAAAGGTGATATCAGGTCTGCTGGCAGTGAGATAGAGGAGTGAACCAATTATTCCTCTATACTCAGTAGAGTTGGTTGGAATACCACTCTCATCAGGATCCATCTTCCAATTTGTGTTCATTGGGATCCTTACTGGCTTGCTAGTTGTACACCCAAACTTTTTGATCATTTCTCTGGTGTACTTAGCTTGGTTGATGAAGATTCCTTCTTTAGATTGCTTGACTTGTAGACCCAAAAAGAAGTTCATCAACCCCATCATGGACATTTCAAACTTGCTTTGCATGAGCTTGGACAATTTTTCACACAACTTCTCATTTGGGGATCCAAAGATTATGTCATCTACATAAATTTGGACAAGCAAGATGTCCTCTCCTTCAGAGATTCTGAAGAGAGTTCTGTCCACAGTTCCCTTGGTGAATCCATGATCCAAGAGGAATTGTGACAGTGTATCATACCAAGCCCTAGGGGCTTGTTTGAGTCCATATAGAGCTTTCTTGAGTCTGTAAACTTGGTTTCCAACTTCAAAACCTGGTGGTTGCTCCACATAGACTTCTTCTTTCAAGACTCCATTCAGAAAGGCACTCTTGACATCCATTTGGTATACTTTGAACCTCTTGTGGGCTGCATAGGCTAGAAAGAGCCTTATTGCTTCTAGCCTTGCCACAGGTGCAAATGTCTCATCATAGTCAATGCCTTCATGTTGGCAATACCCTTTTGCCACAAGTCTTGCTTTGTTTCTGACAATCACATCATTTTCATTTTTCTTGTTCTTGAACACCCACTTTGTTCCAATAACATCTTGATGTGAAGGCCTGTCCACCAGCTCCCATACTTCATTTCTGGTGAATTGGTTCAGTTCTTCCTGCATGGCTGTGATCCAATTGGCATCTTGAAGTGCTTCCTCAATATCACTTGGTTCTTGCTCTGACAAGAAACAACAGAACATAGCACTTTCACCATGAAACTTTCTGGTTCTGACTCCTATACTTGGATCACCAAGTATCAGATCAGTAGGATGGTCAGATAACCAGGTCCTTCTTTTCCTGATCTCTTCAGTAGAGTTGTCCTCTACTGAGGGTGAGTCATTTTGATCATAGAATTCAGGATAATTTAATGCAGGATCTAATTCAGGATCATAATCAGGGGTGTTGTCCTCAATGTCAGGGACATTGGCATTTTCAACATTTTGAGTTCCCCCTTGATTATTTGACCCATTAACTACCTCAGCAGGAACTGCTTCTTCATTGGTAGTTGTTACCTGGATGTGAACTGGGATTGGTTCATTCAGTTCACCATTTCCATCTGTAGGATTTGTCTCAGGAAGGTTGCCTTCAGGATTGTTGTCCAATGTGGGTTTTTCAGGCAGATTGACTTGGACAACATCTATGAATTCAGTGCCTTTGTCTTTTAGACTTAGTCTGGTTGTCCTCTGTGTGATTTCTTCAGGTTCCAAATGATCATTCCTGATCTCAAAGATAGACTCATCAAACACAACATGAGGTGTTTCTTCCACTATAAGGGTTTTCTTGTTGTAGACTCTGAAGGCTCTACTGATTTGAGAGTATCCAAGAAATACTCCCTCATCAGCTTTGCTGTCAAAGGCTTTCAACTGTTCTTTCCCATTATTGTGAATGAAACATTTACAACCAAATATATGAAAGTATGACACTTTAGGCATTCTTCCTTTCCAGAGTTCATAGGGGGTTTTGCCTTGCCCCTTAGTGATCAAACATCTATTTTGAGTATGGCATGCAGTGTTTATAGCTTCAGCCCAAAACCTCTTAGGTAAATTTGAGTCAGCAATTAGAGTTCTAGCAGCTTCTTTTAAAGTTCTATTCCTTCTTTCTGCAACTCCATTTTGTTGGGGAGTTCTAGCTGCTGAGGTTTCATGAGCTATTCCATTTGATGTGCAGTACTCATTGATGTATGAATTAATGAACTCAGTGCCTTTATCAGATCTTATCTTGATAATGCTAAGGCTTTTCTCATTTGACAATCTCTTGAGAAGTTCAGGTAGTTTGACTTGTGTTTCCTTCTTATTAAGGAGAAATACTACCCATGTGAACCTAGAGAAGTCATCTACTACCACTAATGTGTATTTTCTACCATTTATGCTTGAAGGGGTAATTGGTCCAAACAGATCCATATGTAGAAGTTCAAGTACCCTTTCAGTGGAGATGACTGGTTTCCCCTTAAATGTGGCTTTAATCTGTTTTCCTTCTTGACATGGCTTACACACATGTTCTTTAATGAAAACCTCATTAGGTAGTCCTTTAACTAATGCATTTCTAGCAAGTTTATTCATAGATTTGAAGTTCAGGTGGTTTAGCTTCTTGTGCCATAGCCAACTTTGTTCACTAGAACTTTTAGCAATAAAACATGCAGCATCAGTAGACTTGTCCCAGTCTGCAAAATACACATTTCCCTTCCTAGTTCCAGTCAATAGGGTTTGTTGAGTTTTATCTTTAATTAGACACTTTCCACTTGAGAACTCAACATTAAAATCTTTATCACAGAATTGACTGATACTCAGGAGGTTATATTTGAGACCAGCTACATAAGATACATTGGTTACTTTGATGTTACCAATCATCAAAGTACCATAACCTTTTGTTGTTGCTTGTGAGCTGTCTCCAAAGGTGACATTTGGGCCTTCTTTTTCAATAAAATCAGAGAGGAGTTCCTTGTTTCCAGTCATGTGCCTTGAGCATCCACTGTCAAGGTACCATGCTGTCTTTTTGTTCATGCTCCTCTTCTTGTGGCCCAATGGTACCTGCAATTAGATAGGTTTAGGTACCCTTTGAGTTTTGGGTCCTGAGAGGTTAGCTGTACCTTTGGGAACCCAAACTTGCCTAATAACCCTGATTGATTCAAGGTGGCTAAGTTGATTTCCTAGTGCATCAACATACACTGTCTTTCCCTTAAATGCCTATGGGAAAGTATGTGTGAATGTGTTAACTCTGTAAGTTTCAGAGGAGTTGTCCACTCTTCTGAACTTATGAGTTCTTTGTGTAGCTTGCTGAAATCTTTGAGGAAAGGCCTTTTTATGACCATTACCCTTTGGCATTAAAGGTTTTGGTTGTCTTATTTTATTCTGCCTGTGAGGGTGGTTGTCCTTACGTCTATTCAGCTGAGGCTTTCTCAGATGAGTTGGCCTAGGCTGATTATATCTTGGATAATTCCTCTGAACATTGTTCAGGAGAGTTGCCCTTCCATTGGGTCTACTCTGCTGACCAACATTCCTCTTGTGCTCAGGAGCTTTGGCCATTTCCTTAGGTTTTGGCCTTTTCTCCTGAATCACTTGAGTAGGCATTTCATTCAATTTGCCCTTTCCTTTGTTCAGTGGCTGAATTACTTCATTTTCAGCTTGTTGTGCCACTGACTTAACAAAGATTCTCTTAGTGTTACTTGTGGATGCAACACTAAGGCAAGGTGAAGATTCAAATGGATCAAAACCCAATCCACTTCTTTGAGCCATAGGTCTTTGATAACTTTGAATTTCCTCTATTGCTCTAGAGGATTTGTTCAAAGCAGACATCTTTAATTTCAGGCTCTCTTCACTTGATTTAAGAATATCATACTCATGTGAGAGATTTTCAAATTTGGCATTTAGAATTTTAAGTTCAAATTCTTTTCTCTTCTGAGAGAGAAGTTGATCATCAATCTCCTTTTGTTGGTCAACTATCCTGAGATTTGCTTCCTCAAGCTTTCTCAAGACTTGTTGATACAACTCAGTAGACTTGACATCAACAGCTACCTCAGAGTTTTTGGAAAGTTCAATAGCCAATCTTTCATTTTCTTTCACACAATTATCATGAAATTCTTGTAATCTAGTGAAATCTTCCATCAACTTTCCCAAGGAAAGTTTCAGGTTAACCTCACTAGTGTTTTGTGAGGTGAATGAAGGTGAACTAGAAGTAGAGGATACCTCATCCTCCTCAAGAGCCATATTGCAGACATCATCATCATCATCACTGTTGGAGAATAATCCATCAGAAGAGTTGAAGCTTTCATCACTATCAGATTCTTCACCAGCCATCATGGCCTTTCTATTGGTGAACTTTCTGTCTCTTTTAGCTTGTCTCTCTCTTCAGCTCAATTCAGGGCAGTCATATTGGAAGTGCCCTTTCTTTTTACAGTTATAACACAGATCTTCATCATCATCCTTCTTGGATTCTTCTTTTCTCTTAGATGAAGAAGGGTCAGCTCTACTGGATCTTCTCCTATCAGAGGACTTGTCCTCTGATCTTTTCTCTTCAGGCTTTTTGTCCTCAGCCTGATCTTCAGGGGAGTTGTATCTTCTCCTGAATTTGTTGTCTTGGTAGAATTTCTTGTATCTACCAAACCTTGTGTTGAGCTTGTCAAACCTTCTAGCCATCAAGGCTAGTTCTTCCTTCATTTCAGTCTTAGAGACTGTCTTTGATGATCTGGGAGTGGGTTGCATTTCTGGTTCAGCAACTTTGGCTTTGAATGCCACTCCCTTAGTAGGATTTGAAGGTTCCTCAACAGGCTTTCTTCTATTGAGGTCAAACTCATAGGCTTTAAGTTCTGAGAATATTTGTTGCATGGGCATGGTGGAGAGATCTTTGGTATTCTGCATCATTACAACATAGACATCCCACTTTTGAGTGAGACTCCTTAGGATTTTCAGTCCAACCTCTCTCTTGGTGTAGACCTTGCCCAATGAGTTAATCTCATTCATCACATCAGTGAATCTACCAGCAAATTTGTCAATGGACTCATCAGACTCCATTGAGAATTGTTCAAACTTCTGCACAGCAACTTGGAGCTTGTTCTCCTTGATCTTTTCAGTGCCCTCACAAATTTCAGCAAGAGTATCCCAAATTTCTTTAGCTGTTGTGCAGTGGTAGACTCTTCCCATAACTGCATCTGGAATTGTTTGATAAAGGGTGTTCATGGCAAGATAATTCAAATTATCTTTCCTTTTCTCATCAATAGTGAAGTCATCCTCATCCTTGGGAATCAGTTCCCTTACATCTGCTTTTTGCTCAGCTGTCACTCTGGGGTTAGTTTGAGTAAACACAAAAGGTCCTCTTGTGATTACTCTTAGCATATCAGTATGGAGAGATGCAAGATGAGCCCTCATTCTAATTTTCCAGAAATCATAATTGTCTATTGAAAACATGGGCAGTTTGTGATGAGAAATGTGATTGACTGGATTTGTGGCCATGTTGTCTAATCCTTGAACAGCAGGTGGAGGAACAGCATTGTTGTTGGCCATATCTCACAAATAATCAGTTAGTCAACAAGTGATGGATTTCAGATAGAGATCAGTTCAGTGACCACACAAATATGAGAGTTTTGAAAATCAAGATGGATTTTCAGAAGCAGTGGTCTTTGAACCCCTGCTCTGATACCACTTGTTGGTCCTGAAAGGAGTATATGACAAGTGTATGGGGGGGGGGGGAATACACTTGTATGCAATTCTTTTGCTAATTTGATCAAACCAGAGTTTCAGCAAGGTTGTCTTGGACAACTCTGCTGAAGAAGATTAACTCTTCTAAGATAATCAAACTACTAAGTACTATTGAGTACTTAGTTGAATAACTATCTAGGGGAGTTATATGTGCGGAATAGTGGTTGGCCCTTTAAGTTTAGACTCCTTTAATTTCTGAAATCACTTAGTCAATGCAACACAGTCCAGTTTAGCTTCAGGGAACTTGTCCAAATCAGTTTGGCACAGTCTTTGAATGTGTATCTTAGAAAGATCAGTTTTGTGTGCAGTGTTGAATGAATGTAAGTACTTGTAAAGCAAATCAACACAAGAGTTTATAGTGGTTCAGAGACTCAAGCTCCTACATCCACTTTCCCTGATTTAACAGGATAATTCCTTCACTCTTGGAATTAACTTGTTTTATAGTGCCAAGGTGCACTTGATCAAGAACACCACTCCTTGGTGAATTGATCCCTAGGATGTCTAGAGTCCTAGTACCCTCTTCTCAACTCAGAACTGAACTGTTCTTCTCTCAACAGTCAGCTCCTACCACTTCTACTACTACAACCTTCTCACTTTCACTCTTGAAAGGGGTAAGAATTGAAGTAAGGTTCCAACTAATGAGATATCCTTTACAATGAAGATCAGTGTATAAGGATAGGATATCTCTCTAAGCTTGTGTATGGATATACAATTGGGTTCAGCTTAGATGAAGTGTTTAAAGACTAAGATAGTCTTTGAAAGCTTTGAAAGCACTCTAGCTTGTAAGAACTTTGAGCTTAGTTGGATTGTGTTGAGGTGCATTCAAATGGTCTTCACACTTCTGTATTTATAGACAAAATGGAGGATTTGCCCGTTGGAGAGGCAGCCCCAAATTGCTATAAATGTCTTCCTTGAGTTCTTCAAACTGGAAGACAGATTCTTGATAGTGACATGTCCTCATTTGGGTAATAAACGGCTGTAACAGTTTTGTCTTCATTCTGCAGCACTTTTCCCAATGTTTGACTTCTTGTTAGGATTTGGACATAGCTTCTGAAGGTTGATCCAATGATAGGACAACATTCCTTATCATCTGGACAATTCTCCTTATCACTATCAGCAGTTTTGCTTTTCAGCATGGTTGGCTTGCTCTTCTTCAGATGACTTGGCTCTTTCCCTTTATTTCTCTTGAGGATGGTCTTAGCTTATTTCTTTGAGGACCTTTAGGGACTGGTTGTCTCAAACTCTTCAGCATAGTTGATCTCAGGCTTTCAGAGCACTTGATCTTGATCAATTTAGCTGAGACAACTCCTCTGGACAACTCTCCTGATCAGTATATTTAATCTTTTTGCATCAGAGCATTTTATGCATAGAGTTGACTTATCTGGACAACTCTCCTGATAAAAACCTTTGAGTAGTCTTGTCCTTTTGAGCTAGGTAAGCTTGTTCTTGCATATGGCTAGCTTCTTTAGACAACTCTCCAGATCAGAGCATATGAATATTTTCTCTGGACAACTCTTCTGACCAGAGCATCTTCATTGGACTTGTCCTTTTGAGCTTTACAATCTTGTTCTTGCATAAGAGCATCTTCTCTGGACAACTCTCCTGATAAGAGCATCTTAGATTTCATAGAGTGTCCTTGCTCTTAAGTGATTGTTCCAGAATTTGAGCCTTGAGGGGACTTGATCTTGATCATTTTCAAAGCATAGGTTCCCCCTCAAATTGTGCATCTAATTGTCTAAGAGCTACCTAACATTTCAGCTTCTCATCTAGCCTATAATCTATATGTTCTAACAATCTTAGAACATATCTATATTGACTTAGGCATGTCTCAGGGGGTTTTGGTATTAGATCAAAACATATCTTTATTTTATTCCCAACACCCTCTGTAAATTGCACACTGATTGAGGGAAGGGCGCCTTTACTTACGACGCTCCTATTTATTTTGTCAAATCAGTATCAAATACATATAGTCCCTCCGTCCGCCTATAAGCTTCCCGCTACTTTTTGGCACAGAGATTAAAAAAAGTGATTAAATAATAGATATAGTACAAGTGATGTGATTGGAAGGAGGAGATAGATAGAGAGAAAAAATAAAATATAAAGTGAAGTGTAAGAAAAAGTACTTACCAGAAGGGGTATAGGAAGCTTATAGGCGGACTGACTAAAATGGTAAAATGGGAAACTTATAGGCGGACGGAAGGAGTATTTTATTAAATAATTTTTTAAACATTAATATTTTATTAAAAAAGTTTGTCCCGTGATTATTTGTACATTTTTCTTAACGGGCGTCCCAACATTATTTGCACACTTTAAAAAAGGAAATAATTTACATAATTTTTACCAATATTGCCCCTCCTTTATTTTACTTGGAACCACAACTTAACTCAATTTATAACTTTAGTCAAATCTTCACTCAATTTAGTCAATGAATTACCAATTATACCCCTCTTTTATTTTACCATACACATCACTATATGCCATTTTCTTAATTTTTGTGCCGATCAAACTAGGGTCTTGAGGCGGGGCGGATATGGGACGGGTATGGCCTGTCCCAGGACCCGCCCCGCCAAAAAAATTTATACTCGTTACCCGCTCCGCCTCAAGACCCGCCAAAATCTGCCCCGTCCCGCGAACTCGGCGGGTATACCCGCCCCGCCATCACTTTTTTTTTATAAAAAAATATGTTATTTAAATAAAATAGCTTAAAAAACATATTGTTCAATGCAAAATTAACCTAATAAAATCAAATACATAACACAATTAATATCTCAATTCTCAACACTTGTTGATAGATAATTCTACCTGTTCTGTACGTTACTGTGTAAACCCAAATATTGGAATTTATAAAGTTTTTTTAATATATATTTTTTATATTAATATATATATATATATTTAGTAGTGATATAGAACCAACCTTCGCCTTTTTATTTATGGAACCAGATTTCTGAGGTGTCACGCCACATCATTAGACATAATTCTTATTAATATATTTTAAATATAATTTAAAACAAATATTATCCATTAAAATATATTTTAATTTTTTAATATCTAATTTCCCACTTAACCAACCATTTTTTTTTTATTTACGATAAAAGCAGAAAACTATCATTCAAGCATTCCCAAAATTCATTAGTAAGTCAATGTGGCCCATAGAAAGGCAAATGACCAATTTGTACACAAAAAACTTTTTGTGCTTACAGAAACAAGTTGGTGAGAATGAAGTATATTATATTAATCTATCTTGAACTGATTGAAGTGTAAGAGAAATTAATAGTAGTCAGTCAAAGAGTGAATTCACGAGAAATTAATAGTAGTCAGTTACAGAAACAAGTTGAAGTCAGTCAAAGAGTGAATTCACGAGAAATTAATAGTAGTCAGTTAAAGTTAAAAAGTGAATTCACATATTCTCAAGAGAAATTAATAGTAGTCCAAAAGTGAATTTTCTAGAGAAATTAATAGTAGTCTTGATATTAGTGAATAATTTTTTCAACATACTTGTATAAATAATTTTGACTCAATATGATTTTTTTTGGTGCAGACCAATTTTAATTCAATATTATCATTTTTTTTTTTTTATCACCACTTTTATTTGTTTGTGTTAGTAAATTGAAAAAAAAAATCAATGGAACTTGTCCATTTTATACAAGTGAATTTTCTAATATATTATACATCAAATCTTTCTAAAACATGTTATTTGTTTGTGTTAGTAAATTGAAAAAAAAAAAATCATGGAACTTGTCCATTTCATACAAGTGAATTTTCTAATATATTATACATCAAATCTTTCTAAAACATTTTATGAAATAACACAACAATTAAGATGTGACATTTTTTGCTGAGAAAATAAATAATAATTGTAGAAAACTAGACTTGCTTCTTGGGAGAAAGATGATTTTTCCAGAAAAAATAAATCGTAAATCAGAAAAAATAAATCGGTGGTGGTGATGCATATGAAAGATTTGATTTGTTTTGGAGATGTTTTCTACTTTTTACTAACAGATTAAGTGGGAAATTAGATATTGAAAAATTAAAATATATTTTAAATTATATTTAAAATATATTAATAAGAATTATGCCGGATGATGATGAATTAACATTAAAAGTTGCAAAAGAGAGAATCATCTTCCATGTCTTGTAGATTAAAATATATTTTAAATTTTAGTTTTACTTTTCACAATTATTTGCCTTAAAATATATTTTTTAATTATTATATATATATATGAGTAGTGATATAGAACCAACCTTCAGTTTTTATATGGAATCAGATTTCTGAGGTGTCACGCACATCATCATCCGGCATAATTCTTATTAATATATTTTAAATATAATTTAAAATATATTTTAATTTTTCAATATCTAATTTCCCACTTAATCTGTTAGTAAAAAGCAGAAAACATCTCCAAAACAAATCAAATCTTTCATATGCATCACCACCACCGATTTATTTTTTCTAATTTACGATTTATTTTTTCTGGAAAAATCATCTTTTTCCCAAGAAGCAAGTCTAGTTTTCTACAATTATTATTTATTTTCTCAGCAAAAAATGTCACATCTTAATTGTCATCTTAATTGTTGTGTTATTTCATAAAATGTTTTAGAAAGATTTGATGTATAATATATTAGAAAATTCACTTGTATGAAATGGACAAGTTCCATGATTTTTTTTTTTCAATTTACTAACACAAACAAATAACATGTTTTAGAAAGATTTGATGTATAATATATTAGAAAATTCACTTGTATAAAATGGACAAGTTCCATTGATTTTTTTTTTTCAATTTACTAACACAAACAAATAAAAGTGGTGATGGATGACATAATTTATAATTTAGCAAAAAAAAAAATGATAATATTGAATTAAAATTGGTCTGCACCAAAAAAAATCATATTGAGTCAAAATTATTTATACAAGTATGTTGAAAAAATTATTCACTAATATCAAGACTACTATTAATTTCTTTTGAAAATTCACTTTTTTGGGAAGTACGTGAATTCACTTTTTAACTTTAACTGAGTACTATTAATTTCTCGTGAATTCACTCTTTGACTGACTACTATTAATTTCTCTTACACTTCAATCAGTTCAAGATAGATTAATATAATATACTTTATTCTCACCAACTTGTTTCTGTAAGCACAAAAAGTTTTTTGTGTACAAATTGGTCATTTGCCTTTCTATGGGCCACATTGACTTACTAATGAATTTTGGGAATGCTTGAATGATAGTTTTCTGCTTTTATCGTAAATAAAAAAAAATAATGGTTTTTACCAACGGTTAAGTGAGAAATTAGATATTAAAAAATTAAAATATATTTTAATGGATAATATTTGTTTTAAATTATATTTAAAATATATTAATAAGAATTATGCCTACTAATGATGTGGCGTGACACCTCAGAAATTTGGTTCCATAAAAAGGCGAAGGTTGGTTCTATCACTACTATATATGAGTAGTGATATAGAACCAACCTTCGATTTTTTTATGAAACCAGATTTCTGAGGTGTCACGCACATCATCATCCGCCGGCATAATTCTTATTAATATATTTTAAATATAATTTAAAATATATTTTAATTTTTTAATATCTAATTTCCCACTTAATCTGTTAGTAAAAAGCAGAAAACATCTCCAAAACAAATCAAATCTTTCATATGCATCACCACCACCGATTTATTTTTTCTGATTTACTATTTATTTTTTCTGGAAAAATCATCTTTCTCCCAAGAAGCAAGTCTAGTTTTCTACAATTATTATTTATTTTCTCAACAAAAAATGTCACATCTTAATTGTTGTGTTATTTCATAAAATGTTTTAGAAAGATTTGATGTATAATATATTAGAAAATTCACTTGTATGAAATGGACAAGTTCCATGATTTTTTTTTCAATTTACTAACACAAACAAATAACATGTTTTAGAAAGATTTGATGTATAATATATTAGAAAATTCACTTGTATAAAATGGACAAGTTCCATTGATTTTTTTTTTTCAATTTACTAACACAAACAAATAAAAGTGGTGATGGATGACATAATTTATAATTTAGCAAAAAAAAATGATAATATTAAATTAAAATTGGTCTGCACCCAAAAAAATCATATTGAGTCAAAATTATTTATACAAGTATGTTGAAAAAATTATTCACTAATATCAAGACTACTATTAATTTCTCTTGAAAATTCACTTTTGGACTACTATTAATTTCTCTTGGGAAGTACGTGAATTCACTTTTTAACTTTAACTGACTACTATTAATTTCTCGTGAATTCACTCTTTGACTGACTACTATTAATTTCTCTTACACTTCAATCAGTTTAAGATAGATTAATATAATATACTTTATTCTCACCAACTTGTTTCTGTAAGCACAAAAAGTTTTTTGTGTACAAATTGGTCATTTGCCTTTCTATGGGCCACATTGACTTACTAATGAATTTTTGGAATGCTTGAATGATAGTTTTCTGCTTTTTCTGATTTTCTTAAGAAAAATAATTCGTAAATCAAAAAAAATAATAACGGTTAAGTGGGAAATTAGATATTAAAAAATTAAAATATATTTTAATGGATAATATTTGTTTTAAATTATATTTAAAATATATTAATAAGAATTATGCCTAATGATGTGGCGTGACACCTCAGAAATCTGGTTCCATAAAAAGGCGAAGGTTGGTTCTATATCACTACTATATATATATATATATATGTGCGGGTTGGGGTCGGGGTCGGGTATATACAATCTCATTACCCGTCCCATACCCGACGGGTATTAGTTGACCGGGTATTTACCCGCCCCGAAACCCGTTTGACCGGGTATTTATCCGCCCCGTACGGACCGATTTCATGCGGGTCCGGATTTTTACCTGTCCCATTGTCAACCCTAGATCAAACCATGCACAAAATCCTGAGACGGAGGGAGTACTATGTTTTGTCGTATTTTATATGATTTTTTGTTGATAAAATAAATAAATATGGAATTAATATTAACAATAAAAAAATTAAAATTAAGAGTGTAATTTTGAGGCATCTAAATTAAGTAAATGTTTAAGTAATCTTGAGCCGAAAGACTATATTATCTCAAAGAATTGTAGAAATAGATATTTTTCTGAAAAAAAAAAAGAAAAAAAAATAAATACTGTATTAATTAAAATTGGGAATCGTGTCCACTCAACTGTAGTTGAGCAAATTGTTGTACCCTAAAATCTCCGCTCACAGAACAGAAGAAGAAAAAAGGGAAAACAAAAAATACAAAGATGAAGGGAGATGCAGTAGACGATGCCGGTGAAGAGAACTACGGGAATTGTCTGAGCAGTATGATGGATGATGGGAGCATGAAGAGCCACAAATACTATTTGGCTCGGAAAACGATGCTCGAAATGCTCAGGGATCGTGGATTCGCGGTGCCTAATTGTGAGATTGAGTTCTCGCTTCAAGAGTTTCGGAATAAGCACGGGCAGGAACCTGTTGTAGATGATTTGAAGATTGCTGCTCTTCACAAGGACGATCCTTCTATTAAGGTCTCTCAATTTTGCTCCTTTCTCTCTCTTTCTTTTTTAGAAGAGTAAATCTGATTTTGGTTCTTACATGCAATGTGGAAGAAGTGCTTCTGTTGAAGAATTCGATTAGTCTGTCAGTAGCTTAAATTGTGTTATCATTATGTTTTTTTTTTTTTTTTTGTGTATATGTCTGCGTATGAAGAAAATTTCTTTCCTAATTGCATTATTTTGGATTTTTTTTTCTTAAATGTGAACAGTTTATAGGATTTTTTTTTTTTGTTCCTTCCCCTTAATTCACTGAAGAAGTTTCTTTATTTACCTCTCTGAATCATGTTACATGTTACATTGTACATAGCTCTGTTTTGGTTAACTTCCAATTTTGCACAAGTTTTTATCTTGTATCTAGTTGGTTGCAATGTTTGAAATCTTAGGTTCATGTTGGGGAATCTACTAGAAAAAAAAAAAAGGATTCTTGTATTTTTCCCTCCTTCAAAGGAAACTTTTGTTCTCTAGTCCAATCCTTTTCTCAAAAGACTTCAATTGGTAGGCGCAAGATATAGGCTAATTTTGCAGCTTTTTGTTCAATTTCTCATGGAGTCTAATTCTCATCAGTATGGGTCAGCGGAATAGCCCCCGGCCTCTGATGTCCATATAAAGGAGTAAAGGACACATCAAGCATAAATACCCTCTTTAACTTTTGTTCTAGCGGATTGAATATCTTTTATACGATATCGGAGGAATATGCAACGATTTTCTCCAGGAATTCCCCACAGAAAAATTCACACCATTCCTTCCTAGAAGTTGCTACCCTAAATGGAATCATAACACTGTTACATTGAAGTTCAAATGATTCCGTGAAATTTGATCACCAAGGTTTAAGATTTTCAGGTTGATAATTGTGTGTGTTTCAGAGAGTTATATAAGCTTTTGAAGTTGGTGGGTTTTTGAATGAGAAGTCCAAGGAAATCAAGTGGTAACTAATACACTCTTCTATGTTCTGAATAGTCTTTGGAAAAACGACCAAGGTGTGTATGTTTATCTGCCTCTGTGCTTATCATAACTTTCACATAGGACACCCTTTACCCAACAAACTAAGATAGATGGTCATAAGTTTTTGGTGGCAACTTAGTAGCTCAGCCTTGTTAGTTAGGCATTTCATTGGACTCCCTGACTTATTAGTTCTTTGAGAGTGATAACTATAAATCCTTGATGAATTAATATGTACCTTTCTAAAGGACTTCAAAACTTTATCTGTGTCAAATATTGCTAGAAATTGGAGAAACCTTTGCCAGACTGCCAGTGTTGCTGTTACTTTTGCAAGGGACGCATCTTCCGTTTGTACCCATTTCCCTCTAATAAAACATTTGTTTCTCATCAAATTGATATATGCACAGGCATGCAGACACCAGATCAAGTCTTTGCTTGGTAGCATTTGATAGGAATGTATGAGGGTGAACTCATTATTCGAAAGCACCAACTTACCCTGCTTTTAAAATATAAAGATGACACTGTGTTCCCTCATTTACGTTCCTAACTAGAGTTTTCGAGTGGAATGCAAGTCTCTCACTAAAATGAGATTAAATTTTCAGATCTAAATTTCCACTTGGATTTGACTTGGTTTTGATGTTTAGTACTCCAGTATATTAACTTCTGAAACATGGGAATCTTAGATTGTCACGTGTTACACAGAACAATATATCTTTTTTAGCTGTTTGAAGAATGTGCTTCTATGTAGCTTTCATACTGATTTCTGATTCTATAGTTTTTTCCATTGGGTAATGTTCTTGAAATCTGCTGTTATATGTTTCCACAAATATCAAACCAGCTTTATACTTGATTGTTATCAAATTTTCAATGTTCTGCATTGCAGGTTCATGTTTTGTTCTGTGGTTCTGAACCAATTAAGCTTAAAACAGTACGTGGTATTGCAGCCGAGATAGTTAATAAAGACACCTTAAGCCGGCTGATATTGGTAGTGGATTCAAAAATAACTAGCCAGGCCCTGAAAGCGCTGGATCTTTTAAAGTTCAAAGTTGAAATTTTCCAGGTCATTTTCTATAATCTTTGTGCTATCCTTTTTCTATCTTGAATTAATTTTGCATTATTAGTCAGAATCTGGATAACTTTTTTTAACTCTCCAATGCATATGAATTCCCTTTGGGATCTGCTTTGACCTATCTGTAGTCAAAGTATAAACCTCAGTTGGTGCTCCAATAGTCTAAATCTAAAAGCAATTGATTGATTTCATCGATTTTGTGTTTTTGTCATTGTAATCTTAGAATCTAATATAATATTCACCCCATGTTATATGGTTTCGTAATAACTTTTTAGATCACCGACTTGCTTGTCAACATAACTAAGCATGAACTGAAGCCAAAACATCAAGTTCTGACGGATGAGGAGAAAGAAAATCTACTGAAAAAGTACAGCATAGATGCAAAGCAGGTAAGCTGCAATACTTGTTAAGATTCCCTTGATTCAATGAAATATGATGATTGTCAAAAATATTTCAATCATGTGTTTAGTAATATATTTACATTTGTGTCGATTTGTTGTCTGTCCAGCTTCCGAGGATGTTGCAGAAAGATGCAATAGCACGTTATTACGGACTGGAGAAAGGGCAGGTTGTGAAGGTCACTTACACTGGTGAACTCACCCAGTTGCATGTCACATATCGTTGTGTTTGGTGACATTTTTATGCGACTCTTGTTTAATATTATCGTTTAATAGTTATTAGGGTATTTTGCTCCTATGTATTTCCTCTGCTGCTGTAAGACTGGGAATTTCTTTGATGTATGAAAAGTAGATGGCGTTCAGCAATTTTCTGAATAAAGGACCAAACCGCCCAAAATCTAAGCAACAAGTCTGATAGATATCCACTAGCAAATTTAAAATAGAAGTAACTCAATTGGACGTTTATACAGGTTTTAATGTAAAAATTGTTTATATATAGATTGTAAAATATGTGTATATAATAAAACTGTTTCATACAAGATCAACTTGTATTTCTTAGTCTATGCGGGTTTGACAAATATTTTTAATTTAACAGGTAAGCATAAAATAGATACAGAATGCAATAAAAACCTATATCAGTACTTATTCCAATTGGATCAAAACCAAAATCTCAAAATAATTAAAAACCATCCACCATAGTCAGACTATGCACATGTATATGTATATATTCAGCATTGAGGACTAACTAAATTATTCTTATGCACTAAATGCAGCACCTAATAAAAGCAACATTGTTTTGGGGGAGGGGCAGGTAACTCGTATCTGTCACCCGAAAAAAAAGAAAAGAAAAACGAGACAATCAGCTCCTGCGAGCCAATGCAGCTGCAATCCCACCAGCTATAAGTCCAACAGCAGTTGCAGTGATGCCGATTCCAATAACACCGTCTGCAATTAACATTAAATAGGATGTCGATCAGTACAACAAGGGTCATAATCGGTAGGCATGATGATGAAGCTTTCAAATTAGGAAGGTACCTTTGGTAATTCGCTCTTCAACTGTCTTCTTTAGAGACAGAGCTTGTCTCCAGTCGGGAGCAATCTAATAAAAAAGGAAATTGTGAAGTTTTTATAGTTACAAAAGAGTCAGGAAAAATAATCTGAGATGGGGGATACAAGTGATTTTGTAGTAAAGAAACAAATTAACAGACCTCCAAACACTGGTCTAGAAGCTGCCTGCACCTTGCATAGTCTCCACTCCGGTAATATCCAACAGCAATAAGATAAAGTTTCTCCCTCTTTTGCAATGGACTGCTAGTGTTGGTCAGTGAAGCTGAAAAAAATAAGGCATGTATAAACGGGTAATCGACTAAAGATATTGAATCAAATGTATCAATGCATAATATGCATTTGGTCAACTACATAAAATTACAGGGCATGGAAGCAAAGCACATCCAAAACAGAGCAAGCACTCAAGAACAAAATTAGAAAATAATCTCACAATAAAGATCGAGAGATAAGGACTTTAACGACCCTCATACATCAAAAGTGATGCCAATCACACCTTTTCAAGTACGAAATTTCAGAATTTTTTCATAGATGTTATCTTCAAGTACTGCCATAATGAAAGTACAATAGTTGAACGGATTTTAATTTATCAAAAGACAGGCGGGGCGATAAAAAAATTCTGAAGAGGTTCACTCAAAGACAAACCAATAACACATGCAACCACCAACAAGTGAAAACGAAATTGGCAGCAACAAGAGTGCAGTAGCAGAACCAATATTTAAGATATAGTACATGTAATGTGGCCAAGGACGAAATTGTTAATCCCATCTGACTGTAATAGTATTTTCTCTATTTGGTCGTAAAAGCAACCCAAATTTAATTTAATCCATGTAAAATTTCACCTTCAAGCATGGCGATCCCTCGTTCCATATCTGCAGGTTGCCTGGAATGAACAAGAGCCCATGACAACCGCATAATACTTTCATTGATTCGATCTTCAGCTTCATCTTTTTTAGCCTCTGCAACTTCTCTCTCACAGCCCTGCAACAGAATGAAATTGAACACAAAGGCACATAATAATTCAGAGATATATGGTCACATCACACACATAACATTAAATTGCTAACCCAGAAGAATCTGTTTATTGTATTCAACATTAACACAACAAAGCAACGTTAATTCAGATGCCGAATGGGTAAATAACTAATGTCTGCAATAACGTGTGACGACTGTCTATAGTCTTTCTAGCAAAACCACTTATAATCAGCCGGAAAAACTAGCCAATATTTTCATCACATATCCATATATGGCCTAAAAAACACAACACATATTTGAAAATAACAAGCAAAAAGTTACAAACAAAACACCAAGATAATTCCATGGACAGTCAAGGTTCCTCCCTCCAAAAACAAACTTTTCTTGCAACCAACCACAAACAATCCATACCATTCTCAAACTAAACCCTTTCACACTACTCCAAACAAAATGTATTTCCTAATGTAATCGACCCCATATACATCAAGGAAATTGGCTAACAAATAAAAACCCTAACCTATCCCAAAGGAGCAAACAACAATTCAAAGCATCAAGCACACAAATTGACAAACAGCCATTACAAATTATTGAAATCACCATAAAAACAAATTTCTTGACATAAAAACTAGAGAAATTTTATCTTTACAACAGGAATTGAAAACCCATGTCAAGTAAAAGCCCAATAAAATCTATATTCTTGATTATTGCAAAATAAAGAGCAGAAATACAATTTTATTAAATAGCGGGAAAGAGAGAGCATACGAGTATAACATCAGGAGTCGACCAAGGGATGTGGTCACCGCCGCCGAAGAAATTAGAAACGGAGTCGACAAATTGATTAAACTGGTCCATATTCTTTATTGTTTTTCTGGAAATAAAAATATTTTTTGGAAGAGAGAATTTGTTCGCGTAGATAGAGATCTTCTCCACAATAATACTTTCTCAAATTTTGTTAAATAAAACCATATATATATATTCAAAAATTCAGTTTGCTTCGGCTTTAAGTATTGATAGGGATAAATAAATATTTTTAAGGATACACAATATTTAAAAGGTAAACAAGATAATTTCTAATTTCCAAAATTCTAATATTATTTTTACAATATTATTTGTATAAAAAAAATCATTTTTTAAAAAACAATGATCTATTAAAATTAACAATTATCTTTCTATATTCTAGAACACGAATCTTCCAATATTTATGACTACATGTGTTTAAAATACAAATAAATATAATGGAACATGAAAAGTGGTAGAAGAATTAAACCGTTTCCCCAATTTATTTCCATATTTTAGTATCTTTTCTGAATTAATATCAATTTACAATAGGCAAAATATCACATTACTTTAGGCAAATGGAGGGATTTAATATATGAATTGGATTGGAGCCAAAACAGTTATATTTAAAAAAAAACAGTTATACCAATTGCATTAAATTACATTGGATTGGAGCCAAAACACACAAAAACTACATATACTACTTCAATTATTTCCCTACTGAATGATCCTAAGCTATGTGTCTATTCTGTGAGCAATATGGCCTCAGTTTCTGAGGCATAGCTCTGTAAACTCCCCACCACATTCCATGAGCAGAATCACTCGCATATCTATGAAACTCCAGCACGTCCCAGTTACAGTCGCGTTCACTCGAGCACTTCCACGGCTTCATACCAGTGTAATGCAGCGCGTAAAACTCATCCACTATCACATGTTCCGTATCATTTTGCTCAATGAAAACTTTCATAAAGTTCATCTCGTGTGGGAGGCGGTGCCACCACGCAAACATCTCGTTCAGAAACCCCTGATCGCCCCCATTGTACGATTCCACCACCATCATCTTCTTCATAAGGACGTCGAAAGTGCACTGAGACGGCTCAATGAGCATCAGCCCCGAGTTGAAAAAGTGTTTTTGGTAATTTCCAGCTGCTGAGAGCTGTGGGTACACGAAGAACTCGTCTAGGTTTCGTATGACTAAGAGATCTGCATCGATGAACATTAGTTTCTTGTACTGTTTGAGCTGCCATATCCGGAGTTTGCTGTAGTTCCACTCGTTGTAAGCGTGTTTTCTTGAATACGGGCTTCTGATACGTTCAATCCGTTCTGTTTTCCACCCTGCTGCTCGGAGACCCTCGATGGATTCTGCTGATATGCTGTCATCAGCAAAGAGGATAAGATCTTTCGTCGTGTTTAGTTGGATGATGCTTTGAGCTAAAACTATGGCGCCACAGACGTAGTCTTCGGTGGTGTGTAGGACTGTAACATAGGCCTCCTTTGGTGGAAGATGATGACTAGTTTCCCTTCTCCATACTTCTTCATCATCACCTGCAATGTATCAAACAGCTTATATTACACGAAATTATTATTGGACACGATAAAATTAACAGGACGATATAAAACATACCAAAAACAGACGATGGAGGGACGAATTGGCACGGTCCCACAGGCATGAGCACCGATTTCTTGATCATAGTCATTTCAGGTTTGTAAACCCAAGTGTTGCCTTCATTCCAAAAAAGATCATCACATCTGAAAATCTCCCACATAGGTTGCAATGATTCGACAAACGCAACCATCAACAGTCTGGTTCCCTTCCTCCCACTTCTAACTAGTAAGTTAGCCACCACCAAGTTCACTTGCAATCTAAACATATTCCTTAACCCACCGTCTTCATCATCAATCGAACGAGGAACCTTAGCAATAACCACATCAAGATCCTTATAGTTTTCGAATACTGGCATTGGAATATCGGGGCACGTTGAATTTTCATACACTCTCTCCGGAGCTAAATCCGACCATTGAACTTCTTCCCCCACACGGTCAAAATGCACTTCTACCATATTCGCTGTTGTCCGAACTTCATCCATCAATTCGTCTGCGTTCACAAGCCCGATATTGATTTTCCCAGCTTTGAACTCTCTTCTAATAACTTCGAACCACTGAGGATTATTTTTCTTCACCTTTTTAAAGTAGGTGGTGGTGTTTTTCTTAGCGCGTGTTGGGACAGCTTGTTTCACTCGATCCATGTTCACCAGTCCTATTCTGATTCTCTTGTCTATGATGTCTTGTGAGACAACCTCGAACCAACGGGGTTGTCTTAAGCGTCTAAAGTAGGTAGTCACATCCTGAAACTCGTCTTGCAGATGCCTGCTATAGTTGATGATTAAAAATAGGTGGTTAGTGATAATGAGAAGGAGCGCAATTGAGAGAAGGATGAAGGACAAACTGAGGCGCTTACTGAAAAACATGGATGCTCTTTTTTAGGCTTCAACATCTCTACCTCTTCTCTTATATAGCGGGTCCAGATACGAGACGAGAGGTTTCAGCAAGAAGATCGGTTAAATTATGCTGCAATGCACGTTACGTTCCATACTAGGTAGCTAATCACTCTGATCATAAGTATATATTTTTCTAAAACCAAAATGAGCAGTGTGGAAAAAATCACAAACTCAGATATGGCAAAAACATAATTCTGCAAACTCTATTTAGCATTTCCTTACTCAATATGGACCAATAGAGAAGGAAATCAAACTAATAGAGATTCAACATTATCATAAACATAACAAGCTGAACAAGGCAAATAAGTAACGAAAAACGAGTAATATTATTCCATTCGAGCAAAAGATCAATATTAAGTAAATATACACAATCCAGATATTCAATCATTCCCTATCCTGTAGTAAGTTATTGACCATATTTACCAAAGGAGGTGTGCCCTTTACCATAATCTCGAACCTAGAAGCATTCGAGGCGTGAGTGAAAAGGGAGAGCCCAAACATAACAAGCTCGGGGAGAAACAGGCGAGACGACAAGAATCCATGCCAGTACCGAGGTTCCAAGTTGAAAAAAGCATCGAAAAACCTTCTAGTCGAAATTAAATCAAGCTTGAGCAGAATATCCATCCCAAAACAAAAGAATTCCCTTTGTCTTCTCCTTTCTATAGGCCACAAATCTTTCCAAACTTCTGCTGATAAGTCGTTTCCTCGAATGATTCTATCTGAATTTAAGTATCCAACAATGGCATTAGCTACTATAGGAGCAGCAGCCAGAGTCCTAGCAACCATATAGCCAGTTGAAGGATGCACCATCCCTGCTGTGCCCCCGATTCCAACGACCCGTTGAGGTAAAACAGGCAAGGGCCCACCCATTGGGATCACACAATGCTCATCTTCTTCAATGCTCTTCACTTTTATACCTAAGTGATTCAATCGAGCAACCATTCGTTCTTGGATATCCTTCATAGGCACACCAGGGCGAGCTACGAGGGACGTTTCTTCGAGGAATATCCTCTGCGAAGAAAACGGCATTGCATAGAGGAAAGTTGGGATCTTTCTATTGCTCTCTCTCATCTCCTCATTGTTCCTAAGATGTGAGTCTCTCCAATCCATGAAAACCATCTTATCCACATCGAATGGATGCTCCTCGACTTCTGCTAAAATCCCATACGCCACTTGATACCCCGGGTTATAGGGCTTATCATACTGCACAAGACACCTGGAAAAGCCAGTTGCATCAAGAACAACTGAAGCTTGAATAGTAACACCATCATTGCATATCAAGAATGACTTAGACTCCTCATGAATCACTTTCACAACCTTGGCTTGATGAAATTTAACACCATTGGAGATACATTTCAGCATCATTTTCGATTTCAGCTGCTTTCGATTAACCCTACCATACGGTCTACCGAGATCCTTCTTAGTATTTTCATCTATATACACTACAGCACCAGACCAAGTTGTGTCCAAACAGTCCAACAAGTCCATAGCCTCAAATTCATCTACCCAAACACCATAATTATTAGGCCAAATCAACTTAGGAGAAGGATCAATTGAACAAACAGACAGCCCTGCTTCAGAAACTTGCTGAGCAACAGCAAGCCCAGCAGGGCCCCCACCTACAACAGCAAGATCCACCACAAGCCCTTTTGAATGGTCATATAAAGGGAGCTCAAATTCAAGATTCTCTTTTTTAATTTCAGGAACAAGCTCCAAAAGGGCACTCGAACTTGCTCTCACACAAATTTTTTTGTTCAATTTAAAGAGGGGTTTCTTGAAATGAAACTTTGATTCAAGATTATGAGGCTTCGCACTAACCTTGTCTGAAAACCCATGAATTGGGTGTAAAAATTGAATCTTGTTGTGAGTCTTGAGCAGGGTATCCATAATTCTTTATCAAGGTCGAGTTTTTCACTGATTCTTGAAAAATACAAACACGGGTTCCAAGAATTTTCTGTTTTTCAGCTCAGAAACTTGAATTTGCAGAGGAAATTGTTCATTCTGTGAAAGATATATTCAAAAGATTGAAGAAGGGTTAAACAAGAATGAAGTGGATTATTTGTAATAAGATAATTGAATTGGGTTTTGGCAGACAGCATGTGGTGGACACTCATATGAAATGTGTGTTTGTGGGTATACTGGGGTCTCCAATATCCACATCCATCGCCTTTTTTTTTTTTTAATATATATATATTTGCACGGACGCAATCTTAACGCGGGAGGGGTCGTTATTTAGTATAGTAAAAAAAAAAATGAAAGACTAAAACATGCTATTCCTTCGTCATACGATGTGTGCTTGTTTATATTCCATACAAGAAAATATGTACACTTTTACAGTGTGCATATTAAAAAAAAAAGTATGCATACTTCATATTTTATGTTGAAAAAAAAGGTTAATACGGAGTATAGTTTTAAATTTTTTCAATTCGATAAATAAGGTATGCCAAAAATTTAAGTATTTTTCCATCCCTAATTATCTAAATCATGTGCTATTAGTTTTCATTTTTTCGATGTTAAAAAAAACACATTTTAAAAATCCTTTCGACTCTCAGCTTTAGTTTTCGTAATTCCTATGTATATAATAATAATAATTTATTTCAAAAAACTCTTTCATTCCACTGCTTTATTTGTCCTTTCCGTCGCAGCGCCATGTGGTCGTTGTTGCCTTGTTGGTATTTTTTCATACGTCACGACTAGGGCTGGCAAATCGTGTTATCGTGTTGTGTTTCGTGTCGACACGATAGTGACACGACACGATAAGACCAAACACGAACACGACACGATAAGGATCTGTGTCGACACGACACGAACACGATAATTTTCGTGTCGACTCGACACGATAACAACACGATAATTTTCGTGTTGACGTGACACGACATGATAACGACAAGTAACACGATAACAACACGATAACGACACGATAAGAAAATAAATTAATTTAAAATTGTATTAAATATATACAAAATAATATATTTATATAAATATAAGAAATTATCGTGTTATTATCAGATACGTGTCATTATCGTGTCGTGTCATATCAGGTAAATAACAGGTTATCGGGTTGTTAACAGGTTAATATGTTACCTATTAATTTTATCGTGCTTAACGGGTTGACACAAACCCAACACGAACCCGACACGAAATTTTCGTGTCGTTATCAGGTCGACCCGATAACGACACGAACCCGATAAGGCCAAACACTAACCCGTAATTTTCGTGTCGGATTCGTATCGTGCTATCGTGTCGTGTCGATAATTGCCACCCCTAGTCACGACCTCTCTTCACCGTCGTTGATGTTCCTCCACCCGTCCTCCGACTCATTTATGGAGCAGCGGGATGATGACAACGACGTCAGCCGGCTTACAACCCAATGAATGGCGCTTTGGCGGTGGTTGTTCCCATTTCGAGTGTCCAGTTTCCCTGGAGAGGTTCTCTTTCAAAATTCTCTAAATTGGGTCGAATTTTGTGGAATTTTTGCACTTTGTGCGATTTTGCTTTGGTCTCCGTGTGTTTATTTTGTTGTTTCTTTAGTGTTCGATTATATATATAGTTTGTTAGTGTTTAATGTTAGATTGTTTGATAGTGGTGCCTGTTTGGGTTTTGGTTTGATTGTGAGGTGATATGAAAATTGCAAATCAAGACCGAATCAATTATGAAGCAGAATAAATTTTCATCCCTATAAAATACCATGTAATTGACATTGTTTAGTAAAAATGATTTATGTGAACTAATATTATTTTAACAAAACATCTAATATCATAAAAAATATATACTTGAGTAGCTAAACTTTTGTATTTATACAAAACTTTTTTTTTTTTTTTTTTTTGTATGCAGTTAGTAGCTAAACTTTTATATTTATACTTCAAGGTTACACATTCTTTTATTAAAATTTTAGTCATTTTTCCAATTTCAATAATAAGATGTCATCATAAATCAAAATAGTACATTTGTATCACTTTGATATTTCACTATTTGATTATTTTTTATTTTTTTTTCCGAAAGTAACATGTATAACGTTAAAAAGTACTCCCTCCGTCCCATAGGAATTTGCACCTCTAGGATGGCACACATTTTAATAAATGTGTAAGAAAAAGTGTAATGAGTGATGTTTTGAGGGGTAATTTTGTAAACTTTTATGAATAAAGTAAAGTAAAAAGTAGGTTGAATGTGAAAAAGTAATGACATATGAGTAAATATGTGTATATTTTGATGATGAGGGTTATGACAATATTTTCTTTTATGGAATATGCAAATTGGTATGAGACATCCATATATGAAAAATGTGCAAATTCCTATTGGACGAGGAGTACTAATTAACATTCATAAAAATTATAGCTACACTTTTGGAAAACATATATATATATTAAAAAAAAAAAAAAGTTGCTCCTGTTTTTTTTTTTTTTCCTCTTTGGATGTCCTCAAATCTTTAAAAAAATGAGTTCTATTTTACTTTGTTATGTTAAAGGTGTACTCTACGATTCGAGCCCAAAACTTTGGATAATCCATTTCGAAAACTTTGGATAATCCATTTCGAAAGTAGAAAACTTTGTTGATCTCTTCTGCTCCCAAGTCCCAACAATCTTTTCATTCGAATTAATCGGCAGCTAAAACCCAACTTCCAAATGCTCCGAATTAATAATCTCAGACGCTCTCTGCACTCCCTCCTCCGCCGCCCCCCGCTTAAACCCTTTTCCGCCACCGCCCCCCTCCGTCCTTTCTGCTCTGTGCCCAACCCGCCAACCTCCGCCACCAGCGACGCCGAGCTGCGTAAATACATCGGATACGCCGCCCTCCTCGTCACCAGCGGCGTACTCACCTACCTTTCTTTCCCCTTTCCGGAAAATGCAAAGCACAAAAAAGCCCAGCTTTTCCGGTACGCCCCACTTCCTGCCGACCTCCACACTGTATCCAACTGGAGCGGCACGCACGAGGTCCAAACCCGGACGTTTTTGCAGCCCGAATCGATCTCTGAGCTCGAAACGGCGGTCAAAGAATGCAACGAGAAGAAGCAGAAGATCCGCCCAGTTGGGTCGGGTCTTTCGCCTAATGGAATCGGGTTGACCCGGTCCGGGATGGTGAATTTGGCTCTGATGGATAAGGTTTTGGAGGTGGATCAGAAAAATAAGAGGGTTAGAGTGGAGGCAGGGATAAGGGTTCAGCAGCTCGTGGATGGGATTAAAGATTTTGGACTTACTTTGCAGAATTTTGCTTCAATTAGGGAGCAGCAGATTGGTGGCATTGTTCAGGTGAAGTTTGATTTCATATTGAATTGGTTGCTTCAATGCAATTCATTTTGACAATGTAGGTTATAACATTTTCTTGTTATCAGTATGAATATTTGCTGTTTCTTTTGATGTTGATTGAATGAAACTTTGTATATTGAATAGTGCTTTACATAGGTTCTCTTTTACTTTCCTTGTTTTGTTTTGATTTGCTTTTTTGTTTTTGCCTCTCTCTCCCTCTCTGAGGGTCTTGTGGTTTTGATTTGTAGTATGTCTTGCACATGTTAAGTGAGAAATATAATTGATATAGATACACTGTTTAGTGTTTACTGCAAAGACAATCATTATTAGTGATATTACCACATGTCCTGTTATTTCGTCCAAGTCATTTGCACTTCTGTAGTTTTGAGTTGCTTGTCTGCAAATTTTCAGGTGGGGGCGCATGGCACTGGTGCAAGGCTGCCTCCTATAGATGAGCAGGTCATCAGCATGAAACTGGTTACTCCGGCCAAGGGCATCATTGAGATTTCCAAGGAGAAAGATCCGGAGCTCTTTTATTTGGCTCGCTGTGGTCTTGGAGGGCTTGGTGTGGTTGCAGAAGTTACTCTGCAATGTGTTGAGAGACAGGAGCTTGTAGAGCATACATACGTATCCAACATAAATGAGATAAAAAAGAATCACAAGTAATACACATTTTCTCACCATTGTCAATTTGTCATCAATATTTCTTTTCATCGTGATAATATTTTGAAGAACATCAAGGGGATGTTTGGTTAGGCATTATGGGGTGTGACAAAAATCTTGGGTTGTATTTAAATCCCACGCAAACATAGAATCCCAAGTCTAGGCAGCCATACACAAACCAAACATCCCTCAAAGTTTTATATACTCTATTCGTAGTGTGTACAAAATATAGTTTAGTTTGAAGTAGAGTTTGCCTTCGTGTGCATTGACCATTGCCCTATATTTTATTGCCATCCTTCATCAGCATGCCAGTTTTTGCTTATTCTCTTCAAACTGTAAGATATACATACATAAATTCATCATTTGTTTATTTGGTTATTCTTGAACTTGATTCTGTTTGCATTATTTACCATTATGTGGACTTTATACGTAATAGTGACGGTAATACATATCCATATTCACATACAATATACTGAGCTGTAATTTATCAGGTGTGTATGACATTTGCTAGGATTGTTGTATTTTCTGATAAGGCAACCTTGGTAATGGATCTTGTCCAGTCCTGTGTTCGTGTAAATTGCATGTTGTAATGCTGAATGAAATTGGGGATTGCATGATATGATGCTTTTTTTTTGTCCTTGAGATATTAAAATTTCCAATTTTCTCTTGCAGAAAACTTCTGTCTGAAAATAAGCATGTGAAATACCTATATATTCCATATACCGACACGGTTGTCGTTGTGAGGTGTAATCCTATTTCAAAATGGAAAGGTGCACCGAAGTTTGAACCCAAGTATACTAAGGAAGAAGCTATACAGCATGTGAGAGACCTTTATCGGGAATCACTTGGGAAGTACAGGTAATCTTATTTGGTAGAAAGCAATCCCTAATCTTGCATTATGTAAGTAATTATACGAATTAGTGATTTTAGTTTCTAGATTTTACTATTATTACATAAATAGCTGTTATGCTCATCGAGTGATTCCATTCTTTACAGGAAAGATGTTGGCACATCAAAAACTCCCGTTCAGAATGAGCCCAATATTGATGAACTTTCATTCACTGAACTTAGAGATAAGCTAATTGCTTTGGATCCTCTTGATAAAGATCACATCATAAAGGTCAATCAAGCAGAGGCTGAATTCTGGAAGAAGTCAGAGGGGTATAGAGTAGGCTGGAGTGATGATATTCTTGGCTTCGATTGTGGCGGGCAACAATGGGTATCTGAGACATGTTTTCCAGCTGGAACCCTATCTAAACCTGTTAAAGATCTGGAATACATCGAAAAATTAATGAAAATAATTGATAAAGAAAATGTACCTGCACCTGCACCAATCGAACAGAGATGGACGGCATCCAGTAAAAGCCCCATGAGTCCAGCTTATAGCTCATCAGGAGACGATATATTCTCATGGGTACTCTCTTTATGAATTCTGTTTTAAATTTGGTGATTAGTTTTAAATTTAATGGGCTAAGTCTAGATATCTTTATTGTTGAAACCAGGTTGGCATAATTATGTATCTACCTACAACGGATCCTCGTCAAAGGAAGGATATTACCGAAGAATTTTTCTACTACAGGGGTTTGACGCAAACACGTTTATGGGACGAGTTTTCAGCTTATGAACATTGGGCTAAGATTGAGGTACAAATCATATTTTGTTGAATGTTTCTTGTTTTTCTGTTGTGGCCTAATCTCGTTACATGCATGCCATGCTCACACGTTTAATATATTCTACATTATTTGTTAACGGAATAATCTTATACTATATTGCTAGAAGTATGTGACGTAAAAGTATGAACAAATTGTAATAAGATATCTGGTAACATTAATCTTCCCTCTATCACATGAATTGGTATTTCTTGTAGGTCCCAAAGGACAAAGATGAGCTCGCTGCTCTGCAGGAAAGATTGAGGAAGAGGTTTCCTGTAGATGCATACAATCGAGCAAGAAAGGAGCTCGATCCCAACCGCATCCTTTCTAACAATATGCTGGAGAAGCTGTTTCCCAACAATGAGAGTGTGTGATAAACACGAACCCTCATTCAATATGTTTCTAACTGGTAATATTTCTTTCGCTCAAGGATTAAAATTATCTTTCCTTAAGTTGAATTGATTCGAGATGTGCATATCAGCCGGTCAATTCATAGTTGTGTTCGTTTATTATTTTTTACGGGGTGCTCATAACTGCAATAAATTAATGTTTTGAGTTTCAAACTGTCGTATACCTGAATGATGTTTTCTAATTGGTTAATAAAGGTTGTGTGCTTCGTAGTTTTGGTTCATCTCGTCTTTAGTAATGACGAACAATAATAAGTTTTAATATATGTATGGGGAATTCCTGCACATATGCAGCCCCAGTTGGCAATACATAACACTACTATGAAGAGGACAAATGTCCGAAATTATACAAAGGTGTAGATTACAGCATCAGTGTTCACTTAGTCAAAGCATACTTCGCAAATCCAGCAGCAACATAACGCGAAGAGGCTGCACGTTTAAAGAAACCCATAGTTAATACAAGTCAGTCTGAATTAAAGGAAAAAAGGACTTGTGTTTTATAACATGTATACTATAATCTGTGATGTAGTTTTGTAAGTTAGGGATTGATAGTGCATAGTTACCATCCCTCAATGAAACCCCTGTCTCCCTTGGCCTTTGTTCTTGGCCCGCACTTCGTCTTCTTCGTCTTAGTTGGTGGATTCTCTGTTGGATAACCTGCATGCCATTATGTAGGAAATGTGAGTTTAACTGATAGAAATAGTGTGTGTGTGTGTATGAGAAAGAGAGAAAAACCTGGAGGGGGTTGGTTTGGTTGGTTCTGCATTTTGGAAGATGAATGAGCTTATGAAATTAGACATACGCAACAGGGCATATTTATAGAGGGAGAGAGAGCACACACACACATAATAGATAGGACTTACGCAATTAGCGTTTGAGGTTTCTAGACGGGAGACGTAACATCTAATGTAATATCGATCATCGATTTACAGACATATGTGATGCTTTTCCCACTTCACTTTCTTGAGATGTTTGGTTTCCCATTTTTTAAAAAGTCAGGAACAAGTACAAGTGTCAGAGATGAACTTGGCAATTGATTTGTTAATGCTAATGAAACTTGGCCAGTTTTTTTCTTTAAAAAAAATGTTGATTCCTTGGTGATATTAAGCCGAAAGTAAATGTGCATACACAAAAGAAGAAAATTTGAACCCACCGAATATATTCCTGTTTTTCTTTATTCACAACAAAACTCTAAATCGTTATTTCAAGATACATATTATTGAGGGGTAAATATGTTCTTTAATTCTATATAAAAAAATAAAAAAATAGCAAAAACGACTAACTTTATGAAACGGGGAGCAATACATACATTTTCTGTACGATATACAAAATGGTATTTTTGGTATACTGAGTAGTAAGTCTGTAACCCTTGAAGAATATATTCCCTACGCGTATTCACAAAAGTGGAAAATAGAAAAAGAATTGAACGCGAGAATGATTTAACTTTTTGAGAAATTGCTTTGTAATTAAGTTATCAAAATACTCTTGTGATATAATTTATTGATCGAGTTCATGAATTTGTGGTTATGCTCCAAATAATCAAGACTTTAAATGAATTAGAAATTTCAGTTTTTTTATAGATTTTTTTTTTTTTTTTTTTAGTATAATCACTTTTATAAAAAAGTTAGAGCACCACTATCTATCTTAGGTCCTGGGTTCGAGTCATGGGGAGGGGAAAAAAGGTCCTGGGTTCGAGTCATGGGGAGGGAAAAAAAGGGATGATATTTAACTTCCGTAAAAAAAAAATCTTACTACTTATGTACCAATTCAAATTAAATTTTATTGTTTCAAATTAAATTTTATTGTTTCAATTAATTGATGATTTTTTTTTTTTGATCCTCCATTGTATGTTAATTCTCTCCCTACGGATTGAAGGAAACTGTATACGCTATTACAAGTGGGCCACGGTTATACACACACGGACATATTGAGGACACCCACCAAACTTTTTTTCATCCTAAAGAACATGTAAAATATCTTATATACCTCTCGTGTCAAATTTTAAAAAAAAAGTGAAGATGAATACACCCACCCCTTAAATTTCACGCCAGAATCATCCCCACCAATCCACCATCAACATCAAAACAACAATCATCCTTCAATTAAAAAAAACTCTGAAACAAAATAATTTTAATAAATTAATGTTTGAAAAAAAATATGAAAAAGGATTAAATGTCCAAAAAAAAAAAAATGAAAACACATCAAATGTCCGGAAAAAAAACTTGAACACGAAATAATTTTCGAAAAAAGAAACCACATTCGGGAAAAAAAATCGAACAAATAAAAGAAACGCAAAAAAAAAATGGCAGATGTGTTTCGGAGTTTTTTTTTGGACAAGTTAACATTGCCCGGAAAAAGAATTCGGACAAAATTCACTTTTCAGTTTTTTTTCAAACTGTGAAGCTTTTTTTCAAACTAGTTCATTTTTCATCCATTATTTTTTAACATTAGATTATTTTTCTGTATATGTATAAATTATTATTTTTTTGTTGTGTTTCATAATCCAACCCCAAAACACTAAAACAAATTCCAAAATTTCATAAAAAATCACAGCATCCAAAAACAAAATTAGTAAAAATATTATGTTACTTCATCCTCAATTATCACTTGGTTGGAATGATGTGATAATAGAAGGAGATGCGAAATGTGTGGTAGATGCTAGTGATAGAGCCATAAATTTTATGTTAGGGCCCAATTAACATTATTATAAAAACGTAGATAAAAGTTTCAGGTTCACAAAAGTGTTAATCAACGTTATACTAATATTATATTTATCAAATAATTTCATCATAAAATTGTCAATAATCTCATTCTATTGGTTTAAAAAATGACTTTCGTTTGGTTTCGAGGGCACATTTAATTGTTTCGGTTTAGGGCCAAATTACACCTGAAGAAATATTAATTCTTAGGTTGACCTCAAACAGTTTCATTTTTTTTTAATTATCCAACTCAAACTTAAGTTGAGTTTTTGAGCTTATATATATACTACTCTCCGTTTCGGATTAAATGTCTTTTTCTAATCGGAAATTAAATGTTTGTAATAAGTGCAGGGCTACCAAAAATAAAAATACCATCCATAAAAATTGAATACTCGTACTCGACCCAACAATGAGAGCTCTCGAAAGAACGAGACTATAGGTTTTGGGTTACAACTTACAAGACTCCCTACATTCCCCCAATAAACCCATGTATACTGCTGTCGTCGCTTCAATTCACTCATTTCTCCAAACAACATTAAATATCTTTTCAACTAATTCATCATCATTGCTTTCCACCATATACCCCCATCTAAATTTCTTAATATTTTTTTCTTTTCCGTCTCATACTTTCAATTCTTTAATATTTCTCATATTTTTGACATACCATATATTATGTTAAAATAAATTAATTGATTGATGTATAAGAATGCCTAAATTTTTTTTAAAAAAAAATTTAAATCGTTAAAAAGACATTTATTTTGAAATGGAGATTGTGTTAAAATTGTTCTACTGAACTTATCAAATCAAATTCACAACAATCTGGAATAAAGTATCAGACGAGTTGATCGATTTTTACATAATTTTCCTAAATAAAACTTTGGAAATTAATTATATTATTTATTTTTTATCGCCCTGTCCCATTACACGAGAATATGATGGTCATGGAGTATTATTATTGGTTTTGACTTTAATCGGCCTACACGATTTATATAAAATTGGAAAATGAATTGTTAAAGAAGAAAGGCTAGTCTAGCCTAGATGAGTAGAGTAGTTTAAATATTCCCAAATAAATGACTGTCGAAATCTTTTTTTTTTTTTTTTGAAGCGATGACTGTCGAAATCTTAAAAAAACATTTTTTTAAAAACTTGTACGGATAGCGCCTCAATTGCAGAAGAGACCACTAGGGTCTAGTGATATACGTATACAATCAGCGTCTCAATTGCACACGTTCAACTGCAACAAAATACGAGATTAAATATTATTTTGAAATATTCTAGAGTTTAGAAATTAATTAATGACTAGGGTCTGGGAATTAACAGCTCAATTTTTATTTTCATTTTAAGGCAGTTGAGACTGGTAAAAATCTAGGGTTTCAATGTTTTATTCATTCACGCAAGTTTTTAATCTTTTTTTTTTCTCCATATATAAGTTTAACACAATTGTTTGTACTAAATTTTTAGCAAAACGAACTAGATTGAGTTCATAGACCTTTTTTTTTTTAATATTTTCAACGTTTTCCCATAACTCGAATTCAAGACATCACTTCGTTTAGATTGAGTTCATAGATAAGTTTTTCAAATAATTGTGAAAGGTGTATGTTGCAGAAGATGGGAGCCCAACTGGTCAAGTGAAGACAAAGAGAGGAGGAAATATATTGGAAGAATCCAGAATTAGATATGACCTAATATTATAAGTTACCTAGCTACTTGTAATGTCACACTCAATGTTGCATTCGTGCTAGACAACCAATCAATTTGTCTAAAGCAAAATGATACCCTTTCAAAATGCACAAATTAATTATTTTATAAGTCACACTTTCAAAACCAATCAAACTTCTCTAAATATACATCCCCCCACCCCACACATATGTAGATCAAATTATCAAATAATTTATACTGAATTAATTCATAAAATAATAATTAAGATTGATCTTCTAATCATTCATGCGTGTATAAATAATTATATATGGTTAAAAGATAAGAGACAGTTCATATATTTATCACTTTTTTTTGTCTTTTCTAATTTAAAAAAGTCCAATGGCCTGTCCCAACAAAGTCCCAAAAGACCACTACCCCACAACCACAAAAAACCAAAACATGCATTAATCCAATTTATATATAATGGCAATGGAATATATAACAAACACAAATAAAACAAATCAGTACGAATTCATATATAAAACTGGAAATTGATATAAATATATACCATCAATGATTGAAATCGATCGCCGACTTCATGCATGCATACGAATGCTAATTAAAATAATTTAAAATTTCCGAATAGGCGTTTGATATAAATAAAATATTAAAAATTGTGATGGAGGAGCATAAAACAAAATGGATTGACAGGGCCTTGAGAATGGCTTTGAAAAGATTGACCTCTGCCTGTGTGTGTCCTCTCATTTGCATTTACACCTAAATTACTTCTCTTGTCCCATCATTCATATGTTCCTAAATAAATAAATAAAATATCAAGAAAATTAAAACCCTTATTTAATGAGATACATGTCCTCATAACTTTTAATAATTTAAAAATTCAATTTCTGTCATTAAAAGTTAGAATGGGGAAGATGAAATTAAAATAAACATTGCTTAATTATATATATGTTCAAAAGAAAAGAAGCACATAGTCTAATTAAAAGTTCTAGAGAGAGAAGGATACGTAGTTGATTAATTTAATACTGATCATGATGATGATGATGATGTTGATGGTGGTACATTGATGCAGCTTCTCTTTGGCTACTACTTTCTTCTCCCCCTTCACTCAATTTCCCTCCCATTTGTGCTCCAAGATTCAAATACACCATTCTTGAATCAAGATTAAGGTTATTACCTTGATCCTCATTACTCATCCCCGGATAAATCGTCGTCGTCGCCCCCGTCGCATTCTCGTTGACGTTCGCGTTCCCCTCCTCTCTCGAAATAACCATAGCCGCCGATTGGACAAGTTCGAGGCACAGCCGCAACTTATTCGGCTCAATGTGGGTCAACCCCGGGACCGCACCCTTGAACAGAAAGTCCGAAGTTAGGGTTCGGAGAACGTCCAAGGGTGTGATCCCATCAACGGTCCGAACATTCGGATCCGCGTGGTGGTCCAGAAGGACCGCCACCATATCCGGAGACACCATCTCCGCAGCCACGTGGAGTGGGGTTTTCCCCGCGGGACCCGCGGGGAAGTTCACATCGGCCGCGCCGAGCTCGAGTAGGGCTTTGACTACTTCCCTACTGCAGCTTTCCACTGCATAATGTAGGGCTAATGCTTCATCAAGATTGAGACCCTCTCCCATGACCATAAGTTTGACTAGTTCCACGTCGGATGAGTCGAGGGCCCGGCGCATCCGCCGAATTTTTTGGTCGTCGAGGTCGGCGGGTGCGCCGAGGTCGTGGTGGTGGTGGAGGGCGCGGCGGGCGATGGAGGATTTGAGACGGAGGTCTTCGATTTTGGCGACGACGTCGATGGGGAGGTGTTTGGCTAGGATTTCCGGGGGGAGGCCGGATTTGGCTACTTGGTGGGAACAAGTGGACCATAATTGGTGCATTTCTTGCTTTCTTGAAGCTATTAGGACTTTCATTACATCTTCAATTGAAGCCTTTTCAACCATGCTAGCTAGTTGTTTCTGTGATTTAAAATTACACAAAATTTTAGAAAGATTTAATTTGTTGAAATGGTGCATTAATGGATACATTTGATTTCCAGCCACAAATCCAAATGAGGAAAGTTGGTTGTTTGGGAAATTAAGATTGAATGAGATCAGCACTGTGGAAAGACAAGACTAGAGATGAAAATAACCAAATGTAGAAAGTTTTGTGTAGGATTCAAAAAGCTGGGGAAATCCAATCAAGAAATTACACAATTTTGTTACATGAAATCAAGAAAACAATTTATTATTATTTAGTGACAGAAAATTGAGAATCAATGGGAGGTATGATTCACTAGTGACAGAAAATTGAGAATCAATAATGAAGGGAGGAATCACTACCTGAGTGAGCAAAGCGAGATGTTCGACCCCGAAGGATCTAGCGGCAGCGAGAGTGTCAAGAGCGAGATCAACGGCGGAGGTGCAATGGGTGTGCCAGCAGGCCCGCTCGCCACAATTAGGGCGGGGCTCATGTTTCTGAGGTACAATCGAGACATGCCCACTGTACAAGAACTGAAGCATGAGCAAGAAGACCTCATATCCGACGGAATTTACGGGTATGACCTGGGCGTTGGGGCCACGGGGGCCCATGACGAGGCCCGATTGGGAGTCGGGGTCGCAGAAGTATTTGCGGAAGAAGAGGCTTCGGGCGGCGAGGATGCAGCGGTGGGCGTGGACCAAACGGCCCTCGACGCTGAAGGTAACGTCGCTGAAAGCCTGACCGTTGATTAGGAGATTCAGATAGTCGAGAGACAGAGATCTTAACGACTCTTCTGCAGGGCTCATTTTTGTGGAATTGAAGGAATTGGGTTTGTGTGTTTTGGTGTGATTTTAAATAGGGAATTGGGTTTGTGTTTTCATCAACTGTTGTTATTTCTTGTTACCCTGCTGCTATATGGTGTTTGGAGAGAGAGAGAGAGAGAAAGAGAGAGAAATGTGAGTAATATAAATGGCCAATCTGGGCGGCTGAGGTTATTATCTTTTTATATATTTATTTTATTCGATTAGGAAAATGTATTAGTATATTATTGGGTGGCAGTGGGATCGTTAATTATTGAATTATTATTCTTTTTTTTTTAGGATTATACTAAACAAAAACTTATTTTTTTGGTATATAAAAAGATAATGACCCTAAACCCTAAACTAATATTACACATCTTAAATGAATTGTATCGTTCTTTTAAAAGATTAAGCAAATAGAAATTCGAAAGTAAGACGAAGTTGGATAACTCAAGTTGTTAGAGCACCACTATCTAGGCTTTAGATCCTGGGTTCGAGTCATGGGGAGGGAAAAAATGATGGGTATTTAATGTAAATTCAAAAAAGAAATTCGAAGGTAATATATGTTGTTCAATATATATATCATAATCTTTATCAATTATTAATATTATGAAATTTAATTTCTAAAAAGGTTAATTGGGTGGGATAAGAATTTTGTGGACGTTGGTCCTTGATTTGTGGCCTAATTACACAAAAGGTATTTTTTGGGGAGTGGTGTTTTTGTGGAAACAAAAACACATTATGTTTCTACTTAGTGCTCTAGTGATTTAATGATTTTTCTTGGAAAATGTACTTCAATCAGATGCAACCAATTAAGTATTTTTTTATGCTTAAAAAAACACTTTTATGCATGCATTTTTTATTTTTTTTATAGGTTTATTTCATGTACTTAATCAATCTATAGACTAGCTATGCAAGTGTCTGTCAATTACAATATCACCTAATTCTAAACAAATAGCTCTCCAAATTTAAACAAAACTAACTCCTCAAATATGGTTTTCAACATAAATTATTTTAAAGATTTTTTGTATTTAAAGATATTACTGTTGATATAAATGAATGTTCTTAAATATACTGTATAGTCAAAGTAGCACACTATTCAGTTTATAGGTTTATGAATGCAGATTTAAATATTAATTTATCGTATTCAATTTCGTTTTTTTTTTCTTCTGGAGGCCACGATTATATATATAGTTTAATAATGTAATGGGGGCGACATGATTGTTTGGTTCAACTATACTAAGAGAATATTAATTATTTTATGTCAGAAAAAATTTGTTTATTTAGGTTTTATTTTAATCAGTATTCAATTTTTTCGAGAAAAATCAATTGCTTATTAAATTTTTAATGATTTCAAATCAAATGATAGATTGTCCAATAATTTTACTTGGGAGCATAAAAAAATTATACGGAGTAAATTATTAAAAAATATATAAATACATACACCGACTGAAAGATCAATAAATGTTTTAAAGTTGGTACCTTTGATGAATGATGATCGATCATACTTCATACATGCTTATTGTGTACTACTATAAAAAATAAATATATGAATAAAACGTGTTAAAAAATATACTCCCTCTGTCCCGATAGCCACATATTCCTTTTTGATGTCCCAAATTATAGGGGCATTTCCTCTTTTACTTTAGTATTAAATATTTTATTGTCAATTTTACCCCTAATTAATAAGAGTAATTAATACTTAGCAGATTTTGGAGTAGGAGATTTCAAGGGCAAAATTGACACATTAGCTAAATTTGACTGCATTTATTGATTTTTCTTAATTTGTGTGTAAAGTCAAATGTGGCTATCTTTGTGGGACGGAGGGAGTATCACAAAGTATAATTCAACTTAAATAGTATATCACAAGTTTGTATGAAATTAAATTAATCAATAATTTTTTAATTGTAATTGGTGGATTTTATACTCTGTTGCAAAAGTCGGCGCTTAGGTCTGACTAAGTGCTAGTCCCCGGCCTATTGCCCGTCTAGCTAGTGATTTTTGACTGTACCCTTTTTTTTTTTAATTAAACTTTTCAGGATCAGAGGGATAACAACGGTTTCGAGCCTATGACTAATTTGAGCCTACGACCCTAAAAAAACTCACATATGATTTATTTAATCTAATATTAGCTGATAGTCCAGGGCAAGTTTATTTAGAGATTTTTAAAATTTTAATCATTTGTAAATTTTGTGTTTCATTGACAAGGGTATCTAGTGGGAACTTATAAAAGTAGCAATTTTGTTACCCTTCAAAACCCCTTTAAAAAACAAGAAAAAATAAAAAATAAAAGAAGAGGCATTAGCATGTATGATGGACAACACCATCACTGACCGTCTTATGATTTGAAGCCTCTAGATTTGACATTTGACTTGTCTTATCAACCCCCTAACTTTCCCAAAAGACCCCTCTCCTCCTTTCACTATTTTGCCCCCCGCAAACTCTTTGTGGTCTAAATTCCCCCCCAATTTTTGTTTCTGTAAAGTTTCTACCACTATTTTTTGGCCGTTAAAGCTAATGCCCTTATGGGAGTGATTAACGGTGTTATTTATTCTGTCTTCTTGTCTGCCCTGTCTTTTAAGATAAAAAAACACCATTTAGCTTTTTTTTTTTTTTTTTAAGTTCAAGTTTAAGTTTAAGTTGTGTCTGCTGTGTTATTTATCATTTTGTATTAAATTAAGTTGAAAATTACTTAGTTTTAAAAAAAATATTATTCAAAAGTTTTTCTCTTCATTTGAATATCGATTCCGCCCAATTAAACAAAAAAATTGTTGGACTTTAAATTGAGACAAAAAAAAAAAAAAAAATTAGACGAGGGCTTATATTGAAACCTAGCCTAAAATTTTTGACCTTAATATGATGTTCTTTCTATAAACTTATATTTGGGAAAGGAGACAGCTTGATATAACTTTCATGCTATTATTTTTTTCAGTAATTAAAATTTTCAGATTTTATATGATTTGATTTGGCAATAAAGACACTTTATATTGAGTTGATTTAATGCAATATTTTCAAACTAGGGTATTTCATGCAATTAATTAATTTCTGAGAAATGCTAGAAAACTGAAAAGAAGATTGAAAAATATTTAAATATAAAGGGACCCTTCAATTTATTTATTTATTATTGAAATTATTATTTCCTCTAAAATTAGGATATTTGATTGAAAGGACATTTTGGTTGGCGAAAGGAGGTAAGTATAGACAAGGCATTAACATGATATGTACCGGAAATCAGGCCCTTTTTTGTGGTCTACATTTATGGTGTTCATATAATATGTTGCGTCCTTCACTTGAAAATTTCAGCTGGAGTATGTACATAACTTTTGTTGTTTGATTTCAATAAATATATATATACAAACACAAGTAATTTACGAGGTAAAAAAAACATATAAACTCGAGTTCACTTTTAACTTCTTTTTTTCATCATGAAGTAAGGTATGAATTTAAGTTCACGTGAACTCCATTCTTTAAGTGTCACTGTTGTACGTACGAAGTATCACGGTTTAAAAAAATGTGTGATTTATAAACAGTGACATTTCATATGCACAACTAGTATTTTATTTTCACAATAATGATACTTCAAAAAAAAAGAGTAACAGTTGTGCGAACTTGAGTTCACTTGAAATCTCTTTCTCGAGTGTCACTATTATGCATATAAAATGTTACTATATATCAGTTAGAAAATGTTTGAATATTTTAACATTGACACTTCATATGCTTAACAATAATAGTTTGTATGGACAACAAGAATGCTTGAAAACACTTAATATTACGCTTAAAAACATTTAAATGTAATTAATGTACAATATTTTAAATTAATAAGGAGTATTAATTAGAGTTCGACCTAAATGAAAAAAATATTCGATTAAAAACATATTCCAAAGTCTTGTATGATTCCACCATGAGAATCATCAAATTTGCACTACCAACCAATGAAAATGGAGGCTTTTTTATTCGAATTTTCATCTTATTTTCTAGAGACATATCATTCATGAAATGGAAGAATATCGGCCAGCTTTGACTTGAGGAAATGGTGTCCCATACACTGACAAAGTTAATTATATATATGGGGGGTTGACAAAATGAATATATAATGTTTTCATTTTTAGTCTTTATAAATATTATTTGATTTGTGACTCATTGGATCGATCATCAAATCTGTTGGTCTAAAATTGCATGACATTTTGCAAATCAGTATGCTTTTGCACTCATATGTCACATAATATGACAAATTAGAGTGGGATTATTGACAAATGGGTAAATATTATTGGATATTATAGATTGTAGTTTATAAAATTGCTTCCACCTTACTGAATGATTTATGTTTGTATGGTACTTTTTTTTTTCATTAAATTCTAGTTTTGCAATTAATGATTATCATTTTATATATGTACATATTCAAGTATAAAAATAATAATTTAAAGGTAAAGAGTAAGAATTTTCAAAATAAAATAATTAAAAAAAATATATTGATAATATATAATTTTATTGAAAACTAAACTCAAAAGACATTTTGTAGCCGAGAAAAATATCAAAACTTAGATCCTTTATTTTCTACGTAATTAAAGTGAGAGTTATTTTCTTATGATCACACGTACGCCATATTATAGACATGACATGTAGCATGATACAATTTTTTTTTTTTTAATGATATATACTACTCCTGAGAACATTTTAATCACAGCCACAATCACTAGCATTATTTGTTAATCATGATTAAAACTCGACATCTAGCCAATTAAGACAGTCCAATTGATTGCTATTAATATGTGGTTTAGAATAGAAAACAACTTGATTACATTAATCCAAATTATAAAATTGTGATTTTTCCAGGGGTTATGTCGCCAAGCTGTCAATCATTAGGCCGACGCATATATTGTATGATTAAATATTTTTTGTCATCATGATTTTTTTTTTAATTGGTACTTATGAAACCACTTGCCCGATACTAGATCGATTTTTATATTTCACCAAATTGTTAATTAGTTACTCCATCATTTTATCTTTTGGGTCGACATTGTTATATATAATTGTATAATTAGGGTTAGTGACATTAAACATATATATAGGGGGTGGGGGTAGCCTATGAAAAGGTAGTTGAATTATGGAATACAATTCAAGCAAATAGTTTCCAAATATGGAATGATTAACGTCTTTTACTTTCTCATTGATGAATTAAAAATTAAGAACACACAAAAATCCTTGAGCAATACGACAACCGACGATAATTTTAATATATCCATTTGCGGTAAGACTATTGGAATTTGTTCCCTCACAGGCAAGTTAAAGTGTAATTAACTTATATAAAAAAAATTAAATGTCTAAACAAAGATGGATTCTGCTATTAAATCTGTTATGCAATATAATAATTTCTGGTATTATCCATCCAAATATATTCATACAATATAAATCTTTTATGAATTATGATGCAATATAAAAAAAAAGGAAATAATATTATACTTATTAAATATAAATTAAAAACTAATGAAAAATGACGCATTGCATAATTAATTATTTAATAGATGAAAATAAACTTACATGTTTGTTTATTACTATAAATTTGTATGGGCCTGATAAACGAATTTAATTTTGAAGCAATTTTTCAAAGTGAATAGTCAACCTTATAGGAAATTATATAATGACAAAATTTCAGATTTAAATTCCTGAAAAAAAGAAAGTTGTTTTCAATGGATCCCACCCACGTATGTGGTCTGATATTTTTTGTTAGTTTCATTCATATGGTCACATCCAGATTTGTACATTATATTTTAATTTTGTTTTCATCAACTTGCAAATTAAACCACATGGAAAAGGTAAATTATATAAACGAGGTAAATTAAATGTACATTATATTTTATCATCAACTTGCATATTACGTGTCTTTCAATCAACACACAATTTGCCGATTTTTAATTTTTTTCACTTGAAGGTCCATCTTTTTATTAATCTAACAAAACGATTTAATTATCTATTCCACTTTTCGCATTCTATTTCAGGTATATTATGAAATTATACTAGGTGAGACTAGGGTTGTTTAGTGCATGATAATAAATCATAATCCACTTTTCTTGAAATGCATTCATATCAAATCATACTAGTTGCACTTAAATAAATCTTCCGACAACTTGTATGTAAGAATATTTTCTCAGGTTCATTACAATTATAAAAAAATGCATGTACATATATCATGTATGTAACTATATATACATGATGAGAGAGATGTATATAGTGTATGATGTAAAAGCATATATCCATGAAGGCATGCACTTGAAGATCCTGCTTGCTTTAAGGAGGACACACCCCATTTTTTGCAAAAGAAATTAACTTTACCTAAATCCACTTGCATACTTTTCTTTAATTGACTTTCCTCTCTTTTTAACCCTACCATAATATCACAATATTCACCCCACTCCCAATTTTATGTCATATATATACTCCTTGTCTCATTTATATAAAGATTTTCATTTTCCCATTTTCAACTTTCAATAGATTTATTTGTTTAAATACTCACAATCTATCTTTACATTTTTTTTTCTTTCTTACCTTTTTTTTTACCTCAAAATTCCACTACACATATGATACTATATTTCTTAATTAATGTGCGAAAAGCAAATTGACAACTTTTTAAAAAATATACCGTGTCTTTGTATGTATTACAAGATATATCAAGTGTTTTTTTCTGAGAGATATTTGTAAATTTTGTCAAAATAAAAGAAATGTAAATTTTAAAAGAGACGGACAAAAAAATTTATACTCCGTAAATCTTAGTGACTTTGGCACGAAAAAACAAAAGATATTTTCGTAGAATATGCTAAATTTGTATACTGTATATTGGAACTGCACAACTTTATAAAGATTGCCTGAACATGCAAATGAATCTTGGAAAATCTTGTTTATAAAGAAGAGAACTTTGGAAAATCCATTAAAAAAAGGAGAAAAAATAAAATACTCCTTCCGTATCGGTGATGTTTTAGCCACCTAAAAAAAAACTAATTAAACTCAATATTACTCGATTTTTTTACACTTACTCAAAATAAAAGGAAAAGTTATATTGAGATGGAGGGGGTATAAGACAACTAAGTAGATCGTGGTGCAAGATATTTGTTATATTGGTTGATATAATTAGAAATAATGTACGGATAACCGTTGACTTGATGAAATGATTTTTGATTTGAAAATAAAATTTCACATTCATAATGGTGGATAATTTTTTTATATTAATATCTCGTCTAAGTTAAGAGAGCCAAAATAAATAATAATAATATTACTAAGAATTTTAAGTAATTTTTTAAAATTGGTTCTCAAAATTCTGAATTTTTTATATTTTGATAAATATGGAGTAGTTTTTTTTTTAATTATTATTTTTTAAGTGTTTGAGTAATTGTATTGAAATATGTGATAAAAGGTTTATAAGTATTATATTAGTTATTTTCAAAATGAGTTTAAATTGATGTAGAATTTTAAAATTCAAAATAAACTTGTACTAAATGTGGGAAATTTCTATGTGGGGTTGTCTTTATTTATTAAAAAAAAAGTTCTATTGTCCTTATTTTACCTTTTATGTAACAAAAATTTCTCCTAGAAATTAAGTTACGTTTAAATCTTTCTCCATTTTGTAAAATTAAAATAATGCGTAGACTTTTTATTTTTTTTAAAAGTAAAATTAATTAAGTATAGGGCCGGTGGTAAGACAACATGTATGGAAATGGAATAAAGGATTCGCAATGAGACTTGTTATGTCCATTTATTTATTAGTGCGCATAAAGTTATTGCACCAAAGTTTTGTCCCAATATTGTTACATCCACTCCTTCCAATTTTTTGACTTGATTTCTCTAGAATCTTGAATAATTAAACTTCTAACTACGCATTCAATCTTTGATTATAATTTATTCCCTTTTTATCAAACTTAAACCTAGCTACTTCAAATAAAATATAATTCTATTAATTTCTAACATAACATTTCACCATTAATCCACTCAAATTGTTTAACGTGTTTTTTTATTTGAAAATTAATAAAAATAAATTAATTTTACACATTTTTATCAATCAGAACTTATAAATGTGTGGAATTTTCTAATGGTATCGGGTTTAATTTATAATTGGCCCACGCACATGTTTAAATATCATTGAAAACAACTTTCAAGCATATAATATTAGCTTGTCATTTCTATGAGCCTCCTCCACCCAGGGATGCAGTCGAGAATTCATCCCACGAGTCGGCTTATTTAGAAATGAATATGCAGTAGAAACTCTATAAATTAATACTCGATAAATTAATAAACTCTTTAAGATAATATTTTTGGTCGGTCCCGACTCGGAGATAGTATGCTAAATTAATAAATTCGTTAAAATTCTAAGATAATACATTTTTTGTAATTTTTATAGATCTCAAATAAAATATAAATTAATAATTTCTTATATACTACTACTATTAAATGAAATGATTTAAGAATGTTTCTTGAAAAATGACTAAATTGTCTTTTTTTTTTTAAATCAATTTCACCTTGAATCTCGTCTCTAATTTTCCTTATCATTGTAAGAACTTCTGATGGTGTTTTCTCATAGCTTAACAAGAAATTATTCTACGTAATTTTTGCTTTAATTAATGACTTCGTTTCGTGATTACAAGTGAAAGTTTTGAAAAAGTGTTACATTAATTAATATTTTATTAATTTATAGATAAATTAATAACTCTCAAGTAAATTTTAGTGGTCCCAAGATTATTAGTTTAGAGAGTTTCACATTTTTATGAGTTCAAACTTTTAGGTCAATTCAAGGTTTAATATATTTATATATATATATATATATATATATATATATATATATATCCTTACTACTCCTTCCTTCAACAAAAAGTAATCTCATTGAGGGTAGACACATGTTTTAAAAAATTGTATATAAAACAGATAAAATAAGAGTTTTGTGAATCCATTGTGAATAAAGTTGACGACAATTTGAGTAATTAAGTGATGATTGAAGGATGGTGATAAAATGATGATTAAAATAAAGTGTATGAGACTACATTTTGTGAATCGAAAATATGACAAATAAGAAGGGAGATTTTTTTATTTTTTTTTCGAACTTGATATTTGTAAAGATTTGGTAAATGAAGTGGTTTGAGAGAATCAACGGGCTTGAAATAAGGAGAAAAGGTAGAGAGTTGCTTGTTGGTGATAAAAATGAAAATAAATTGATGTGACAAGTCTATAAATGCATGTGAATTCTTCTTCGAGCTGATAATGATAATGACTCTTGACCTTGACCTCTCCTTCATTGTCAGTCTCTCTCTGAAATCTTTTCTTCCTAATTTCACAAACAAGTAAGAAAAGCCTATGGGCTATACGACAGATCCAACCGACACGTGTCAGTGCTCATCATCCCTACCATTCATCGTCATTACACATTTGTACTACTGAGGTAAAACATTAAGTCACAGTTATCTTCTGTGCAATGTTTCCTTGAAGGCTAAGACTAAGGCACTGATTTCCATAATCTGACAATTCAATTTCTTTATTATTTTTTCCCTAACTAATTTTTATAACTCATTTAATAATAATATTTAGCCGCATCTATTTTCTAATAATAATGATGTTGATGTAACTTGATAGAATATGCATTGGACCAAATTTTTTTTTGTTTTAATTTATATAACACTTTCATAAGTGGAACATTTTTTTTCTAAATCATCTAGCTATATGGTTAATTAGTTGTAAAATGAATATTGAATATAGAGATTGAAGTGTGCATTTTGGATGGAGAGGAACATGAAAAAAGTACAAAAATAAATTGATGCTGATGTCAATTCATAAATCATCCATCAGCCTCATTCTTTTTGTTCCTCTTTCTCTCTCTATTTGTTATTCATTTTATTGATCAATCTTTCCAATCTGATTAGAAAACTGACTCGAGTTACTGCTCTGTAGTACAGTTAAAAAGATTTTCTGCATGGATTGGTCCCACGGCCCCATTCGATTTACATAACTTTTTTTTTACAGTTTTTACATTTTGTGGATTGTTTCATTTTTGTCCTTAATTCATGAATTAAAATTTCTTGAATATTTTACTTTATATAAATATTTTATCTTATCTACGTTTCTTAATTAATAAAGTAGAATATCTTCATATATTTTAAGTTTGCATAAAGAGAAGACTAACTATGTGAGAAAAAATAAGAATGAGAGATCACATAATTAGTAAAGGTAAATTTAAAATTATAAATATTTTATAAAGTTAAAAATAGAGCAAAATTGAGAGAAATGGTGCAAAATAAAAAATTTAAACGTCATTTAATTGTGTATAAATATAAGTTATCAAAACGTCACTTATTGATAAAATGAGTGAATATATTTTTAAAATAATACTCCCTCGTCCCATACCAATTTGCACACTCCATAAAAGGAAATATCTTCATAACCCTCACCCTTGAAATATACTCATATTTACTCATATGTCATTACTTTTCCACACTCAATCTACTTTTTACTTTACTTTGTTCATAAAAGTTTACAAAACTATCCTTCAAAAGATCAATCATTACACCTTTTCTTACACATTTCTTAAAATGTGTACCGATCAAAGAGTGCAAGTTCCTCCGGGACGGAGGGAGTATTAAATTAGTGAAAATGATAAGAAAAATATAAATGTAAAGAAAGAGAGTTGATAAAAATAACAAAATTTACCATTTCAGAGTTGTAGTGAGTTTTTTTCTAAAAAAAAGAGTTGTAATGAGTTAAAATGTTAAATTGTGTGCGGCCATAAATTTTTTTCTTCTTTTTTTTTTTATGGATCATTTAATGTGGTAGTTTGTTTGTTTGTGAATGAATGTAGATTAATTTCAGTCAAAGAAGCCACACAATTTCAGGTTGCATGGACCCAACTATTGACTATTCTTCTATTTCAACATTTTCCTTGCTGGTTAAAGCAGTTAGCTAGCTTCAGACTATATGAAATGAACTCTGTACCCCAAGTTTAAGGAAAAATTTTAATACCTAAAACTAAAGAAAAAGAGAAGTAATTAAATTTGTCCCCACATGATTCTCTTAAATTTCAAATATATGTGAGTGCGCGCTGCAATTTATGCTGCATTTAGTTAGTGGAAGAGGTAGTAGTTTGGACATCTCACATGGAAACTCATGAACCCTAATTAAGGATTATCCAATTCAAAACTGACTAATTTGTAGGAACAATCCTATCGTTCACTTGCACAAATCTCAATTAAAGTTTAAGCAAAATTTTGTATGAATTAACGGTTTTTAATTGTTACATATTGGGGTTCTAAAGATTTTGATATGGTAAATCTGTAATTGGATTGTAGTTTTAAATTTTAAAGGGAATTACAATTTGCATTTATTATTTTGAAGCAAACATATTTTGTCTTGTTAAAGAACTAGGTAGAAATATTAGAAGATTTCAACATAATTTTTTACTTTTGAATTTATCTTTTTAGATTTTTTAATTAATTTGGACAATCACAAATTCACAATATGGTTTTTTTATTTATTTTTAAAGTAGGATAGGGGACAAAATAGAATTCATAGAAGAGGGGTGGTGGGGCCCAATGTCCGACAAGCGTGGGGATGTCTAGTCTTGTCATCTTCAATTTTCACCCATGTTTTCACCCCTCATTAATTCTCCTCATTTTTACCATTAACCTGCACCTGCATTCTTTTTAATCACTTCTATCTGCTTATCATAAATTTGTTACTCCATTGTCTAGAATTTAGGCCACATTTTTTTTTTTTTTTTAAATATAGTGTCATTCTTTTTGTTTTAAGTGTATACAACGTCAAACTTACTCACATTTAATGGATATTAACTACAAGTCTACAACCAAGCCAATGAAAAAAAATTAAAATTTGCAAAAAGATACAATAACATAATTTTCACTAAAAAAAGTAAAAAAAACACACAGGGAAATAAAATCGAGTCAATTTACCATTTTTATAGGTAGATATTACGATTATGTCCAACAAGTTTTATATAAGTGAATGTGTGTGTAAATAAGATTTATTGAATGTCGAATAAAATATATTTTATTTACACTTGTATGCACTAAATTGTACGAATATATTTTATATTATTTAATTAAATTTTTTATTATCATAAAATTAAAAATTATGATTCAATTGATCATTTATATAATGCGATTGAACGGATTCAAGTGTGTGACCCAAATAGAATAAAAATCCAAATTCTCATATTCTATTGATTGTATAAATACACTAGAATTTTAATATTCAATTTATTTTATTTAATTTTTTACCCAAGTACCCTTCTAAATATGACTCTTGATTGGGCTCGAAAAAAAAAAATATGACTCTTGATTACACGGTTGCAACTTTTTGCAGTTGCTATAATCGATCTGAAATCCTGCTAATGGGCCAAATTGGGCCTTAAAAGGAAGCTAAACTTAGGACCGCGATTCAGTCCAACAATTAAAGCCCATCTATATATCCAAACTTGGGGCCTAACGATGAAACTATACGATACTGTAATTTGCATACTTGTTACAAACCTCGAGTTAATAATGGCTGTACAACGATTTTCATTTTCACGCTTCAACATGTAAGGATAAATGATGTAGAAATTGGGCTAGACGGTTATTCGATTTCTTGTAAATGATGTAGAGTTTCTTAATAAAATTAAAAAATCAAATAGTCAATATCTTTTTAGGTATTATTTTAAATTTTCACTCAAATTTACAATGTGTGTTTATTTCTTTTTTTTTCTAAAAAAAAAAATGCTTATTCTATTAAAATAGTTCACTTTTCTTTATAATTAAATTATAATTTTTTTTAATAACATGTATACAAAAAAGTGAGTACATTGTTGATGGACAAGGAGTATTTTTTTAATGTAATTTGATAGTTTTTTACTTTTTTAATATAAACCATTCAAAATCACTCGAGTAGGACTTAGGCAAATAAAAATACATAATCGTAACTTGTTAATATCCTATAAACACATTTTCAGATAAAGATTTATAAACAAAGAAAGGCATTTTCAGATGAAGATTTATAATCACATATCACAAGTCTCGAAGAAATGTGTCTAAAATGCAAATGTGAAGATTCAAGATCCAACATTGATGATGATGAACACTTTAATTTAATCCAAAAATCATCAATGTCCAAGAACATAAATCTCTCTGAGGCATTACGTCGAACAGCCTCAAAGCCTTCACAGAACACCCAATCTTTATATAAAAATCGATTACCAATTACCATACTGCACAAGTAAATTATCAAATTCAAAAGGCCATCGGCAGTCCCACACAATGAATGAATCATTTCAGTAAAACTTAAACCAAATTCAAACGGCAGTGACTGACTGTCTTTCTCGAAAACATGATTAGACGCAACGCCTCTATCAAGATTTTCCGGCTATTCGCGGCGGCGGCTGCTGGAATTGGAAAACCCCGGTTTTTTTCTACGGAGATGCACAGCTCGGTTCCCAAGGAAACGGCGGATGTGGTGGTGGTAGGCGCCGGCGTGGTGGGCATAGCGGTGGCGCGTGAGCTTTCCATGAATCTCCGTAGAGAAGTTCTGGTGATTGAATCGGCACCCACTTTTGGAACAGGCTCGAGTTCTCGCAACAGTGAAGTCATTCATGCCGGCATTTACTACCCTCCCAATTCTCTCAAGGTATTTTCTCATTCTTAACTAACATTGTATAGTAATGTTGATTTTCTGATTTTAGTTCTTGATTTTTAAACCCTTTACTCCCTTTTGTGATCGTATTATTGTACAGTATGATTTTGATCCATACCGAATGAATCCAGCTTATTATTAGTTAGACAAATGTGGATTAAGGTTTCAATTGCAGGCACTTTTGTGTGTCAATGGAAGGCACTTGCTCTACAACTATTGTGAAGAACATGATATTCCTCATAAACAAATTGGCAAGCTAATAGTTGCAACTAGACCTTCAGAAATCCCCAAGTTGAGTATGCTAATGAATCGAGGAATCGAAAATGGGGTGGAAGGTTTAAGGATGATAGACGGGGAAGAAGCAATGCGCATTGAACCGGAATTGTGTTGCACGAAAGCTTTACTCTCGCCCGTTTCTGGGATCATCGATAGCCACTCACTAATGCTCTCACTTATGGTGATTAATGCCTATAATCTTTGTGTCAATAGTTTGCCATTTTTCATGAGGATATTAACATGAATGTAGCTTATAGGGCGCAGCTGAGAGCCATGGCACGACGTTCTGTTACAATACTTCGGTTATTGGTGGTAAATACGAAGAGGGTCGTTTGCAGCTTTATGTTTCTGAAAGCCAGAATCTGAAAAATTGGGATGGAAAGTCTCTACTGAAACCAGATTTGATTCTTAGTCCCAGAATTGTTGTTAATGCCTCTGGTCTTGGTGCTGTGGCTCTTTCTAGACGAATTTTAAGCCTAGATAATGGGATCGTTCCTCGGCCCTACTTTGCCCGTGGTTGCTATTTCACACTATCGAATGTTAGAAAGTCGCCTTTCCATCATTTGATCTATCCTATACCTGAAGATGGTGGCCTCGGAGTTCATGTTACCTTGGACTTAAACGGGCAAGTCAGATTCGGCCCTGATGTTGAGTGGATCAATGATGTTGATGATGTTTCAACTTTCCTCAACTTGTAAGATCTCCATTAATTAAGACTGTGTTATATTTGCAGATTTTCATCAAGATTAATATCTCTGCAACAAAATGCTTATGTAGTACTATTATATATGTTGTCTGTCATAAGGTTTGATTATTCTGTGGCTTGGGATCGTGCAAACCAGTTTTACCCAGAGATAAGAAAGTACTATCCACATTTGAAGGATGGATCGTTGGAGCCGGGTTATTCTGGGGTTCGATCAAAGCTATCCGGGCCTAAGCAGGGTCCAGTTGATTTTACTATACAGGTTTCAAATCAATCATATATTCTGTTTTGTTTTCTTTAAACACATTCGTGAATTGTTGGCTATCATTGCAGGGAGAGGACATTCATGGCGTACCAGGGCTCGTAAACCTCTTAGGTATCGAATCGCCTGGTCTAACTTCAAGTATGGCCATTGCAGAGCATGTTGCTGCTAGATTAACAACATGATTCACTTGATTAGCGTCAGTGCATTGCTGAATTTATAGAACTAGCATGCTAGATCGAGTTAACAGGAGCTATAGATGATTATCGTGATATCATGAGTGATTGTAATATCATTTGTAAACAAAATTAGCATGCTATAATCAGCAGTTTTGAACAGTGCTAAAACAAAGATTGTATCTCATTTTAGTTCAAGGGCAAAATCTATAAATTTGGGCAACAATAGCTCTTGCTTTTCTTCTGTATTCCCTTCATTATCTCTGTTACACGAATGTCTACAACCGTAATACAACTTCCTCAGGACGCTCAGCGTTTTCTTTCCTGGCGCCACTTGAAAACAGGCCTCGAGGTTGGACAAACGATTTCTTCTTCACGAAGTTTCCTCTTCCTGCCCTTTTTCTGCCACACCAAAGTAATTACATCACTACCTTCCTACCACCCAAGAACAGTAAGCAATTACAGCGTATTTATAATAAATATGGATACCTGCAATTCTTTCTGCATAGACATATCTGTGTATATCTTTTCTAGCTCTTGAACTCGGCCTTTTCTATTCTCCAGCTCTCGGTACGAAGCAGCTGTCTTCCTGCATGTGCCATATATAATGAAACTCAAGCAATTTGAAAAATATGATCAAAAGTAGATGACTAAAAAAAAATGGTAAAAGATTAGAATATTACTTTTTGACAACTTTAGGCAAGTCTTTTAATGTGGGATTTTCTTTCTGTTCAGAAACCTTTGCTCGCACTTCTCTTGCTTCAGTCCTGAAATGAAATAAACAAGACCATAAGCCAATCGTTAAGGAATAAAAGGGCCTGGGTACGTTCTTCATTTTTCAACTTACATGAAAACATAAGGATTTAGTTGATAAGGTAGAAAAGCAATTCATGAAATAACAAACGTATAGGCAGAATTACCTATAGAATAATCAGAATTTAAGAATAATCACTTTTCTACAATGTTTAACATGTATGAAAGACAATCTCAGCAGTCAGCAGTTACCAGTACCAATCCAGAACCAGCTACCAATTATGATCGACTCATTAAGAACGCATAGGACAGTCTCAGTATTATATTTAGTCGACGTTCCATCACAACGAGTAAAGGTTATTAATTATGTCAGTAACTGCAATCGAAGGATTAACATCCATGAAGGATAAAATTGGCATTATACACATCATTATATAAACTAGAACTATAGCCACAGAAATCTTCAGTAATATTTTTATCAACAGCAAAGCTTGGCAAAAGAGCTATACTTAATCAATGTGTCAGCCAAGTGAGCAACTCATATCCAAAGAAAAACTATCACATAAGAGAAAGGAAACAAAATCTTCAGCCTAGAATCAACAGCTCCAGTATTGCAAATTCGCTATAGAAAATGATGGAGAAACCAAAAAAGACATAAATACACACCTGTCCTCAGCATAGTATGTGTGCCTGTTTGACGAGTGGTTGTCAAGAGAATGCAGCATACCATTTAACTTCTCGATTTTCTGTTCCAGAACAAACAAATTTCAGACAATGAAAATTCAACCTACAGAGTTCCCTCAACCATTATCTCAAACTCTAAATAATTAACCTTCTTTTCTGATTGGAGTTTCTGCAGAACATATCCAATATCTTGTGTCTTCATCAGCATGAGCTCTTCTTGTGTGTACTTGTTTGCTTCGCTCCTTTAAATTTCAAAAGTAATACTCAATTATGTGTAAATGAATTTCAAGAGCATGCCATAATTAACTTTGAAATCAAGTCAAAAATGCTATCTTACTCCAATATATGCACTCCTCTGTTGGTTTTTGTGTTGACCATCTTAAAGTAGAACTCATCCGGATTCCTAAACGCAGCCTTTTCCTTAAGTTTCTGCAATATACAAAAGCCACATATATCAATCCTTCAAAACACCATCGAATTTATATTTCACAATCCATCAAAAAACAGGGTCACCAAAATTACCTGTATTGTCTGCTCCTTTTGGTGGAAGGATCGCGCTCGTACGACATAATCCTTGTGTTTCTCGAGCAACCCATATTTCCTTCTTGAATGACTGAAACAAACGAAATTCCACCAAATAAAATTAACATAAGCACATTATTAACCACAGGTTTGAACGAGTGAAAACCTAAATCAATTAAAAATATGCAAAATATCAAATATTAACCCAAAAAGGAAAAGGAAACTCACGGCTGAGCTCGCTCCTTGTGAGCTTTTCTGGGAACAGCATTCCTCAAAGACGACATTCTCCCGCACCTGATACATAAATTTCAGAATAAAAACTACATAAGCACAAATATTAACTATTCCAATAAAAAATAGTTCAGATACACATCATACTCGCCTAAAAGTGCTCCTGAATTCACTCTCTACACTTTAAAAACATAGATATATTTTTAAAAAATCGAGTTAACGAAAGTAAGACAACGACGAATACAACCAAAATCCGTATGTATTAAAAAAAGCTCAATACAACGAACATAAATACAATAACTTACTTGATGAGAAGCTCCGATCAGAGAGGATATCCAAGTTTAAAAGTAGAATTCGCAGCGCCGTCGTCGGAGGCTGCGGAGATGAATACTTTTGAGTTTTTTGTGTGCTTAATAATCAGTATGGGCTTTTCGTCTTATTTAATTAGCTCAGAGCCGTTAACACTCTTCATGGGCCCAGTCCAGAATTACTTTTATTCAATTAGGCCCATGAAAGGCCCAATTTTTAGGATTTAAGTTTCTTCATTCTTCGTTTATCCGCCTCATTGTATGACTTGTAATTGGAAATAATTCTCAAGCCCAAGAATACCCAATTTTATTTATAAATAACTCATTTTTTGTTGTCAAGTATATACTACTATTTTTACTTTTTTTTTTTTTGGACTATTAGGAAAATACTCCCCCGTCCCACTATAAGTTTCACTCTCCCAATATTCATATATTCAATCAAATCAATTTTTTATTTTATAAATAAAAATTTACAAAATTACCATTTTTTTTTTACGGGTACAAAATTACCATTAACATCCTACCCATTACATTTTTTAAATTAAACTTCATGTTAGTATACTGTATACTATATCGTCACTTGGGCCCAAGAGAAATAATAATCATTACAATATCAAATATTTACATATTGGGCCAAAACTACGTCAAGGGCCCAACGGAGGTCCCATTGTTTTATTAGTACAAGTTTGCATACGTGAGTTTGGACTTTGGAGTACAAAATTATAAATTTCAAATCACAAAATATTAAAAAACGCGATCAACTTCATACACTTGCATAAATTGTTAATTGGTGGTCACATATAATTAACATACTCATTTTAATTCTAAAACTAGTATCACGTTTTAGTTAAAATTAATGTCGTGTTTCAACGTTATGTGGTACAACTAGTAAACATAAAACAGACTTATTGAGTTATTGTTTTTTTTTATTGTTTTTTTTTTTTTTTTTGAATTACATTAAATACCCATCAATTTTCCCCTCCCCATTACTCGAACCCAGGATCTAAAGCCTAGGTAGTGGTGCTCTAACCACTTGAGCTATCCAACTTCGTCCTTATTGAGTTATTGTTAATTGATTGATTTAAATAATTACAGTAAAACCTCTCTATAGTCATATACTTGGGACCACAAAAAAATATTCCTAAATGGTGGTTATTGCTAAATAGAGTTATAAGGTTTTTTTTTTTTTTTTAAATGCATGCATGTATATTATATAATGGTATAATTAGTAGATACATGTACATGATGTAATGTGTTGAACTTAATTGAACTAATTTACTCACGTAATATGAAAAAACAATACTCAAGAGTCACCCACCATAGATGCTGGGTACTTGCTTTTGATTGCTTTAATTTTTTCATCTATAAATACTATGTATAATACATTTTTTTTATCAATTACATCAAATCAACTTAAATCTATTGTAAAATTAACTTAAATCTATTGTAAAATTATATATATTATTATGATTTATTCCTAAATGGAGGTGTATTTCTTTATGTTGGGACTTGAAAAAATATGAATTATGACAATATGGAGTTTATTCCAAATTATAACTGGTCCCAAGTTGGGACCATGAATTTTTATTCCTAAAGAGAGTTTATTCCTTAATAGAGTATTCTTTTTTAGAGGTTTTACTGTACTTACGAATCCTTATATTGATTGTCCACCTATATTATTAGGGAATGTTTGATAGCAAAGACTAATTATCTAAGATTAAGATGATATTTAAACTTTATGAATTTTAAAACATAATCTACCCTTAATCTAAGTTATCAAAAACCAATAAAAATGATATATAATTAATTTAGATGACCTTAGTAATTAACAAAACCATGCACGATACAACCTTTCAATTTCATCAAGGGATTAAATCAAGTAAAAGGCAACCAAAAAAATTGAAAGAATCACTATATTTTTATAATCGTTATACATAACCCTAGTATGAATAGCAAATAATATGCTCAATTTGTATTATAATAATAGGCGGTCTAAGACTAAGATATTTGTACTTCAAATAATCCAATCAAATTTATGCAAAAGATGCATGTTTTAGACCTGGAGTACAAGTAGACTATTCAGATTATTAGAATGAAACTTCCATGAAATTACATTAAAATTGTCTGTTATTCACAAGTCCAAAATATACACTGCCAACCTACCCCTCAAAACTAACAAAATTTATAATCAACGTAAACGAAGTTTCGTGGAAAATGATGATTTATTACAAATCCACAATCTGAAACAAAGGGCAATATAGGTAGACAAACAAACCTTAAAAACTGGAAAAGCTGGACTTAATTGGTTATTGTACAATAATAATATGAAAAAAAAAATAAAAAATCATGACACAAATCGCATTTGTCATATTAGTATAAAGTAACAGCCTAACAGGCTTACGAAACTCCAGCCTAAATAACCTAATCCTGTCTCAAAAGAAAATTTTAATTTTACTAATAATTAAAGTGAAGACATGTCTTGTATGTTAAAACAGCTTTATACAAGATTCACTATAATACTCCCTCACTCCCATTAAAATTGACACCGTCATAATTAAAATTGAAAAACTATAAAGTTACATAATAAAAATTGAACTCGATTTAAATTAACAGAATTAATTTTTTGGAGTGTGGAAAGAAAAAACAAGTTCAACCCTCACATCACGCCAAACCGCCATTACATTTTATCCTACTTTTCCAACTTTCCAGCCTACAACCCACCAAACACGCCATTATTATTTTTAAGTCTTTGACAGAATTATTATTTACATAAGTTATTACTGTACTTGGTAGGTAAAGGATCTTATTGTGGAAATTTAATTGTGACGTGATAGATCAAAATATTCATGTTTTGCTTTTACATTTTGTATATTTCGTTGAAATTTACTTCATGAAGTGTTTTTTTTCCCCTCAGAGGGGTGCGAATGGAATATTTGTTTTTTAAAGTTTCGTATTAATATAACTTATGTAGAAAAAAAATCATATCTAATTTCATTTAATATATTATATTATATGATATGAAAATTCATGAACTTAATTTTAATTATATTTTAGAAAAATATAACACAAACATCGGTTACCTATGGACGATGTAAAATAAGTTGAAATTTACTCAATATTTTTTTAGGTTAGTAAAAAAAATTCAAATAATCTCGAGATAAAACATGTCGGATAACGTGGATTAAAATTATTCCCTGGGCCCTACCATGGTTCATCTTTTTATTTTTTTTCCATGTGAAATCATTAATTAAATCTTATTAGTTTGAGTCTTCAAGTCTTCAACGGCCATAAAAGGACTTATAATTAAAAATAAAAACATAAACGAAATGGAAGATTCTGATTGGCTGATATTGAACAATTTTTAAAAAAAAATTAACGAGCATTTTGGTGCATCATTTCCCCTCCTGGTAAGTCGAATATACTTCTTCTATAAAGTATAAAGAAACAAATATAATTTATTTTCTTTAAAATTATGTGCTTTGTAATTTGTACACACAAATTAACTGGCTAAAAGAGTAGTACGGTGTCTCAACTCTCAAGTTATGTTTATTCAAACTAAAACTCTATGGACGACAATTAGGCTAATAATGAACGACAATTAAGCTAATTAACTAGGAATTATTAAATTTTTTATGTATCAATATATTATGTAATAGTCATTTTCCTACATAGAAGTCTTCTTATATTGCTTGTTTCATTAATGAATGGATTAGTACGTCTTGACTTTTCTTGTACAGTTTTGCTGATATAAAATATTTAAAGAGCTGGAAAACAAGAATAGTCATTTATTTAATTATTTACATGGAGAAAATATGCATATATTAGCGTAAATTAGTAATGTGAAAGCGAAATAACGCCAATTGTTTCAATCAATCATTTAATCCACACTTAACAAACTTCATTATTTAACATTTTTATCTACATTTTAATGTAATTATAAAATAGTAGTAATATTTTGCACATATATGTTTAAATAAATCCACTGTCAGTTTCAGATCGAGGGCAATATACGTACACAGCCAAATAATCAACTTCAACTTATCTCTGGCTATGACGTCGGCCGTATGAAACCAAACAATATAAATAGCAAAATAGACAACAATATATGAGCACTTTCTAGAGGTTTGAGCCTGTGGTGTAGATGAACTCACGATAAACGAAAAACTCACACTTGTGTGCACCCAATTGTACGAGGTTGGCCTAGTGGTGTAGGTTTGAGACTTAGAAGTCAATTATGTGCATGCATCCAATTGCATACATGCATTTGTCATAAACGAAAGTTACAATTAGTTCAAACGATCGGGTCCGTCTCATACAATTTATCTAGTGCGATTTACATTTCTCGTGGAACTAACATCTTAAAATAAATGGTTTAAAATGAAGTATTTATATCAATTGAGTCGAGAGGAATCTTTAATCGATTTTAAACATTCCTAATGAATTTAATTAGGACAAATTATGACTTATTTGTATGTACAGTTGGCCATTTATCCTTCATGCCTAACGAGTGATGAATGAGCTCTGTACAACTTGAGGGGAAAAAAAAGTAGGAGAAAATAAAAGTCAATTATGATTTATACTGCATTATTGCATGCTTCTACCACGCCATCTTGGACAGGCCAACAATGATAAGATTAGAATTATTGCATACTCCTCCGTTCCACAACTGTTTGCACACTTACTTTATTTGTCCGTTCCACAATTGTTTGCACAACCATAAAAGGAAACTTATTCATAAACTTCACAATATTCACATATTTACTCAAAATGTCATTACTTTTACTCTCTTTCCAATCACTTTTTTACTTTATTCTTATAACTTTACAAAATTACCCCTCAACACTCCACTCATTACACTTTTTTCTTAAAAAGTGTGCCCACTTTGTGGTGCAAACACTTCCGGGACGGAGGGAGTACGATCTAACAACTCCTTAAATTCATTTTAACTTGTCTAGGATGAGTTCATAATCTCAAACATGTTAATATCTATGTAAAGTAAAAATGTAGAAATTATAAATGAAAGTATCAAAATTATTATTATTACATTGACAAAAATCTTGAATTCAAGTGTATTTTTTTCCCAATAGTCTTACAGTGCATAAGAACTGTAACGATTTAGTGATTTTTGGATTTTCAACAAACAAAACTAAATATTTTTTAAGCTATTTAGTTAATGTTTTCCTTATTCTTAGTTTTTCTCCTCTTCTAGTTTACTAGATGTGAATTTGTTCACGTCTTTGTGCGAATCTGTTGAGTTATTTGCATGACCAAGCATGTGAGTTTTTTTAGGTTTTTGCGCAGTTCTGTTGGGTTCTCTGCATGACTTTGTAGATGTTAGTTGGTCTTAGATTTTGGTGCTTGGTGGATCTTTATCCCTTTTTTTTTTACACGAGAATACTGTGGACGTTTTTGTTGGCAATGGTTACTATCCGTCTCTCCACTTTCTTACGACAGGAAGACATTGAAGCAGTGTTGCCGAGTTGATTCGTCTTGAATTGAAGATTTTAAGCGTTAAAATGTATTGATGTAGTTTTCCTAATCTTGTAACACTTCAAAAGAAATTGTATATTAAACAATGATACTTAAAAATGAAGTATAATACACGAATGTAGGTTCACACGAGACATCCTCTATTTCGATTGGTATCTCTACACAGACTACACGAGACATTCCAGTTGAATGCAGACTGTAATTCGCGTCCAGAAGTTAAAGTTTAGTGACTTATAAAGTTAATCATCGTTTTAAATAAATTAATACTCCAATATTAATTATTAACAATGCTAAAAGATGTGATACTTTAGAGTGACAACTGACAAGATTCCACCATCCTACGCGGCGACAGTTGCCACCCATGACCCACCTATGCAAAGTAGGGACCCGACCCGGTTTTCGGTTTCATGAATGCTACTGGCTGATTCCCACTATTCGGGCAGGATCCACAGCTCCTCACAAATTTCAAAAAAATTAATAACTTTAATTTTGAATTAATGCAAATAAAAAAGAATTTCTTAAAAACTCTTCTCATTTACGTACGGCAGTTTCAAGGGAGATCGATCAATCCTAACCGTTCATTGACCTATCTTTACACTCTTGTTAACATCCAACCCGTTAAAAAACACATTTAAAGGAAAAAATAAAGCGCAGTAGATGACGATTTTTCTACTTTTTTTTAATTAATAAAAAAGAAAAGAAAAATATTCATCTTCGCTGCTGGTCCATCATAAGACTGAAGTCTTCGAAGCACACGAACCCGTCTCCGTTTCTATCCACCCCTCCTATCATGCGCCTGCAGTCCTCTAACGTGCACTGGGCGTCTCCAATAGTTTTGAACACGTTGAAGAGCTCCTCCGCCGTTATCTTACCGTCACGATCGGAGTCAAAGAAGTCGAACGTGTCTCTCATCTCCGAGTTACACGTCGGCGGCGCGAAAGCCGAGCCGATCGCGTGGAACTCCTCTAAAGTGATGCAACCGTCGCCGTCTCTGTCCACCTCGTTGAGCATCAGATTTAGCTCTTCCTGGCTCGGCGGCTCGGCTCCTAGCCGGCAGAGCAGCGCCTCCAGTTCCTCCTTCTTTATCTTTCCGTCACCGTCTTTGTCGATCATGGCAAACGCTTGTTTGAGGTCGAAATCGACGGCGGAGGGGATCTGTGACCATTCCTCCTCAGTGGATGAGGACGGGAGGACGCTGGTGGGCGTGGATAAGCCGGTGGGCTTTTTGAAGGCGCCGTCGTCGGAGGAGGCGGAGGAGGACGTCGTTTGGGAGCTGAAGGAGAGCGGATCGGCTTCGGATCTGGAAACCGAGCGTGATTTCTTCGATCTAAAGAGTTTTGCAGGTATCTCGACGAATTTCATGATGGTAGTGGGAGTGAAGCCCCAAAATTAGAGAAGGGAGAGAAGGAGAGAATAAAAGGTGGGGGTTGAGAGGAAGGAGTGAGGAATGAGGGAGAGTTAAATGGTTGGAGGAATCGGCCATGGTGAGTGAGCTTCCTCGAAATTTCCTAGAGAGAGAAAGTGAGGGAGCTTTCATTTTAAACGACTATTTATGGGGAATGAATGAAGGAGTTAGTTACCCCGTTACGCTTTTAATTGGGTTTCGTTGATATTTTCCAATTTTTTGTCCAACTCTACAAAATTAAGTACTCCCTCCTTCTATAAGCTTTACATTACTTTTTTGATACATAGATTAAGAAAAGTGATTAAATAATTGGTTGGTCTAGTATGCACTCGAGTGCATGTTGTGCACGCTTGTCCAGTTCATGTTGCATTTTTCAGTCTAGTCCAATCCATGTTGCATTTTTCAGTTTTACTGACTTACACTTTTTGGTAAATGGTGTTGCACTTTTCAATTATTAAACTGTATAATAATATTTTTAGTATAAGGAGTAATTGAAAAGTGCAACATCATTTACCAAAAAGTGTAAGTCAGTAAAACTGAAAAGTGCAACATGGACTGAGTTGCACAATATGCACTCGAGTGCATACTAGACTTTATGTTAAATAATAGATATAATACAAGTGGTACGTACCAAAAAAGGTATGAGAAACTTATAGGCGGACGGATCAAAATGGTAAAATGGAAAGCTTATAGGCGAACGGAGGGAGTATTAAAGTTTTTTTTAGTCCTTCAAGTTAGATTAATTTTGAATTTGATACTGATGAATACACATTTTAATTTTGATTTTATAAATTGTCTAAATTTTGAATTCAGTAGCTTGTGCATTTTTCTACACATGAAATTCACGGTTGATTTGAATTACACACGAGCTAAGGATTTGACCGTTTCATTTACTTGTAATGACGGATAATTGGACTGAATTCAAAATTTAGACAACTTATAGGACCAAAATTAAAATGTGTATTCCATCGATACCAAATTCAAATTAATTCAATTTAAAGGCCTAAAAAAAAATATTAGTCCCATAAAATTATTACTCCTTTGGTGATATTTACCGTTTATTTGATTCTACTTTTATAACTCTATACGTATTATTCATCCACAAATTGAAACATCCGATTTTATTAGACTATTGAAACATTAATTGGAAAAATGTATCTGATGTGTTTTTAGGTAAACAAATAATACTCACTTCGTCCTACTATAATTTTTTCTTTCTTTTGAATTTTTAATTAAAAAATATAAAAGGAAAAAATAATAGATAAATATAAAATAAAGTATAATTGAAGATATAAAGTAACATTATTTTAAAAATAGAATAAAAACTCATTGTGTAACAAAATAAAATAACTTAAGTGATTAGAGCACCACTATAAACACGGGATTTTGAATTCGAGTCATGAAGAGGAGTTGGGAATATATTCAAAAAAAAATATATATTGTGTGACATCTAAATAATTTGTAAAGTTATCCAACTTTTTTTTTCTTCGGTTCAATAAAAAAATATATTTATTCTCTTTTACATTTTATTACTAAGTATATTTTGCTGTCTCTCAATCAAATCACTTCTAATATATTTACTTATTATATTAATCTCCATGTGTAAAGGACTGAATCTAATGGGTAGTCGTTGGATGGGTGGGATTATTTCAATTATATCACCTCTAATATATTCATTAAATTAACCGACGTTATACATATATGTTCGAGTATTTATTAAAGCTCAGTAATTATTCTTAACTGCAGTGCAGACTAAATTAGTACTCCCTCCGTCCCACAATAACTTTCACACTTTCTTTTTCGGGACGTTCCACAATAACTTTCACACCCTTAAAATGGAAAACCCTTTATAAACTTCACCCTCAAAATATTCTCAATTTTACACAAATGTCATTACTTTTTCTCCACACATACACAGAAGTCAAATCATTCTTTACTTTATACATACAGTTTTATAAAATTACCCCTCAAAACTTCACGCATTATTACACTTTCTTAATTTACGTGTCCACCTACCTATGAAAGTTAATACGGGACGGAGGGTCGAGGGAGTACAAAATACATTAATAATGGTTTATGATGCCAAGCCTAACGGTCATAATTTTTCTGAATGCGTACATGGACGTAAGAAGTAAGAACAATTGATGCACAAAAAAACAAAAAAAATTGAGTTAAAAAAGTCAGAAAGTTGTCGTATATACGTTACAACAATTTAACGGTCATGGGGCATTTAGCCGGACGAATCCATCCCTTAGATCATCTATTTCAATATAGGCTAAATATATACTTCCTCCTTTTTTTATTGTAAGATGTTTTACATGTTTTCTCTTGTATATAAATGTATGATGTTTTAAAATTTTTACTCGATTTATTCCAATTATGCACTCCCTTTAACTTTGAAAAACAATCATAATTTCTAAATTACTCTAATTAACTAATGTGTGTTATAGAATAACATTAATGTAATTATAAATCTCCTTTATTATCTGAGGGTATATTTGTCAAAACATACATTTTCTTAATTCTAGTCAATTACTCTAAAACATTCTAAAAAATAACGGAGGGATTAATTTTTTTCCTACGGTACATGTTTTGATTTTTATTCAATAAATTTTACCACTTTAAAATTAGTCATCAATATATAAAAAAATTAATTTTACTAACCAACATATGATATTTCATTTTGGTTGTTGTTGTTATCGAGATCTTTAGCTTACACTATCAAAATTATCATCATTATCAACCGTAGATTGAATGGATTGTCTCTAATTACTAGCAAAATGACTAAAATACATAATTTTATAAACATAGAAACCTAATTTAAATTCCAAAAACAAATAATTAAAATTAAAATTGGTACAACTTTTATAGTTGTCGATAAAAAAAAAACCACATTATTGTTTCGAATTTATATATGGCCAAAAAAAAAAAAAAACTCCCTATTTTGAAGTTTGAATTGGAAAAAAAAAAAAAAAGAAGAATAAAGCTATAGTCATTTATTCTAGACCGATTAATTTGATTTCGAATCGACGTCACATATTTAGTTTTTATTTTATTTTATAAACATGTTTCGTTTATTTATAAATTGCACGAAAATATTTATTTTAAAATTTTGGGTTGTCAATAAATTATTGTAAAGATGCATACGAAGTTTTCATCTAGAAGAAATTGACTGTAACTAAAAAGAATTATGATTGTTGAGATAGCACAAATATCTTGAATATGAAAAAATGCATGATATTTGATTATATTATCACTTAATAAATTAAATTAATGATATATGTGCCGACGGAGCAAGGTACGAAAATTCAAATAAAATTTAAATGCGGGAAAATGTCCAAAAAAAAGAATTAAAATTGGTTGAAAAATAGCAAAATTGTATGCTGAAGATGTAGTTTAAAAAGTGATCAAAACTTTTATTTTGAAATATTTAGTTAAGCTTAAGGGACAGATTTTTTTTAATCTCGAAATATATCACGATGCAACCAATTGCACTTAAACTTATTACTTAATGTTTTTTTTTTATTAATCTTTTGAAATTTATTAAATCCCCAATTGCAAATACTTTTGACTCCAACCTTGTGAGGCAGGTGATGCATGCATGGACTATTGTGTTTGTTTGTTAGGAATCCTCTATTTTATCCGGCCCTAAAATTGAATGTTTCAACTAAAATTGTGCCTTGTGCATGTTCACCAAATCACGTTCTTGTGATAGGATTCTAAATTAAGAACTTTTTTTTTTATTCAATTTGAAAAAAAGTAGTATTAATTTGTTTTCCATAATTAGAATACTACAATGTATCGAATGCAAATACCAACACATTCACATATTCGGTTAACGTATCCGTCATTCGAATAATTTATTTATATATATACTATACATATATTTAATAATATATTGATTTAATATGAATACTCAAATAAATTGAGTTAATTGTTGAGATCAAATATTAAATTAAATATTAAAATTTAAATATATAAACTCAATTGCACAGAAGAATTTGTTTTTGAGTAATATTTCATGCGATCTCATACTTCGCCGTCCACAAATACATTGTTTTAACTTTTTTACACTATTTCTCCTTATTTTACAACAATCCCTTTAATTTTAAAAATCTTACTAATTTATAACTTACCCTCAAAAGTTACAGATGAGAAAAATTAAATGTTAATAATAAACTAAAACCATCAAATGTAATAAGAGAATTATTTATTAATTAAATACAAATTTATTAATTAATACATACACCATCTTTTTTTAATTTCGCTTACAAAAAAACTAAAACTTCGTTTATTAAAAACCTCGTAAATACTTGAATTATGCCTTCTTTTTTTTTTCTTTTGAATAATGCCTTCTTTTTTTTTAAATGTAAGTTCCTAGTATTAAATTGGATCACTGGATTTGATTCAACTTTAAAAAGATACTACTGCTTAGCCGGTTATATGTATGAGATATTGAGATCCAACAACTTGAATAACTATACAAATAAAATTAACTTTGTTAAAAAATTGTGTGAGACTGTATAGTGTGTATTACAAATCTTTTTCTGTGAGATGAATCCTTTTAATTTATATTTCGAAATTTTGGATAGGATAATCCATATTTCTTTTCAAATTTTAGTTTGTAAAAAAAATGATATCGTTTAAATAAAAGTGATAATATTTTTAACAATAGTGATTGTCACTTTTTACTTAAACACTGTCAATTTTTACTCAAACATTATAACTTTTTATATATGAGGGTTAATGAACCGTCCCACATAAACACTTCCCAACCAGAAAGCAAAGTTCCCATTGATGTATACTTAGTGTAATGAGACTAGCCAAATTAAATAATACTATTGGATAATTAACTATGTTTTACAATACAATAATAATTGAAATTTTTGTCCCCATTACAATTTCCTAAATCTTGGAATATATATAAACAACTCAACATTAAACATCACTACATCAGCGAATCTAATGAGAAACTACAAATTTTACTTCTATATAATTGTTTTTGGATACATAAATATTGTAATGAACTAAATTATAAAAAAATAAATTACATTATTGAGATGTTATCTAACATATATATATAAAAATTTGCACACAATTCAAAATATTCTCCCAATTCTGTTCGGAATATCAAACATGCACATGGCAACCAGCACTATTAATCATTAGGTAGGAGTTAAATTAAAGTAGGTTTGGATTATCAATCATTGGTAGGAATGGTAGGATTCATTTAGGAGTATTAATTTGTTTTGTGATAATGTATTTGGAATATGTATACTCATTATTTGTAAAACCGAATCAATAATTTTCTTGTTCAAAAATAAATATTCGATCATGAATTAGACAATGTATTGTCTGATCATTTTTGTCTTGGTTCAAATGTCCACGTTAATTTCCTCCAATAATCATATTTTTCAACATACTTACAAAAAAAAAAAAATCGAGGATTTTATTTCTTATTTATTATATACACCAAATCATCATTAATTCAATTAGAAGAGTGAATAGTTTAATTTCAAATAATAACCACCCTGGCCCCTACGAATTCATTTATGTCAAGAGCAAGTAGTTCAATCCTTCAAGAAAAGAAAAAAAGAAAAAAGAGAGCATGTGCCATGTAGTTCAAGGTAGCTAGGTAAAATTTGTTATTAAGAAATTAATATATAAGAATTAATTCTATACCCCTCTATAAATTTAAACTTTTAGATACGACTAAATTATGAAATACGATCATATAGGAAGTTTATTGGCCCAGAAATAGTGCCACACGAATACCACGCGGCCATAACGCTACATTGATAGTTAGATTTCAAGTTCAGTATCTTGAATTATTGATTGGGATTTTCAATATCATCAATAACTGGGATTTTCATTCCAATTTTTTTAATAACCTTTGGATACGACTTTTGATTTAAGTTTTCTAACAACATCCGTACTAAATTATTTTTCGGCAAAATTTGTGTGGTATACTTTTTGTGTCCTTATTTAGCCTACAAATAATTGAACAAAATAGATGTCATAGACTCATAAAATTTAACATTAGTCTAGCCTGTCTAGGTTGAATTTCAATATAATCTACATAATTGTTAGATTACTCGACGAAATATTACAACTAATGATTTTAAAATTTTACCCAATACACATTTATTTTGTCTTATAAAATATTATATCCAATGAGCTACATGAAATATAAAACTATTTCTTCCTTCTGACAGAATGTGAATAACACATAAAGAAAGAATTGAGAGAAGAATTGAGAGAGTGGAGGAAACTTCAAGGCCAAGAAAATAGCTCAAGGAACCAAGATCCTTGATAGCAAATTCATCACCAGTGCGATGAATAAAGCGACGAAGAGCGGCCTGATCATTGCCTGTAACAATAATATCATCAACATATAAGAGGAGGTAAATAACAGAGTTACCCTGATGAAGATAAAAAATAGATGAATCAGAACGACTCTGAGAGAATCCCATGCCGAAGAGAAACGAACTGAAACGCTGGTACCAGGCAAGAGGAGCCTGACGAAGACCATACAAAGCCTTCTTCAGACGACAAACATGATCTGGATAACGAGGATCAACAAAGCCAGGGGGCTGAGCCATGAAGACAGGTTTCTGAAGAACCCCATTGAGGAAGGCATTCTTGACATCAAGCTGATGAAGAGGCCAACCCTGCCGAACAGAGAGAGCCAAAACAATCCGAACCGTAGCCGCCTTCACAACAGGACTAAAAGTATGGTGAAAATCAGTACCAGGAACCTGAGTAAACCCCTGTGCCACTAAGCGAGCTTTGTGACGATCGATCGACCCATCAGCAAGAAACTTCGTACGAAACACCCACTTTGAACCAACAATGTTAGTACCAGAGGGACGAGGCCCCAAATCCCAAGTGGAGTTTGAACGAAGGGCGTCAATCTCTTCTTGCATAGCAGCAAGCCAATGAGGATGTTTAACGGCAGACTTGAAACCACGGGGCTCAAAGGTAGCGACGAGAGCCGATAGAAGAGCAGAAGAAGCCAAATCAACTGGATAACGGGGCTTGAATATACCTGCACGGGCTCGAGTAGTCATAGGGTGAACAGACAACGTCGAAGCCGGAGGATGAACAACGGGATCAGGGGACGGAGGTGGAGTATGTGTGCCGTCAATGGGAATAACAGGATCAACGGGATCGGACGGAGGTGTCTGTATAATAGGTTCATCAGGAAGCAACGATGATGAACGAGTATCGGGATCAACATAGAAGCGGTGTGGAGGACGGATAGCTGCCGATGCAGGAGCCAGAGAAGAATCAGACGCGATATCAAGAAATGTGGAGATATCCAAGTCAGTAACCTTCGTGAGAGATGTGGCCCGTGAGAAGGGAAAGTAGAGTTCATCAAACTGAGCATGTCGAGTGATAAAGACTCGAGAAGACTCCGGATCAAAACAACGAAAATCCTTCTGAACACTGCTATACCCAAGGAAAATACATGGTCGACTACGAGGTTCCAACTTATGTGCAGCATAATCCCGAAGATAAGGATACACACGACAGCCAAAAGGCTTGAAAGTATCGTAACTGGGGGGATATCCAAATAATACCTGGAATGGAGAAGAGTTAACGAGAACGACAGACGGAAGCCTATTTATGACATACACGGCAGTGGCAAAGGCATCAAACCATAGAGAGGCGGGAGCATGAGCATAGAAAAGCATAGATAGGCCAGTCTCAGAGATATGACGATGTTTACGTTCAACTCTGCCATTTTGCTGTGGGGTATAAGGACACGAAGTTCGATGATGAATACCATGTAAGTGCATAAAATCACGAATCTTCCCATTCAAAAACTCAGTTCCACCATCAGATTGAAATATCTTTATAGTTCGAGAAAATTGATTGCAGACAAAGGCATGAAAACGAACAAAGACATCATAGAAATCCGATTTAGCACGCAACGGGTATATCCAAGAGAAGCGAGAAAAGTCATCAACAAAGGCAACATAGTACCTAAAACCATCAGAAGTAGAAACAGGCACAGGACCCTATAAATCACAATGGATTAAATCAAGAACAGCAGTAGAACGCTTTTCATTCAACGAAAAAGGTAAACGTTTACTCTTTGCCAATTGGCAAGATCCACAAAGACTAGGGTTTGGTAAAACTGAAGTAACAGATAAACAACCCTGCTTATTTAATAATGAAATAACTGAAAACGGGACATGCCCCAAACGTAAATGCCATAAATCAAAACTCGCTTTCAACCTCTTGACCCGAATCGCTGCAACCAAAGCTGGAATACCCCGATCAAGCAGATAAAGCCCCTGATTACACCTTCCCTGAGCCAGGATTTTCTTTGTGACCCGATTCTGAATCGCAAAGAACTTATCAGAAAATATGACATCGACAGGATAATCCGCAGTTAATTTGCTGATAGACAGTAAATTCTTGGTAATATGGGGTACGACAAGCACATCTAACAGCTTAACATCCTCAGATAAATTAGTGTTACCAATATGTGAAATATTCAAAACATTACCATTACCAACTATAACAGAACCGTTACCAGAATAGGACTCATGAGTGTCAAGAGCGGATAACTGGTTCGTCATATGTGCTGAGGCGCCTGAATCGAGATACCAGTCGGGTGTGGGATCCGAGACATTGCATGTTGAAGTAAATGCCTGAGCAAGGTGGGCAGCGGAGTTGGAATTAAGAGCATTCAAATATTTGGAGCATTTATCGGCGTAGTGTTCCCCGCGACACAACTGACACCTAGGAGGTCGACGAAATCCACCACCAGTAGAGTTGCCATCCCTCCTGCCAGAATTTCCATTACCACCAGAATGTCCATTACCTCCAGAAAAACCAGAAGAGCGAGAGGAGTGTTGGGGCTGCTGTTGGCTGCGGTTTTGCGAACGAAGAGGCTGCCGGGGATTACTCGAGTGTGAAGGCCCATCGCGAACAGCAGAGAAAGCAGCAGGCGTAGGAGAGGGACCCTCCATGGATCGTAACATCATGTCAAATTGCACCGCCTGATGCAAGAGATCCCGAAACGCCGGGATCGGAGAGATGGCCATACGGGTATCGGCGAAACCCGCAAACTGAATTCCCAATCCACGAAGGAACCAATGGCTTTTATCAGAGGAGTCAATCGGGCGACCAATAGCATGTAACTGATCACAAAGGTGTTTGAATTTTCGCCCATAATCTTCCACGGATAAGTCGCCGCGTCTAAGAGAAAATAACTCCTCACGTAGTTGATGTGAGCGAGAAGTAGAGGCATACACATATTCAAGTGCCTCCCACGCTTGATGTGCAGATGTGCAATCAATAACTTCAGACGCTGCATCGGGAGAGAGGGAGGTAAACAGAACACTGAGCAAGCGTTTGTCCTTCAAACGCCATGTCTAATATTCCGGATTCGGAGTCGGTTCGGCAGTAGCAGCAGTAGCGGGCGCACCAGCAGGCGTAACAGGTGGAATGGTAGAGGGAGGAGATGGAGATGTACCGTCAAGATGGCCAAGAATATCGAAGCATTCGGCCATGTGAATCGTTTGACGACGCCACATAAGATACGTGGACGAGTCAAGTTTTATTTGCATCATATTGATCATAGTGGTCACCGGAAGGGGATCGGTGGCAGAAGAAGTGGACATCTTGTCGATCGAGAGAAGAAAGGAGGGTACCAGTCCTTTGATATCACTCACCGAGAAGGAACAGGCGCTGGATGGAGGAGAAGTGACTGTTTCCGGCGAAGAAGAAAGGAAATAGATTAAGTTGCGGAAAAAAGAATTAGGGTTTGGATCGGTTATAAGGCTGATACCATGACAGAATGTGAATAACACATAAAGAAAGAATTGAGAGAAGAATTGAGAGAAGATCACTACTCTCTGGTGAGCCGTGAGCGTGTATATTCATATATATATACAAGTGAGATTACAAACAAACTCCCATAATTGTGGGAAGATTTGGTTAATATAAGATAAATCTAAATAAGAGAAAATATCTAAACAAACAATTTATGATTCTAAATTATCCCTATTACCTTCTAAGTGAGTTATCCATTGTTATTTTTGTAACACCCCGTTATCTCTCTTTCTGACTTTTCTATTTTTCATATATATTTCTACCTTTTTACTCTCTATCTTAGATAAGAACATATAAATCTTATTAGGTATCCATCCTTATACCACCACTTATTTACCCAATTTGTCATTCATTTTATTCATAAACAATCATTTATTTACAAATGAACTCCACAATACCCTATCATACCATCAACTTATATACTTCATGAATAAACTAATCAATATTCATTTGACCATAATAAAATTGTATAGAGGGAGTATATGGATTGGTGAGGGTGACAAATTGTAGAAAGAGAACAAAACATATTGGACCACTAAATAAAGCCCATTCCTTCCCAAATTGTGCCTCATTTCCCTTTAGGGCCCTTCCGACCTACTCATGTATTATGAAGCCCTACCTTCCTATTTGTAGGAGAACCCAATTGCTGGATAGGCATGAAATTAAACGACTAAAAATAAATTATCGAATCCAGCTTTGAGTTTTAAAAAATTGAGCTCAATTGAGTTTGAGCTTCGAATTTCATAATCAAGCCAAGTTCGAGTTTGACACTATTCAACTTAACTCTCCTCATTTACAACCCGTACCCGCACCTCATTAGGCAGGGCCTGGCCGACGTAGGAAAAAAAAAAAAAAAAAAGAAACCCAGAGGCGGTCAAGAGCAAGATAAGAAAAGATGGTCTCAATTCCAATTTGTACGCTTATTTACAAGTGTCATTCTTATCAAAATGGTTCAACCAATCGTAACATGTTTATCACGTACATCATCATCAGAACGAGCAATCGCAACGCCCCCTGAGTCGACTTCATCAACGTAAACGTCTTCTGCATTATCATCACCATTTTCAGACCCTGAAAAAGCATCCATTTCCTTGTCAGGACAGTCGATTTGCACACACTCAGCAACTGAATTGTAAGCAGAGCTGTTGTGTTCCGAATCATGGCTCCTGTTGGACGGCGTCAGCTCTTCCTTCCTCACCACGTTGAACACTATCCCGTTCTGAATCCGTTCGGGCTGTAAAAGATCGCCTTCACCCACCATAATGCTCGAATTTCCCCCACTCCCAGGAGTTCTAACACCAAAATCTCTCTGCTCGTTTTCTGTGTCTGATGAGTTCCTATCTGGTGTCGTAACCCTCAACCCTTGATGGATTTGATCCCGTCCGCCCATCTGGATCGACCCGTTGTTCAACGGGCCGATAGGCAAATTCTGTACAAAGTCGATGAATTTATCTGCTGAGGTTGTCCTCATCAATGGACCGCCGGATCTTGTCCAAGAATGGTGATCGACGCTCTCAGATTCACTATCGCTACCGTCGTGTGGGTGGCGGTGCGTGCGCCAATTTCTGGCGGTGGAGCCCCCTACACCTTGGTGGAGAGACGCGGCGACATCTGCAAGTAGGTCTTCCTCGAGAGAACCGGTCGAATTTTCTCGGTTAAGGACGTTCCAAGACGGGATTCTTTTTGATGCGTTAAATCGGACGGTGCTGCTGAGGCCATGAGACGAAGCAGCAGCTGCTCGTTCAGCACTTCTCTTCAATCGACGCATATGGTTGAGTATCGCAACACACTCATCAAGAGCGAGCTCGATCCCACAATTTGCTTTTATGGCTGAGAGTTTCTCCCAACTGCATCTTCTGCCCTGGTTTGCTGACTTTTGAAGTTCCGCATGAGATGGATTTTGTATTATCTTCGATAACTGGAAACACGAAAGGAACAATCAAAACGATGAATGACTAAAACGACCACAGAGGATTATCACATAGGATATTAGAAGATCTGACCTAGAATTAAGAAACATCAATAAAACTCAACACAACCAAATGATGACCTTAAAAGCACGCTATCTTAGTGTTGCATCTCTGAAAACAAACCGACAACATATGTGTTACGAGACATACCTGAGCTAAAGTAGCGGGCATTACAACAGTGACATCACCCTCCCAATCCTGAGCAAATAGCTTAGCAAGTCCCCCCAATGGAAATCCAAGCTCCATTATCTGATTGCATCTGTGTTTCACTTCCATCTCAGCTAGATGAGCAAGCTGCACAGTGACATAATAATTATCACTTAAAAGTGTCGAACTGTTTACGTAAGCAAAAATGAGATATATCCATTTCACAGATTGAACTAATTCCCAGCAGAAAAAAATTAGTGAATAACAGAAGAATGAGAAAACGCAGAACAATTTGTACTTGCTACATACATTAGTGATTAGTCTCCACGTATTAAGAAAAACAGCAGATTCCTCGAGTTTCTAATTTCTAAACATAGTTCATGAATATACACTTTTCCCCCGGTTCTTGTAGATTGGCACAGTCACTGAACAGACTGAAAATGTGGCACTGAGCATATTTATAATCTTTAATAGCTTCAGGTCCGTAAAATACAATTACTTTTTATTCCTACACAGCCCTTTCCTTGCGACATTATTTCTGCAACCAGTTAAACAACTGTAATAGATAGTTTTTCTTTTTTCTACTTAAGCTATAGCAGCTCGTTGGAACATAAAAAGTCTATAAGTATCCACACACCAGCAACAATCAAGAATCCAAACAACTTAAGGTGAAAGCTGAAATCAATGAGCACACACAAGATCATGAACTCCAACTATTATTTAGTTACACGTTTGAGAATTTCAAGGCAGATACGAGTTCACAAGCCAATAAATAGCAGCATAACTTCTGAAATAAATTAGCCAATAGAAACATACCTTTGCAGCAAAATTGCCTCCGTAAGCTCTAACAATCTCCTTCAACCTCAGTAATGGTGCGATGTGAGGGTTTGCCTGACTCACTATAAAATGATTCACATTAAAAAGTTCTTTCAACTGCATCATGGGCAAATCAATCTCCAAACTACCATCTCTCCAACGACGTGCAGAAGCGCCTTCAGTCTCTTCAGGCCCCAAATGAAAAGGCGGATGATAAGGAACAATTTCTCCACTTCTATCCTTTGCCATAAGTTCCTGAGCTTCAAAAAGACCAGGAAAAGCACAAGAAGCAGTTACAGCACTCCATATGACGACATGTGGCGACGTCAAGTAGTTAAGGCATCTAGGAGGCTCGTGCTTCCTTGGTGAACAAACCGTAATACCTAAGATTCGCCCCGTCATATCATACGCTTCTTGGAAAGTCAGATTATTCGTAAGGTGTCTCAACATTATCTGCAATTGTCTGATCTCGTGAACAGCCCCCTGTGTCATCACCCTCTTGAAAACTGCAAAAACACCACCCATCTGATCGAAAAATTGTATAGAATGCCAAGAATCCTCGAAGAAACTCTGAAGCTCAGGCCACGACCTTGTTGCAACTAGCGAACACATTATTGATCCCACGCTAGACCCAGCGATTATCCGTGGTAAAAGCTTATGTTCTACCAACGTTTTCACCACTCCCACATGAAAAGCTCCCAACGAAGCACCCCCACTTAAAAGTAATGCTGTCCTACCAAAAGCATGCCTAGTTTCATGCATGAAGGCAAGCTTTTCCTCCAAAAGAAGCTCCTCTGAATCAGAATCGCACACCATTCTTAGTTGTGTTGTGACTTCATCTATGTACTCCTTTATGAGTTTTGGGACATGGAGTCTCCCTTTGTGGAGCTCAGGATTGCACATATTACCTAAATTCCTAACAAGGTCAGCCCTCATACAGAATATGATATCTCTAAGAGAATCCTCTTGACGACGCTGGCGAAGCTCTTGAAGTTTATTTCTTACAAGTTCTTCGTCGTATAGATCTGCTTCGTTCAGTCTAGGAGTCTCTTTATCCATCATCTTAGCAGCATGAGCCCACTCCTCATAAGTTAATGCAGCTCTCATCATATTCCTCCAGAACTTCCTCCTATACGCCATTTCCGCCCTCATTTTAACCTTCGTGTAGCGTTTCAACAAGAAAGCAATCAACGTCATCATCACTAGAATCCCTTGTGGATTCCGAGGATGAAACCATGAAATTACAGGGGACAAATACTTCCCCAAATAATTCTTGAACTTGTACAAGTACATTAACAACATCCTAAATAATTGATGCCTTAAATGCGACATATTTTTGCAGAACAAGACTCTATACGCAATGGTTCGACCAACAACCGTGGAAGGCCCAATGGAGAATGAATCCACTCTAGCTTCATTGCTTATATCCATACCTTCAGCTAAATAAAGCAATTAATTTTAAATATTAAATTCTATCCAAATATCAAGAATTGAAATATCTATGCAAACCTTCCAAATTAACCCTAATTGAACTAGCTAATGGGATTTTCAGCAATGCAAAACAGAGATTCCTCGATAAATCAATACCTTAAACATGAAAAAGAAAACAAAGGAAGGAAATCGACATACCTCTCAAGCAGAACAATTTGACAATGAATCGACAAAAATATCAGCTATAAATACAAGAAAAATCACTCTTCCGCCTCTATTGATTCTCCAAAATAAAACCCAGAAATCAGAAATTAAAAACCCACAATTGTGCCCTCAAGATTCAATCTTTAAAGGGGCCCTCTTGATCGAACCTTCAAAAGGCCGTCCCCCAGATCAACCCCACAAAATAACTTACTAGATCGACTAAAATGGCAAAAAAATGAAGTGATAGAAGAAGTCGGTTTTCCGCAAACTGATGTTTATTATACGAAACTAGCAGCTGCTTAAAATATTCATATTTTATTAAATGCGTGCACATAAGTATACTAAGCAATTTATCAAACACGCTATGTGCATAGGGATTGGAAACGCAATAAAGATTGGGATCAGATTGGATAACGACGTGAATTTGCAGTTCAGGAAAAGGATAAGGAGGACACGACACGACTCGACTGTGCGTAATACTTATTGAAATTTGTCGATTTTCTTTTATTTCTTATCTTTTATCTTGGTCGTTTTTTTGCTTCAGATGGCTATGGAAAGTCTCTACTTTCAGAGGACACAAAGAAAAAAAGGCGTGATGGTTGAAGAATCTCTAATTTTATACCGTCTGTTTTGAAAATTTCTGGAAGCGTTATGAATTATGATCAAATTGGGAAGGAATAATTATGTAAACATGGTTCGTTAAGCCGTGTCTAGAGCTGTCAGAACGGGCTAACGGGGCAGTGCAGTTCATAACCCACCTCAACCCATCATTTTGCGGGTTTTGGCGGGCTGGTCCATGGCGGGGACGGGTTGAAAAATACCCAACCCAATCCATGACGGGTTGCGGGTTAGCCCACGGACTTTTATATAATATATTTATTTTTTACTTTTTCACATTTATTCTTATAATAAATTTTAAACAATACATTAATAATTACTAAAAATAAAAAAAAATAAAGTATGAATAAATTTGAATAATCTTTAATTAAATTCACCACGTGAATAATTTTAATCTCTTATAATTAAAAAGTAAACCTTAAAAAAGATTTTTTATTTAACTAACAAATCAATCGAACTAAAATTTAAACAAGGTTTAATGGGAAAATCAACTCAATTATAAGTAACAAAAATATAGAATATTCAACGAAAGTTATAAAAGAGATTCAAATCTACATTAAACAAATCAGCTCAATTTTGTTTAGAATGATATTTTATAATTTTGTATATTGATTTAAAGTTGAATTGAATCAATAAATTTCTAATATCACATTTTTACTTACAATCATAGTTCAACTTAATAAAAATGCGTTACTGTTTCATTAAACCATAAAAAATAAAAAATAAAATTTAAAAAATAAAAAGCCCGCGGTCCAACCCGCCCCGTCCGCGGTCCAACCCGCCAAAATCCACAATCCATACGGTCTAGCCCAAATGGGCCTGCGTTTTAAACGGACTTGTATTATTCAATCCAACCCACCTTTTTAATAGGCGGAGGCGGGCCGACCTAACGGGCCTAGCCCATTTTGACAGCTCTAGCCGTGTCAAAGTGTTCATGACATAATAAATTTGAGTTTAAATAGGTCAATAATATTGAAAACTTCTATGATTAAATAGGCTTACTTTTTAAAAATAGTTACACATCCCCTTATATACTAATAGGGAGTTTAAATTGATGATGTGTCATTTTGTGGTTAATTTGGCTTATGTGTCATTTTGTGGTTGATTTGGCTTATGTGTCATAATTTAATGAAGTTTTTAATTTTAAAAAGTATGATGTGTAATTAAGTTATTGGTTGAGTATGATATGATTAATAAACTCTTTCCAAATATTATATTCTTATTATTTTAACATTGACTAATTAAATTAAATTTTATTTTATTTACTTAACTTTATTTTAGTATTCATTTTATTCTTTAGTTTAATTTATTTTAGAACTATTTAATGTTTTTCTGAGTAAAATGCATTAATCTAAAATTTATTTTTATTGGGGTGTACAATTCTTTATTTAATTAGTTAATCAATTGTATTTTATAATTACTTTTATCTTATATTTCAAGTAATCTTTTCTTCAATTATTTTAAATTTAATATAAGTTTAATGCATTTAAAAAATAGAGCTCGAAAATATATATGTAAAACTCATTATATAATTTTATACATAATATTTATTATATAAATAATTATATTATTTTACAAGATTACCAAATTTGTTATATATACATAATACACTACTTCTATAGTATATAATCCCCTTATATACTAATAGGGAGTTTAAATTGATGATGTGTCATTTTGTAGTTAATTTGGCTTATGTGTCATTTTGTGGTTGATTTGGCTTATGTGTCATACTTTAATGAAGTTTTTAATTTTAAAAAGTATGATGTGTAATTAAGTTATTGGTTGAGTATGATATGATTAATAAACTCTTTCCAAATATTATATTCTTATTATTTTAACATTGACTAATTAAATTAAATTTTATTTTATTTACTTAACTTTATTTTAGTATTCATTTTATTCTTTAGTTTAATTTATTTTAGAACTATTTAATGTTTTTCTGAGTAAAATGCATTAATCTAAAATTTATTTTTATTGGGGTGTACAATTCTTTATTTAATTAGTTATTCAATTGTATTTTATAATTACTTTTATCTTATATTTCAAGTAATCTTTTCTTCAATTATTTTAAATTTAATATAAGTTTAATGCATTTAAAAAATAGAGCTCGAAAATATATATGTAAAACTCATTATATAATTTTATACATAATATTTATTATATAAATAATTATATTATTTTACAAGATTACCAAATTTGTTATATATACATAATACACTACTTCTATAGTATATAATCCCCTTATATACTAATAGGGAGTTTAAATTGATGATGTGTCATTTTGTGGTTAATTTGGCTTATGTGTCATTTTGTAGTTGATTTGGCTTATGTGTCATAATTTAATGAAGTTTTTAATTTTAAAAAGTATGATGTGTAATTAAGTTATTGGTTGAGTATGATATGATTAATAAACTCTTTCCAAATATTATATTCTTATTATTTTAACATTGACTAATTAAATTAAATTTTATTTTATTTACTTAACTTTATTTTAGTATTCATTTTATTCTTTAGTTTAATTTATTTTAGAACTATTTAATGTTTTTCTGAGTAAAATGCATTAATCTAAAATTTATTTTTATTGGGGTGTACAATTCTTTATTTAATTAGTTATTCAATTGTATTTTATAATTACTTTTATCTTATATTTCAAGTAATTTTTTCTTCAATTATTTTAAATTTAATATAAGTTTAATGCATTTAAAAAATAGAGCTCGAAAATATATATGTAAAACTCATTATATAATTTTATACATAATATTTATTATATAAATAATTATATTATTTTACAAGATTACCAAATTTGTTATATATACATAATACACTACTTCTATAGTATATAATCCCCTTATATACTAATAGGGAGTTTAAATTGATGATGTGTCATTTTGTGGTTAATTTGGCTTATGTGTCATTTTGTGCTTGATTTGGCTTATGTGTCATAATTCAATGAAGTTTTTAATTTTAAAAAGTATGATGTGTAATTAAGTTATTGGTTGAGTATGATATGATTAATAAACTCTTTCCAAATATTATATTCTTATTATTTTAACATTGACTAATTAAATTAAATTTTATTTTATTTACTTAACTTTATTTTAGTATTCATTTTATTCTTTAGTTTAATTTATTTTAGAACTATTTAATGTTTTTCTGAGTAAAATGCATTAATCTAAAATTTATTTTTATTGGGGTGTACAATTCTTTATTTAATTAGTTATTCAATTGTATTTTATAATTACTTTTATCTTATATTTCAAGTAATTTTTTCTTCAATTATTTTAAATTTAATATAAGTTTAATGCATTTAAAAAATAGAGCTCGAAAATATATATGTAAAACTCATTATATAATTTTATACATAATATTTATTATATAAATAATTATATTATTTTACAAGATTACCAAATTTGTTATATATACATAATACACTACTTCTATAGTATATAATCCCCTTATATACTAATAGGGAGTTTAAATTGATGATGTGTCATTTTGTGGTTAATTTGGCTTATGTGTCATTTTGTGCTTGATTTGGCTTATGTGTCATAATTCAATGAAGTTTTTAATTTTAAAAAGTATGATGTGTAATTAAGTTATTGGTTGAGTATGATATGATTAATAAACTCTTTCCAAATATTATATTCTTATTATTTTAACATTGACTAATTAATTTAATTTTATTTTATTTACTTAACTTTATTTTAGTATTCATTTTATTCTTTAGTTTAATTTATTTTAGAACTATTTAATGTTTTTCTGAGTAAAATGCATTAATCTAAAATTTATTTTTATTGGGGTGTACAATTCTTTATTTAATTAGTTATTCAATTGTATTTTATAATTACTTTTATCTTATATTTCAAGTAATTTTTTCTTCAATTATTTTAAATTTAATATAAGTTTAATGCATTTAAAAAATAGAGCTCGAAAATATATATGTAAAACTCATTATATAATTTTATACATAATATTTATTATATAAATAATTATATTATTTTACAAGATTACCAAATTTGTTATATATATACATAATACACTACTTCTATAGTATATAATCCCCTTATATACTAATAGGGAGTTTAAATTGATGATGTGTCATTTTGTGGTTAATTTGGCTTATGTGTCATTTTGTGGTTGATTTGGCTTATGTGTCATAATTTAATGAAGTTTTTAATTTTAAAAAGTATGATGTGTAATTAAGTTATTGGTTGAGTATGATATGATTAATAAACTCTTTCCAAATATTATATTCTTATTATTTTAACATTGACTAATTAATTAAATTTTATTTTATTTACTTAACTTTATTTTAGTATTCATTTTATTCTTTAGTTTAATTTATTTTAGAACTATTTAATGTTTTATGAGTAAAATGCATTAATCTAAAATTTATTTTTATTGGGGTGTACAATTCTTTATTTAATTAGTTATTCAATTGTATTTTATAATTACTTTTATCTTATATTTCAAGTAATTTTTTCTTCAATTATTTTAAATTTAATATAAGTTTAATGCATTTAAAAAACAGAGCTCGAAAATATATATGTAAAACTCATTATATAATTTTATACATAATATTTATTATATAAATAATTATATTATTTTACAAGATTACCAAATTTGTTATATATACACAATACACTACTTCTATAGTATATAATCCCCTTATATACTAATAGAGAGTTTAAATTGATGATGTGTTATTTTGTGGTTAATTTGGCTTATGTGTCATTTTGTGGTTGATTTGACTTATGTGTCATAATTTAATGAAGTTGTTAATTTTAAAAAGAGGTAATTGCAAATTAAATAACGACCTTTCGCTCATTTGCAATCTAATCTAAACCTTAAAAGAATTGCAAATAAATCACAAACTTTAAATATTATTGCAAATTAGTCTTCTTACAAGTTTACTTTGTCCCTAAATCATAACTTTTGATATTTGGTTTGATTGAAAAACAATATTGTTTTATTAAGGTGTTGTTTTGTCATTAAGAAGTCTAAATTATGTTAGATTCGAACACAATTAAAATTGTCAAAAAGACTAAATTGCAACTATATTTAAAGTTTGTGATTTATTTGCAATTACCTTAAAGTTTAGATTAGATTGCAAATGAGGAAAAGGTTATGATTTAATTTGTAATTAACTAAAATATTTATTTATTTAATTGTGTAATGGTTGATATGGAATGTTTACTTACAATTTATTAAGAGTTATTTTAATATTATTTACATTATTTGTTTTCGAACTTTTATAATTTTTTAAAAAGTTATTTTCATATTTATTAAATGTAAGGTGTTGTGGTTGATATTGAAGGTTGACTTACAATTTATTAAGAGATATTTTAATATTACTTAAATTGTTTGTTTCCAAAATTTTATAATTTTTTTTTAAAAGTTGTTTTCATATTTATTAAATTTCAATGTCACATTTCGTTTGATTCTCACAAATTTTCAAAGAAATTTACTTTATAAAATTAACTAACATAACATAAGTGTAATTATTTAGTATAATTCAAAATATTAAGTTTAATTTTATAATAAATATAATTAAAAAAATGTTAAATTTTTTTAACAAAATAATTATAATTCTGCGAAATCATTTTTTAAAAAATATAATTATAAAAATATGAAAAATTAAATTAAGTAAATAAATAAAAATTTATTATTAAATATTTAAAATTCCGTGTAATACACGGTTCTACACTAGTAAACTTAAATTTGAATATACATTTTGAGTATTGATATAAAGTTGAGCATAAATTACTTATACTATTAGTTTGGTAATAAAATTACATGTTTGACTCATATTAAAAAATAATTCAATACAATACCTTATGATATTTGAGAGCAGCACTTGCACAAAATCAAAAGGGCGCGGCTAAAGGCGCCCGGATTTCCTATGAGTACACCCACCAAACATTTTTTTAATTTGTCAGAACATGTGAAATGTCCAATATACCCCTGGGGTAAAATTTATGAAAAAACGAAGATGAGTACACCCACCCATTCTATTTCACCACCACCACCTCTCCTCCACCCCACCACCATTCAACAAAAAAAATTCTAAAATTGCAACAAAAATTAACCTAAAACACCAACTGTTCAAAAAATTTCTAAAACAAACATGTTCGAAATTTTTTCCAAAACAAACTCAACATGTTCGAAAAAAAATTCAAAACAAACACAGTATGTTCGAAAAAAAATTCCAAAACAACTCAAATTTGTTCGAAAAAAAAGATCGAACATCTTGTTCGAAATTTTTTCCAAAACAAACTCAAGTTGTTCGAAATTGTTTCCAAAACAAACACAATATGTTCGAAAAAAAAATTCAAAACAACATAAATTTGTCCGAAAAAAAAAATTGAACATGTTGTTCGAAATTTTTTCCAAAATAAACTCAAGTTGTTCGAAATTTTTTCCAAAACAAACTCAAGTTGTTCGAAATTTTTTCCAAAACAAACTCAAGTTGTTCGAAATTTTTTCCAAAACAAACGCATTATGTTCGAAAATAATTCCCAAACTTCAAAATAAATCCTAATTTTTTTTTCTAGAAAATCCTAATTTTTCAAACCTAAACTTACCTGTTAGCGGCGGCGGCGAAGGGGAGGAGCACTACGGCCGCGGCGAAGGGGAGGAGGGGGTGGGCGGCGGCCGCGTCTGTGGGGAGAAGGGAGGGCGGCGGCCGCGACTGTGGGGAGAAGGGAGGGCGGTCGTGGCGAAGGGGAGGAGGGGGTAGGCGGCGGCCGCGAACGAGGTTGCTGGGGAGGGCGGCGCGACGGAGAGGTCTGTGCGACGAGGAGGGCGACGCGACGGGGAGGGCGGCGTTGGCGGAGTGGGTGCCGCCTGCCGGCGAAGCATCGCAAGAATTGTGGGTGTCTCAATTGTTGAGAAAGAGAGAGGATGAAAAAGGGCGAGGAAGGCTAATTGAATGAATGGAGGGCAATCTTGGGTTTTTCAGGTGGGTGTCTTCATCCGTTTTGTGTGTGTTCTCATCCTCTGGGTGTACTCATAGGAAACCCGGGTGCCTTTAGCCGCGCCCAAATCAAAATTGAGTTTTACTTTAGAGAAAAATGGAATAACGATCCAAGGCCCATAAGAACTCTGTATTGGGCCATTTGCTAAGATTGAGTGGTCTATCTAATTCGATGGTCCAAGCTATATCCCCTCCAGCTTTGTTAAGTATATTCTTCTTCTCTATTTATTAATTTAATATTCGTGTAAAATATTCAATTTGTCATTTTAATAAATCGTTAATGAGATAGATACACCCCTTTAAATTTGAAAATCTAACCCTAATTTTTGCAGTAGCCACCAACACTTGTGGCTACCGCCACCTTTGATGACACCGCCAACTCCCCACTACCCAAACATTTTTAAAAACAAATTAGAAATCTAAAAAAAACATATTTTTGATAAATCAGTGTCGATCGACAGTGATTTGTCGAAAATAAAGTCTATGGTCGAAAATAACGTGTCAAGAAAAAACACACTCATCGACAAGATTTCGTCAAAATAAACACTGTCGTCGATAAAAAAAATATCGACGGTAGTGTTTATTTTTGACACATTATTATCGATTTTTTTTTAATCATCCATCAACGTGGGCGCGGCGAGCAATTTTTTCAAGGATTACGACGGGGGAGGAGGAGCGGCGCCGCCGACGATTGTTACAAAAAAAGGGGGGATAGCGTCTGAGATCGCGCACAGGGGTGGGGACGGTGTCTGGGGTCGCGCGCAGGGGTGGGGACGACGGTTGGGGCCGCGCACAGGGTGGGGGACGGTGGAGTGGAAGGGGTGTGTTGCATAAAAGGAAAAGGAAAAAAAAAAGGAAGAGTGGGGTGGCGACGCTCGACAGAGGGAGGAGGAGGCTGGGCAGCGCCGACACTGGGCAGAGGTGGCAGTTTGGTGGAGGGAGAAAGGAAGAAGAAGAGTTAGTTCTAGAGTTTTTTTGAAAATTGCGGAACAGGAAATGAGGAAATAAGAAAAATGAAAAATTGGGGTATTTTGGGTAATTTGAGGGAAAAGTACATCTAACAAGAGGGACATTAATCGGGGGAGTATACTTAACAAGACTGGAGGGGTATATAACGTGGGCCAATTCTGTAGAAGGTTTCTTGATTGGGCCATATCATATGCTGCTGCCTAAATGTTGTAATTAAAATGGGCCTAAGCTCAACTAGTCATTACCATAAGGCCACGGATAAATGCCCCCCTATTTATTATGTGTTCACCCTCTAGATGACTTCACCCCCCAAAATATGAGTTCACCCCCCATAAAATACCACATATAACCTTTTCTCCTCCTCCCACAATTAATATACAATACAAAATATTTTGAGTTCACCCACAATTCAAAAAAAATCCCCCTTGGAGTAAAATCGTGCAATTTTCGTTGTTATTGGAAATGATTTAGACTTTTAGTTGTTCAATATATGTGTAATGTATTTCGTTTCCGAGTTTTTTTTACAAAAATCGTGTTTTACAAAAACTCAGCACTGGTTCGCCGAGTTTTATGAGATTTTTCGAAAAAAAATTCCACGTTATGAATCAAAACTCGGCCAACTTTTCCATGTTTTGATTCAAAACTCAGCGATCGAGTTTTGATTCATAACGTGGAAAATTTGGCCGAGTTTTGATTCATAACGTGGAAAAGTTGGCCGAGTTTTGAATCGAAACGTGGAAAAGTTGACCGAGTTTTGATTCATAACGTGGAACTTTTTTTCGAAAAATCTCACAAAACTCGGCGAACCAGTGCTGAGTTTTTGTAAAACGCGATTTTTGTAAAAAAAACTCGGAAATGAAATACACTACACATATATCTATTACAACTACACAATCATGCAACAATACGGTCAAATAAAACAATAATATGAAATATAATCAATTATAAAAAAATAATATATTTTTGGTGGGGGAGAAATGCAAAACCCTGTTTTTTTTTTATGGGTGGGTGAACTCAGCACATAGGGGTAATATAGTCTTTTTATGTAATAGTTCAAAATATAAATGGGGGGTGGGGGTAAACACATAATATGTGGGGGTTAATTTATCCGTGGCCTTACCATAACTCCTCATTTCTACTGTATTTTATTACTCCTTCAAAAAAAAAAAAGAGTGTTGTTGTTTGAGTCAAACGTAAGTCAACCACAAATCGTTTACTTCTGGCATTTAGTTTACAATTTTGATTTATTGTAGAAATTTTTGGCGTTGATTGATAATAATTTTTCCAAGTGTGATTATTGACACAATGGTCCACGCGTTTAGATTTAATTTCGGACCACATTGTACGTACTGCACCCCATGTGACATCTCTTAGCTGTAGATCAATTGCAAATATATATAGTACTATTTTCTTCTATAATTGCAAGATAACTAACAAAAATTCCATTTTTATGAAATGGAATACTAGCTAGCTATAAATCATCATTCAAAGCTTTCTTTTCCCATTGTCGGTGCGCCAACTATGAATAATTTTCATTCAATATATTGTCAAGTAATGAAGAAAAAATGATATATGTATAATCAAACAACTAATGAATAAAAAATGATCATTTGATTATTTTATGCGTGTTGATAAAGGGAGAAGGTGGGGGTCTCTGGGGAGGGATTATAACATATGTATCATATTCTTTTAATCACGTTATTTGATTATTATCAGTGCAATAAAAGCATTAATTAAAAATATAATTGACGTGGTGAATTAAAACTCTTGAATGTGCAAGGTCTCATACACAGAGAAAAGATAGCGCATAATTTAATTGGGTTAGTTGAAGCTGGGACGGACCCAGAACTCGATGTTAGGGGGGCCGAAAAAAATAATGATCTAAAATATATTGTTGTTTTATTATATCTTATAGTATGGATAATTGAAAAAATGAACATTTGAATTATTGAACAATAAATACTTTATTTTTTTAATGTGATGTAAAATTAAAGAAATAATTAAATTAAACTATCACAGTTATATAACTTATATTTCTTCATCAATTTTATTTTAAAATGCTAAGTTGTTTATTTATATATATTCCATCACTGCATGAGTTAATTGCAAACCATTTCAAATATATTAAAGTAATACAAAAGTGGTCATTTTTTTATCAATTTTACAATCAATATACCTACAAAATAAATATTTTTATATATAAACATCAAATGTGCAATAAATAATTTATCTTGAGCCAACTTTTACAATAAATTCACCACTAAAATAATTTATTAAATTAATTTATCATTTTTTTATTTAATATATATATATATATATATAGGGTACAGTGGGGTGGGGGTGGGTGTGGGGGCCAAGGCCCCCCTGGAGCATAGCGTAGGTCCGCCCCTGAGTTGAAGTGTTTACTTCTTCTCTTTTTTTTTTTTTTTTATTATTATTATTATTATTTTCTCATTTTATAAAAAAAATTGAAGTGATTCTAAATTGTAGGAGTAACAAGCAATAAATCATAAACTAGCAATCTGTTCCATTTTTTATTCCTTTTCATGAACAAACAATCTCGACAGTTAATGTCTCAGATTGGATCCAATGGTGACCAAGGATATTCTAAGTACTCCATATGACTACACATTAATAATGTAAAATTAGTAACATTTATCATTTTTCACACTGATTAGAGATTTAGAGTACAAGAACCAAGAAAAAAAAAGGAAAAAATAAGTGCATTGAAGTCTTTTTAACTTTATTAAAATGATAAAATAAGAATGTAATGTAAAAAAATGTAACAATATAGATATAAATAAGTGAAAATTTTAATGGTAAAAATTATCGAAAAAAAAAGTTAAGTGCAAATCAGACTAAGAGAAAGTGTGAAAATTAATTTGAAATTATTACAAAATACACAGTATAGTGTATATTTACCATTTTGTCCATGTATATAATAATAATAAATAAAAATAAATTATAACATGGGTCTCTTTCCTATCAATTAAAAAAATTTATGGTAAGCCGGTCAACTAAAAAATAAGCCAAGTCAAGACTCCAACTTTGTGCAAGTCAAAACCGACCACAAAATTCAGAATTAAGTGATGACAATGACATATTTTTACTAAGAAAACTTTGTAAAAAAAGGGGAAAAAAAAAATCCAAATTGCTTAAAACCAAAATCCTGCTTTGAAGTTCAGACATCAGTTCCCATTTCTTGCAAAGAAAAAACACCTTCCAGATATATATAGGTGGTAAAAAAAAATCCAAAAAAAAATTTATAGCCAACTCATATCAGCAAATTCCATCATCAGTACACCTTTCTGTTTTTTTAGGAAAGTTACAACTGTAAGGATTTAAGGGAAGTTCTTAATTCAGAAAAATGATCTGGTATGCATATCTGCAATCTTGTGAGTCTTTGAATGCTGTTTGACTCCTCCGTTTTCTCTTTGGTAAGAAAATTAGAGCAGTGAAAAAGTTGAATCAGAACTCCGAATTGAAATCCAAGACAAATTCCAATGGGGTCTTTCGATTCATCACCAAATTATAAGAGGGCCACAACCAAATTAGATGGAAACAAAGAAAATTATCATGTAAGTTCTTTCTAGTTTCTTGAAATTAATTTTAGTTTCAAAGAAAGGCACATGAATATTACATGTTTTTTATAACTTGAATTTCTCTTGTGTTTATTTGGATGGTGTTTACTTTTGGGTTTTTGTGGTTTTGATAATCGATTTTAGAAATCCTGAAAATATGTGTTTTTCTTTTTGTATTCTTGATTACGTAAATATTTAATTTATGTCAAATCAATATAAAAAATTTTGGAATTTGTGGTGGAGTGTGTGTGGTGGGGGTAAATTTGGCCTATTGGAAAGTAAAAATCTTGAGAACTAACAAGTGGTAGATTGAATTAAAGCACTAAAATTTGGAATTTCCTATGTAATTTTATCAGGAGGGAGGAAGTGAATGTGATGACATGATATCTGTTGTTACTTGTTCATCTTGTGAATCAAGAATAAATGGACCTTATGCTCAACAACTTAACAGTGGAATCAAGCAAAGAAGCAAGCCATTTGGGAAAGTTAGATCATTCAGGAGAAGAACAAAACCAAGAGCTGTTGGATCTCCTGTTCCAGTTTCGGATGAGGATTCTTTACCCGATTCCTCCCATTCGTCGTTGCCTCACTACTTGCAGCCAACGACGTCTTCTCAAGGCAAGAAATCGCGTTCCCAGACGAGCTCTCACCATTCTGAATCCCCCTTAAGTGACAGAAGCTCTTCCCATCCAAAGTCTTTCCAAACTCTATCAAGATCTTCTAGCTTTAAAAATGTGAGGATTCTGAAAAAGAAGGCTAGTTTTAGGCCAAAAAGATCTTCATTGAGTTATCATAAGGTTTCTGATGATGTTGCTGTTGATAGAGCAACATATTCTTCGACTGTTAAGGATTCGAAGTTTCCTGAGGCATTAGAGCCTGAATCTGAGAGAAGTTCGGGTGTTAAAGTTTGTCGATACCATCATTGCTCGTTGCATGGGTGTGGAGGGGGCCATGATCCCGACCCCCCACCAAAGCGTTTCTTGTACAAAAAAAAGGCGCTCGTTGAAGAAGCAAAAGAGTATCATGCCTAGAACTGAATCGAGGCGTGGAGCAAAAAACTCTAAAAGCCCAATAAGTCCTATTGCTGAGCCATTGAATCAAGAAATTGTTGAATACAAGAATGTCGAGGATTCGGAATCTCAGCCATTTGGAGATGGATGTAAAGACATTGATGAGGCTATTCTTTTCGAATTTGCGTTTGGTGAAACCTCGTTCCCTGAGAGAAGCTACCACGAGAATCTTGACATTTTGAGAAAGTATTCTTCATCAAGTTGCTCTTGTCACAACAAAGAAGAAGTTATGTTGACTCCCTCTAGTCCTGATGAGTTCAGTAATGAGACTTCTCTTAGTGGAACTACTGATGTTTCGGTTATAAGTTCCCCGGCCCTTTTCAAGAAGCCAATTGAAGCATCCGGGCCAGAAACTCCTGTCGTGTCTGATGAAGTAGCTGAAAAGAAGAATGCGTTGTCGTACAGCCAAACTTCAAGTGATGGCAATTCCGAAGAAGAAGTAGAGCCGTCTAGAAATGAAACCGGAGATTCCAAAGTTGATGAGGTTGTTCAAGTTGAGACGAATTCTCCTGTCCTAACAGGAAACAAACTTCAGTTCAGCAAATCAAGACATATCAGCATGTGGCATATGATACATCAACATATGTCCTCAAACGAGCCCGTTCAAGGCGCTGACGCTGCCAATTCTCCGCTTGTAACAACTTCAAGCAAGGATTCGCCTGATTCAGATATAGACAATGAGTCAGAAACTCGAGAGATTGAAATCCGTAAAGTATCTGCAATCAAGCTTGTCCGAGAGGCGATTGAGAAGATTCTTCTTCCAGAGGTTCAAGACCAATCATCTGATGACCAGTCCGTGTCGAGTGAAAGCACTCCACGACAAGAAATCATCGAAAATAATCAAAGTAAAGGTAAGAAACAAACAAACACTACTTATATAGATGATCATGATATGCTTTGTTTAAGTCTTGATCATGAACATGTTTTTATTGTATTGCAGAGGTTGATAAAGCTAATTCGTCGTCTAGTCGAAAAGAAGAAAGTGTCACAGCCGATGATGCTTCAAGTGGAAAGACTGAAAAGCAGGTTGAGAAGAAAGCACCTAAACATTGGAGTTATCTGAAAAAGTGGTTTCTGCTTCAAAGATTCATCAGAGAATTGGAGAAGGTGAAGAAATTCAATCCCAAGAAGCCGCGGTATCTGCCATTAAGTCCTGATCCTGAAACCGAAAAGGTCAATCTTCGACCTCAAACGCTGGATGGCAGGAAGAATGCGGAAGAATGGATGCTCGATTATGCACTTCAGCAAGCCGTCAGTCAGCTCGCCCCTACTCAGAAAAGAAAAGTGTCGTTGCTCGTTAAAGCATTCGAAACAGTGGTCCCACAGCAAGAGGACTCTCAAGTTCAAATCAGAACCCCTAGGCTCAAAGTTAATAGCCTAGATGCTCCAATCTTAGCCTCTACAGTTCAAGAAAACATATTCAAGATGACAAATGAAACAAACAAGGCTTATCATCAAGATAAACCATCATCTGACAGCAGCCAAACGGACCGCAAGAAGCACATCGAAATGTGGCACACTATATATCATCATGTAGCAGCAGGCATTGCTGAAAAAGTTGGAAGGCAGCTTCTTGATGGATCAGAGGACGACGAAGCAGAAGAAAACGATGATTCAAATAATCTGAGAGGTGGGCTTACAAAATCTAATGCTCTCAAGCTAGTAAAAGAGGCAGTTGATGAAATCCTCGTCCCAGAAATTCAAGACGACTCGTCTGATACTCAATCAGTCACTAGTGAAGGCGCGGATTCAACGAGCAAAGAAGGAGAAGATACGAAAAGTGAGTCACCACAAGTCATCAAGAATTGGAGCAAACTGAAGAAGCTCATACTGCTTAAGAGATCCATTAGAGCATTGGAAAAAGCTCGAATATCTAAACCACAACCGAATCAGTTGGTCAGTCAGGCCCCTGATCCTGAGGCAGAGAAAGTCGACTTGAGGCGACAAATGATGGACGAAAGGAAGAAAGCCGAGCAGTGGATGCTGGACTATGCAGTTCAACATATCGTTACGAAGCTGACTCCTGCTCGAAAAAGACGAGTATCTATGCTTGTTGAAGCATTTGAAGCAGTTGTTCCAATTCCAGAGATTTGAAAAAAGTTCACATTTTGAAAATGTGTATCTGATCATCTGATGATATTGATCAAGGTAAAGCCATATTCATGATCAATTTCTGTTTATTGGTGTTTTCATGATAAATCAGAGATGAAAATTGGAAATTCTTGATGCAGATTCTCCAGGTTGCAGCATATTTTCTTGATGCAGGTGATCAGTATATATAAATTTTCAATTCACATATTTTTGATAGAGAAGAGTTTTTTTTTTTTTTCAATTTTTTTGGTATTTGATTGCATTAAATCCATCTGTTTGTATTGTATATGTATATGACAATGTATCTGTTAAATTTTAGGTTTGATGTAAATGAAAATTTGTTCTTTAATCTTTCTGTTTGTTTTTCTGACAAAGAGTGGATCAAAAATGTTTTGTAAGCCATGTTCGTAATTTCTTACCAAAATAATTTAAAACATCTGTCTAAAACAAGAGTGCAGAGGCGGAATATGTATTCGAACGAATTTTAGCTATCTAGATATAAATACAAAACATTAATTCAATAAAATCAGGAAATTATAAAGAGAACCCAGAAAAAATTACAAAAATTAAGCAGAAAAAATATACTCCAGTTTTTACTCTTAAACAATGAAACAGCCAGGTTAAAATGAGTATTGATTAGAGTCTCAAAATAAAACAGCCAGGTTAAAAAAATGCTTAGAACACTTTTTATGATTGGAACTTTAAAGTCCGTGATTTTTTACTCAAACCTACGAGAAATAATAGGCTACCACCCAAAACTTCCACAATTTTTTGGTAATACTAAAATATACAAAATCGACGTAAAAAGTCTAGAATACCCTCATATTAAGTTAAATTTTCCATTTCCTCTCAATTGTACACTCTGCATCTTCCCAGATCAGTTTGTTGCAGTCGATTTCCCCCAAAAAAAAGAAAATGGACAAAATCTCATTCTCTCAACTACTCTCTCAGCTTCAACAATTTGAATTCAAATTCCATTTTCGTCTGTATGTCATTGTTCAGATCCTCCTCCTCTTCATTTTCGCCTATTTTAAGGTTTGTATCAAAACCCCAATTTTTTGGTGTTTTTTCTTTCATTCGTCAGTTTTATCATCGAAATTCTCTCTAATTCGTGAAATATGCTTCAATTTTATGTTTCATTCGAATATCCCCGTTCAGGGTTCATATTTTAGTTGTTTTTTCTTCAATTTCCCCTTCATTCCAGTCGTTCTTAGCAGTGTTCTCTTCAATTTTTTGATAGGGCATATTCTTGATCTACCTCAAAGTTGCTCTGTTTCCGTATTTTATCCACCTTTAGGGGATGGATTACTCCGTCATCGCTGCTGTCATTTATAATGGGAAGTCCAAGTTGATCAATATGGATGGAAGTTCAAAGTTCGAAGGTTTTGTTAAGCAGTTTACGGGTACGTTTGGTGACTTATATTTGGACAATTTGTCATTTAGCTTCTATATTGGAGGTGTTCAAAACTGTGTTTTGGATTGTGACAGTGATTTGAGAAATATGTGTTTTCTTTGTCATCAGTCATCCCAGAATTTAGTAGTTGTTAATGTTATGAATAAAGTTTCAGAAACCATCCCCTGTAATATGATGGGTAAGGAAAATTGTGATCCTCTTTTAGGAAAAGAATTTGAGCCAACTAATACATCTAGTTTAATGGGGAAGGGAACTGGGTCTCATTTACTAAGTAGTCAAAACTCTGGAAAAAAAAGTATAAGAGAGGATAATCCAACTCCAACCGAGTTCTCGGGTGATGGCAGCATCCCCTACTTCGATGTATGTCCCATTGAGAAGAGGAAGCCTTTGTTGTCGGATGATTGGGGGGAGATTATGAAACCAGGCGTTGGGCTTGAATTTGTAGGCGGTGCAGCTGAGTTTAGGGTGGAACTCATAAAGTACACTACTCAAATTGGGTACAAGTTTAAGTATTTCCGTAATGATCCGAGATATATTCACGCTGTTTGTACGGATCACAGCCGCTGTGATTGGTTTATAAAAGCTAAGCGTCGAGCCGTCAATTCCCATTTTGTGGTATCAAAGGCTTGCCTAGTACATACTTGTGTTGGAAAGTTAGTAATGGAGAAAAAGAATAGGGTGGGCGCTTCAATTATATCTACTTTAGTTTTGGAGAAGGTGAAATCCAATCCAACAATTAGTGGGAAAAATATAATTCTAGATGTAAAACAAGATTATGGGATGGATATCCCTTATTGGAAGGCATGGCGCAGCATTGAGGCAGCGAGGGACGAGATATTTGGGAGCTTTCACGAGTCTTATGATCAACTCCGATGGTATTGTGACGCTATTATTCGTACAAATCCTGGTAGTGTCGTAGATCTTCAAAAAAAAACCCCAAACCAATCATTTTGAAAGATTATTTGTAGCTTTCAAAGCATGTATAGATGGTTTTAAGTATTGTCGTCCAATGCTCTTCGTCAACGGCACCTTCATGAAGGGGCGGGCTAAAGGTGTTATGTTAGCAGCAACTGCTAAGGACGGTGACAACGGTACATCCCTATATATTCTTGACTTAATGATACCTTAATATTGTTTTATATATTTTATATGTTTATTATTGTTTTTATTAGTTGGCTTTAAAACGGTACTTTTGATTTGTATTATAGTTGTGATACATTGATCATTTATGGTGTGTGCAGGGTTGTTCCCAGTTGCATTTGCAATCGTATCTGCTGAAACAAAGGATAATTGGATATGATTTTTGAAAAAGTTGCGCGATTTTGTAAAACACGATAAACAGGTTATGTACATTTCCGATAGAAACAAAGGGTTAATGGCAGCATTCCCAATAGTTTAAAGTCCGTGATTTTTTACTCAAACCTACGAGAAATAATAGGCTACCACCCAAAAATTCCACAAATTTTTTGTAATACTAAAATATACAAAATCGACTTAAAGTCCAGAAGCTGGAAATCGAGTCGACACTTAAAAGTCCACCAAGACCGAGTCTTGCATCAGATAGTAGCAAACAAATTTAATTTGTACTATTTACCTCATTAATTGGAAAAATCTTCATGTGATAAGAATCATAAGATCTGGTCCTTTTTTATTTCCCAAATAAATCGGAATCTTCAAGAGATACGATTTCACATTACATCGATTTATCATTCAATTGAGTTGTTGTCATATAAAATTTAGAAGATATTGGGTATAAGACGAAGTTCTATCTTTATCGTTTATATATATTATTTTGCTGCAATTTGAATTATAATTTGGATAAAATTATAAGTTTATGGGTTATATATTGTACTCCATCCAGTTTCAGGGTTAGTCTTATGTGAAATATTGCATAAATGCATTTCATCCCAATTAGGCAAGTCAAAACCCTAAGTCCAAAAATCAAATTAAGTCAATTTTAAAAAATTCGCGGGTCATAGGCCTGGATCCGGATTGCCCAGAAAATTCGCGAGTTGCAAACAGGTGGTTTACTACATAACCAAAATATTGTTACTACAAGGCCAAAATATTACCACTACAAGGCCAAAAATTTAATACTACATGTCAAAACATTCTGAAAAATTCACCAAAAAATAAAGTCTCCAAAATATTTTTGAACATGTAGTAATACACTTTTGACCTTGTAGTGATAAAATTTTGGTCTTGTAGTAACATTGTTTTAGTCATGTAGTAGCCGAATAAGTCAAAATTATTTTAGTAATTTTGCCCCCAAAAAATAAGTGTCCAGAATATTTTTGGACTTGTAGTAATACACTTTTGACCTTGTAGTGACAAAATTTAGTTCTTGTAGTAACGTAATTTTGGTCATGTAGTAAAATAATAATATATTAGAGTGAAAATAAATATTTTAATTAAGGTTGACCCGCTTTGACCCGTGTTGACCCGCGTTGATCCACAACTTTTGACCTAATTACCTTAATTAGTCATATTGCATGTATGCAATATTGCATATAACTTTTTGCGGTTTCATAAAGTTTATTGTATTTGATCGTTATTTTAATTTTAAAAAGTTTATAGCTTTTTCTATTTTTACCACATAATTTCTTAACCTGCCCTTATTTAATTTTTATAATATAACTTTTAATTGGAAACATATAAATAATTAATTTTCTCTCACTTCTTTCAAAAGGTAAAAATATCAATAGAAGAAAGGTTCAAAGGAGAGAAAAATTTTAACGAGGGATAAATGTGTCAAGAAAATATATTCCTTAATTTTATACAAAATGACAAATGCTACAAATTTTATGAAACGAAGGGAGTACATCTATAAAAACTAGTAATTTAATGTATAAGACCGTTTTATACAGTTTTTTATTTATAAGAGCAACACTTGTAAAAAAATATATTAATTAAAATAATATTTAAAAATTTGTGGGTCGCTCATACAAAATTCATATAAATTTGAAAATTACAAATTATTTATATCACTCTCAAAATTTTATATATGATATATTTTTAAAAATGAAAATATAGATACATATATTAATCTTTATCTACATTATTTTTTTCAAAACTTATCAACAATTATCTTGAGGTGGACTATTTATAAATTTTCAAAACTTATGAATTGAACAATTGAACCGATATTCAAATCCCTTAAAATTCGATGACATATATACCATCCAATTACAATTTGTCATATATATTAAGTACTTCAAATATATCGTCTTAAATTGTTTCAAAGTTTGAACACCACCTTCGAAGGTTGTATATAATTCATGGAATCTTCTAAAATATATTGACGCCCGGCAACAAAATCTATAGGTCGTACCTTTGCGTAGACTCCAAACATCATAAATCAACCCTGTTTTCTCTTTAAATCAACCAAAAAAAAAAAATCCAATTAAACAAGATTCAATTATAAGATAAGATGGCTGGCATGCAATATTACTTCTTCCCTACGGATTTCTATTATCCCAAGCCTCCATCATCTTCCATTAAAACTAGTAGTAGCACTCATCGAGTAGTTGTACCTTTGAAGAAGCCCCCGGTCGTCGATGTTTCAGATTCTCATGATGCGGATGTAGCTGATCAAAACTCCACAAATTACTACTACAAGATTGTCAAACTTCGACCACTCACCATACACCTTCGTACACAGAATCATGCAAGTAAAAGCAGCATCATTTACAAGTGATATATTGACTTTTTTGCATGGGAGAGGTTTTTATTTTTTTGAAACGGATTTTCTATGATTCTTTTAATTAATTAATTAGGAGTTGAGATTAATTAGAACATTATTAATTCTTGTTGTTTATTAGTACGATTTAATTTTCTTTCTTGCTAATTTTGTGTATTTAATATGTTTGATTGAGATATATATATTAGTTTTTTTTTGGTTCAATTATAATATGCGAGTTGTTTCTTTGTTCTTTAATTAGTTAATAAGAATTGCTGTGTACCATAAAAAAAAGGCGTTTATGTGAAAAAATTAATAACATTTTAAATGTAATTTTTGATGTTTGATATAAATTAACCTTATGTCAATTTTTTTTTACGGTACCTTATGTCAATTTTGGAATACGGCAATCTAATAAAAGAGATACTAAAACGGGAAAAGAGAAAACATAATAAAAGGGTTTGACTATATGCACCTCCATTTCGGAGAGATGCACTACCCTTTCCGTTTATTAATAAAATAATAAAGTAAAAAGTTAAAAATATCTTTCATTAAAATACACCATACTAGCACCCTCCCTACTAAACGCACTTCCTTCATCACCATTTTTTCCGGTAGCCGAGAAATAAAAAAAATTCAACAACAACAACAAATCAACCATATTCATCCATATACACTTAGAAAACACCATTAACAAACTCCGTCATATGAAAGAATGAAGGTGTGAAGGGGGAGATGAAATGTGAGAAATTAGGGTTTGGTGGGTGTGGTTAGTAGTAGGAATATTATAGAGAGATGGGTATTTAAGACAATTTGAGGAGGGTGTCATCTATTTTAGGTGGAGTGCATTAATCGGGGGAGTGCATCTCTCCGAAATGGAGGTGCATATAGTCAAACCCATAATAAAATGTTTACCGCCCACTGATATATAGACTTGCCCGTTTTCGGCCCTTAAAATATCTAAACTTTTGCTGGGCTCATTACCAGGCTGACGCCTGGGCCCGTCACGTTAGCCCGATTAGCTCATAGAGTTATATTGTGAGCCCACGAGCACATATTTTTTCCTCTTATTTTAACATACTTTCAACAATTTAACTAATTTAATGGAAAGGTAAAATAAAATTTTTGAAATCAAAAACCGGTTCGAGATGTGAACGCCTTCCACAAATAGAAGGTTCGACCCAATAACAAGAACTAGAAAACATTCTAGACATTAATTAGCACCCGACGGAACGTTTGCCAAATTTTAAGATTTTTTTAGATTAATAACGTTTTTTAGATTAATAACGTATTAATTAGTAACGTTTTTTTAGATTAATAACGTATTAAAATTAAGAGCGTTAAATATCTGAATTATAGATTTTCAGTTACTGTATAGAACTTTGAAGCTATAAATTAAACCTTGCGTTTCGTTTATTATCTAATTCGACTTGAAAAAAGGTCTTTTAAATATTTCAAACCGGATGCTGCGTTCTTCGCAGACACAGTTGAAACGAGAATCTGAGTTTGTGGCTGCCCGATCAATAGTGCTCAACGGATGTGTAGAGGTCGTTTGTCTGAAGGCTCTGGTACCACAAAAGAATTCCGTCTCATCTAAAAGTCGTAGAAAAGTTATCACTTTTTTATTTATTTTATTTAACCTAGTAAAAAAAAAAGATGTCATTGCACTAGAAATGAGTAGAAGGGATATAAAAAGGAAAGAAGAAACGGAACATGAAGGTTCAAGTGTGGGTCTAATTATCCTCAACAGATTCTCCATAGCACGAACAAGCGACCATGCTGATAAAAATCATCATCGGCAGAACTTGCCTCTCCTTATTCCAGCTCGCGTTGGCGGCCATCACGTCTGCCCGATCCGATATTTTGTCAACCATAAACTCCACTCGGGCCTTCGTAAGCATCTCTGAAATCCATTCCTTACTCAGGTTATTGCGCTCAAGCCTTGGACATGGCGCCCGGAATGAAAACACCTCCCTTTCCTCTACTTCCAAACCATTCATCAAATCTTCATCTTCATCCTCGAATTATCACCTCTTACCCTCTGAGAAAGAATTCCGTCTCATCTAAAAGTCCATCTAATACTTGGGTTCGTAATATGAGGTTAGACAACGTCGTCATTGAGGGGGATGCGAAAAGAGTACTGACGGATGTCATTATGTCACCAACCATGGATGAGTCCACTTTTGGCGATTACATTTTATTGTGTCAAAGATTGTTAAATAGTTTATCAAGTTGTTCTATTTCTTTTGTAAAGTGGTGCAATGAATAAAGATATTGGATGTAAAAAAAAAAATCAATTAATTTTTGCGTATTCAATTAAAGTGAGATTTGTTTTAAAAGTGAGATGGTCCGATTAGTTATGTGGCTTACATGTTATTGCACATCTCAATCAGGCCGGCCAATGTGGCCGACTTTTCTAAACTAAGAGAGTTTCTCAAGCATGTCACGATTCATGCTCAGATTTTTTGCATATAATATAATGTTTTGTAATGCTTAAGTTTTCTATTAATAAATGGAATTTTATCATTCCAGAGTCTGAAAAATAGTAAAATTATCCGTTAAGGTTTAAAAGATTTTTTTCTATTGGGCCTAAAAAATTAAAAACTATTAAAAGACCATGTTCGACATTTTATAATTTTTTAGTTGTCCAACAATATTTTTATAAAACACAATAAAAAAAGAGAGATACTACTAATTTCAAGAAATGAAAAGGGTAATGAAAAAAAAATCATATAAGACTAAAATTATATGATATCTAACTTGATTTTAATATTTCTGAGTTCTAAAGTGATAATTTTTATATTTTAGATTCTGAGTTAATAGCTTTCTATATTTTAGATTCTAAATTAATAGGAATTTTTTTTATAGATCATAAATTGATAGTTTAACCATGTTTCACGTGAATTGACATTATGCCATTTTTGGGTATATAAAAAGGAAATCTTAAATTTAAAAATTAAATAAAACTTTCTAACAAGGGAATTCATGTACGCCACCTAATAATATACTAATGTGATTAACTTGTAAATCATGTGAAAAAGATAAATCACGTCAGACAACACCAAAAAGTATAACTATTAAACTGAAATTTGTTTTTATCCTGTGTGGAGGACTTTACCATGAATATTCAAGAAGTTAAACACCTTGTTTCCAACTTTGTCACTGGTGGAATAAACAAAGATTTTTTAACTTATATATATTGCAAATTGTATTTCATCGAGGCCAAAATATTTATAGATATAATAATATTAGTTATTTTATTTTAAAGAATTGATGGTACTCCGTATGTGTGATGCATATCAATTTCTTAAAAAAAAAAAAAACAGTTGGAGGAGACTTTAAGTGAAATGAATGTTACTTTACTTTAAATGAAATTTTTTTATTTAATATTTCGCAAAATGCTCTATAAATATGTGTGAGATTCCAACTATGCATCATAACAACATACCCCAAACACAACTTTCCTTTATACCTACTTTTCATGGCTGGACTTCAATACAATTTCTTCCCCACAGATTTCTTGTTTCCTCCCCCGCAAACCGCCGCCACAGCCGACGGCGGCCCCCAGCAACTCCCCGTTGCGAAGCTCCCGAAGACCGGCGAAACCGAGGACCCAAAGACCATCGCCGCCGCCGCCGTGACCAGCAAAAGTCTTAAAACAACATCCTCCTCATCTGTGGCCTTGCTTCCTATTCACAAGAACAATTAAAATCAAAAACAGAAATTTGTAAAATAAAGTCTTTTTCTCTTGCGAGAAAATTAATCTGCAGCAGCTATTCAAGAACCTTGTACAATCAGCCTTTTGGCTATGTATGATAAGTTGTTTATGGAATTATGTGAGTACAATTTTATTTTTCTTCTCTCTTTTCATTTTGAAATCATCTTCTATGGCTTATGAACTAAAATTACACAAAGATATAGTAATATTTGTTAAATTACAAAAATCAATAAAACTTTGGAATTTATAATTTTACTCACAAAGTTTTTATTTTTCTTTCATATATATATATATATATATATATATATAACAATAAAAACTTCACTTAATATATACTAAACATGTTTGTTAATTCCGAAATACATTAAATGGGGGATGTTTCAAACATTTTACCCAGAAGATTACAATACATGATTATTTTTATGGTTGGGAAGAAATATTTTATTTTAACTATTAGTACTATGTGTCAAACAAGACTAGTACATGAAAACAAATGAGGGCTATTGCCCTTCCAAAAAAATTTATTGAGATGCATAGGTAATTATTGATATTATTTTATATAGAATGAACACACACACACATTATGTATACTTATTTTTTTAAATAAAATCTAAAATCAAGACATAATTTAATATTTTTATTTCGTGAGATCAGTTACATCAAGAAGAATAACTCGAAATAAAAAAAAAAAAATAACTTGAACTTTGAATTTTTTTTTTTTTTTGAGAAGCGAATAACTTAAACTTGAATCTTGTAGATTTATCCTGACCAGTGTCCACTAAACTGTGTAGGTGTCCAAATTAAATGAAATTTAAACACACGTCTATATCACTACTACATATTTGGCCTTGGAGAGCTTTTAGAAGAGCTCTCCAAGTGGGAGCTGTCCAAGCTAAATTGCACTTGGAGAGCCCTTTAAGAGCTCTCCAAGTGCAAAAAGGGCTCTCCAAGTGCAATTTAGCTTGAACAGCTCCCACTTGGAGAGCTCTTCTAAAAGCTCTCCAAGGCCAAATATGTAGAGAATCTAGTAGTTTCTCATATTTGTTGGTTGAAAATGCATGGGGTATCATATCCCCACTATGAAGAAAATGGGCGTATATCCAATAATTTATACTTTGAAAAGATTAGATGGTTCAATGGGCCTAGTCCTTTAGTTTGGAGTACTCTTTTTCTTGCCTCATATATAGAATCTTTCACTTTGTTACTCTGTTTATTTTGGACTTCAAATCTTTTCTAGTAGTTAATTTGGTTAATCATGATTCTAATGTTTTAGTGCATCAGCATGGTAAGAGTACTATTGGGTCATTTTTTAATCATTATTATTTGGTCTATATTGAAATTGAAAGGGTTAATTGCAAAAAAAAATCACCACCTTTACAGTTTTTATCAATTACAACATATCTTTTTTTTCTTTGCAATTTGATACACCACCTTTTTAATTTTTGCAATTCAATGCATATGTCAATTTTCTGGCAACAATTAAATTATAATTTAATTGTCAGAGCTGTCGAGCTACCACATAGATGTCACGAATGATGAATAATGTTTTTTTTTTAAACGTTTTTAACTAAAAAGAATAATAAAAAAATCGTTTTAAAATTAAAAACAATACTAATATTTTTTAAAATAAATCATAAACCAATTTAATTATTATCATTTCTCCCTCCCCAAAACTAAAAAGTATAAGATCGCGTCCTCCAAATCATAGTCCACAAAAATAATGTGATGTTTTTCATATTGATTTTATTTAAAAACGTTTTTTAAAAAATAAAATATAAAATATATAAAAAACCTTTTATTGATCAATCAAGACATTTACGTTGGCATTTGTGTAGAACCTTAATGCGGCTTCAATATATATATCATTCATGTATTGCCGAAAAATAAACACATGCATCAAATTGCAAAACTTAAAAAGGTAGTGTATCGAATTGCAAAGAAAAAAAGAATATGTTGTAATTGATAAATACTATAAAGCTCGTGATTTTTTTTGCAATTAACCCAAATTGAAATATTGAATGACCTTTCTAATATTGTTTATATGTAGGGGTGGTTCGGTATGGTATACCGACCATACTGAACCATACCGTTATCATACCGAAAATTTCGATATTGAAAAAATTCATACCGTTACCGTACCGAAATTTCGGTATACCGTAATCTCGGTATACCAAAATTTTCGGTATGTAAAAATTCATACCGATACCGTACCGTAATTTCGGTATACCGAATTTTCGGTACGGTATATCGGTATATCGATTCATATCGAAAATATTGAACCATCATTTCATATCGAAATATGGTATACCAATTCATACCGAAAATATTGAAGCATTTTTATACTGAAATTAATTATTTAAGGTTTATTTTATTTATTTTTTAATAATTAAAGTTATTTTAATTTAAAAATAATATAAAATTATTATTTTATTAAGGTTTCGGTATTTCGGTATATCGATATACCATTTCATACCGAATACCGAAAAACCGCGGTATGATCATTTTCCATACCGTTACCGTACCGAAAATTTCGGTATACCGAAAATTCCGATAATTTCGATATTTTTCGGTATGAAAAGCTCGGTATACCGAAATTTCGGTATATTTACCCACCCCTATTTATATGCGTTAATTAACATTTTCTAATTCCAATTTTTATATGCAAAGTATATTCAATATTTTCAGACCAATAACCAATTGTTTATAAGATCCTATTCGACATTTTCTAAATTCTTAGTCACTCAAAATAATTTAAAATTATAATTCCAATAAATATAATACGTGACATGTATGAAAATAAAGTTTATTAATAATAAAGTTAAGAATTAATTGCAGGAGAATTTTTCACTTGAATATAACACTATAATACTTTGAAATAGATTAATATTTGTTTATCTTAATTAACTTTGTATCTTTCAAGTGATTAGTACATGCAATAAAAATTAAATTGACGTGTAATTTGTCATCAAGCACGGTCCCAACTCCCAAACGTTGAACATATGAGTTATGACGATGCTGTTAATTCTCAACTTGTCTCTGAAATAAATAACATAATGAAAGCAATGACTAGACTTTTGGGAAAATAATACACTAAAATATAAAATATACATTTATAGAAAGCGCCATCATCATCATTCATGAACTAAGGATTCATGCGCATTGGTTATATTATTTATTTTTTTCTTAATTGAATTTTGTTTGGCCGGCCCGAAAATTTTAAAATACAATTATATTGGCTTGAGGAAAAGTACTTTAGACTATTTAAACATTTATATATTTGATTTTTTTAATAAAATTTCTTTGAAATACCTCCAATGATTTGAGCACTAGACTCATTGAGGTAATGAGTTCGAGTTATAGAAAATAATATTTGTAAAAATTTCAAAATTATTTTTCAATCTTAGTTCTGTGTGCACATAATTTTTCTCAATAGGAGTTTTGCATGAAAAATTTAGTGAGTTGATTTATTTATTGTCTTTGTGTTTTTTCTTGCCATTATTATACGAGTGGGTCTACTGTACATTTGAGTGTATGTGGTGCACTTGAGTTCAAAAATATAGATATATAGTAATAGAATAAGATACGCATTATTATAAAGATGTAATTATAGCTTAGTCGTGTAGTTGTAGTGACTTACATTTTTTAGTAATATTATATTGCACTTTTCAGTTATACTTACTTGCAATTTTTTATAATATTGTGTTGCACTTTTTATTTATATTGACTTACACTTTTTAGTAATATTATGTTGTATACTTTTTAGTTATATTGACTTACACTTTACATTATGTTGCACTTTTTTAATTTTATTGACTTTTACACAAATATTGTTTTTCACTTTTTAGTTATACTAACTTATATTTTTTTGTAAATATTGTATTGCACTTTTATATTATATTGACTTACATTTTATCGTAATAATCTAAATGAAGAATAGGTATATTTTTAAGTACGGAGTTAAATGATTCAAACTCATTTACTTCACATATTTTTTTCATTTTATATAATATATATATATATATAAAAGAAAATTAATATTTTAATGAGTATGTTAGTAATGTGGGTGTAAGAATTTTTTAAGATTATAGTAAATAGTTCAAATCTTCTTTCTATAAAAAAATTTTAATTACCAAAAAAAAAAAAAAAAAAAAAGTGGTGCAAAATTAAAAGTAGCGAAAAAAGTGGTTTGTTATTTTTATAATTAAAAATAAATAAAATTGGTCAACACTTTAAATTTACTACATCTATTTTTTAAAATTCATTCTGATTTTTTTTTCCCATTTGTGCCACTTGTGGACTTCCAAATTCCAATGTACTTACCAGAATATTCCAAAGTATATAAAATGACTACATTAAAATATTAAAAAAAAAAAAAAGTGAAAAAGAGAAACCAAATTTGACTTGTTAAGGTGCAGTGGCTCTATATATACATGTAAGGGTAAGGCTAATTTAGTTGTAAACCAACCTAAAGGGCTATAATCTTCTCAGAAATATAATGGCTGGCCTTCAATACAAATTCTTTCCAACTGATTTCTTGTTCCCTCTTCAACCACCGGCAGCGGCAGCGACCACCACCACGGGCGGCGGAGAACGGCAAGTTTCAATGGTCAACACTATTGATGATTTGAAGCAAACTAGTTCCATCGCCAACAGGGGCAAGATTGTAAAAGCACATCCTTCTTCGTCAACATCTTATACTCCCATCATCATTCCAAATAAGCAAAAATAGTCATGGAATTTGCAAATACTCCATTAGAGTCAGAGGCCTAATTAACGTTTTAATTTTGTAAAGGCTTCCGCTTCTCAGATCGAAGAGCGTTATTATCTATATATGCAATAAAAGGCTCATTATTTTCTTTGAAATATATTGTTTACTTTAATAATAATATGTTTAACATAAGAAGTATTTTTTTTTTGACAGAACATAAGAAGTATTTTAGCAATAAAATGCTCATTATTTTCTTTTTATATCGCGTTTGACTATCCTTGTGTTGCGGGTTGATGTATCGTTGCAATCACTACCAGTCTACCATGAATTGCAAAGTTGGCTATTTACGATTAAGTCCTTAATTGTGATTTCGTAACGGCCCTTCAAAAGCATGGAAATCACACTTTTCGCCACTAAAATATTAGAATATTATATCGAGAGGAAGCTCGTGTAAGATGATTTTTACGAGTTAAATTGATTCTTTTTTAGTATCTAAATTTTTAAAATTACAAGTAAGTTTTTTTTTTTTTGAAAGGAAAAAGTGGCACGTGGCTTTCATGCTAAGTGAGAAGTATAATTAGTTTGTAAACACACTAGCTTTTCACATTAATCCCAATGTAAAAAAACAAATCGTCATTATGGTAACAGACAACAGCACAACACACAGAGTCAGTCAATCACTGGTACAATTAGCTGAGAAATCATAATGGATATACAATATGAACAATTAAACCATATTTTTCAAACAGGAGCTCAGAATTGATAGATTGTTTTGTCAAATGGGTAAATTCAAGGGCATTTTGGTCCTCCTCTCTTAGTCTTCCAGTTATTGTAGCAGGGGCAGAAGTGCTTGTTGCCGTAGGTCCCAGGAGGCACACACAAACATTTAGCACAACATTTTTGACAGAAAAACATACATGGCTTCTTGAATGCTGTTTTCGAGCATCTCGTTGTGCACCGTGCACCACATTCTGTTTCCAAATATATATGTTAATTAATTATTTACTACTTAAAATATTTTAAATAATCAACAAAATGCACAATATAATAAATAATTAAATATAATATTGATACAAAAATTAATTTTTAAAAAAAAGTACCTTGAGGATGGAGGCTGCCGGGAGTTGCACCGTACTAATTAATTAGAGACTCATTAGTAACATTAATGTTCTAAATCAAATTAAATATTCACGAACTATGATTAAATAAATTTCGTTGCTCAAAATTTAGGTAATTTAACTATTTAAGTGATAAAAAAATTACCAGGGGGAAAGTAGTGTTTGATGGCTGTGGCTGAGGAGCTGGGGTCAAAACAATTGTTGCCTGTAAAATAAATGAAATTTAAATTAAACATAGCTACGTGACTAAACAATGTACTAGACTGAACAAAATTAAGGTGTTAGAACATAGAACTAATGGCATTGCTTACGTGATTTTTGACTACAAGAAGAAACATGAGCAAGAAACAAATGACCATGTCTCTCTTCAGACAACACATACTTCCTCGATACATTCTCGAACGATCGAGCACGAAAAATATCGCGATTTGAGTAGGTTCAGCTCACAGATGATGAAGTGTAGATGATGATAAGAGGAATTCTGTATAGACCATGATGTAGTTATATATATAGGCAAGCTAGCTAGCTGAATTTATAATATATACGTGTATACCATACATTTTCTTTTTATGTGTATCACTAATTGTCTATTTGTCTATGCATGCACTATCCAGTTTTCAACGATAAAGTTACACTTGCGTACACTCAATTACATGATATGTAAATTCGACTGAACAATTTGAGATATATATTTTATTGTTATCATCCCTACATGATTAGCCCTTCCATGAAAAAGATGGAAGAACATGTGAAGTCACATGTTGTATGCCATCCATTTGCAGTGCACACACTTTATAACACCACAAAAAACATTAATTCTAAGTGCAAAGGCAAAATCTATTTGTATCCATATACTTCAATTTAGATGAGAAAGTTTGTTTGGACGTTAATTTGGGGTCCCATTTTGCAATTACTCTCGTGAACCCATGTGGTGGGGCCCTTTTTCTATATTCTATGTTGTACACTTGGCAAGTCTTGGTTACACAAAAACACGTGATCTTTGTATATTAGAGCTAATTCTATTAGTATAATTTTTTTGCTAACGACCTTTGACGTTGATTAAGAGAGTTTGTGCATATTTATAATGATAATTGTTGAACCTCTACATTCTCATTTATAGTCATGGACTACAAAGTTTTTTTTTATTACGTAGGTAGGTAGCTAGTCAAATGCAAATGAATACGCAACTGATCTTGTCTTTAATTGGATTGATTTGTGAGTTGAGAATATATTGTGAGATTGTGATAAATTGATAATTGCCGTTAATATAATTCCGACACGATTTAAAGGAACGAACATTAATTTGTGTTAGTTTATAAATTGTTTCACCGTGAAACGATTTCACGCAAGTCTTTGTTTTTTTTAATAATTGTACGTATATATAATTGATTTCAGGTTCAAAATAAAATTAAATTAAGAACTAAAGTTCCAAGTCCCAACATCAATCTCGTGACTAGTTTCCACATTTTGCTGTCCGTGATCAAACTTTTACAATCATGTTCAATAATAATAATAAAATTTGAAATCAATTACAATTATATTATTGTGGCTACACTTTGAGATAAAATAGAAAAAAAAAAAAGGTTTAGCCCAAATGCATGAAACTATATCCAATTTCAACACCGGCCCAAAAGATCGAGATTAAGTGGGCTTCTGTATCAGTGAATTGTGATATGTAAGAGAGATGTATAGTTGACATTTCTAAATTCTCCTTCTTCCTTTTTTTTTTTTTTTTTTTTAATTTGTCTCTTTTCTAAATTGTACTCTTGCAGGTGTAATATAGTCTTTAATAAATAGGTTTGGTTGAAATAATAAAGAAAACCAAGTAGGAGTTATATGGTAAAATATTTATTTATTTATTTGTAAATCTCTTTTTGTTCTGCGTTTCACTTACAATGGGAAATATGTCGATAATACCGTTGTTGCTGCTTATATTGTTTTGGATCAATCTTGATATATATATATATTTTGTTACAAAGGCTTGGTATATCAGATTGAATTTTCAGTTTCGATATTTTACCATGTTCTACTTTTTTTTTTTTTTTTTTTGAGAAGGCGAACATGCATTTATTTTTTTGGGAAAAGACAAATACAAATTTTATCATTATATTTTACTATATTATTGCACAATATGTAATGAAATATAGTCAGAATTTATCTAACACTGAACCACGACGAGCATAAATAATAGTTGGATGGGGACCATGGGACACCTTTCAGTTTTTAGAATATCTAACCGACATCTGATAGAATATAAATTTCAATGAATTCATTATTGAAAATTGATTCATTCATTGATTTAAAAATTAATTAACAATTAGTATATCTTATCTAGAATAGTATAGTGGTTGAGCGACATAAAAAATGATGATCAACAGCTTCAATCCCATGTGCTGGACGCAGTTTTATGGCTCATAATCTGGCCCATCAAACGTCATACTCATAGATAGATAAAAATATCTGAAAATATTTTTAGTATATTCTCGAAATATTCAATTTTTATGGTTATCCGTTTACAAACTGATGTACAAATTAACAATATTCTTTAGGCTTAGTACAACTCTACTATTTTTATTTTTTTTATAGAATAGGACAGCTTAAAGGTTATTTTAATTCTAAGCACATATATACCTATACCAAAAACAACTTTAATCCAAAACACAATGTGCAAATTTCATTTTTTTTGGAAACTTTATATAAAAGTTGATGTATATAAGCTTTTAGCTACTTTAGACTAAAATATGAAATATGAGATTATTCATATGTATTTTTAAAGTTGTCCATTCATCTACTTATTCTATTATTGCAAACTTTTAAGTTTTAAATATGTGCTTGTAGGTGCTTAATATGTTTAGAAAAAGAATTGTTTTCGCTAGGCTAGCTACATTTATACTTTATAGACAAATAAACTTTTGTGGTATATATTTATAGATCATAATACCTTTTTAAAATGGAACTCATGTTCCTGCAAGGCGCAAGGGGATCTTAGTTATGGCTAAGGTGGACGGTAGTCCACCCTATTTTTTTTTAAAAATATATATATATAAATTCATTAAAAATATTTTATTGCGTTGGGCCTATTATTTCATCCAAATTTTAGTATAATTAATTGGTAAAAAAAAATCTTTAATTAATGTTAAGTTTTGATAATTCACATAATTTTTTTAATTTATTAATATATATATATTTAAATAATATAAAATTTCTATTTTTATCTAGGTAATTTTATTAATACAAAATTATTTGTTTAAGAATTGAATTACAAACCTATTACAAATTTGATATGCATTCTTAATAAAGTTTACAAATTTATTAATTAACTATATTACAAATTTGATATGCATTCTTAATAAAGTTACTAATACATATTTGACCTTGAAGAGCTTTTAATTAACTATTTCTGAAATATCTCAAAAGCTAATTGAGACAAACAAGGTGCAACCTATAATTTAATTACAAAATTGATTTACCTTATTTTAACAATCAATGTTATCACTGAGATCATCAAACAAACATTTTCAGCTATAAATCATATCAATAGGTATTTTTCGAAACAAAATGGAGAATGATAATCTATCAGATTGTATGATTGTTTATATATATATATATATTTTTTTTTTTTTCGACATTGTATCATTGTTTATATTAAAATATAATTATTTGAAAACGTTGATCATAATTCAATTATGAATGAATTGTACCGGATAAAAAATCGAATCACACCTTTTGTAAACATTTTTTTACCTTTTTTTTTATTGAAGTAATTCAGCCCACCCTAAATTTTATTTATGGCTCCGCCCTTGGGCGCAGGCGCACCGTGCACAGGAGATCAACTCATATATTAATTGTTGATGTGTTGCAACATGACAATTAAATACACCCTCCAAAAAAAAGAAGTTGTTTTTATCTAATAATATTTTTATATTAAAATTAACCTTAATTAATGACAATTATGAAATAATGAGAGAATGTTTTAAAATGTCATTTATGAAGTAAATAATTTAGAAGACTATAACACCTCTAAAAGAATAATGTAATCTTAAACGCATATCCAGACATACACACCAAGTCTGATCCTAAAAAGATCACAAGCAAAATTGCATGGATGATGGATCCTTGTCCATACATGCATGAGCATGATCGATGTTTTATTATGATTTTATGGGCAATTTGGTAAGTTAATTAAACACCCATTCATTTGTGCATTGAACACGCTAAACGTAAATTTCACGAAATCACACTACTTTAAACTACTTTTAGTTTCCCAAAGGAAACCATAATAATATTAATTATAACAATCTATTCTCTAATTAAAATCTCTTAATTAATCAAATCCATTTAATCAAATTATCATTATACTTTTATAATTCGATGGAATTTTGACTCGAAAAAACAATCTCACTATATGTACATACCAAAATTTGTAATTAGTAATTTAACAAAGTTAAAATGACTTTTTTGCATAAACTCCACGTCTATAGAAAAAAAAAATGCAAGATCTTCAACAGTTCAACTCATATCGTATTTTTCTGTAAAAAAAAAAAAATCAATGATTAACAAACATAGAAATAAATTACATGAAGAAAAGGAAAACTGCACAAAAAAAAAGAAAGTGAAAAGTAAATAAAAAATAAACAGAAAAAGCAAAAGAGCTAAAATAAATTTAAATGTAATTAGAATGAAACGGAGTGATAGTAAAGTAGTGTAAACAAAAATTTACGTGCATAATTTTTATAATGATCTTCTGGAAAGTCAACGGTTGGCAGGTTCAGTCAATCACCATAGCTAAGGTTCGTTTTCCGAAGCTACAGGTTCGGATAGTCCGGCCTTTATAAAATGCTCTCGCTTTTTCGCGCAACGAGTCATCGCTCTTTACGTGTAAACTACAAATTGGGGGTTGTAGAGACTGAGATATTTTACCAGCAACTCTGCAAGGTAATGTTTGTGGACTCAGTCTTCGCAAAATTTTTATTTGAATTTTCAGGAAATTTTGAATCAAATAATATGAAGCATGTTTGAGAAGATAGATCTGATATTTTTGTGAATTTTTTAAAAATATTTGAGAGGTATGAAGTTGTGAATAGGAAACAGATCAACTTCATTGATTTTGGTTTGTGGTTAACAGATTTTTTTGCTCGTTTGTGTTCGGTTCGATGCTTAGCTCAGTTTTTCTCTGAATTCTAGTTTGTATAAGCATCGAATTTTCTATTTTAATTCGAAATCAGTTGTGGAAGTAGTTTGCAGTAATAATGAAAATGGAGAGAAGAATCGGTAGAACTCGACTTTACTTTTAATAATCCATATACGTTCATGAAATAGGATTGTTCGTTCCCCTAAATGAAGATGTTTATTCTGTTTCAGAAAAAATAGGAGGAGGATTTTGTTTCTGATTTTGTGTTTTATGCTGTTCATATCCTATCATACTTTGGAAATTGACTCTAACTGTACATTTCAGAGATGATCTACAGAATTTAGTTTTCCACTTCCTTGAATATTGATGATCATGAGTGAATATATACTAATTTTTGTTCCTTCAGTTTATTTTGATTAGAACAGCAATCCAATCATGGCACTAGCGACTGGTGGAAGGTCAACTCTCAATCCGAATGCACCGCTGTTCATTCCAGCAGCGATGAGGCAGGTGGAGGATTTCTCACCGGAGTGGTGGGACCTTGTGACTACCTCCACCTGGTTCAGAGATTACTGGGTAAGCCAGCATCCGGGAGAAGATATTTTTGGTGAGGTTGAAGATGGTTTTAATGGCAACAATGCTGTCCAGTTGTTGCCTGATAGCATTGATCTTGATGTGGATGACGATATCTTGAACATGGAGTCACAATTTGAGGAGTTTCTTCAATCATCCGAAGCTGAATTCGGATTTACAGGCAGAGGTATAGAGATTGATTCGATACTTGGCTCTATTTTCTAAATATTAATGATGATTTCATAGGTCCATATGCTATGTTGCATCTTGTGCTATTGAATTGCAAGTTTGTCATTAAAGAATAGGTTTACTAGCAAAAGGGACCATTTGAATGCATGAAGGAATAGGGAACATCAAAGCCGTAGCAGTGTTTTAACTAGCATCATCCTAGTGGTTTAATTAGAGCACTTTGAATTATTTATGAATTTCAATGCTTGGAGCAGGGAATTGACATTGAATAAATTCTTGTTTTCTGGGGTTTATCTTGTGCATATTTGAGTAGGTCTCTTGTGTCTAGTTACCAAATACTTTTTAAAAATACATTGCGGTATTCTGGTCTGATTTCGACATTTTGTTTTCTGTTTCTCAGGTTTTGATCATACAGACGCACGATTCAACAGCCCGGGAGTGTCACCAAGGGACCCGATGATGAAGTACTGGGAGGTGCCGGAAGTTAGCCCTAGGTACAGCCCCCGTTTCATCCAGCAGCCATTCTGAAATCTTAATGTCGAAATGTTTAGGTACTTAAAGTTGTTGTGTATAGAGGCAGGGTTAGTAACTCTCCGTGACTTTGCCTTGTTCATATCTGACGTCGCTTGTTTAGTTTTAACTTGAAAACAATGTATGGGAAGTTGAAGAACTCGTTCAAGAAAATGAAAGGGGTGTCATTTTAGTTGATTAATTGTTATAATTTCATATGTTTTCATAAAACACACATATAGGGCTATATCGTGTTCGTTTTCTGAAACTCTAAAATGAAAAAATAAATTTAATTCTACCAATATGAACAAATATTTTTTGTAAAAGTTTATGAGGGCATCTCCACGGGCAAATTTGTCACTAAAATCTCCAATATAATACGGAATTTGAGTCAAACAGTAAAATGAATTCAAACTTTAACTCAATTTAGAATATTCTTAATTTTTTTTATTATATTCTAATTTATTAAATATTTATTTATAATCAAATATTTAATTTTATTATGATTAAATTTAAATTAAGCAACAAAATGATTCATTCAATGCAAAATTAAAAATAAAAATTGATTTCACACAAAACACCAAATTAAATTACATAATAAATTATAATTACATATTAATACTAAGAAAATAAATATTAGTACAAATGCAATACTTAATTAAATACAAATTACATATGCATAATCATTAACTTTCGAAATTAAAAATTCTCCCTATAGATGTTCAATTAATATTGTCTTAAAATGAAATTGTATACTTTTAATTTTAAAATCTTAATAATTATTAATTAAAACAAAAAACTAAAACTATTTTTTTTTTAAATATATATAAAAAGTTTGTCGCACACTATTCATTTGTGACAATTTACCATCAAATTGGAGTGCCCCTTAGAGATGCATTATACTACATTTATCACTAAAAGTAGTCATTAACCTCTCCATTGGAGATGGTGTGAGAAAAGCAAGGACCGTTCAAATATATTATAGTATAGTTATAATTTATCAAATACTATAACTTTTTTTTAAGACAATCAAATACTATAAGTTTAATCAACTATACATTGATATTTCAAAATTTCTGTCCACACTTTGTCGATCGAGGCATTCACCTGGTGGAGTATATTTCATTTCTCTTGTTCTTGTCTTGTACCATTTGCGACCTATTGCACTCAAATGAAATTTATATATTACTGTATTATAGTACTCAAAACAGCTAAATTTAGATGTCAACAGAACAAACAGAAAAATCTGGAGACCAATACAAAAGTGTTTGAACTCTATAGTTCCCGTACCTATTTATTTTCACCCAACATTTGAAAAAAAAAAAAAAAAATCTACGTATTCATTAGTTAGGTAAATTGAGTTTTCTTAATGGGATGAGGTGGTGCAACTAGTTTGGTCGAAGATGGACGGATTTAAATAATATGTATTCTACATTGTTTTTCATATTTTGAATTTATAATTTATAACATATGAGTACTAGAAAAAATAATCAACGAACTATATATTTTATAGAAACACGTGTTAATGATGCATTGTTTGACTAAAGAATTTTGATTTGATTAATGAGTTATTTGGATATAAAATAATTGATTGATAAATTATATATTCCATAATTCTCATTTTAGATGAGTATATAACATGGGAAATATTGCTTAGATGCAGGAAGTGGTTAAAAAGATTTCCCCCACATAATCTATATAAGGCAATATATTATTATATTACATTCATTTTGTCATAAGTGTTAGTTATTTATCTCTCAAATCTTCTATTTCCTCTCATTCATTTATTTGAATTTTAACACTTGTGCAATAACTTCATAATGGAAAGAGTTATACTTATTAAAAGTTAAAATAGGTAGGGATTTTCTTAGGATAGTTTTTGTATCGCCTGGACTATTAATAGTTCGAATGTCAAATTGCATCGCTCTGTGTCGCCCTCTGTGTCGCCCTAACTTGATACCTGTTGCCTTTTTTTAATATTTTAAAATAATTATTTAAATTTTATTTTATTATTTACTATTTTATCCTTTATTAAAATTAATAATAATATTATTTAAATTAAACAATATGAACGTAAAATTAGATTTTTTTTAATATAATTAAATTATTATTTTATTTATATTTTATACACCTGCTCATTTAATTAGTTCACTCTCAAATTATTTTTTTACTACGGTTATCTGCACCCGCTCATTTTATGAGTTCACCCCAAATCATTTTTTAACCATGGTTATCTGCAATCGCTCATTTTATAAGTTCACCCAAAATTATTTTTTACCACGGTTATCTGTACCTGCTCATTTTATAAGTTCACATCAGAAGATTTTTTTTTAAATGGAGTAATTACATTTAAAGGACTATATTATCCTTTTATTAATTTACACAAAATATAATAAAATCAACCCTAATTTGTAGGGTGATACTCGAGTACATGTAAGATACCGGTACACACCAATTTTAATTTTTTATTTATATTTTATCTACACCCACTCATTTAATGAGTTCACCCAAAAATCATTTTTTTTACTACGGTTATCTGCACCCGTTCATTTTATGAGTTCACCCCCAAATCATTTTTTATCACGGTTATGTGCACCCGCTCATTTTATGAGTTCACCCCTAAATTATCTACACCCCTCATTTTATGAGTTCACCCCAAATCTTTTTTTACTACGGTTATCTGCACCCGTTCATTTTAGGAGTTCACCCCCAAATCATTTTTTATCACGGTTATGTGCACCCGCTCATTTTATGAGTTCACCCCTAAATTATTATTTTTTTACCACGTTTATCTACATCCCTCATTTTATGAGTTCACCCCAAAAATATTTTTAAAAAAGTAATTATATTTAAAATACTATATTATCCTTTTATTAATTTACACAAAATATAATAAAATCAACCTTAATTTGTATATTTACAATCTGTAGTCAAGTCATTACCGAGTTACCGTCGATTCACCATCAAGTCATCCATATTTTTAGAAAAAAATCGTAAAACATAATTAAAAAAAAAACTATCGAAATTAGGCAAAAATCTTGATTTTTTTTCTTTCTAAGTTTTCTTCCCTTTCCTCTTTTTCTTCCATTTTCAGTTTTTATTCCAAACTTTTAATTTCTTCGTTTTTTTTCCTTTTACTTTTTTTTTTCCATTTTTTCATGTGTATTTTTTTTTTAATTTTAATACAAAATAATATTATATGTATGATTTTATTATAGTCGTTAATACAATAAGTAATAACGAGTAATACCATAAATTGTAATCAGTAATACCATTAACTGTAATTAGTACGAATAAACACTTATCTTATTCAAAGTGAGTTGGTCTCATGGCGACACTGTTCATAAATTAGTAGAAATAAACACTTTATTTTTTTCAAAGTGTTAAAACGTCATTCTCAAACTATGTTTTGGAAAGCAGAATTTTGGTGAAATCAGAATAAAAAAACTTTAGAAAATGTGAATGGAACTATAGGAAAACGTCATGATCAGACCATCGATTAGTTCTAAAAATTATGTGTCCATATAATGTTGCTTACGAACATTGACCTAATGTCCGATTTGTATAATGTAACTAGATTGATTGTTACCAGACTTGAAAATTACATTATTGAGGACACATTTTTATTTTGGAAGGAATGTTGGTAGTAAAGTTTTTATTTTGAGAATAATATTGAGTGTTTCGATGACACGGCTCCCATAAAGTTTCGAATAAGATAATTTCTTATTCTATTGTCTTTTGCAATGACGATAAATAAAAGTTAAAGGCCAGTCTCTTTTCATGGTAGGTGTGTAGTGTGTACCTTCTGAAACATGTTCATGCATAGACAATTATATGTTGCAGCCCTCTAGCCCTCTAGAGTTAAGAGTGTATTGAAAAATATTTACCTAGATTCAAATGAATAACAAATTTACAAATTTATACTATGGAGTACATGTTTCAAATATTTTTTTAATTGACAAATTAAACTTAAAATATATTATAAATTTATTTGAATTCTTTACGGGCACTAACAGTCCTACGTTGCCCATTGTGACATTGTCCCTCCTTTACGTCAGTGGAGACTTTTTGGGCCAACAATGTTAGCCCATTTAATTAAAAGTGGAGAATGTTTTGGGCTAGCATTTAATTAAAAGTGGGCAGCCCAATAGTTTTATCAAAGAAAATAACCAAATTGAACAACCAATTTCTTAAATTGTGCGTGAGTAATAACAAATGTTCAAAAAAAAAAAAAAAAAATAACAGAATGTTCTTTCAATAATTACAACGAAAAAATACATTAGTTTTTCAAAATAATCTCATCTTCATGTTTGTGTCATCATTCTCATGTTGAGAAGACATATCTACAAAATATACATTAAAAATAAAATTCATAAATTTCAAATAAATCTCATAAATCAATAACCATATAGAAATCATACAAATTTTATATGAATAACCATTGAGATTTGAGAATACTGCGTTAATGTGATTGTGCAGAAAAAACAGAGTATTAACACAGAAAACAATAGCACATCAAAAAACTAAGAGTAATTATCAACAATTTGAGAATACTTCTTTTTAGGCATACTAATAATAATACTCATGATTCGACTAAAAATGAACAAAAAATAAAATAAAATAAAAAATATAAATATAAATTACATAATGTTAACTGGATCAAGCAGCGTATGTGCAGAGAGTTTTTTTTGGAACGAATGTTTGGGATGGGAATGAAATTTTATAGGTTTTCTCCTGATTTTAAAAACCCAAACGAATATCTTTTTGTTAGATTATATAAAGTATCTTCGCTAATTTTCTGATCATAAACATATCTTACTCCATGATCATAAATTGTAACAACTGATTTTCTGAATTCTGAATAGACGACGACCAATAGCACATACAATAGCCGCGCCCAATTTTGTGATCTCGAAACAGAAATTTGTATAAAAAATTCAACTGAATTAATAATTTAACCTAAAATTCAATTCATTCAAATAAAAAAAAGATAATTTGTTGTTTATTATGATTATTAATGAGAATTAAAATAAAGATTATATATTATCAATTAATTTTTTTATTAATCATGTGAGGATAAATTTGTAATTTTATAATTATATATATAAAATTATTAAATTTAATTTAAAAGTGTAATAGGGCGACAAAAAACAATAATAAGTGTAATGCAAGACGATGGATTCTGCGACGCCAAATGCAACAGGTAGCAGGTCATCAAATATAAGTCATTAGATTTCAGATCTGATGGCTCAGATTACTGGACTGTTGATAGTCCAGACAACATTGGACTGTCCTTAGAAGGCCTCAAATAGGTAATTATTTTCTTTAATTGATTGATGGTAAAAATATTTACTCCATATTTTATACTCCGTATTCCTTAATTAAGTGAATAGTATTAATAGAGGCGCCCTTCTTTTTTCTGGAGATTTTCGCTCGACATTAGGTTTCCCGCCAACTCATACATTTCGATTTTTAGATGCTTCGATTTTCTGGGAGTTCAAATAGGAGCCCCGCCCAATCCAAATTCTCTCATTTTTACCTTGCGAGATGGCTCCGAGAAGAAGAATCCCTCCGCTTCCGTCATCGTCTCCCATTTCTGTTGGTAATTTACGATACGATTGAATTCCTTGCTGATCTTTTTTTTATTTTTTTCACACTTTACGTTTTCTGATTTGGTTGTTTTTACCCTATTGATTTCATAGGAAACTGTGAAGTGATTGTGCACGCCAAGAACTTTACCTCCGAATCGAATCACGACGGTGTCCAAATCTCCATCTCCAAAACCGCCAAAATCACAATTTCGGGTAGTCCATTTTCTCTCAATGTACTTGAGGTTTTTGTTTTTCTATATTGGAATAACTTTGGGTTTCCTTCTCCTGGTTTTATTGATATTTTTTTTTCTGGTGTAGTGGTAGAAAAAGTGGATGAAGGTAATGATGTTGGAAACCGAGGATCTGAGAAACACGGTATTTTGTTCTGTTTAAGTTTGTTAGATTTGTATATTTAGGATAAGTTCAGATCAATATTCTTTTGTTATCTGTGATGATTATGATTATGATATACAACGGTGAATTCTTATTTTTAGGTAATTGCTATTTTGTGCTTGCTAATCCGAAAGACTCAGCTGACGAAACAAAGTCTCTCCTTCAGGTATTCACTACATTTACGTGTGTATAACTATTGTAACTTTTATAGATGTAGAACTTCTTCCAACATGTCGTTGCTGTTGAAGCAGTGGTTATTTGCTGCTCAATTGATGAACGCTGAGTTTGAAGATGAACAACACCTTACTTAGATATGAATGCTTATCATTGTTATAAAATCCACATTGCGACTTTTTTACACGTTCTTTCTATATTGAAGCTGTCAGAAAACTATAAAAAAATCAGTTCACATATAGAATAGTAAAGTTATATTTGTGCTATAGTCTAGAGGATTGGAAAAGTTAATCTTATTTGTACCCTTTATTCACCATCTGATTTATGAGAAACCAGAATTATGCTAGTTTCTGTTCTTATAAGTGTAAATCCCCGTCTGTTCATGCTTGCCTTGTAGTTGACACATACACATTAATGTGATTCTTGACATTATTGAACTAATTGATTTCTTTGTATACTGATATATGCTACAGGAGGTTTTAGCTCTTTACCAGAAAGAGCTACCTGCAATGAACTTTGCTGCTAATACTGGAAAGGAATCTATGTTCCTTAAAAGATGTGTTACAAATGGGTAAAAGCACTTTCCTGTTCTTTGCTGTGTTGTTTGGCCAAGCTCTTAAACATCAACATTGTATTTGTACTAATAATATTGTGTAGAATTTCAAGCAGTCTTTGTCTGACAGCATTTCTATGATTTATTAACAGGAAATATTGCACTTTAGTTCTGAAATCCAAGGACGATAGCCAATCTGGAGAGGTATCTAATAGTGGCGGCAATTCTTGTAACTTTTATTGCAGTGTATTATTACACTATGGTCTCTTAAATTTGTACGAGAATATGATGCAAGTTTTATACTCATTCTCTGCTTGGTTTTGTCCTCCCACCCCATAGGTCATTGCAGCAATTACTTATCAAATAATTTCAGTTGATACACAGTATGCTGAGATTCCTCTTGCCGCTGTTAACTCAATCTTTCAACACAAGGTTCTCTGCCTTTGCTATTTGTCTATTTAAGATTACATTCATTAGGGCCAAAAATTAGGCAATGCTTAGTTGGGCAGTAAGTTGGCAAACATGTTAGGAGTAACATTGCGATTTGCATCTTTCTAGTACTCTGAAATGTATGGCAAATTTTTATTCTCATTATATATGCATTCTCTTGCTGAATCAAGGTTTATAATTTTCATTATTGTGAGTCTTTTGCACCTGAGTTTTGGTTTGGAATTTACTCTAACTTGACTAAGTTCAGGGAATTGGTTGTTTGTTGTACTTGGAGTTAAAGAAGAGACTGCAGAGTGTAGGTGTTCAAACACTATTCTGTTGGGGAGACAAAGAATCTGAAGGATTCTGGGTCAAGCAGGTATTTTTGAAGCGATTAATCTAAATCCTGTTATAGTACTGCGGTTGGTGGGTCTAATTCATCATGTTCACCAAGAAATGTTCTATGATTAGTCCATGCTTTTCAATTGATAGCCATTTCTTTTAGAGCAAATCATCCCTCAAATTGAATGCTTTAGTTGCAAGCATACTTTTTAATATATTTGTTTCTACATTACAAACAAATAAAAATTGTTGTTGGGCCTTGACAAGTCATATGACTAATGGTGTTTAAGATTTAAGCAATTGACATTAGATGAACATATCATAGTATTTAATTTATCAGAAGTTCAATAATCTTATTTTCATTTGAGGGTTTATGTATGTGAAACTGTGTAAAATGCAGGGATTTTCAGTGATTGGTCAGGTGCCAAAAAAAGGCAGAACTCGCAAACTTCCAATCAAGGCTGATGTTAGAAAAGCATTGTGCTTTCCTGGTGGTTCAACCCTGATGTCATCTCAAGTTCTCAAAGACAGCTCATCCGAATCAGTAGAACTTCTGAATCTATGCTTACCACCAAAGCCTTCTCAATTGAATTTTAGGAATTTAGAGTTGACACAAACAACAAAGAGCAATGAGCCTTGTAAAGAAAATAACCAGACAACTCAGAGTAGATGTTCTGAGTCTGAAGAAGTAGGTACTGGGAAATTTTCAGTTGATGGTAAGTATATTTAGTGAAGGTTTGTTGATTTACTTATGTTCTCGTGGTGTTTTGCAAAAAAACAAAACAAAACACACACACACACATTAATAATAGTAATGAAGCATGACTTGTAAACTCTTCTTTGTATGCGTAACTTTCAGACAAGTAGAAGGCAAAACATAAGGGATGGGATATTATGATAAGCAGTTCAAAAACATTCTGATAGTAACTTACATTTTTCTCTCTCCCTCTCATAGGTTGCCAGGATGTTGGCCTTCTGCCAGCAGTAATCAAATGCAGTAGTGTGTCTAATGCATCTGGAATTCGGGAATGTGGAAGCAAAGACGATGAGGATAATTGCTCTGATTCAGTACATGGAACTAAGAGAAGGATGTGGGAAACCTCATGCACTTCATTGAAGTCAAAAAAAGTGAAGGGTACTCAATCAAATGATTGTGAACTGGGTTCTGACTGTTCTAATTGGACAAATGATGGAAGAATTGCTGACCGGGTTGATAGAAATGGCTCGATAACTATCAGTGATGAACATTTTCCGGATGCTTCACAAGCAAATCACGGGAGTAATAGTTTGAAGGAAAAGGTTGAACCCCAAGCAGGTAATATCACAAATGAAGACCGCGGCCCAAAAATACCATATAGGATTATGCTTATGAACATTGATGATGAAGTTAAGAAATCACGTCTTACCAAGGTATTATCCATGTGATCTGATTTTATTTTGATATACGAATATGGAAATATAATATACAAGTGGTATTTTCTCATCACTTTGCTTTGATAATTACTTTGACTGTATCTGCTGATATAGATAATTGAAGATCTGGGTGGAGCTGTTGCTTCTGATGGACTTGCAAGCACGCATGTTGTTACTGGAAAAGTTAGAAAGACATTAAACTTCTGCACGGCTCTCTGTTCAGGGTACGTTCTCAGATCTTACAGTACTTTATAATCTTATATTTTCTCAAAATTCTTATAGCTGTTATTTCATGTGGCTGCTTATAATATACAGAGCTTGGGTTCTCTCGCCTGGGTGGTTGAAAGAAAGTTTCAGGAAGGGCAGATTTGTTGGTAGGTTACTATTTCATATCTTTTTTTTAGGGGGGGGGGGGGGGTTACTATTTCATATGTTAATATTCATATGAAAGTATTTCAAATTCACTTTGGTACCGTTTGTTTTGTGCAGATGAAACTCCCTTCATTTTGAACGACGAAGATTACAAGACCACGTACAGAATGGAGCTGAAAAGTGCAGTCCTTAGAGCAAGAGGAAGGCCCTGTGCATTACTTAAAGGTGTCGATATATGGCTGGCAACTCATGTCCAACCTCCAATCGATACTCTCTCAGCCATTGTTGAATCAGCTGGAGGAAATGTAAGTAAACTAAAATGACTAATTATAGTGTAGTAATTTTGGATGCAACAAATAACATTAATTTCCACTTGATCAGGTTATTCGGGCAAAGAATGAGATAAAAGACGTATCAATAACCATACACGTGGCGTGCGAAGAAGACATGGATGAAGCTCTATCAGCAGTGAGAATGGGGATTCAGACCTTCAGCAGCGACTGGCTTATCAACTGTATCATCACCCAAAACCTTGATCTTGAGGCTACACAGTATTTAGAGTCCCTATAGGCTCGAGTTAATGGTTGTTTAATTTTAAATAAAATTGGGCTTTAGTTTTTTTGGTGAATTCTAACCAAACATGTGATTAGGCTAGGTATATTTTAGTTTATCCAACTTAGTCACATCGTGAGGCATGTACATCATTTTGAGTCTAAAGTTATTATTGGAGTATTAGTTTTTGTAATTAACATGTGATGTTTATATTGTGTGCTGTGACATAGTACTACAAATTAATATTACTCTAAGGCCTCGTTTTATAGGGCAAATAAGGAGATTTTTTGTCCTGTACAACATGTGAGCTGTTTGATAGACTAAATAGTTTAATATCTCAGTCCTGAATAATGACAAAAGTTCCATACTAAAAATTGTTTTTTTGAGTTTTATTTAGGCTTTATATGCTAAAATTACTTTTCCACCCTCAAAATCTTATACTACCCCCGAGTATTAGTATTAGTGTATTAACTATACAGTCTATATAGGGGTTTTGCTCGTATAAGCTATATGACTATATAGTCTATATTGCCCTTGCATTTTTTTGCTAAACTCTCAACCCTAATTCATTTTCGAAAAATTCACTCAACTCCTCCATTATCATTTCTTCTCTGGCGATTTCATCGTCTCCCCCAAACCAACTACTGCTGTCGTCATGGTCGTTCCATCGTGCCTCTGTAGGTAATAATTGAAGTAATTATAATCACAACAATTATTCAATTTTGTTTGTGGATTGGAATAATTGAGATGCTAATTTATGAAATTCAAGGGGTTATTATTTTGTTTTTAAATTCTACTTGCTGACCTTGAAATTTAGTAGCACCACACGAAGTTTATATTTTATAAGACCTGAATTCTTCCCATAAAAAAATTACTTTTAATTCTAAAATAAATAATTATAGTATTTGTAAGAAAATAATTTGTTCGTAATATTGTGAAGCAAAACATAGCGTCACGTGCCTCAACACTCGACACATTTACGAGCGTGTTTTTCGGCGGCGGGCATTCATCTGCTCTGCACAATCCCCTAAACCCATACATAAAAATGGCGGCAGAGTCTCTGAGCGCGGCGTTTTTCAAAGACTCTCGGCTCAGTTATTGTGGGAGCTTCTCAAATTACTGTCCGAAACTCCGAGTTTCTGCAAATATCTGTTCAAGAGCTTTTCGAGCTTCTCAACAACCCCTCGATGACGATAAGAACAAATTCTACAAAGAACTGGGTTTGCTATTTCCCTTCACTTATCTTCCGTTTGTGTTGTTAATATTCTTCAAGAATTATTGTATCCTTAGAAATGTATAATAGGGATGTTATAACAGATGGGCTAGTTTCAATGGATGGTTGTTGTTCATGCTATATTTCACTTCAAGAACCATTTGCCTACAGTGACATTCTTTGAAACTGTTCAAAATTCATCATGTAATGATTCTTTTTGCACTGAAATTATATGGAGGATATACCCTAACTTCAAATGGTAGGTAATTCCAATTCTCAATTGGAAGTAGTATTTGCTAGATTGTTGAATAAATAGTAAATTTATAACTAGTTAACCGGAACTTACTGATTAAAATTACAGCTCCATTGCTTGATTCCTTGTATAGGTATGTTTTCTTTGAGAAAGAGAATAGAAGATTCGGTTCTTCGTGCAGAGATGTTAGGACCAACAGCCTTGGAACTTGCAGAAGCAAAGCATGTTAATCAGGAAGAAATAATCCGCGATTACGACTTGTGGGATGACTTAGGAAAGTCGAATGAAGTCCTTACTGAACTGGGCAACCGTGCTAAGGTTGTTGAAACACTGAGGGATCTTAAATATAAGGTATTTCCTCGTAAGCCTTAAACTATCTTACTCATGTGACTAGCATTGTTATTAGTTTATTCCTCTGTTCCAATTAATAGTTTAATTATGTATCTAAGGGAAAGGATTCAAGTGTTGGCCCATGGTTACCTTGTTTGAGAAATTGAGCGTGTATAATGCAGGCAGAGGAAGCTAAACTTATCACAGAGCTCGCAGAGATGGATGCTATTAATTATGGGCTTTTCAAGCAAGCATATTATGCTTCGTTAGATGTAAACAAGTTTCTTGATAAGTATGAGATGTCCAGGCTTCTTAAGGAGCCGTATGACATGGAGGGAGCATGCATCACCCTTGAATCTAAAAGTGGAGACTTATACTCTGAGGTTCGAAATAGTATTAACAATTTCTGGAGTCCAGATTCTTGCTTTGCTCTTGTAGTTTGTTTTTCTTAAATTATGTTTGGTTCCAGAGATGGACAGCACTGCTTGCACAGATGTATATGAAATGGGCTGAAAGACATGGTCATGTAGGGAGGATAGTAGAGAGACGAGCTTCAGATAATGGTGGTATAAAGTCTGCTACTATTGAGTTAGAATTCAGATATTCATATGGATATTTATCAGGAGAAAGAGGCGTCCACTCTCTGATAAGAGGTTTCGAAGATACTTCTGTTCTTCCTGAGGTATTAAAATTTGTGTCTCTATATTCAAACTCTAACTCGTTAACTTCCACGTAATGTTCCACTATATTTATTCGCTGAGTGAAAGAATACTTCGAACACGTGTTCATTCAATTTGTAGAGCTAATTTATTGTGAATTTGTTCCTATTGACTGTACGGCACTATTTGTGGCAAGATGCAAGCCCATTTATAGATTACTGAAGATGGTCGAAAGAAAGGTTGAGAAGAACCTTTACTAACCTGATGGATTTCTAAAAGCAATACTTGTAATAATAAAACATGAATAATGAAATGTTGTTACTTTTAAATTACGCAACAGAACTATACAATCCAAAACAATTTTAAGTGTTTGAACGAAGTGGTTTACATGAATAAATTGATGTAATGCCAGCATTTCACTCTGATTTTGGCAAGTTTTATATATTTACCCTTCACAATTTGTGTGTGAGAGCTTAAACTTTTGATTATCTGTTGCCTGTGACATTTTAGACAATCATTTAACCAACAAAGCCTGACATGAATGCTTAATTGGAATAACTTTTACTGATAGATATTTGCTCTCTTGTGCCTGATTAGACTTGTTATCTTCTTTTCAGGTTAGCTTGGCTTCTGTTGACGTGATTCCTCTGTTCATAGAAGCATCTCCTGATCTGTTAATTAATGACGAGGATATACTAGTTTCGTACGCATCAAATTCCAAAGACAGTCCATGTAGGACTTCATCAGCAGTTCACATACAGCATTTACCAACAAACTTAGAAGTTCAATCTACAGGTGAAAGTATAAGTAATCTTGTAATAGTGGTTTGATTTTCATTCATTTTTCTTAAAAAAAAATGGCTGGGCTACCTTAAGTGGCTTAAAAACTCACAGCCTTTAAAGTCAAAATATTAGTTTGTTGAGCAGAAAGCCTGAAGAAGGCTGATACTAACAGACTAGTTGATACACAGGTGAAAGGAGTCGGTTTGCAAACAAAATCAAGGCGCTCAATCGTTTGAAGGCTAGACTTCTCGTTGTTATGAGGGAGGAAGGAATTTGTAGTGTGGAAAGCATCAAGAAAGGAGTGAAAATGGATAAGTGGAGTCAAGAAACACGGAAATATTTCTTCCAGCCGACGAAGATGGTATGCGATCTGAAGAGCGGTGTTCAGCTTTCCGATGTAAACGCAGTTTTGAATGGAAATCTAGATCCTCTTATTGCTGCTCACATCAATTCTAGACAAATTACTACTCTCAATTAACCAGTTTAATATGTTATTTGCTTTCCAGGGCCATGCTGGTAAATTTTGCTGGTAAATCATTTGTATTATTATGTATCATTCACCAAATTAATATTAATATGATCTAGTATTGGTATGCCAATATGAAATGTGTTTGAGTATTGACACTTATTTTCTTTTTCAGTAAATAAAACAAGATCCAATCAAATAGGTGTGAACTGAGCCCAAAATTCGACCAAGTGGATATGGGTGAATTATAGTGGATAGCGAGCAAGTTTTTTTTATGGGAGGGGCTATCAACACTCCAAATTATGTTATTTCCACCCTAATTGTTATACACACCCCATTTAAATTTAAAATTCAATTTAAATTACTAAACATACCCCAATTTATTCCTTTCCTATCCTTTTTTATTTTAAAACTTAAAATATTTACCCTTCTTAACTAATACTATACACACCCCATCCATTAAAAAAATTTAACCACTCTCTCCCTCACCAACAACCTGTCTTTTTTAAGATACGGTAAAAACTTTCTTTCATTTCCTAAATTTTTAAGGTTTACATTGTTGAATGAGTTTGATTTATTGTAAAAGAAAAACCCTAATAAAATGCATTATGTATGAATGTATAACATATTGAGTTTGATTTTGGATTTGGGTATTGTTTTCGTTGGTTTGATTGGAAAAATCGTCCAAAATTGGCCTGTTTTCGCGTACTGTACGGCCAAACCCACGGCCGCGCTGAGCACATTGTGCACGACCATTTGGGCCGCACGCACAAAGGAGTGCACGGCCGTAACGGCCGCACGAACAATGGCACGCACGGCTAGTTTGGAATTCCTTTTACTAATAGTGGCGGTGAAATATATTATATTAGTATAATATGTTCACGTATTAAATTGGGTAGAGAGAAAGATGGATTCCTTTTACTAACGGTTTGAAATTCCTTTTACTAACGGTTGTTCGTGTATTTCATGCTAGTATAATATGTTCGGCCATGTGTATTTAATGTTAGTAAAATGATCCACACTATTGTTATTCATGTACAAATACGAAAGCGTTTCAAACTGTACGACCACAAATTTATGTACAAACACGGAAGCGTTCGGCCAGTACCTAATGTACAACGTTGAATCCGCCAATACCTAATGTACACTTTCAGGAGTGTTCAGTCGGTTGTGGCCGTACACTCACATATATGTTCGGTTAATATGGCCGTACGTACAGTGATGTGTTCGACCACGATTTCGAACGTGCACGTCGCGACTGTTTATGCTAAAAAACTATGTAAAGTGTAAAAAATGTGTAAAAAACATTAAATATACTTACATTAATTTCCTCCATCACATTTTCTTCTTCCATAACCATGTTTTTGTGATCATATGGAGGTTTATGCATGGAGAAGAGTTTTAAGAAAAGTGAATTTTTAACGTAAAAGTAAAAAAAGATGATTTAAGGTTAAATAGAGGGTAGAATTTAAGAATGGGGTGTGTTTAAAATTGTTAGGGGTGTGTTTAACATTTTTTAAAAGATTTAAAAGGACATTTTAGTAAATTGAATTATGTCTATTTTTATCTAAAAAAATTTGGGGTGGAAATAACACTATTTGGGGTGTTGATAGCCTCTCCCTTTTTTATTTGAATGTTTTGTAGCTTAATGTTTTTAATTTGATTTTATTTCAAAGTTTACAGAAATAATAATAAAATATATCAATAAAAATATTAAAACTTAATAATAATAGTAATAATTTAACTAGTAATTAACTCGTTCGAAATTTAAAATTCAGATTTAAGATTTTTCCTATGGAATTTTCACAGTACTGTAATTTCAAAGGCGGTGTTTGTTTTGGGATTGGCCAATCCGGATTTGGATTGGTCCAATCTCAATCCAATCTCTTTCAATCTATCTCAATCCAAATACAAATTCAAATACCAATTCACCCCTATAATACATCTACACACCTATTTTTATACCATCAAATTACTATCTCTCTTACTTTTCTTTCACACATTCATTCCCTCCTCTACTTTCTTCTCTCTTACTTTTTTTTCACTTCTAACAATAATAAAATATTATAACACTACTCTTCTCTTCTCTTCTCTTGATCATCTGTGACATAATCTACCCCAAATCCCAATCCAATCCATCCAACCAAATCCAATCCCAAACCAAACACCACCAAAATGACTCAGGAATGGGGGGAATTGGGGAATTTCTGGTGTACCTCTATAACCCTAGAAAACTTATCGTGTAAAAATGTGATTCTAAGTAAGTGGCCACTATAATAATAGCCGTTGCCAGCCAGCCAGACATCCACGAATCATCACAACGGACACGCCCCAGAGAGAGACGCACAGTGTCTCACGCAGACAAAAAATCCGACAAATTATTCTTGCCTGTAAGAACAAAAAATGGCTACTTCAAGTAAGTTTTTGCAGCTTTTAATTTCTTCTGAATCTTGTAATGACTGATTGGAGTATGAAAGTAAGATTAATTCATGGCAACTTAAAGTAAGTTTTTGCATAAAAGATTGTATTTTTATAATTTTGTAACGATTTTTTTAAATTGATCAGGATTCGTTGGTGTTGGGTTATTTTTACTTGTTATTAAGAATCATGAATCTTGAAAAAACTTGATGTAATGAGCATATGAAGAATCAAGATTCTTGAAAAGGTGATGTACTAATGCAATGAATAAGCTTGCACAGCATATCTTTCTGTGCATCTAAAGCTGGATTTCTGTTTTTTTATGTGGATTTGATACTGTTACAAGGAGAAAACTTTGCCCCCCCATTGTTAGATAGATTTTAATTCTTGAAATGGGATGATGCTTAACTTTCTCTTGGGAGGTATGAGATCTGGGATTTGGGGGGGTGATGAATGATTTTACTTAAATTTGACAGCTGAACAGTTCAGTACACCTAGTAATAGAATGTCAATTTAGTTTCAGCCTGAAGTCCAAATAGACCTCAAAATCTGATAAAAACTATGCTATGGGTCTGTAGGGAGTCATTTTCAGCACTTAGTTCTGACTTCAAGAAAGACAATTTTCATACATTTGTACTAATTGGAGGCTTGTGGTTTTCAGAATTTGATTGATCTATGCTCAAGTTTAAGAACCTCTTTCTGAGGTCGGGGTTAATTCAAATTCCGGGCTTTCGTCTAAGAGAATGCCTGGTTCCCTCTAAAGTTACGTGGACCCGGCCTGTTTGCTTGACTGCAGTTGATACATCTGCAACCAAAAGATTCCTATCTCAAGTACAAACACAGCATGGAGGTATGTATGTATGTATGCTTCATTATTCGTATAAAGCTAGATATCTTGGTTGGTACTTGTCCAATTTGAGCTCTTTAAAATATTATCTCACACAATGTTTCAGGTTTAAGAGTTAGGAAGCTTTCATCTCAGTTTCTGAAGCCAATGGGGAGCAATATGATGACTGAAGAAATTACAGACAATTTATATTCTCAGTCCACATATGATATTGCAATGGAGGCACTTTCCTCTCTCATTACTGGAAAACGACGAGGAGATGGGACAGAAACGGTTACTAAATATACAAAATTGGAGAAGATGAAGATGTATATAAAGGTGACCATGTTGACTGTAATCATAATCATAATACACCTAGTTTATTATGCTTATTCTTTCATCCATTGTAATATTGACTAACTGCTTGTTGACTCGTAGATTTTGGGTTTGGATGAACAAATAGCTGGACTTAAAATTATCCATGTTGCTGGAACTAAAGGAAAGGTATTAATTTTGTATTTGCAATCATCAAAAGAAATTACATTAAATGAAAGAATTGAGAATACGGTGAATATTTTGTGTTTTTACTTTCTTTCTTGATTTTACCAAAAAAAAAAAAAAAGTATTTGTGATTCTTCTTGATTACATTTTCTCATGCTTCCTCTTTTATGTTCCACTCGTCTTTCATTCAGGGTTCAACGTGCGCATTTTGTGAGGCTATTCTGAGAGAGTGTGGATTCAGAACTGGACTATTTACTTCTCCGCATTTAATTGATGTGAGAGAACGGTTTCGTCTAGATGGGTTAGCATCTTAAATGCTTATACATCAATTATATTTCCCTTGTCAAATGAAGGTTGCAAGGGTTGAAACACTCCTGATTTCCTTTAACTCTTGGTGTGCCTTATTGAAATACAGAAAACATATCATATTTTCTGTAATAGTTGGAGCTAATATTTGAATGTACTGAATGGATGGCACATGCCCTTTGTAGGAATTAGGATGTACGGAGTAATAATTAGTTATTTGATTTTTAGGTGATTTTCTTTTTTCAAACCAGGTTAATTGACCTTGTTGAAATGCTATATATTGCAGGGTAGTCAGAGATCAGTATTCCGATTATGATATTTATGAAATCCTAATGGAAATTAATAATGATATTTAGAAAGTAAAATTTTTTTTGGGCGAAATTTTGTGATAGTAGAAACATATGTACATTTGAGATCATTCTTTTTCCTTATTTTCTTCTCTCTCGCTCCTAGGTTGGATATATCTGAAGAAAAATTCCTACATTACTTTTGGGAATGTTGGCATCAGCTAAAGGTATACAAATATACTTAATTCTTTTGCTAATTATTCCATATTTAAGTTATTTGTTCTAGTATTCCTTGATTTTGATCTTCTGGTTTGAGAGTCCTGCTGCAAAAATAAGTTGCAATTTGGGGTCGTGTCTCTGTTTATTCTCTTTCTGCCATTCCACCTCCATGGAAGAAGGCCTAATAACCTGATTTGCAAAACAAATAGTGGAATGTTCTTACTTTAATATCACATCAAAGTTACGTATAACATACCATTTCAAAAGATGGTTAGGCATTACCAATTCTATATTAGTTTAGCTAAGAAACTAAAAATATAATTGATTTATACTTCATCATCATTTTTCTGTGTTGGTCCAGGGAGCTAACAATTGTTAATTATAAGTATTTGAGATAGAAATAAAACTTGGGATTAAGGTGCTCTACTCTTAAGTTTGGTTATCCTATATTTTTTGTACCACTTTTTAAAGTTCGGTTTAGCTTGCTTCTCATTGTGTATTAATTTCCATCTGTAGAATTGCCTTTTCATGGTCATTTTCTATTAACAGGAGAATGTCACAAATGACTTGCCTATGCCCGCGCTTTTCCAGTTCCTTACTGTGTTGGCCTTTAAAATATTTGCATGTGAAAAGGTACATATCAATGTCCTTTAGCAAGTTCATTCTCTCTCTCTCTCTCTCTCTCTCTCTCTCTCTCTCTCTCAGTTAATATCTTTGTTACAAATTCTGAAGTTCAGTCAATACCTTCTTATGATATTGGATCTTCACTCCATCAGTTTATTCCATAATAGCTTAATCAAATAAGCTGACAACATTTCCATAATTAGGATTAACTTTGAGGCTAATTTGGAATACTTTATCCAATGTACATAAACATATGTACATATATGCTTTTGATTTTTAAATTAATATTTTTTAATAGATAGTTGTGTTTGAAGGTAGATGTTGCTGTCATTGAAGTTGGTCTTGGAGGTACCAGGGACTCGACGAATGTGGTAATTATTTATTTCATGCGGTTTTAATCAACTTTGTGAACTTTAACTGCTTAAGCTGATATGTATTTATTGACTTCTTTTTGTTATTAATTACTTGATTGTCTTTATCATATCCTTCGATTATGAATTGTGTAGATCAAGGATCCTGTGGTCTGTGGTGTTAGTCCACTGGGTATGGATCACATGGAAACACTGGGTGCGTTTATCTTCGCTTTATATTCTCGCTGATTTAATTATTTTTCTGCTATTTCCATCCTTTTGTGCACACAGCGTTTAATATTCCACTATAATATGCAGGGGATACACTAGAGCTGATTGCTTCTCACAAAGCTGGCATATTTAAGGTACAGACTCTTCAGTTGGTTCTTTTTATTATCGAATTGATTCCTTTTCAAGTACTTTCTTAAACGTGTTGATGTGTCTTCTCTTCTCTTTAAGCCTGAAGTCCCTGCATTTACGGTACCACAATTGTCTGAAGCAATGGATGTTCTTCAGGAAAGGGCCAGGAATTTGACGGTATTCAAACCCGTACTTAGATCTTCATTTTTATGTTGCACATATTCCACACCTAGTTTCTTATGTATCATGATTCGTCTGTTTGAGTTTATGCAGGTACCCTTGGAGGTTGTTGCGCCCCTTGATCGTATAAAATTGAAAGGGAAGGAACTGAGCTTGTCTGGGGACCACCAACTTACGAATGCTAGTCTTGCTGTTGCTCTTTGTAAAAGCTGGCTCCAAAGGACAGGAAATTGGAAAAAACTGTTCCCACATGTCAGTTATGCTCTATTTCAGTTCTATCGACCAATTTTATTTCTTTATGAGAGTATTTTTGGCATGTTAAGTAGCTTTATGGACCTTAATACATAAAACAAACAAATAAACCGAGCTTTTAATGCCATATAGTTGGGGTAGGCTACATGAACCAATTATAGAATCACGTTAGGTCACGTGCATGAATTCACTTCTCCACATGCTTCTGTCTTTAAGTAGATATTCATTTAGCCTCTTAGCCTCCAAATCTTTACGTATGACTTCAAGCCACACCTTCTTTGGTCTCCCCCGCGCTCTTCTAAAATAATCCAAGTCTATCAGCTCCACTCGACGTATAGGTGCACCTTTTTAGGCCTGCGTTTTACATGCCCAAACCACCGTAGACGATGCTCTTAAATAATCTCTTCAATGGGTGCAACACTTAACATAGAGCGAATTTCTTCGTTCCTCATTCTATCTCTCCTGGTTTTACCAACGGAGCATGCACATCTCCGCTACACTATACAAAATGAAAGCAAATAAAAAGTCTTCTATGCTAGTAAACAGTATCCTAATTAGTTTTTACCTATAAATTATGTTATCAATAATTGAAGCTCCAATTCATTCTCATGTAAGGAGTAACATGATGACACATTATTTTCAGTTACCTTTAGTATTGGTGAATGAAAATAGAACTGCATAAAACGAATAAATGAAGTGTGTTTTGGGTAAATAATGTCATTTACGGTTTTCCAGCATGTCAAGATTGAGTTATTTACCTTATCCACATGATCATATATTCATTTTGATAATCCCATGATATGTAAAGTGATTAAAGCCTTTTGCTTCTAGAACTTATCTATCATAATAGGAATAGGATTACCTTGTTCACTTAAATGATCTACCTTTCTACAGATTAATGGTTATACGTTTGAATGTTTTTTTGGTGACCCCACCACAGTATCACTAAACTAATAACATTGTTTGGACATTTATCAGACTGACCTGGAAGACAATTTGCCGGACGCATTTTTGAGGGGACTTTCAACAGCCCGTCTTTCTGGGAGGGCTGACGTTATTTATGATTCTTCTTTGCAATCTTCTTATACGGCTGCTACTTCAGGGGACCTGATATTTTACTTGGATGGGGCCCACAGTCCCGAAAGCATGGAAGCTTGCGCCAGGTGGTTCTCGGGCACTGTGAAAGAGGGCCCGACCAAATCATCAGTTCCATTATTCTCTTCTACGCTTCAACAAGAAACTTTAATTAATGGTAATGTTGAACCAGGACAGAATGAGCTGCAGAAAGTCTCGAAGAAGGTAAGGTGTCCTAGTGATCCTTGTTCTGACAAAGAAAGATATTTCCTTTTTATATGTACTAACTCTCAAGTGATATGTCTTGAAGCAGATTCTCTTATTCAACTGTATGGATGTTAGAGATCCCCAGATTCTTCTTTCAAAACTAGTTGACACCTGTGCGTTATCAGGTATTGGGGATGCATCTTTTTGCTTTGATCCTCCGTTAATTTGATTGTGCATTAGTGTACTTTTTCCGAGTAAAAACTCAGAAACTGTTGTCCAGTTGGCATTTTTCTGAATATATCAGCTACTTATTTTGATGAGAGTGTTGTGTTCAGGTACTTATTTTGAAAAAGCTATATTTGTTCCGGGCATCTCGACTTATACCAAGGTCACTTCTGGTTCCTCGGACATCCTGTTAGACGCCCCTTCCAAGGATTTAACTTGGCAACATAACCTCCAGAGAATATGGGAGAATATTATTCATGGCACAGGTAATTTTTCCCTATATCATGAGATATACATCATATCTATTTTAAGCCTTCAATTGGTTCCAGTCGATACATTTAATGATCTTTTATGCTTTATGTGTTCACTTGTAGATGCTGTTTACGATAGTTTTGAGAGGCAAATACCGGAGATTAATGAAGATGTATCCAATTGCATTCCTGTTGATGGTTGCAGTAGTGCTGTGGTTTCTTCACTGCCGATGGCTATCAGTTGGTTGAGAGATTATGTTAAAGAAAACCCGTCTTTCAGACTTCAGGTAGCATTAACCCTAGCTATTTCTGTATATATACACGTATATATGTGATGAACATTTGGCCTACTTATTATACCACTTTTCCACTTGAGTTAAGATTTTAAATGAAACTAATTCTGTTGCCTTACATATGTCTGCTTTCGGAACTTATATCCAGGTTCTTGTTACGGGGTCGTTGCATCTTGTTGGAGACGTATTAAAGCTACTGCGGAGATAATCCAGAACGAAGTTTTCAAAACAAATTAAAATTGATGCTGCCGGTACACTCCTCTTCAACCTCAATGCCATTTTTAAAGCAGTTTAGTGACATCTTATTATTTTTAAGATCCTCAAAACTGTGAGGAACTTCTCTCTCTTTCACACACACACACACACACGCATTCATGCCCGGATTATTTCGTTCTGGGCAAAAAATTGGATACGTCAGTTGCACCATATAATTGGTGTGTATTTTTAAAAAGTACTAGTTTGTTTATTGAAAAGTATTAGTTGTGCACCCATGTGTTACTCGTTCCGTTATCTGTCAAATGACATCTTATTAAGCAAATGATGATAGACTTTGATTCTCATAAACTTAGTAAGAATTGTTCTAGTACTGGACAAGTTATACTTGAACACATACTTCCCTAGGTAGTTATATTAATTCATCAGTTCCAAAACAATGTCCCCAAGACTGAAAACAAAATTACAAAGATGGCAGAATTAGGCATCTCTTGGAATCCATTTCCTGAGATTAATGTTTTATAATCGACCACATCCGATTTCACCACCTCCACTGGGAATACGCAATTGGCTGTCGACGGATCCTTCGTCAACATTTGCCCCAGCCCCTCGAAATCACATTCCGTCTCGTTCTGATAGTGAAACTGAAAGTGCATGTTGAAGGCGTACGAGATATTCTGCACGAAGTCTAGATGGCTGCACGATCCGCCTGTAGCTGTGGCAGTGCAATCGGATCTGAGACAAGCTCTATCAATTTGTGACCTCAACTTTGTTATGTTGGAGCGGTCCCCGTTGAAGACGCACCAACGTTTGGGCATTCGCATGATTCCCTTGGCCTCTACCGGATAAATGTCGCGCCCTTGTCCGGAAAGATCGATCTTATACTTGGGCTGTCCATTGGACATGTAGATGCCCCAGTGGCGTGTGAAAGTCGCGTCACCAAAGTAAGATATCTTGTTTTCATCAGTTATGGCTTGGATAAAAGTATCGATGGGTGCCCCGGGGCGCATTGGGGTCCCCTTGTTGCTCGTCACCAAGGGGAGAAATGCTTTATAGAATCGTTCTGCAGTAGTGGCGTTTGCCCCAGGGAAGCCGTCCGTCGGCCAACCAACTTGGGCGACGATTATTTTGATGTCGGATGCTTTGAGTTTGATCAGAGCCCAAACGAAGGCATCATGCATGAGTTCAAACATGTTGGTGTATACGGTGCCATTTACGTCCTTGACAACAAACGTGCTTCTGTTGTCTGGGATCGCAAAGTCTAAATTGATGCCGTACTCGTGAACGTCACCAATGGGACTTATATTAATGGGGAATGGAGCATTGTTCTTCCGGAGAATTCCGAGAAACCTAGTCAACTCGGGCTTGACTACATCGAGAAATTCAGCCTCCGACGGTCTTAAACTTGTGGTGTTCATCTTTAATATGCCCTTATGATCAGGGATTGTTACCTTGATTTGATCTCCATACCCTTCATCATAGATAACCTTTGTCAAAGACTCGACTGCGTCCATGGCATCGACGGGGGATGCCTTGTTGAACACTCCCATTGAAAATGCGAAGTCGGAAACATAAATCTGCCTGTGAAATACGAGATAAAACACTAGTTATCACAATATAACTAGCTAGGATAATTTTAGAGCTTTATTTTTACCTTATGTTAGACATCTGGAATTGGCGTTTCCTCAGTTGGAACCAAGAATTAGCTTGTTCATAGGTTTTTAATGGTTTGGGGTTAGGGGTATTTATAGTAAGATCGATTCCACTTCCTTCGAAGGCCAGCAACATATCCCTCTCGCTACTGAAAATTCGGGCGGCCCGAATCCCATTTTGTAACATCAGATCCACCACATTGGAAGGGAGCAATCTTTGAGCATTTTGCCTTCCCCAATTCATGCCTAATGTAGCATCTGCCACGTTTATTGCTAACAAATATATCATTACAAGAGGAATCATTTTGAAATCCATGAACAAAATTTATTTAAATTAATTAGCCCTGGTACGAGATTCTTCTCTCTTTTGCAGGCCTAATTTTGTTTTGTACAGGGAGAGTTGTTACGTACAAGACAAGACAATTGAATTTCCCAACCCCTACAGAGGAGGTTAAAGAGAAAATGAGGAGGTATTTTATGTTTTTTGCTTCATTTATATAAATATGATGATCATCATTACGAGGTTTCCTTTTTTAGGAGATCTAAATTAGAGGTAGCTAGCTTTTAATCTTTATCTTCATTTCAAGAGGAGTTGCATGCATGTGGTTCATACATTTAACTATAATCAGTCAAATAACTTTTACTTTAATGATTCTGTGACATACCTTTCTTTTGGATCATACTTTCCTTTACAACATAATTGTGTTAAGGCTCCAACTCGGCTTGCTCGTATAGATAAACAATTCGAGCTTGAACTCGTTAGACATCGATTCGTTAGGCTCGATAACTATTTTTTTCTTCCTTTAGGCTTGTTAGGCTAGGCCTGACTTGATATGCTCGTTAGACTTAGTCAAGTTGAGCTCGTTTTTTCACTCGTCAATGTAATCGAGATGAGCCGAGCTCGAACTTCATGTACAATTGGCTCAAATAACAACTCTAGTTCGGTTGAAGTGGAGTCCCATAGGAATGAGATTCGTCTCATGTATGAGTCCGTCCCATAATTTTTTTTAATCTTCGACTAATGTAACCTGCTCTGCCTGCCCCTCCCGAAATTACTTATAATTAAAATTCTTTTCGGCCCATTTCATGATTTTTGTTTAACCCCAAAATGACAATTTTCTCCTTGATGAGGGACAACATTTTACATGATTTCAAACGCGTTGGTGTAATAATCTGTGTGAGGTGACAGTAGTAATATTGAATAATTTGTATAAATCTTTGAATATGGTTTGATTCCTGTAATTAATTTACAAAAATACATCCTATGGAGTGATTCTTGAATACAATTAATTTCCTCTGTAAGTAAATTAAACCTGGCCCAGCTAGCTAGCTAGGTAGAATAGTGATGTTGAAAATAAAAAAATTACAATGAAGGCAGAATTAGGCTTCTCCTGAAACCCTTTTCCGATAAGCATCGGATTACCTTGCAGCTCCGGTCTCACCACCTCTATCGGAAAAATGCACTGCGGTGTCGACGGATCCTCCGTTGACACATGCGCTAACCCCTCGAAATCACATTCCGACTCGTTCTGAAATTTAAACTGAAAGTACATGTTGAAGGCGTACGACACATTCTGCCAATAATTGAGCTGGCTGCACGACGCACCTGGCGCCATGGACGTGCAGTCGGCTTTTAAACATGCTTTATTCATTTGTTCTGTCAACTTTGTTATGTTCGTCCGGTCCCCGTTGAACATGCACCACCGGTCGGGCATTCGCATGATTCCCTTGGACATGGCCGGATAAATGTCGCGGCCTTGTCCAGAAAGATCGATCTTGTACTTGGGCTTCCCGTTCGACATGTAGATGCCCAAGTGTCGTGTGAAAGAGTAGTTGCCGAAATAAAACATTTTATTTTCATCCGTTAAGGCATGTAGGTACGTATCTATGGGTGCCCCGGGGCGCATGGGGGTCCCCTTGTTGCTGCTCACACGCGGCAAAAACGCTTTGTAGAATCTCTCTGCATTAGCAGAGCTCGCCCCGGTGCACCCATCCGTCGGCCAGCCTGTCTCGCTGACGATTACTCTGAGGTCAGATGCGTTGAGTTTGGTTAGAGCCCAAATGAAGGAATCGTACATGATATCAAACGTGTTGGTGTATGTGGCACCGTTTATGTCATGGATAACGAGGCTGGATGTGTTGTCACCGAATACAAAGTTGTAGTCGACGCCAAAATCTTGAATGTCGCCGATGGGATTAATAACAATGACGAACGGAGCGTTGTTCTGCTGGAGAATACGGAGCAATGTAGTCATTTCAGGCTTGATCTCGTCCAGAAATTCGGCCTCGGATGGTTTAAGACTTACCTTGTTAATCTTCAATATAAGACTGTTGTGAGGGATTGTTAACTTCACTTGATCTCCAAATCCTTCATCAATAAAAGCCTGCTGCAAACTCTGCACCGCTTCTATGGCTTCATTGATTTTCTGTTTGTCCTTCATGTAATATGAAAATACATAGTCTGCCACATAAAGCTGCCTGCGCCCAATACTACATTTTTTACAAAACAACAAAAACGACTAACATTATAAAACGGACAGACGTACTACCTTACCTTACGTTGGCAGGTTTCAAAAGTGGTTTTCTGATTTGGAGCCAGAGCTTGGCTTGTTGAGGGGTTTTGAACGAGTCGATCTTTATCGTTGGGATGCTTATAGTGATCCCGATCCCACTGCCAACGAAGGCCCGTAATAACTCTTCCTCCGTAGTAAAAAGTCGGGCCTCACGAATCCCATTCTGTAGTATCAAATCCACCACGTTGGAAGGGAGCAATCTCTGAGCATTTTGCCTTCCCCAATTTATCCCTATTGTAGCATCTGCTACATTTATTTGTAGCATATACGATGCTACAATCAAAATTAATGTAGGAGGAATAATCATTTTGAAAAAATTAGCCCCTGTACGAGATTATGGGGGGTGTTTGCAAATTCTATAAACAGCTTAAAAACACTTCTGAAAAGTAAAAGCTGTGAGAGGGCAGCTTTAAAAAAAAGTGATTCTAAAAGCTGCCCTCTTAAGCTGTTTGTAATATTTAAAAACACCCCCTATAATTCTCTTTTGCAGGCCTAATTCTTTCCGGAAGATTTATTTTACTTACAAAACATTGATTTTTCCTCTAACAGAGGAGAGGTAATTAATTGGGAAAGTGAAAAAAATGTTATTGTTGAAGGAGATTTATATATATGTGGTTATGAGGTTTTTCCTATTTTAGGGGAGAAATGAGAGATTGTTCTTCATCTTTATTTTCATGCCGTTCAAATTCACCACCAAATCTAATTTTAATTAATTACTGACACGTGCGAAACACTTAAAACTCTAGATAGAGTCAAATAAATGGGTTGTCATTTTCTAAAATAATTTGTTTTTTTTTTTTGTAAGTCTCGGGTATCACTACAAAAACGCGCAGTTTTGCCGACGGAATTATACCGACGGATTACCTTTCCGTCGGCTATACTGACGGATTGTCGACGGAATTGAAAGTCAAAAGACTCTGCCGACGGAATTCAAATTCCGTCGGTGAACCGACGGATATGTCGACGGACACACATAACTCTCTACACGGTGTCGTTTTTGGGTCACCGGCCGACGGATTTTTTCAGTCGGTATTGTAAATTAGGGTTACCGACGGATATTTTCCGTCGGTAACCGCGCCATATTATTGGGCCCTCACGTGAACCACTAAACGGGCGCGTAATATTTTAAATTCGCCTTTACCGACGGAAATTTCCGTCGGTAACCGACCTGCCTTAACTAACCGCCTCTTGACTGACGCGTAAAATTTAATATTTGGCAATATCCGGTCTAAAGATTGACTAATCCCGGGAGACCAATTTCACTTAAATTTGTGTTTTATTACTCTTAGGTGCAACAAACTTTTTTTGTATTACTATTAGATGCAAAATGATTTGCATTTCACATTCGTAAGGTGCATTTACAGTTTTTAGTGTGTATTTTGAGGTCGTAGTGTGCCATGTGCATTTCAGGTTAGTAGTATGAAAATTAATTGTACCTAAGAGTAAGTCGGTTTTTTTTCCTTGCACTACTAGAATACCAATCTTGTTTCCAAATTGCGCCTAAGAGTAGCTCCCAAATAAGTTGCGTTTCAAAACAAATTTATGTTTGATTTTTTTTTAAAGTAAAATTCTATTCCTTTTCACCCATTAAGATAAACTTTTTTACCATTTTAGCCTTTTTCAACTCAGTTAAATTTATAGTTTCATAACAATTTTTTTGTCATCTTGTACAAGAAGAGTAAAATATGAATCTGATTTCCGCCACCGGAAAGCACTGTTTCAGACCGAATTTTCGTCGGTAAAACTCGTCTTTTTTAGTGACGTATTAGTTGTGCACTAATTATATTGCGCAATTGATGCACACGATCCAATGGCTCCTATTATTGTTCTATTGTTAGATTAATTTCTTGCAAATTATGTATCATCCCTAGCAATTAATCAAGCATTAATGGTCATTAGGTCGACTTAATTAATTTGTAGTTTTATTTTATATATTCAATTCACAACATTTCTTGCAAGTTAAAGTTAATTTCTTGTAATCTGTCACTGATTTCCTTAATTAATTACAAAGAATCAATACATGCCCAAGTGATTCTTGAATACATTATAAATTTCCTCTGTAAGTAATGCTTAATTCCAAAACAATGTCCCCAAGATTGAAAACAAAATAAAAAAGATTTCAGAATTAGGCCTGACAAAAAACCCTTGTCCGGCTGGGTACCAAATATGATTAGGTTGCGGCTCTGGTCTTACCACCTCCACCGGAAAAATGCACTCCGGCGTCGACGGATCCTGCGACGACACATGCGTTAACCCCTTGAAATCACATTCCGTCTCGTTCTGAAACTGAAACTGAAAGTACACGTTGAAGGCGTACGTCACATTCTGCGCGAAACCGAGGTGGCTGCACGACCCTCCTGGCGCCATGGCCGTGCAGTCAGCTAGGAGACACGCTTTCTCCATTTGTTTTCTCAACTCTGCTATGTTCGACCGGTCCCCATTGTACACGCACCACCGGTCGGGCATTCGCATGATTCCCTTGGACACGGCCGGATAAATATCGCGGCCTTGTCCGGACAGATCGATCTTGTACTTGGGCTTCCCATTCGACATGTAGATTCCCATGTGCCGTGTGAAAGAGGCATCCCAGTAATAAGCCATTTTGTTTTCGTCCGTTAAGCTCTGAATGTAGATATCGATGGGTGCCCCGGGTCGCATGGGGGTCCCCTTGTTGCTGCTCACAAATGGCAGCAACGATTTGAAGAATCGCTCTGCCATAGTGATGTTTGACCCGGGGTACCCATCAGTCGGCCAGCCTACCTGGGTGACGATTACTCTAAGGTCGGATGCGTTGAGTTTTTTTAGAGCCCAAATGTAGGAATCGAACATGAGTTCAAACGCGTTGGTGTATATGGCGCCGTTTATGTCCTTGATTACGAAGGACGATTTTTTGTCGAGGAATGCAAAGTTAAAATCCGCGCCAAAATCTACAATGTCGCCGATGGGATTTACATGAATGCAGAAGGGAGCATTGTTTTGTCTGAGAAGTTGGAGAAATGTAGTCATTTCGGGCTTGATTACGTCGAGAAATTCAGTCTCGGATGGTCTTAAACTTGTGTTAATCTTCAATACTGCCTTGTTTTGTGGGATTGTTACCTTGATTTGATCTCCATATCCTTCCATATTTACAGCCTGTTGCAAAGACTGCATCGCTTGCATGGCATCATTCACAAAAGCTTTGTTGAAATACACCGAATGTGCAAAGTCGCACACATAAATCTGCCTGTAATAATGTAATGAAACACGAGGTGAAACACTACACTTTTTACAACAGGGGTAATTTAATTTACCTTATGTTGGAAGGCTTGAAATGCTGTTTTCTCCCTTGGACCCATAAATTGGCTTGTTGAAGGGTTTTGACAGCGTTGACGTTGAAAGGAAAATTTATAGTAAGCCCGATCCCACTTCCAGCGAAGGCCTGCATTAACTCGACCTCTGTACTAAAAAGTCGGACATCGCTGATTCCGTTCTGTAATAACAAATCGACCACATTGGAAGGGAGCAATTTCTGAGCATTTTGCCTTCCCCAATTCATGCCTATTGTAGCATCTGCTACATATATTTGTAACAAATATGATGCTACAATAAATAATGCCATTTTGAAATCCATGCTAAAAAATTAGCCCTTTTCTCTCTTACAAAGGGGCTAATTTTTACAGGAAGATTTACGTACTAGCTAGGCGCGCATTGATTTAATTTTTTCCCACAACTGAGGTAAATGGGAAGGGAAGTTTAGATAAAATTGTTGGAGGAGATTTATATTTTTCCTGATGAAGTTTCCATTTTTAGGGAGAAATGAGAGATAGCTTTCTATCTTTATCTTGGTGCCGTTAGGGATGGATGGATGGAGCCACAATTCAGGGGCAAATCTAAATTATTGATAAATACGTGCAATGGGTGTGTTTTGTAGATTTCACTAATGAGTTGGTCTCTATAAAGGGGTAGATATTTAGCTCAAACACTTAACCTATTTCAACTCAAATACAAAAGTCCAACGTACATCTTACATGCTATCTAACTGTTACATATGAGTATTTAGGAATAGAATTCAATTTAGTCCCAAATTTTTTTTTTTTTTTTTTTTTTACAATTTTTTCTGTTTTAGTCCCAAATTTTTTAAATGTAATTGCAAAAAATAGGACTAAATTGGTTCATTTAACTTTTTTTGGATCAAAATGGGACAAAATTGATACATTTAACTTTTTTGGGACAATTTCAGAAAAGGTTAAAAGCTATGGGACTGAATTGACTTCTGTTTCGAACCTAAGACCTAGAGAGGAGCACACTCTTAAGTCACAAACCTACACCACTAGGTCAACTAATTGGAGTAAAAAAATCATTTTAAGTAAATCTTTTACACGCAAGATTTCAAATGCACCTTGTCCATGGTGTACTCACCACAAGTTTCAGTTATATTAGTATGTACGTATCACTTTTACATTTTTCAGTAAAAAATTAATGCATATTTCACCCATGTGTTCAGCTTCACATGAGTAAAACAGGTGCACAACAAACTCGTTTTTTTATAATGTTCTTGTGAATTTGAATTTGGAGCAGCACTGTCCCGTGCTATATAATTGCACGATTATATTGTGGATTTGATATTGCAGGGGACAGTACATACTTTTTTTTTAAAGGAAAAAAGTCATATTGAGAACTGTAGAGTACCAGAGGTACGGTACTCTAAAAAGATAGTCTAATTACAAGAAATGATAAAAAACACTAGAACAATCTAATATCTACATAATGGCTACTTTACGCTCTCGGGGTTATCACACCAGTCATGAAAAGAAGTCGAAATAGATTATTCTTTATGTAGACAGAAAATACTCCAGGCCTTTTCTCTAATTTCGTCAAACAATTTTTTAGGTTTCGGTTCCTCGTTTGAGAAGATCTTATTTCTAGCGTTCCATACAAACCAGACCGTCAAGCACCAGATGCATTCCAAGATGAACTTTTTGCGATTGAAGCCGACAATACCACATAATTGATGAAAATGTGAGATTATATTATTCTGCATCGGCGAACTATTATCGAACCATGAGAAAATCAGACTCCAGATTTTGTTTACCATGTCGTAGCCAACAAACAGATGCTGAGAATTTTCCTCGCTGGCTCCACATAGTGCTCATCCCAAGTTGTCTCCATTGTCCAAAATTTTTCGCTTGCTAAGTTTGCACCGAATTACGATCCGTCCGTAACACCTTCCAAGCCAACCCCATGTATTTTGGGGGTATCATTTTATTCCAGATTTTCTTAATTGGAGAGCCTGAGCCTCTTCACTAAATACCTGTGTTTGAGCTGACTTGAATCCGCCGTACGCTGACTTGGGACTATATTTGCCGTCAGCAGAAGCCTTCCAACGCCAAGTATCCGATGCCGAAACCTGTAGATTTAAGTTCTCCAGCGATCTGGCCAGCTGTCCAGCGAGTTGCTTTTCCCGGGAGAAAAGGGGTCTTCTCCATTGAATATCCCAATTCCATCTGCCGTTTACCCAATCTCACGATTTACTGATTTGTGCCTCCTTGTTGGCGCATATTGAGAAGAGCCTTGCGTATTGATCTTTTAAGGGAGTTTCATCCGACCACCTATCTTGCCATAGAAAAGTATCGATGTCGTTCCCTAGAATCCTGACCATGTTGTTACTGAACCAAGAATTTTGTGCATTTTCAAGAAGCAGAATTCTAAGCATGTTCCACCAACTTCAATACTGATTTCTGTTCGCTTGAATTTCTGGGGTACCTGACAAATAAATATTGTACTTAGAGTCGAGAATTTTGACCCAGAGTGCATTGTGTTCCATACGTAGCCTCCACGCCCACCTGCCAAGAAGAGAGATGTTAAATAAATCAAGGTTTCGAACACCAAGTCCCCCGACTGGCTTAGGCCTACAAATATCATTCCATGAGACCCATGGAATTTTTGTAGAGCACACACCTCCTCCCTCCCCTCCTCCCAAAAAAAAGTTACGTTGCAGCGATACGAGAACCACATTGAGTATTGTGATCCTTCCACCGAAAGAGATTTGCCGATCCTCCCACATCTTAATTCTGTTTTTCACCTTCTCAACCACACCTTTCCAAGCATCAGTCTTTTGATGATTAATTCCCACCTGAATCCCGAAGAAATTCATAGGGAGCGACTCCACACGTCATCCTAAGAACACTGCCATTCCATGTTGGACCTCCGAATCCACATTAAGGCCGAGAAGGCTGCACTTTCAAAATTAATCAACAAACACTTGAGAGCCCATATATTTTTCGTGGTCGCCTCCCCCACCAAAATAGCGTCGTCGACATATTGGAGGTGTGTAACCGGTATCTCCTTTCTCCCTACTCTTGCAGCGTCGTAGATGCCTACTGTTGTGGCTTTGCGAATGAGGGCGTTTAAGCCTTCGGCCGCGAAGATGAAGAGTAGCGGAGATAGAGGGTCTCCTTGCCGAAGCCCACACTCGAGGTGGAATTCAGTTGATGGGCTGCCATTGACAAGGACAGAAGCGGAAGCCGGCGAAACACACTCCCGAATCCACTTGCGCCACTCGGTACTGTATTTTACCGGACCCAAATTAATCCATTCTTGCGACGAAGTGAATCGGAAACCTGATTTCTGATCCGCCAAAGATGACACCATGCTCTGCTCCAATTCTGGATTATATTTTTTTTCTGGATTCTGCTCCCCAATCCTCTATACCAAACAAAAATTTATTTTTCACATTTCTGGTTGTTCGAAATTTTGGCCGAATGAATCTTGTGCTCTCCCCTCTCTACTATGTTGTGTGTGAAGAATTTTGTACAAGTTTCAAGGGACAAATTAATGATAGATGCAAACAATTGGCAATCAATTTTTAAGGGGTCATTCCATTGCTCTGACTTTAAGTGGGCCCTCCGTTGGTGGACAGTGAGATTGTACCCAAATTAGTATGTCCTTGACCGGAATACCAAGACTTGAAAAAATGATATGGAATGTTGAACAACTCTTATACTAAATTGGCGGCCAATGATAAAAAAGACAAAGACTTGCATGAGACCGTTCACAAATTAAACTCATCTCTTTTAAGGCCATGTTTGATAGCTTAGATTAAAGCTAGATTAACTATATATCATTTTTATTGGTTGTTTGATAACTTAGATTAAGGGTAGATTATGCTTTAAAATTTATAAAGTTTAGTTATCATCCTAATCTTAGATAATCCGTCTATGCTATCAAACATGCCCTAAAGTGTTAAAGCGTCATGCTTTATAATTCCTCTTACCATGAGACGGTCTCACGTAAGACTCCCTCAATAAAAAATAATAAAAAATTTAAGGGTGTTCAAGAATTTCGGGTGGAAAAGAGACAGAGGTAGCGGTGCAGAAAAGATAACATCCGTACGTTGAGTTTTCGATTTCTTTATATTTAGGGTTTAATTATACCAAGAAATTAAATACATCAAGCTCTTACTTGATCATAAAACAAGAAACAACAGTTTCACATCTTAATAAAATTATCATGATTTTGTAATTTTAAGTAAAACCAAATAATTTTTTCTCCCTTGAAATAATGGAGTCCTCTAAAAACATATAATTCCTGTAAATCATGTTTTGTATCCCATCTCATGGATTAAATTACAAAGAATTATATATCCAAATGATTCTTGATTAATACTTCAATTTCCTCTTTAAGGCTAGTAATGTCCATGGATCAGGTCCAAAACAATGTCCCCAAAATTGAAAATAAAATTAAAAAGACGGCAAGATTAGGTTTCTCCTGAAAATCTTTTCCGATGGAATACACTACATTTGTAGGTTTCACCACATCCACCACAAAAACACACTCTGGTGTCGACGGATTCTCCGTCGACACGTAACCTAATCCCTCGAAATCACATTCTGTCTCGTTTTGATACTGAGACTGAAAGTAGGCGTTGAAGGCATACGTCACGTTGTGTGGAAAATCGAGCTGGCTGCACGACCCTCCTGGCGCCATGGCCGTGCAGTCAGCCATGGAACACGCTTTATCCACTTGTTTTGCCAACATTGCTATGTTCGACCGGTTCCCTTTGTACACGCACCACCGGTTGGGCATCCGCATGATTCCCTTCGACACGACCGGATAAATGTCGCGACCTTGTCCCGACAGGTCGATCTTGTACTTGGGCCTCCCGTTCGACATGTAGATGCCCCATTGCCGTGTGAAAGACCCTTTACCCACAACAACCATTTTGTTTTCATCCTTTAAGCTCTGGATGTAGACGTCGATGGGTGCCCCGGGCCACATGGGGGTCCCCTTGTTGCTGGCAGCAACGATTTGTAGTATCGCTCTGCCATAGTGGTGTTCGCCCCGGGGTACCCATCCGTCGGCCAGCCTACACTACAAAAAACGCGCGGTTTACCGACGGATCTACCGACGGAATTGTGGTCGGTAGGCGTGGTTTCCAACGGAACTACCGACGGAATAATTCAGTCGGTTCTAGGCTCGTCGGCCCGGTTTACCGACGGAATTTTTTTTTCCGTCGGTAGTACCGACGGATTCCCGACGGAATAAATCAGTCGAGTCTGCCGACGGATCTCATTCCGTCGGTAGGCCGAATGACCCATTTTGAAACCGGGTCTGATTTCTGTCGGCAATTCCGTCGGACGTCCGTCGGTAGTACCGACGGACTTGTCGACGGAAATTTATTTTAGAATTTTTTTTTTCAAAAATATATCCGTCGGCTTCTGTCGGGAATTCCGTCGGTACCTTCCGACGGATCTGCCGACGGAACTCGATTTTATATTTTTTAATTCGGAATTATATTCCGTCGGTGCCCGTCGGTGGTTCTGTCGGTAGTACCGACGGAATTATCCGTCGGTAGTAAGGTAACCCAAAAAAAATTACCGACCCCGACCCGAACTGACCCGACCCGACCCCGACCCGAACTGACCCGACCCGCTACCTGTTATTAAGGCCACCATTTATTCTGGCCTTGCTAGGAATCGAACCCGGGTGTGTGGGCGCCTAGAGAGGGGCGCCTACCACTCGGACAAGTGTGTTACTTGTTCGTAATTGTAATATTAATTGTATATGTACTCATTTTCGGCCCATTTTTTTTTAAAATTCATAAAATTAATTTCTTTCATATATATCAAATAATTAAATTTGAAATCTATAATTTATATTTTTATAATTTATATATTTTAAAATACTAAAATATTCATATTTTAACTAAAATACTAATATTTTTTAGTAAAAAAATCATTTTTTTGCTAATTATTTTTTTAAAAATTTCAAAAAATTAATGTCATTCACATAAATTAAATAATTAAATTTGTAATCTATAATTTATATATTTTTAAATACTAAAATATTCATTTTTTTTACTAAAATATTCATTTTTTTGCTAATTATATTTTAAAAAATTTCAAAAAATTAATTTTTTTCACAATTTTTAGTTGTAACTTAATGATAAATATTTTTAAATTGTACATCTAATAAAATAATTAGCTTACATTATATAATTTATTATTCTTCTTCTTCTTCATCTTCTTCATCTACATTTTGATTATTTGTCTCATCTTCCTCCTCTTCATCCTCCTCCTCCTCCTCATCCTCTTCCTCTTCATTTTCATCATCTTCCTCATTTTCATTATCGTTTTCAATTTCGATCAATTGTGAATTTCCACCCGTCAAGTCTACGTGGATATTCAAATCTCCCGAAAAGACTTCAGTTCTAGCCTCTATTTGTTCCGTTTGAAACGGAGAATCATCTTCATCACTCCTGTCCTTTGTAGGGACTTCTACCATTGATCTTGCCTTTACTTTGCAAACAGCGTGCCATTCAATTTTACTACGTGATCGTACTGGATACTTGCAGTTGTATACTTGAGATACTTGATGGGCAAATACAAATGGATCATTCCCGATATAGCTCCTTTTCGGATTAACATCGACGAGTTTGTACTCCGGATGAATCCTTGTTCCTGAAGGGCCTGAATCAAACCAATGACACTTGAACAACACTACAGTCTTTGTTGGATATCCCGGATATTCTACTTCAACGACTTCGTGCAACACCCCATAGTAGTCACTTGCATCTGCATTGTAGTTTGCACTGCTAACGCAAACACCACTGTTGGTAGTCGCTTTTCTTGATGCATACTCAGATGTATGAAATCTGTAGCCCTTCACAATATAGCCGTTGTAAGTCTTTACACGACGTAGTGGTCCTTTGCTGAGATCCTTTAAGAATCGATTCCCAAAATCGTTTGACCGTCCCTATACAGTTCAAATAATTAACATTAATTATGAATCATATTTATTTACGTAAAATTTAAGGAAATGGTACTCACACAACGTTGGAACCATCGGGCAAAATCACGTTGAAGACGAGCATCTATATCTGTAGCTGAGATGTTTTGTTCTGTTCGTCTTAGTTCTTGAGTATACATCCTAATTCACAACATCCAATCACAATTAATATTAAATTACATAAATGAAGTAATGATAAAAATATGAAATACTTACTCAATGTAAGGCTGAACTTCATCACAATTCAATAACACATACGTTTGTGCTATTTCTGCCTCTCTGTTCGACTCCCACTCTCGTTCAGTGAATTTTCCTATTGGTCGTCCCTTAGACTTGAATATAGACAGCATTCCATCAACCTCTTCACCGATATTGTCTGTATCTCTACCACCGTAGTTACGTGGTTCACTTCTCAACCGAGTGTTGACATGGTCTTCAAAATAATAAGAACAAAACATGCCAACCTCTTCATTCAAATATGCATTAACAATCGATGCTTCCACATTTGCCTTTTGTTTAGCATTGCGTTTCAAGTTGTGGAGATATCTGATTTATAATAAAAAACATATATTTTAATTCAGTGAACATGCATGCATGTAGTATATATAAAAAATGAAAAATGTAAGAGTTTACCTTTCAAATGGGTACATCCACCTGTACTGCACTGGACCACAAATTCTGGCTTCATACGCTAAATGAACGGGTAAGTGTTCCATGGAGTTGAAGAAGCTAGGTGGAAAAATTTGTTCCAACTTACACAAAATCACTAGAATGTCTTGCTCCAAACGAATCATATCATCGATCTTGATCGTTGAAGATGTTAAATCTCTAAAAAAAAGACTTAATTCAGTGATAGCCCTCCACACATTGAGAGGAACAATGTCTCGGAACGCAATCGGTATCAAGCGCTGCATAAAAACATGACAATCGTGACTCTTCATCCCTGAAACCTTACCCCTGTTTATGTCTGCGCATCGACTCAAGTTTGACACGTAGTTGTCTGGAAAATTCAACTCGTGAATCCAACGACACAGTTGTTGTTTCTGTGGCTTATCCAGTGTGTAGCAAGCCTTCGGATATCTACCTGTACTGGGATCCATTTTCAACTCTTCCCAACGATCGACCCATAGTGTCAGTTAGCTGTCGGAAGTAGTGGTTCATCATGTGTACTACGTTCGGGTCCGGAACAGCAGTGGAGGATACAGAGGCCTGCGATGCACGCTGGGACGAACTGGACGACGCAGCTCTCACTGAGCGGCTCATCCGGCCAAGGCCAAGGACCCGTCCTCGATCAGCCGGGGCAACGTCCAGGTAAATCCGGTTAAGATCAGGCGGAGCGCTGGGCCCGGCTTCAGCAGAAACCTGTGTCGTCTCCTCTTCAATCCTCCGGTTCACATCCAACTACATAATTACAAAATAAATAAATTAATACATAGTTCAATACATTTAATTAATTAAATATTAAAAAAACATCACAATTTAATTAAACTTACGTGAAGCTGGGTAGTGCGTCCATATGTGGACGTCTGTGAATCTGGATCAAACGGATGAAGAACGTTCAACCGATCCACGTGTGTGGGTTCACGCCCAAGTTCCCTCTCCTATTTCGTACCAAATGAGCATATAAAAATTATTTTATATAATATAATATAAATAATTGAAATAAATTTAGTGAACACTTACTAGAGCAATTGAGTGCTCATACGCGGATCGGGCCCTCCCCCGATGCCTTGACATCCCACCTCCCCCATCACTTGTACGGTTGGCTCGAGCAATTTCACACTTCCTCATGTACTACGGGCTACTCCAATACGTGGTCAACGTGTTCCACACGTTGACTCCATTTTCGTCCTCCCCCAACGTCTGCACCACGCCACGTTTACGCCAAGCATTCCTCCAGGTGTACATTATCTCATTATACCTAGACTGACATGAAGATAGCCAGTGACGGTGGATATCGTTGTCCGAAAAAAACTCCCTCTGCCAATAAGCATGTTTCTGCACATATTCGATCAGCATATTTATCAAATAATATATATAATAAATTGTTTATTAATATTTAATTGAATGCACTCAAATACCTGGAATTCCTCCCAGTATTCATCCTTTTTCGTCTGCGGCACCTTCAGCCAAGAGTAAGCATTCACAACAATCTTGCACTTAGTAATCACCACAGTGCAAATCTTCGATATCTCATTACCAGGAAGTAAGCTGTGACATTATATATTAAGAAACAAACACATTATAAATTAAAAAACCTACAAAAATTGATGCTATTAAATATTGTTAAACCTTAAAATTATTTAATTAATTACTTACTGTACACCCTCAATCCATATTTTCAGTCTGTGTTCTCGGGCCCGCGTGGGATGTCCACGAGCTGCCGACGACTGAGATGACGGTGGCGAATGCTGTGGAACGGATGCCGACGACGTCAACGTAGCAGGCTCAACAGGCCTAAGTGAGCCTCTCCTACGTCGAGATCCTGAGGCCCCACTAGCATCTTGACTCATCTATTTTAATAAATAAAATTTAAAAGTATAATAAATTAATCAATAATTAATATAGTAATGAAATCAATAATTTTCTATTTTAATTAATAACATTTTAGTAATTTAAGTCAATAATTTCCTAATTTAATCAATAACAAAATCACGTTACTAATGAAATCAATAATTTACCAAACTAATTAATAATGACTTAATTTAAACAATAACAATAATTACTATATTTACAACACCTCTACTTATAAGAATAATTACTAATTTAATCAACAATAATAAACTAGTTTAATTATAAGAATAATTACTAATTTAATCAACAATAATAACCTAGTTTAATTATCAAAACGAACTAACAAAACTACATTATATATTTGAACTAACATACATTAATTAATTACAATTAACCAATAAAAAACATATAATCCACGTACTAACATATATTTGAATGAATTATACATATATATTCATCAACTACGTACATGAAATTTTATAATAATTAACATGCAATTTATAATAATTAACATGCAATTTATAATACAATAACTTAATTAAAATTAATTAAGAAAAAACGTACCGTTTAAATTGAAGAAAATTGGAGTAGATAATCGTAATGCCCTTTGTCGATCAATCCATGCACCACGCACAAGAAAATCCAATCCACGAGGACAGAACAGGAGACGAACAGGGAGAGGGGGACGAAAGCCAATTTTTTTTTCCCTTATGGGGAAGAACTGCCTCTCTTCGGCAGTTCTTATAAAAAAAAAGAATTGTGGCTACCGACGGATATTTCCGTCGGTAGCACGCGAATATTAATTAGTCAGTCAAAGCGGTGCGGCTACCGACGGATATTTCCGTCGGTAGCACGCGAATATTAATGTGTCAGTCAAAGCGGGTCGGCTACCGACGGATATTTCCGTCGGCAGTCGAAATTTGAACGACCGACGGAAAAAATCCGTCGGCAAGCAAGGCTAAACGACACCGTTTGGCTGCGGAACTAAATTCCGTCGGGAAGTCCGTCGGCCGGTCCCGACGGATCTTGTATTCCGTCGGGAGTCAGTCGATTCGAGAATTCCGTCGGCGATCCGTCGGGCCGACCGACAGAATGGATTCCGTCGGTAGCCTTCCGTCGGCAAACTCCGCGTTTTTTGTAGTGCTACCTGGCTGACGACTACTCTGAGATCGGATGCGTTGAGTTTTTTTAGTGCCCAAACGAAAGAATCGTAAACGATCTCAAAAGCATTGGTGTATACGGCCCCGTTTATGTCCTTGACAACGAGCGAGGATTTGTTGTTAGCAAATGCGAAGTTAAAATCGACGCCAAAATCTTGAACATCGGCAATTGTAGATATAAAAACAACGAATGGAGCATCGTTTTCCTTGAGAATACCGAGAAATGTTGCCATTTCGGGCTTGATTTCGTCGAGAAATTCAGTCTCGGATGGTCTTAGACTTGTGTTGTCCATCTTCAGTATTCCCTTATTATTAGGGATGGTAACCTTGATTTGATCTCCATAACCTTCATCATTTACAACCTGCTGCAAAGACTGTAACGCTTGTATGGCATCATTGATTATCACTTTGTTGAAAAAGAATGCAAATACATAGTCCGCCACATAAATTTGCCTGCCATATTGAAATACGAGATGAAACATTTTTTATTAATTTTACCATAGGATCGGAGGAGAATATGATGGACTAGTGTAAGACCCGCGTTACGCGGGGTTGAAATAAATTTTATAATATATTTAAATGTACTAACTAAAAGAAAATTAAAACTTGTATAGATTTGTAATTTAGTTATTCTATTAAAAGATAAAAATGAAATATTGTAGCAATATAAATTACATTTATAAATTTACTTATAAAAAAAATTAATATAATAAATTAAGTATAAATTGCGGAAAACTTCCTTGTAGACAACATTCGTTATACGTACGTTTACCTATTTTTTTTCATTTGAAATTGTTTGTGTGTGTGAAATATGAAATTGCATTCTTCAAATTAATATGAAACTGCATTCTTTAAATTAATGCAATTTCATATTTCATTGTCTATGTCTGGTTCTTAAAAATATTTCATTTGAAATTGTTTAAGAGGTTAGACGTCTACCATGGAAAAAGATTGATATAGACAATGAAATATGAAATTGCATTCTTTAAAACTTTGCGGGAGTCGTGTCATTTGAAACACTCAATGTCATTTTTGAAATAATTTGTTCTTCAATAATGTGATTTAAAGTCTTGTAATAATCATCTAGTCTCATTACACAAACCAGAATTCAAATAATTGTTAATAACCAACGTTATAGGCTAGGAACAACTATTTTAAGAACAAATCAACGATTTTACAGATCAGAACACTTAAAAAAGTTGAAACATATATAGATTTGTAAATTTGTTAGTATGTTAAAAAAAATACCAATATAGATTACATATTATATATATATATGTATATAATATAACAAATAATTATAACTTATTTATAAAAAAAATCAATATACGAAATTACAAATTGCGGAAACTTCTTTGTAGACAACATTTGTTGTACGCTTACATACTTTTTTCATTTGAATATAGGCAAAAAAAAAAAAAAAAAAACTAATCTACTCTTAATCTTGACTCTAAAGGCTGCAACATACAGTGGTTTCGGAAGGTAGACACCTACCATGAAAGAGATTGACCTTAACTTCTATTTATATATTGCAAAAAGTAATAAAATTGAAAATTGTCTCCTTCAAAATTTTATGGGAGTCGGTGTCATCCGAAAAATAAATGTCATTTTCGAGATAAAAACTTTACTATCAATATTTATTCTCGAAAGAATTTGTGCTTTGATGATATGATTTTCAAGTATTGTAACAATCACACTACAAAATAATGAAGAAATGGGGACGGGAAAGGCATCGGATCTGCCGTCCCCAATGATGAAGGCAACGGCAAAGGCATCGGCAGTGTGCCGATGCCAATATGCTCGATGCTATTTAAATGGCATCGGATTTGGGGAAAACCGTTGCCTTTTGGCATCGGGGGGACAGCCGATGCCAAATTGCATCAGGCCCACCCCCACCGCTGGGCCAACCCAATTCTCGGAAATTTGGCATTTTTCGCGAATTGTGGGGTTCGAACTCGGGACCTCGCGGTCTCGAAGGCTTTTGAGCGCCCCTTGTGTGCCGTTTAGGCTAGGAGCTTTTAGTCGACATGTTGTGAATGCAATTAATATATATTCAATTTAATTTGAGTTTTTAATTCTTTAATTAATTCAATCCATTCTAACTTTAATGGTTGCTTATTAAATTATTTATCAAAGCATATCATAATTATTTCTAAATTATGTTTTTCAAATTAACTAAATTATGTTTTTCAAATTAAATAATTTAATTACGGTATCAATTCACACTATTTAAATTTATTCTAATCCTCAATTTACAACATTTAAATTCATTCTAATTTTTAATTTCACAACATTATAATTACATACAACATTGAATATAATTATTTTCACTTATACATTTAAATTTATTATAATCACATCATTTAAATTCATTCTAATTTTCAATTCAAAACATTAAATATATATAATTATTTTCACTTATCCATTTAAAAATATGAATTCACTTATCCATTTAATTAAAAATATTTTCATCTATTATAAAATTATTCTCTAGTTCATTTTTAATTAAAATACACTTATCTAATACGGAGTACTAGTGAATACTTTTTTTTTTTTAATTGCAGAGAATAAGCTTGATTAATTTCCTAATTGTTGTAGTATATTATATATAATGTTCGTTTCACTCTGATAAGGAGTAATGCTAAATTCATAAGTCATACTCACGTAACTATCAAAATCCACGCAAATATACATGATATATATATATATATATATAAATGATATTGAGCCCATATAATGGGCTCCTTATGGAGTCAAATGATGATGTGTCATTATCTACATCATTATATTTACTTACATAATTAACACTATTTTATGGAAATTTAAAAAATTAAAGGATATTCCTATAAAATTAGGAAACGTAGGACAAATATACCATAATCAAGATTACCAATGCTAATTATTTTGATTTTTTAATTAATCAAGATTAATTATTTTGATTTTTTAATTAATCAAGGTTAATTATTTTAAGATTTTTTAAAATTATTTATTAACGTGTTTATTATCCGTATATAATTATTAAATTAAAAAAAAACCATACATTTATATATATAATTTTTTTAATAACAAAAAAATTAAAATTAAAGTTATAAAAATAATTAATTGAAAAATAATGACTACATTAATTAAACTAAATCATAAACTCTAAACCCTAAAAAAAATCATAATTTTCAATTTTAGGGTTTCAGGGTTTAGGGTCAAGAGGTTTAGGGTTTTAGGATTTTAGGGTTTAGGGCGACAGGGAAGGCATCGGGCCCACTATCGATGCCATTTTGCATCGGGGGGCCGTTACCAAATGGCATCGGGGCTCACTGCCGATGCCATTTTGCATCGGCCATTAAATGCCGATGCCATTTCGCATCGGGGCCCACTGCCGATGCCATTTTGCATCGGCCATTAAATGTCGATGCCATTTCGCATCGGCCCGCCTGCCGTTGCCAATTGCCGTTGCCTTTTGAGCAATATTTTGTAGTGTCAGTTTAGTTCTATTGCACAAACCAGACTTATATCAATGTTCAATCGATTAAATAAATGTAAATAAATGTCCTTATTGATAGTCGATTAATTTTCAATCGATTGATATAAGAAATTTCGTTACCATTAATTAAATTTTTGTGCATTAATCAACAATCTTTATTTAAAATTTATTTTTATATAATATGAAATTTGAATTTAAGAATATGTTAGATGGATAGATGAAATTCGGTATTCGGTTTTCTAAATTAAGTGTAATTTGAATTTAAGTTAATATTAATATAAATCTTTATAAATTGAATGTCAATAAATTTATTGATTGATTAAATTCAATTTTTAATTGAGTGAATATTACGAATTTAGTTTACCATTAATTTTTTGTGTATTAATTAGTCAATAATTTATATTTAAAATTTATTTTCATATATTTTTAAATTCAAATTTAAAAATATGTTAATAAATGTAGATTGATCGATGAAATTCGATTTTCTAAATTAAGTGAAATTCAAATTATAAGTAAAGATTCATATAAATCTTTATGAATTGAAATGAATATACTTGTTGGATGGAGAGATTGAGATAATACATATTTGCAAATATATAATACTACTAAGAATTTAAGAAGAGATAGCGGATAGCATTAAACTTAGTTTTTGGAAAGGGTTGAAAGCACACAAAGTTATAAACTCTCCTCTTATTGACTGAAAAAGGGAACCATGTATGTGTATCCCTGGTTAAATCTTTGAACAGTATCTATTCAGTTATTTCTCAACATCCCTTGTAATCGTCTCCGATAGTTGTATTACCCCTTTACCAATACTTATATACAAAGCAACTTCTTTACTTTAAAAAAAAAAAATATACTACTAAGAATTAAGCACTACGTACAAGTCAATTTCGTAGTTAGTTCAATTTAATTAATTCATATTTTAATTAAGTTGCGTTAATTTTGCAACTTTCCTATTTCCTAACAATGGTTCCATCATCGGTTCCATCATGTGATCATATTATTACATTTAGTATCATGAACTTGACATTTGTAATTTAATTTAATTTAAAGCATATTGAATTAAATGCCAATAAAAATCTGCAACTAATTACAATCAAATTTCATTCCTATGTCAATCTTAATTGCGACTAATTAGTATTTTACAAAATAAAAAAAAAAAAAAAAACCATAATTACAATTAAGCAATAAATATTTTTAATCAATATTAGATGTTAAATAAATATCCCCATATAATAGAAAACAACGTTATATAATTATATATGTACTTAATGTGTTGATGAAACTATTCATTTACAATTTATAATAATATATTATGGTATTTGGATTTGATTGATTTTTAATTATAATATAAAATTGCAAATTCAAATTTTCAAAATTCTTACATGTATATTTGATTGCATTATAATTTAAATTACTCTTTCCAATATTATGAAAGTTATTAAAATCGAGTCAATTAAAATTTATCATGCTACATATTTGTTAAAATTATATAAAAAAAATATATAATATTGTGTTGTATTGTAATAATTCTGTTTATTTGATTTAAAGGATTTTTAACATAAATTTCAAAGCTTATCAATTTAACGTTATTTGTGACATAAATGACAGGTAATATATAAAATTTTAAAATGTGAATGTATTAATTAACGTGAATAATGACAAATATTCTTTTGTAATATATTTTGTAATATTTTAAAATTCATGTATAATTGCAAATTATTAGTATTTTCTAATTAACATAAATTGTGGCATAACTAGTAAATCATGTGAGTTAATTAATCAACTTTATATATGGCCAATATTTTTTGTAACATTTTAAAATTTATATATAAATTGCACATGGTATAAATTTTTTATTAATTAAGATATATAAATTGGGTCATAAATGTACGCCAATATAATTAATGAGTTAATTAATGCAAACAAATTGACATAAAAAATAAATTCTAAATCATCCAAAAAATTAATTACATCAATTCGAATATAAAGTAAACTTTCTGTACATTTTCGATGACAAAAAATTGAAAATATGTACATTCTTCGTGTATTTCAGATGACTTTAGACACTATTATACATAGATCGTGAATAGAGAATAAGGAACGAATCGGATCGTTGCTTTTGAAATGGACATTTTCAACTTGAATGGAGCCGTATGACTGAATGTTGGAGTAGTAGGTGAGGAAAATTTATGCATGTAAATTCAAATCAATATTAGAGATCTATAACATAAATCATACTTGTTGATATAATGATATTGAAGGATCATAATAGATTTTACAATCATCAAAAAACGAAAGTTAACAAAAATTATGTCAAAACTAAAACTTAAAGAGAAAATCGAATCAATATTAGAGATCTACAATATAAAAAAAACTAAAATCCATATTCCATAAGATGCCAAAACTAACCATTGAAAGTGGAGAATACACCATTAAAATGAAGGGAGAATGAGACTTGCCTATATGAGATGAGATTAAATTACAAATTAGAAAAAAACGTGGAAGATTGAGGGAATGAAATGAAAGAATGAGATGTGATATTATATAGGAAATGAGATTAAGATTGACAGTCAAGATTAATTCGTTTAAATGAACGGTGAAGATCGATTAAAATAAAAAAGTGAAATGAATTAGAAGGGAGAGATTTTGAAATGAGATGTTTTGAGAAGAGAGAGGTTAAGATAAGAGAATAATATTGTGACATGTGGCACTTTAAGAGTTTGATAGATGTTTGTTTACCTTACATTGGAAGGTTTGAAATATTTTTTCCTTGCTTGGAACCACAAACTTGCTTGTTGAATGGTTTTGAATGAGTTGAAGTTATTGACATTTATAGTAAGCTCAATCCCACTTCCATCGAAGGCCCGTAATAACTCCTCCTCAGTCGTAAAAATTCGGGCCGCACGGATCCCATTTTGTAACAATAAATCCACCACATTGGAAGGGAGTAATTTCTGAGTATATTGCCTTCCCCAATTTATCCCTATTTTAGCATCTGCTATGTTTCTTTGTAACAAATATATTCCCAGAAACAATGCAAAAGGAATCATTTTGAAATCCATGGATGGTAGCCAAGGTTAACTCGTGCTGGAAGGTTTTTTTTTTTTTCCCTAAATTCTTACAGGAAAAGTAAAAAAAAAAAAAAAAGCCCTGGCACGAGATAACCTTCTCGTTTACAGGGCTTGTTCTTACATTGTTTTTTTTAAAGGAAGATTTACGGACTAGACATGGAAATTTTCCCCATCAGAGGTAATTGGGATAGAAAAAAAAATTGTTGAAGAGGATTAATCTCTGTTTAGTATGTTTCCTTTTTTAGGAGAGAAATGAGAGATAGCTTTCCATCTTTATATTTTTCGTTAGGACTGGATGGAGCCAGAATTCCCGGGAAAATCTAATTTATTAATTGAGAAAATATCAATTTTGGTACTGTAACTTAGGTCGAGTTCAACTTTAGTCCTGTAACTTTGTATTTTCTTAGGGGATGTTTACTTTGGGCTTTGGGTGATTTAAAAAACTGGGGTTTTGAAATCCCGATGAATAGTAATATGCGTGTTTCTTTTGGGTTTTGGAATAGTGGAGAATTTAACTTTATGTCAAATTAAGTTGTAAGATTGAATGAGTTTGTATTATTATATTATTGTTCGGTGAAATTATAATGATTAGTTAATTGTGTAATGATTAAATGTATTATATTATTGTATTATTATATTATTATAGTATTATTATATTATTGTTGAGAAAGAATATAATGATTAGAGTAATATTATATATATATAACTTTATGTCAAATCAATATGTTTGATAGGGGTGATTTTGAGTGGATTTTGAAAACTAGTTTTTAAATCCCGAAGTAAAACGGGTTTTAGATCTTGAAATCCAAAACCTGGTTTTTAAAACCAAAAGTAAACATACCCTTAATGTTAGTCCTGATTGTATCAATTTTAGTCCCGTAACTTTGAATTTTCTCAATATTAGTCCTGTACCTTTGCACAAAAATTGGAGAAAACAATATTTAGGTCCCGTAACTTTTACTTTTCTTGAAAAACGTCCCAAAAAAATAGAAAATTAATTTATGTCCCATAATTTCTTAAATTGATTAATTTACGTCTAATTTCGGCTTCTTACGTCCAATAATGAGATTTTTTTTCCGGTAACTTTAACCTTTTAAAAAAAAAACGTCCAAAAAGGGTACGTCACATAATTTCGTAACTTGACTTTTACATCTTTTTTATTTTTTATCTACAAATTGTATTAATGACTTGTAATTTTTATGTTATCCACATGACAATTGATTTTCATGCTATACAAGTCAAGCTCGGCCACATTACAATTTATGTCAGTTATCCATAATTTTTATGCACACGTGAAAAAAACGATATCTTTTTGGTATCTTCATAAAAAATTGGACGTGAATTAATGAATTTACAAAATTATAGGATGTAAATTATTTTTTTATCTTTTTTGGAGCATTTTTAAAAATGTGAAAGTCGCCATATCTTGCCAGCCCAACTACAGTTGAAGAAGAGATTTTGTATATTCTCTTCAGCAGCTCCACAGAGGGCGCACGTCATGTCGTCTCCGTCTCTCAGTATGTTCCTCTTTCGTAATTCAGTGCGAGTTGCCAATATTCCTCTTATCACCTTCCAAGCTAACCCTGAGTATTTTGTTGGTGTTGATTTGTTCCATATGATCCGCAAAGCCTCCAGCACACTATTTTGTTGGTGTTGATTTGTATGTGCCGTCCTTGGTCAGCTTCCATCTCCAAGCGTCCGAAGATGATGCCTGCAAATTAATTGATTCTAGCCAACTAAATAATGCCCGCCTCCACGATATATTCCAGCTCCATAAGCCATTAACCTGCTCATCAGATTCAGATATCTTTACCCTGCAAATCGAGAACAATCTGGGAAAGCGGACTTTCAGGGCTGGTTCGTCCGTCCACCTATCATGCCAGAAAGAAGATAGGCTGCCATCCCCCAATGTCCGCAACATATTTTCTGGCCTGATTCTGCTCCCCAATCCTCTATACCAAACCAAAATTTATTTTTCACATTTCTGGTTGTTCGAAATTTATCTTGAAGGCGTACGTCACATTCTGCGCGAAACCGAGGTGGCTGCACGACCCTCCTGGCGCCATGGCCGTGCAGTCAGCCATGGAACACGCTTTATCCACTTGTTTTGTCAACATTGCTATGCTCGACCGGTTCCCTTTGTACACGCACCACCGGTCGGGCATCCGCTTGATTCCCTTCGACACGACCGGATAAATGTCGCGGCCTTGTACTTGGGCCTCCCATTCGACATGTAGATTCCCATGTGCCGTGTGAAAGAGGTCCCCGTGTAATAATTCATTCTGTTTTCATCCGTTAAGCTCTGGATGTAGATATCGATGGGTGCCCCGGGGCGCATGGGGGTCCCCTTGTTGCTGCTCACAAACGGCAGAAGCGATCTGTAGTATCGCTCTGCCGTAGTGGTGTGCCCCGGGGTCGGCCAGCCTACCTGGCTGACGACTACTTTGAGGTCGGATGCGTTGAGTTTTTTTAGAGCCCAAACGAAAGAATCGTAAACGATCTCAAATGCATTGGTGTATACGGCCCCGTTTATGTCCTTGACAACGAAGGAGGATTTGTTGTCAGCGAATGCGAAGTTAAAATCGACGCCAAAATCTTGAACATCGCCGATTGTAGATATAAAAACAACGAATGGAGCATCGTTTTCCCTGAGAAAACCGAGAAATGTTGCCATTTCGGGCTTGATTTCGTCGAGAAATTCAGACTCGGATGGTCTTAGAGTTGTGTTGTCCATCTTTAATATTCCCTTATGATGAGGGTTTAGGGTTATAAGCTCTGAATAGCTTCCTCTTTAATTGGATTTGCTACTAGAAAATAGAATTGGGATATGAGTGCAGGGACTGATATTGAAATCCACCCATTGTTGAGATATTCTTCCATGCTTGGTTTGTATCCATCGTAGTACCACTTTGCCTCTTGCAAATAAGCCCCTATCAAGTCTTGCCACTACGCGCACCATATATAAATACAGTATAATTAATTAATAACTCCATCTAATTGATTAATTACTAGCTCATTTAATATACTTCCTCCATCCATGAAAAGTAGTCTCATTTGTCTTATATTCTTTGTCCACGAAATGTAGTCCCATACCCTTTATGAAAACTATCACCCTTCAACCATCACTTAATTACTCAAATTGCCATCAACTTTATTCACAAACAATCACTTTATTCACAATGGACCCCATAATACCCTACAATACCCTTACTTTATCTACCTTTTTCTACTTTTTTCTTAAAACATGTGCCCCACTACCATGGGACTACATTTTATGGACGAAGAATGCAAATACATAGTCCGCCAAATATATTTGCCTGCAATAATGAAATACGAGATGAAACATTTTTTATTAATTTTACCATAGGATCGGAGGAGAATATGATGGATATTTGTTTACCTTACATTGGAAGGTTTGAAATAATTTTTCCTTCCTTGGAACCACAAACTTGCTTGTTGAATGGTTTTGCATGTGTAGGCGTTATTGACATTTATAGTAAGGTCAATCCCACTTCCATCGAAGGCCTGTAATAACTCCTCCTCAGTCGTAAAAATTCGGGCCGCACGGATCCCATTTTGCAACAATAAATCCACCACATTGGAAGGGAGTAATGTCTGAGTATTTTGCCTTCCCCAATTTATCCCTATTTTAGCATCTGCTATGTTTCTTTGTAACGAATATATTCCTAGAAATAATGCAAGAGGAATCATTTTGAAATCCATGGTAGCCTACGAGATAAATTTCTCTTTTGCCAAGGCTAACTCTTACCGAAGTTTTTATTTTCCTAATTTCTTACGGGAAAAGTAAAAAAAAAAAGCCCTGGCACGAGATAAATTTCTCGTTTACAGGGCTTTTTCTTACTGTTTTTTTTTTTTTTTAAAGGAAGATTTACGGACAAGACATGGAAATTTTCCCCAGCAGAGGTAATTGGGATAGTAAAAAAAATTGTTGAAGAGGATTTATATCTGTTTAGTAGGTTTCCTTTTTTATGGGGAGAGAAATGAGAGATAGCTTTCCATCTTTATCTTTATCTTTATTAATTGAGAAAATATCAATTTTGGTCCTGTAACTTAGGTGAGTTCAACTTTAGTCCTATAAATTTGTACTTTTTCAATTTTAGTAATGATAGTATCAATTTTAATTCTGTAACTTTGAATTTTCTCAATATTAGTCTTGGAACTTTGCACTAAAATTGGAGAAAACAATATTTAAATCCTGTAACTTTTACCTTTCTTGAAAAATGTCCCAAAAAAGATAGAAAATTAATTTATGTCCCATAATTTCGTAAATTGATTAATTTACGTCTAATTTTCGGCTTCTTACATCCAATAATGAGATTTTTTTTTTTATGTCCGGTAACTTTAACCTTTTTTAAAAAAAAATGTCCAAAAAAGGGTACGTGTTGGGATATGAATCCTAGAACAAGTCCTAATTGGTGATTGAAAAGATAAAAGATGAAGTTTTGATAAGCCAAAAGTAGTTTGAATATTTTCTAAGTGTTGACTAATCTAGTCTAGTTAAGAAGAAGTCATCTTGAACAGACCAGTAGAGTTCACATAAAAGACAAGTGTTATTAAAAGATAAAGTACGAATTATAAGTACTTCATATTTGTTATTCATAATGTTTAAGTTGTTATTGACCTTTGATAAACAGTGTATAGATGCTCATGGTTTTCTATGTAATATTCGTTGTATAGATTTATAAGTTGACTAAGCTTTAGAATTCAGAAGAGCTTAAAGTAATGTAATAGTCTTGTTAGGATTAGAATAGTCTACTACAGAAGTTCACACAAGAAGACCAGACGAGAAGACAAGTCTACACAAGACAAGTGTGATCACAACTCAACAAGACAGGTCAACTTGAAGTTAGTTATTTAAACGCGTGAGAAGATAAGGATTGAAGAGTTAGTTAGAAATAACTAATTTACAACAAGAAACGCGTGAATGGATATAAGTGTGGAAGTTACAAGTTAGTTTTCAAGAAAAGTTAGTTACACAACTGAAAAGTTCTTGAATTGGAAGCTTATAAATACCGCAAGGCTAGGTATTCATTCATTAGAGACTAATGAAAAACTATTGAAGCATTAATACTCTACATTCAAGTAAAGCAAATACTCTCAGAGTTTTGAAGATTCAGAAAGAAGCCGGAAGACAAGTGAAGAACAAGAAGGCTACTACTGAAGACAGAGAAGTTTACTTTTATGTTTTTGTTTTCAAGCTGCTAGTTACTTGTAAAATAGCTAGTTAGATCGAAGAGGCACTTGGTAGTGTTTTCGAGAAGATCTAAGTCTTATATCTTGGGACTTAAAATCACAAGACTACTCGATTGGAAGAGTTAATAAATTTCACGACTGGAGTTGTGAGAGTGGATGTAGACAAGTTGTCGAACCACTATAAAATCGTTGTGTGTTGATTTACTTTCTTGTTTGTTTAATTACTTAATTGATTAATTGCATATCTGAACAAGACAAGTAGAGTGTTCATACAGAAGTTCGAATTACGAATATAAGTTGAGTATACATTTGATTGGGCTCATTGTTACTTTGATTAATTCCGCATTACGTATTCTGATATATTGAAAGATTTTTAAAAGTCTATTCACCCCTCCCCTCTAGACTTTTACTAGCTTACTCAATATTATTAACTCAACTTGGGACCAACAAATGGTATCAGAGCAGTAGTTTTCGAACTGCTGTTTCTTGATAACATTTAAATACTTTGGGTGAAGTCTTGGTTCGTTTTTGTTCTGATTCATACCACACTTTCTTGATATATCTGTATCTTGATTTCTTGCTATTATCCTATCTGATCAACCTGCTAAAACATGTCTCTTGAGATAAGTGCTAACAAACTTCCCAAGTTCTCTGTTCAGGACTACGACTACTGGAAGTTGAGGATGGAAGCCATTTTCAGCTCAACTCATGATTTGATGGTATCTGTGATCAAAGAAGGACCAGTCGTTACCATGATCAGAAATACTGCTACACTGGACCCAACCAAAGAAGTTGGAGAGCTGATTGTTAAACCAAGGTTAGAATTGACTTCTGAAGAAATGCGTCAAAACAATTTGGATAGTCTTGCTAAGAATTATATTTTACACACCTTGCCAAACGAGTATCTTGGTAAAGTGTTAAAATGTAAGACTGCCAAGCAAATGTGGGACAAACTAGTTGTTCTTTGTGAAGGCACTACGCTGATCAAAGAAAGCAAACTGTCCACAGTTGTCCAAAGGTTTGAAACATTTAAGATGAAGCCAGGTGAATCCATTGATGAATTGGATACTCGATTTACTAAAATCATGAATGATCTTGAAGTACTAGGAAAGACTTATACTGAAAGAGAGATTAACCTGAGAATCTTGAAGGCTTTGGATGAAAGATGGAAAATGATCAAGATGATCATTAAATCCACACAAGATATTGATTCGTGGCCCTCAGAAACCATGTTCCAGACTCTTAAGGCGCATGAGTTCGAATTAGATGAGGAAGAACCAATTGCCAGTAGTGATAGGGAGAAAGCCGTGTCGAAGAATGTTGCTTTTAAGTCTACTTCGTCTAAGAGCTCTAGAGTAGACAGGTCTAAGCCTGCTAGCATAAGAGACGAGTTAGACAAGTCTGATCTAAGCCTGAAAGATCAGATGAACCTTATGGTTAGGAAGTTCGACAGACTAAACAAACGCTATGGTAGATATAAAAAGTTCTATAGAGACTATAGAGGTTCGACTTCTAAGAACTCGTCTGAAACCAGATGAGACCGAAACTCGTCCGAAAGGAGAGACGAAGTCTCGAAAAGTAACAGACGAGATAGAGAGTCTGATGATAGGAAGATTCAGCGTTCTGATAGACGAGATAAGCACAGGGATAAATCACCTATTAAGAAGTCTACTAACAATCCTTTATGCTACAATTGTGAGAAACCAGGTCACTACATTTACGAATGTCCAGACCTGAGCACTGATGATCGTGAAGAGCGCAAGGCAAGAAGGGAAAGAAGATACAACAGGGGTAAGAAGGCAATGATGGCTAATAATGACTCTGAAACGGACTCAGACGAGTTACCATCGTCTTCGTCTAGCTACCCGTCTGATCATGATGAAACATTCATAGTAGATGACGGACTCTGCTGCATGGCTAAAATTGAGCAAGAGGTATCATCTGCAACTTCATTTCAATCATGCGATGAATCAGACTCTGATGAAAGTGATACAGCCGATAGTGGTGTAGGGAGTAGTCTTCATCACTCTACTGGTGTGACTGAAGAAGACCTCCTACTCGCTAATAAGGCGTTTATGGAAGTCAGTGACGAAAACATCATTTTAAAACAAGAAATCATTGATCTTAAGGAAGCTCAGTCTAAAGTAGATCCTAATATAACAGTATTAAATGAACGCTTGCAAGAAGAGTTGAGTCAACTCAAAGACAAGTGTGCATTGACAGACAAGTTGTATCAAAACCTACTTAAGACACATGCTACTGAGAAATATGAATTCAATGTTTTAAAAAGTAAGTGCAAAAAGCTTGAAGAACGTAATAAGTTCTTAGAAACTGAGGTTGTCACTCTAGACCTTAAATTTACTGACCTGGTTAACTCCTCTAAGGTTAACCTTGAATTGTCAGATAGGTATAGGGCTCCTGCTGACAAGACAGGCATAGGTGCTGAGACACCTAGCTCGTCTACTCAAGTCCCTAAGAACCCTATTATTTTCATCTCAAGCTCTTTGACTAATGATAAAGAAAAAGGACCAATGATATACGATATTGGAACTCCATCTGAAGGCACTGTACCCAAACAACAGACTCAAGTTAATATTCCAATTACCAAGGGAGGTAAAAAGAATGTTAACAACAAGGCTGTTCCGTTTAAAACAAGTCAACAAAGGACTAGAAATCGTGGACGACCTAATCAGGTCAGATACGAGGACTGGTATCCTGAGGAGACAGGTACTAGACAAGTACAAACTAGATGGAATGAGCCTAGACCTCCTTCCTAAGGCAGTCTCAGCTCTACTCGTCTAGGCCCAGGAATGTGGCTTCAAAATATCGTATTCAACCCATCTTATATCCTCCGCCTGAATCGTATGATATCGAAGGAGAAGAAAGACCTAAACATTATTCATGGCACAGGTAATTTTTCCCAATATCATGAGATATACATCATATCTATTTTAAGCCTTCAATTGGTTCCAGTCAATACATTTAATGATCTTTTATGCTTTATGTGTTCACTTGTAGATGCTGTTTACGATAGTTTTGAGAGGCAAATACCGGAGATTAATGAAGATGTATCCAATTGCATTCCTGTTGATGGTTGTAGTAGTGCTGTGGTTTCTTCACTGCCGATGGCTATCAGTTGGTTGAGAGATTATGTTAAAGAAAACCCGTCTTTCAGACTTCAGGTAGCATTAACCCTAGCTATTTCCGTATATATACACGTATATATGTGATGAACATTTGGCCTACTTATTATACCACTTTTCCACCTGAGTTAAGATTTTAAATGAAACTAATTTTGTTGCACTACATATGTCTGCTTTCGGAACTTATATCCAGGTTCTTGTTACGGGGTCGTTGCATCTTGTTGGAGACGTATTAAAGCTACTGCGGAGATAATCCAGAACGAAGTTTTCAAAACAAATTAAAATGGATGCTGCCGGTACACTCCTCTTCAACCTCAATGCCATTTTTAAAGCAGTTTAGTGACATGTTATTATTTTTAAGATCCTCAAAACTGTGAGGAACTTCTCTCTGTTTCACACACACACACACGCATTCATGCCCGGATTCTTCGTCAACATTTGCCCCAGCCCCTCGAAATCACATTCCGTCTCGTTCTGATAGTGAAACTGAAAGTGCATGTTGAAGGCGTAGGAGATATTCTGCACGAAGTCTAGATGGCTGCACGATCCGCCTGTAGCTGTGGCAGTGCAATCGGATCTGAGACAAGCTCTATCAATTTGTGACCTCAACTTTGTTATGTTGGAGCGGTCCCCGTTGAAGACGCACCAACGTTCGGGCATTCGCATGATTCCCTTGGCCTCTACCGGATAAATGTCGCGCCCTTGTCCGGAAAGATCGATCTTATACTTGGGCTGTCCATTGGACATGTAGATGCCCCAGTGGCGTGTGAAAGTCGCGTCACCAAAGTAAGATATCTTGTTTTCATCAGTTATGGCTTGGATAAAAGTATCGATGGGTGCCCCGGGGCGCATTGGGGTCCCCTTGTTGCTCGTCACCAAGGGGAGAAATGCTTTATAGAATCGTTCTGCAGTAGTGGCGTTTGCCCCAGGGAAGCCGTCCGTCGGCCAACCAACTTGGGCGACGATTATTTTGATTTTTGTTTAACCCCAAAATGACAATTTTCTCCTTGATGAGGGACAATATTTTACATGATTTCAAACATAATCTGTGTGAGGTGACAGTAATAATAGTGATGGCAATGCACAAATATTGAATAATTTGTATAAATCTTTGAATATGATTTGATTCCTGTAATTAATTTACAAAAATACATCCTATGGAGTGTGTTGGGTCTCCTCGTCGTCTCCGTTGAACAACTCCGGTGAGTATTCCGATAGGGACGGGCTCAGGTCACCTGAGTATCGGATCTATACGGATAGTAGAGGGAATAACCAAGACTAAGACTGGGTAGCACAACACCCACACAAGTCTCACACACTTCTCTCAATATCGTTTAACGTCACCAAGACTTGTAGTGTATTTGTATATAGCTGCCAAACAGCCCTAGGGCAAACAAATGGAGTGGGCCTAAAGGTTTACCACATGGGCCAAAACAACAATAGGGCCCAAGCCCAACAGAGTGATTCTTGAATACAATTAATTTCCTCTGTAAGTAAATTAAACCTGGCCTAGCTAGCTAGCTAGGTAGAATAGTGATGTTGATCAGTTCCAAAACAATGTCCCCAAAATTGAAAATAAAAAAATTACAATGAAGGCAGAATTAGGCTTCTCCTGAAACCCTTTACCGATAAGCATTGGATTACCTTGCAGCTCCGGTCTCACCACCTCTATCGGAAAAATGCACTGCGGTGTCGACGGATCCTCCGTTGACACATGCGCTAACCCCTCGAAATCACATTCTGACTCGTTCTGAAATTTAAACTGAAAGTACATGTTGAAGGCGTACGACACATTCTGCCAATAATTGAGCTGGCTGCACGACGCACCTGGCGCCATGGACGTGCAGTCGGCTTTTAAACATGCTTTATTCATTTGTTCTGTCAACTTTGTTATGTTCGTCCGGTCCCCGTTGAACATGCACCACCGGTCGGGCATTCGCATGATTCCCTTGGACATGGCCGGATAAATGTCGCGGCCTTGTCCAGAAAGATCGATCTTGTACTTGGGCTTCCCGTTCGACATGTAGATGCCCAAGTGTCGTGTGAAAGAGTAGTTGCCGAAATAAAACATTTTATTTTCATCCGTTAAGGCATGTAGGTACGTATCTATGGGTGCCCCGGGGCGCATGGGGGTCCCCTTGTTGCTGCTCACACGCGGCAAAAAACTTTTGTAGAATCTCTCTGCATTAGCAGAGCTCGCCCCGGTGCACCCATCCGTCGGCCAGCCTGTCTCGCTGACGATTACTCTGAGGTCAGATGCGTTGAGTTTGGTTAGAGCCCAAATGAAGGAATCGTACATGATATCAAACGTGTTGGTGTATGTGGCACCGTTTATGTCATGGATAACGAGGCTGGATTTGTTGTCACCGAATACAAAGTTGTAGTCGACGCCAAAATCTTGAATGTCGCCGATGGGATTAATAACAATGACGAACGGAGCGTTGTTCTGCTGGAGAATACGGAGCAATGTAGTCATTTCAGGCTTGATCTCGTCCAGAAATTCGGCCTCGGATGGCTTAAGACTTACCTTGTTAATCTTCAATATAAGACTGTTGTGAGGGATTGTTACCTTCACTTGATCTCCAAATCCTTCATCAATAAAAGCCTGCTGCAAACTCTGCACCGCTTCTATGGCTTCATTGATTTTCTGTTTGTCCTTCATGTAATATGAAAATACATAGTCTGCCACATAAAGCTGCCTGCGCCCAATACTACATTTTTTACAAAACAACAAAAACGACTAACATTATAAAACGGACAGACGTACTACCTTACCTTACGTTGGCAGGTTTCAAAAATGGTTTTTTGATTTGGAGCCAGAGCTTGGCTTGTTGAGGGGTTTTGACCGAGCTGATCTTTATCGTTGGGATGCCTATAGTGATCCCGATCCCACTTCCAGCGAAGGCCCGTAATAACTCATCCTCCGTAGTAAAAAGTCGGGCCTCACGAATCCCATTCTGTAGTATCAAATCCACCACGTTGGAAGGGAGCAATCTCTGAGCATTTTGCCTTCCCCAATTTATCCCTATTGTAGCATCTGCTACATTTATTTGTAGCAAAAACGATGCTACAATCAAAATTAATGTAGGAGGAATAATCATTTTGAAAAAATTAGCCCCGGTACGAGATAATAATTCTCTTTTGCAGGCCTAATTCTTTCCGGAAGATTTAATTTACTTACAAAACATTGATTTTTCCTCTAACAGAGGAGAGGTAATTAATTGGGAAAGTGAAGAAAATGTTATTGTTGAAGGAGATTTATATATATGTGGTTATGAGGTTTTTCCTATTTTAGGGTAGAAATGTGAGATTGTTCTTCATCTTTATTTTCATGCCGTTCAAATTCACCACCAAATCTAATTTTAATTAATTACTGACACGTGCGAAACACTTAAAACTCTAGATAGAGTCAAATAAATCCTACTTGTACTTCAACTCTTCTACAAAATGAGTTGTCATTTTCTAAAATAATTTGTGTTTTTTTTAAGTCTCGGGTATCACTACAAAAACGCGCAGTTTTGCCGACAGAATTATACCGACGGATTACCTTTCCGTCGGCTATACCAAGTCAAAACTCTCTACACGGTATCGTTTTTGGGTCACCGGCCGACGAATTTTTTCAGTCGGTATTGTAAATTAGGGTTACCGACGGATATTTTCCGTCGGTAACCGCGCCATATTATTGGGCCCTCACGTGAACCACTAAACGGGCGGGTAATATTTTAAATTCGCCTTTACCGACGGAAATTTCCGTCGGTAACCGACCCGCCTTAACTAACCGCCTCTTGACTGACGCGTAAAATTTAATATTTGGCAATATCCGGTCTAAAGATTGACTAATCCCGGGAGACCAATTTCACTTAAATTTGTGTTTTATTACTCTTAGGTGCAACAAACTTTTTTTGTATTACTATTAGATGCAAAATGATTTGCATTTCACATTCGTAAGGTGCATTTACAGTTTTTAGTGTGTATTTTGAGGTCGTAGTGTGCAGTGTGCATTTCAGGTTAGTAGTATGCAAATTAATTGTACCTAAGAGTAAGTCGGTTTTTTTTTTCCTTGCACTACTAGAATACCAATTAATCTTGTTTCCAAATTGCGCCTAAGAGTAGCTCCCAAATAAGTTGCGTTTCAAAACAAATTTATGTTTGATTTTTTTTTTTAAAGTAAAATTCTATTCCTTTTCACCCATTAGGATAAACTTTTTTACCATTTTAGCCTTTTTCAACTCAGTTAAATTTATAGTTTCATAACAATTTTTTTGTCATCTTGTACAAGAAGAGTAAAATATGAATCTGATTTCCGTCGGAAAGCACTGTTTCAGATCGAATTTCCGTCGGTAAAACTCGTCTTTTTGTAGTGACGTATTAGTTGTGCACTAATTATATTGCGCAATTGATGCACACGATCCAATGGCTCCTATTATTGTTCTATTGTTAGATTAATTTCTTGCAAATTATGTATCATCCCTAGCAATTAATCAAGCATTAATGGTCATTAGGTCGACTTAATTAATTTGTAGTTTTATTTTATATAGTCAATTCACAACATTTCTTGCAAGTTAAAGTTAATTTCTTGTAATCTGTCACTGATTTCCTTAATTAATTACAAAGAATCAATACATGCCCAAGTGATTCTTGAATACATTATAAATTTCCTCTGTAAGTAATGCTTAATTCCAAAACAATGTCCCCAAGATTGAAAACAAAATAAAAAAGATTTCAGAATTAGGCCTGACAAAAAACCCTTGTCCGGCTGGGTACCAAATATGATTAGGTTGCGGCTCTGGTCTTACCACCTCCACCGGAAAAACGACCACATTGGAAGGGAGCAATTTCTGAGCATTTTGCCTTCCCCAATTCATGCCTATTGTAGCATCTGCTACATATATTTGTAACAAATATGATGCTACAATAAATAATGCCATTTTGAAATCCATGCTAAAAAATTAGCCCTTTTCTCTCTTACAAAGGGGCTAATTTTTACAGGAAGATTTACGTACTAGCTAGGCATTGATTTAATTTTTTCCCACAACTGAGGTAAATGTTAGGAAATAAACACACGCACACGATGACGAAAAGAAAATAACACGAGATTTGATTACCCAGTTCGCCTTACGACTACGTCTGGGGGCGATGCCAAGCCAGGTATTGCACTATGTTTTTCGGATACTGATTACAATGAGAGAACATCTATTTATAATAGAAAACTTGTCATAATTAACCCTAAGCTTATTAGGAAAAGACTTGTTCCCTACTCCAAGCCATTAGGAACAAACTTACCATAATTAACCCTAAGCTTATTAGGAAAAGACTTGTTCCCTACTCCAAGCCATTAGGAACAAACTTACCATAATTAACCCTAAGCCTATTAGGAAAAGACTTGCTCCCCACTCCAAGCCCATTAGGTTAATTCAGGCTCCACACTCCAACAATCTCCCACTTGGAGACTGAATCCTCCATGTAATCATATCTTCTTTATTCTCCTCCCGTATCCGCTTGGCATCGCCAAACCTTATCTTCAAGTTCCAAGGCCAATTGAAGCTATACATAGCTTCAACTTCTCTAAGGTCACTACCTTAGTAAACATGTCTGCTGGATTCTCACTTCCAAGAATCTTCACAAGCTGCAAGATCTTCTTCTCTAAAAGGTGACGAATGTAGTGGTACTTCAACCCAACATGCTTTGTCCTTGAGTGGAATGCCGGATTCTTTGCAAGATATATAGCACTTTGACTATCACTGAAAAGAGTGCTATTCTCATGCTCCTTCCCAAGTTCTCCCAAGAAATTCTGCAACCACACCATCTCCTTACTTGCCTCTGTCACAGCTACATATTCTGCCTCAGTAGTGGACAGTGCAACAACCTTCTGCAACTTGGAAGTCCAAGATATAGCAGTACCACCATAAGTAAAGACATACCCGGTTGTACTTCTTCTCCCATCAAGGTCGTTTGATGCCAAGTCTGCATCCACATAACCCACCAGCTCCATACTCTTGCCTTTGAAACACAAGGCCTTATCTGTGGTACCTCACAAGTATCGCAAGACCCACTTGACTGCTTCCCAATGTTGCTTGCCCGGATCACTCATAAACCGGCTTACTACTCCCACTGCATGAGCAATGTCTGGCCTCGTACACACCATGGCATACATGATGCTACCAATCGCTGAGGCATACGGAACATTCAACATCTGGGCACGCTCCTCCTTGCTCTTGGGGGACTCCCTTCTCGAAAGCTTGAACTGACTGCCCAATGGAACACTCACGGGCTTCGACTCTGACATGTTGAATCTTTCCAGGACCTTCTGAATGTAACTCGCCTGCGAAAGATACACACTTCCTGTCGCCTTATCACGTTCAATTCTCATACCCAAAATTTGTTTGGCCTCTCCGAGATCCTTCATTGAGAATCGTTCGGACAATTGCCTCTTCAACTTATTCACTTCTCTTGCATCAGCTCCTATGATCAACATGTCATCAACATATAGCAAGAGAATAAGAAAGCTTTTGTCAAACCTCTTGTAGTAGCAACAATGATCTGCGTGGCATTTCTGGTAGTCGATCTCCATCATGAAGCTGTCAAACTTCATGTACCACTGCTTTGAAGCTTGTTTCAGGCCATACAAGCTCTTCTTTAACTTGCATACAAGTTCCTCCTTTCCTTTCTCTACGAACCCCTCAGGCTGTGTCATGTACAACTCCTCCACCAAGTCACCGTGGAGGAATGCTGTTTTCACATCCATCTGATGCAACAACAAGTTTTCTGTAGCTACCATACTCAACGCCATTCTAATAGTGGTCAGTTTCACAACAGGAGTAAAGACATCAGTATAATCAATACCATGTCGCTGCTCAAACCCCTTGACAACCAGCCGGGCCTTGTAACGTTTGCTACCATCAGCTTCATTCTTGATTCGGTAGACCCACTTGCAGTGCAAGACTTTCTTGCCCTTTGGGAGCTCAACAAGTTCCCAAGTGCCGTTCAATAGAAGAGATGCTAACTCATCATCCATAGCAACTCTCCACTTCCGTCTATCTGCACCTTGCTCTGCCTCTGCATAGCATTCAGGTTCACCACTATCAGTAAGTAACAGGTAGTAGTTAGAGGGCGAATACCTATTAGGTGCACGTCGCTCTCTAACGGGTCTTTGTAGCGGATTCTCCGGTGGTGGTGGGGTCCTTGGTTCTTCAATAAGAACCTCTTCTTCATTCTGACTCTCCTTACTCCCACTCGAGTTTGAGATGTCTAACTCGACCTCTTGGGTATTGGTTTTGTCAGAATCTGATGCCTCCAATCTGTTCTTGTACATAACCTGTTCATTGAAAACTACATCTCTACTGCGAATAATCTTTCGGTTATTCTCATCCCAGAGTCTATAACCGAACTCATCACCACCATAACCAATGAACGTACACTTAACAGATTTAGCATCTAATTTACTTTTATCAACAGAGCTAACATGAGCATAAGCAACACAACCAAAGATACGCAAGTAAGACAGATTTACCTCTTTTCCCGTCCATGCTTCCTCGGGTACTCTGTTCTCCAACGGAACTGATGGACCTCTGTTAATCAGGTATGCTGCTATATTTACTACATCTGCCCAAAACGTCTTAGGCAGCCCACTCTTCAACCTCATGCATCTTGCTCGCTCATTCAACGTTCTGTTCATTCGTTCTGCCACTCCATTCTGCTGGGGAGTTCCTCTCACACTCTTCTCCATGCGAATCCCATTCTCAGCACAATATTCTTTGAACTCACGGAGTTCATATTCACCTCCATTGTCAGAACGAAGACACTTTACTTTTAGCCCTGTTTCATTCTCTACAAGAGCTTTCCACTTCCTGAAGGTATCAAAAGCATCCGTTTTATTTTTCAAAAAATAAACCCATACCTTTCGAGTGGAGTCATCGATGAAGGTCATGTAATACTCCGAACCACCAAGGGACTTCACGGGCGCTGGTCCCCATAGATCGCTATGCACCAACTCCAGTTTTTCTGCCTTCAATGCTCTACCACCTCTCGAGAAACTCACCCTTCTTTGTTTCCCGAAAACACAGTCCTCGCATAGGCCAACTTCAACAGATTTCAGCGCTGGAAGTCTCCCTTTCGAACACATTACCTTCATCCCTTTCTCGCTCATGTGACCCAACCGACAGTGCCACAAATCAACGTTGGTCGTAGCTCCCACAAGGTCAATACAATCCTTGGGGTTAGATGTAGTATACAACGTACCTTCCTTCTTCCCCCGAGCTACTATCATGGCTCCTTTACTGATCTTCCAACTGTTGCTGCCGAAAGTCACTGAGTATCCTTCTACATAAAGCTGCCCGATTGAAAGCAAGTTTCTTTTCAATCCTGGAATGTGCCTCACACTATTCAGCTTCAACATCGATCCGTTTGGTGTGGTTATCCGGACATTTCATTTTCCCACGATTTTCAGGGGCTCATCATCAGCAAGGTAGACTTGTCCGAATTCGCCAGACAAATAGTTCTCCATTATTTTAGCATCACTGCAAGAGTGGAATGATGCTCCAGAATCCAACACCCACGATTCTAGTGGACTACTGACACTTAAGACCAACGCGTCTCCAATATCATTTGTGGTTGCGTTTGCTGTCTTCTTCTCGTTCTGTCCCTTCTTATTTTTCTTGGGTGCTGAACACTGGTTGCTGTAGTGACCAAACTCATCACAATTCCAGCACTGGATCGAGTCTTTATCTTTCTTGGATTGACTCTTTCCTCTAAACTTTGATCTGCCACGATTCTGCCTACTCTTCGATCTGCCCCTTTCCTCCGTTTTCAGCGCTGACCCTGAAGTGGATCTAGACTCTTTCCTGTGAACCTCCTCGCTAATCATCAGATCCCTCACTTCGTCAAGCTTTAGTTTATTTTTCGCGGATGAAGCGCTAACTGCAGTTACTGTTGCATCCCAACTGTCAGGCAAAGAAGATAACAAAACTAAAGCAAGTACCTCGTCACTGAATTCGATCTCGACAGAACACAACTGCCCAATGATCATGTTGAACTCGTTCAGGTGTTGTTGCACGGGTGTGCTCTCCGACATCCTGAGGTTGAACAACCGTCTGATCAGGTGAACTTTGTTCGCCGTTGTGGGCTTCTGATACATCTCCTCCAAGATCTGCATCATCCCTTGCGGACTTGGCTTTAGTCGTGTGGTAGGCTACGTTCATGGACAGCGATAAACGTATCGCACTCATCGCCTTTCTGTTCAACAGATTCCACTCCTTCTGTTCCATCTTTTCGGGTTTCTCCTTCTCCTCTAAGGGCACATACAAATCTTTACCATAAAGGTAATCCTCGATCTGCATCTTCCAGAACCCGAAATTCGATCCGTCAAACTGCTTGATTGAAATCTTCTCGTCGCTCATCGTGACTGCTCCCTCCGAACCCGAAGCTCTAGATACCAGTTGTTAGGAAATAAACACACGCACACGATGACGAAAAGAAAATAACACGAGATTTGATTACCCAGTTCGTCTTACGACTACGTCTGGGGGCGATGCCAAGCCAGGTATTGCACTATGTTTTTCGGATACTGATTACAATGAGAGAACATCTATTTATAATAGAAAACTTGTCATAATTAACCCTAAGCTTATTAGGAAAAGACTTGTTCCCTACTCCAAGCCATTAGGAACAAACTTACCATAATTAACCCTAAGCTTATTAGGAAAAGACTTGTTCCCTACTCCAGGCCATTAGGAACAAACTTACCATAATTAACCCTAAGCCTATTAGGAAAAGACTTGCTCCCCACTCCAAGCCCATTAGGTTAATTCAGGCTCCACACTCCAACAGTAAATAGTAAATGGGAAGGGAAGTTTAGATAAAATTGTTGGAGGAGATTTATATTTTTCCTGATGAAGTTTCCATTTTTAGGGAGAAATGAGAGATAGCTTTCTATCTTTATCTTGGTGCCGTTAGGGATGGATGGATGGAGCCACAATTCAGGGGCAAATCTAAATTATTGATAAATACGTGCAATGGGTGTGTTTTGTAGATTTCACTAATGAGTTGGTCTCTATAAAGGGGTAGATATTTAGCTCAAACACTTAACCTATTTCAACTCAAATACAAAAGTTCAACGTACATCTTACATGCTATATATCTAAGTGTTACATATGAGTATATAGGAATAGAATTCAATTTAGTCCCATTTTTTTTTTTAATTTTTTACAATTTGTTCTGTTTTAGTCCCAAATTTTTTAAATGTAATTGCAAAAAATAGGACTAAATTGGTACATTTAACTTTTTTTGGATCAAAATGGGACAAAATTGATACATTTAACTTTTTTGGGACAATTTCAGAAAAGGTTAAAAGTTATGGGACTGAATTGACTTCTGTTTCGAACCTAAGACCTAGAGAGGAGCACACTCTTAAGTCACAAACCTACACCACTGGGTCAACTAATTGGAGTTAAAAAATCATTTTAAGTAAATCTTTTACACGCAAGATTTCAAATGCACCTTGTCCATGGTGTACTCACCACAAGTTTCAATTATATTAGTATGTACGTATCACTTTTACATTTTTCAGTAAAAAATTAATGTATATTTCACCCATGTGTTCAGCTTCACATGGGTAAAACAGGTGCACAACAAACTCGTTTTTTTTATAATGTTCTCGTGAATTTGAATTTGGAGCAGCACTGTCCCGTGCTATATAATTGCATGATTATATTGTGGATTTGATATTGCAGGGGACAGTACGTACTTTTTTTTTAAAGGAAAAAAGTCATATTGAGAACTGTAGAGTACCAGAGGTACGGTACTCTAAAAAGATAGTCTAATTACAAGAAATGATAAAAAACACTAGAACAATCTAATATCTACATAATGGCTACTTTACGCTCTCGGGTTAGCACACCAGTCATGAAAAGAAGTTGAAATAGATTATTCTTTATGTAGACAGAAAATACTCCAGGCCTTTGCTCTAATTTCGTCAAACAATTTTTTAGGTTTCGGTTCCTCGTTTGAGAAGATCTTATTTCTAGCGTTCCATACAAACCAAACCGTCAAGCACCAGATGCATTCCAAGATGAACTTTTTGCGATTGAAGCCGACAATACCACATAATTGATGAAAATGTGAGATTATATTATTCTGCATCGGCGAACTATTATTGAACCATGAGAAAATCAGACTCCAGATTTTGTTTACCATGTCGTAGCCAACAAACAGATGCTGAGAATTTTCCTCGCTGGCTCCACATAGTGCGCATCCCAAGTTGTCTCCATTGTCCAAAATTTTTCGCTTGCTAAGTTTGCACCGAATTACGATCCGTCCCCGTAACACCTTCCAAGACAACCCCATGTATTAATTTTGGGGGTATCATATTATTCCAGATTTTCTTAATTGGAGCCTGAGCCTCTTCACTAAATACCTGTGTTTGAGCTGACTTGGGACTATATTTGCCGTCAGCAAAAGCCTTCCAACGCCAAGTATCCGATGCCGAAACCTGTAGATTTAAGTTCTCCAGCGATCTGGCCAGCTGTCCAGCGAGTTGCTTTTCCAGGGAGAAAAGGGGTCTTCTCCATTGAATATCCCAATTCCATCTGCCGTTTACCCAATCTCACGATTCACTGATTTGTGCCTCCTTGTTGGCGCATATTGAGAAGAGCCTTGGGTATTGATCTTTTAAGGGAGTTTCATCCGACCACCTATCTCGCCATAGAAAAGTATTGATGTCGTTCCCTAGAATCCTGACCATGTTGTTACTAAACCAAGAATTTTGTGCATTTTCAAGAAGCAGAATTCTAAGCATGTTCCACCAACTTCAATACTGATTTCTGTTCGCTTGAATTTCTGGGGTACCTGACAAATAAATATTGTACTTAGAGTCGAGAATTTTGACCCAGAGTGCATTGTGTTCTATACGTAGCCTCCACGCCCACCAGCCAAGAAGAGAGATGTTAAATAAATCAAGATTTCGAACACCAAGTCCCCCGACTAGCTTAGGCTTACAAATATCATTCAATGAGACCCATGAAATTTTTGTAGAGCACACACCTCCTCCCTCCCCCCCTCCCAAAAAAAAGTTACGTTGCAGCGATACGAGAACCACATTGAGTATTGTGATCCTTCCACCGAATTGAAAGAGATTTTCCGATCCTCCCACATCTTAATTCAGTTTTTCACCTTCTCAACCACACCTTTCCAAGCATCAGTCTTTTGATGATTAATTCCCACCTGAATCTCGAAGAAATTCATAGGGAGCGACCCCACACGTCATCCTAAGAACACTGCCATTCCATGTTGGACCTCCGAATCCACATTAAGGCCGAGAAGGCTGCACTTTCAAAATTAATCAGCAAACACTTGAGAGCCCAGATATTTTTCGTGGTGGCCTCCCCCACCAAAATAGCGTCGTCGGCATATTGGAGGTGTGTAACCGGTATCTCCTTTCTCCCTACTGTTGTGGCTTTGCGAATGAGGGCGCTTAAGCCTTCGGCCGCGATGATGAAGAGTAGCGGAGATAGAGGGTCTTCTTGCCGAAGCCCACACTCGAGGTGGAATTCAGTTGATGGGCTGCCATTGACAAGGACAGAAGCGGAAGCCGGCGAAACACACTCCCGAATCCACTTGCGCCACTCGGTACTGTATTTTACCGGACCCAAATTAATCCATTCTTGCGACGAAGTGAATCGGAAACCAGATTTCTGATCCGCCAAAGATGACACCATGCTCTGCTCCAATTCTGGATTATATTTTTTTTCTGGATTCTGCTCCCCAATCCTCTATACCAAACAAAAATTTATTTTTCACATTTCTGGTTGTTCGAAATTTTAGCCGAATGAATCTTGTGCTCTCCCCTGTCTACTATGTTGTGTGTGAAGAATTTTGTACAAGTTTCAAGGGACAAATTAATGATAGATGCAAACAATTGGCAAACCAATTTTTAAGGGGTCATTCCATTGCTCTGACTTTAAGTGGGCCCTCCGTTGGTGGACGGTGAGATTGTACCCAAATTAGTATGTCCTTGACCGGAATACCAAGACTTGAAAAAATGATATGGAATGTTGAACAACTCTTATACTAAATTGGCGGCCAATGATAAAAAAGACAAAGACTTGCATGAGACCGTTCACAAATTAAACTCATCTCTTTTAAAGTGTTAAAGCGTCATGCTTTAGAATTCCTCTTACCGTGAGACGGACTCATGTAAGACTCCCTCAATAAAAAATAATAAAAAATTTAAGGGTGTTCAAGAATTTCGGGTGGAAAAGAGACAGAGGTAGCGGTGCAGAAAAGATAACATCCGTACGTTGAGTTTTTGATTTCTTTATATTTAGGGTTTAATTATACCAAGAAATTAAATACATCAAGCTCTTACTTGATCAGAAACAACAGTTTCACATCTTAATAAAATTATCATGATTTTGTAATTTTAAGTAAAACCAAATAATTTTTTGTCCCTTGAAATAATGGAGTCCTCTAAAAAAATATAATTCCTGTAATCATGTTTTGTATCCCATCTCATGGATTAAATTACAAAGAATTATATATCCAAATGATTCTTGATTAATACTTCAATTTCCTCTTTAAGGCTAGTAATGTCCATGGATCAGGTCCAAAACAATGTCCCCAAAATTGAAAATAAAATTACAAAGACGGCAAGATTAGGTTTCTCCTGATAATCTTTTCCGATGGAATACACTACATTTGCAGGTTTCACCACATCCACCACAAAAACACACTCGGGCGTCGACGGATCCTCCGTCGACACGTAACCTAATCCCTCGAAATCACATTCAGTCTCGTTTTGATACTGAGACTGAAAGTAGGCGTTGAAGGCATACGTCACGTTTTGCGGGAAATCAAGCCGGCTGCACGACCCTCCTGGCGCCATGGCCGTGCAGTCAGCCTTGGAACACGCTTTATCCACTTGTTTTGTCAACATTGCTATGTTCGACTGGTTCCCTTTGTACACGCACCACCGGTCGGGCATCCGTTTGATTCCCTTCGACACGACCGGATAAATGTCGCGGCCTTGTCCCGACAGGTCGATCTTGTACTTGGGCCTCCCGTTCGACATGTAGATGCCCCAGTGCCGTGTGAAAGACCCATTACCCACAACAACCATTTTGTTTTCATCCGTTAAGCTCTGGATGTAGACGTCGATGGGTGCCCCGGGGCGCATGGGGGTCCCCTTGTTGCTGCTCACAAACGGCAGCAACGATTTGTAGTATCGCTCTGCCATAGTGGTGTTCGCCCCGGGGTACCCATCCGTCGGCCAGCCTACCTGGCTGACGACTACTCTGAGATCGGATGCGTTGAGTTTTTTTAGAGCCCAAACGAAACAATCGTAAACGATCTCAAAAGCATTGGTGTATACGGCCCCGTTTATGTCCTTGACAACGAACGAGGATTTGTTGTCAGCGAATGCGAAGTTAAAATCGACGCCAAAATCTTGAACATCGCCGATTGTAGATATAAAAACAACGAATGGAGCATCGTTTTCCTTGAGAATACCGAGAAATTTTGCCATTTCGGGCTTGATTTCGTCGAGAAATTCAGCCTCGGATGGTCTTAGACTTGCCTTGTTCAACTTCAATATTCCCCTATGATTAGGGATGGTAACCTTGATTTGATCTCCATAACCTTCATCATTTACAACCTGCTGCAAAGACTGTAACGCTTGTATGGCATCATTGATTATCACTTTGTTGAAAAAGAATGCAAATACATAGTCCGCCAAATATATTTGCCTGCAATAATGAAATACGAGATGAAACATTTTTTATTAATTTTACCATAGGATCGGAGGAGAATATGATGGATGTTTGTTTACCTTACATTGGAAGGTTTGAAATATTTTTTCCTTGCTTTGAACCACAAACTTGCTTGTTGAATGGTTTTGAATGAGTTGAAGTTATTGACATTTATAGTAAGCTCAATCCCACTTCCATAGAAGGCCCGTAATAACTCCTCCTCAGTCGTAAAAATTCGGGCCGCACGGATCCCATTTTGTAACAATAAATCCACCACATTGGAAGGGAGTAATGTCTGAGTATTTTGCCTTCCCCAATTTATCCCTATTTTAGCATCTGCTATGTTTCTTTGTAACAAATATATTCCCAGAAACAATGCAAGAGGAATCATTTTGAAATCCATGGATGGTTGCCAAGGTTAACTCGTGGTGGAAGGTTTTTTTTTTCCCCTAAATTCTTACAGGAAAAGTAAAAAAAAAAAAAAAAGCCCTGGCACGAGATAACCTTCTCGTTTACAGGGCTTGTTCTTGCATTGTTTTTTTTAAAGGAAGATTTACGGACTAGACATGGAAATTTTCCCCATCAGAGGTAATTGGGATAGAAAAAAAAAATTGTTGAAGAGGATTTATCTCTGTTTAGTAGGTTTCCTTTTTTAGGAGGAGAGAAATGAGAGATAGCTTTACATCTTTAACTTTGTCGTTAGGACTGGATGGAGGGGATATTAGTCAATTTAGTCCCATAACTTTTAATCTTTTCTGAAATTGTAATACCCCGAATTTTTTTAATAATAATAATTAATTCTTAAGATATTGTGTTAAAAGAAAATTTTATAATATATAATGTATTGATACATGCGTATATATTAATTCAATAAATGGTAGTAAATGTCTTAATACAACTTCTTGGCCACTTGCATGCGTTTTTGTTAAATTATGAGAATTCAAAGAAATTAAAGTGATATTTGTAACTCCCTCCTAATGGGGTAATGAAAAGCCAATTTCTCAAATTCTTCTCCATGACACAATTGCTATATATATGTGGTAAAACGTATGATGAGATAAAAACACTTGCATGCAATTTTCCTTTTATATCTTTTAATTTTTATATTAAGTATAATATTAAGAGTTTAGCTAGATTCATTGCTATTCTATGTATAGCCGTTCTATGTATTGCACGGCTAGATGACGATAATTACGAGGCTTTTACGTATCGTTTCCATGTTCGTCTATCGAGGTGGGTTTTTAATTGCTTTAATCTATACCGTGATTGGTAGAGTTCTATTGCAATGACATGTTATTCTCTATTTAATGTTTTAGATAAATGTTTGAGTTAATTGTTTACTATGTGAATTCATTTCTATTGTTATTCTATTGGCAAAGTTATTATTCTATTGGCAAAGTTTATGACAAAATATATTATTCTATTGGCAAAGTTTGTGGCAAAGTTATCTAATAGCCAGGGGCTCCAGATGGGGTCCGGGACTGACGGGTCTTCGGGTGTAACCCGCCGTGCTCACGTGCAGAACTACCTTAGTCATTAATTTGGCTTTGGGAAGGTCCACAAACATGCGATGTCTACGTGTGGGAATACCTTAGTCATTAATTTGGCTTTGGAAAGGTCCACAAACATGCGATGAAGTTACAATGGCAAAGTATCAATGGCAATGTATATGTGGCAATGTGAATGTTATTTGCTAAGTTGCAATTACTTGATTATTTATTTTTAGCATTAACTATTGAATGACTTAATCCCACTTAGTGTGCTTGCATGCTCACCCCCAACATTTACAATTTCAGGTTGAAGAGTTGGATGGCGAGATGTGGTGATGGGAGACGATCGATATATATTTAAGATTAAAAGACTATTTTCACGCATGTTTATTAAATTGAATTATGATTTTCTTATGGATGTTTGGTTAATGAGTTAGTTGTGAACTTCTTAATTATATTATAACTGTTTCCGCTGCAATACTTAACAAGATTTTAAATATATTAATCGTTACGTCTCTTTATTTTAACGTTATAAATTTAAGACTTAAGTTTTGGCGCGTTTAAAATTAGTTATTTTAACTACTTTTTGAAAGGTCAATATTTTTGAATTTGGGGCGTGACAGAAATGGTCCCAAAAAAATTAAATGTACCAATTTAGTCCCAATTTTTTTGGTAATTTTAACTTTTTTGGGACCAAAACAAAACAAATTGTGAAAAAATGGGACTAAATTGGTACATTTAACTTTTTGGACCAAAACAAAATAAATTACAAAAAAATGGGACTAAATTGATACATTTAACTTTTGGGACAATTTCAGAAAAGGTAGAAAGTTATGAGACTAAATTGGTTTATTTCCCCCTGATGGAGCCAGAATTCTCGCGAAAATCTAATTTACTATTCCCTCTGTTTATTAATAAGTGATGTTTTCGTGAAATTTGTTGGAATTAAGAAATGTTATGTATTGACAAGTATACCCTTAAATAATAAAAGAGATCTCTAATCATATTAATCCCCTAATGCACATTTTTCATAGTACATATTATTATACAACATCACTTATTAAAAAATAAAGGGAGTAATTACTAGTGCTAACATGCAAGTTATAGGTTAACACATAGTGTTAAGAGCTAAACGTTATTATAAGACTAAATTGACTGTATACACAATTATTGCATCTCAGCAAAGTCTTCTAGAGCAAAGCTTGAGCTTTTAATCTTAAAAGTAATTTAGGCATATAAGTCAATTTAATCCCATAGCTTTTAACCTTTTCTGAAATGGTTCAAAAAAAGTTAATTGTACCTATTTAGTCCATTTTTTTGACAATTTATTATGTTTTGATCCAAAAAAAAGTTAACTTTTCAAATGATTTTCTAAAGATCATATTTATTTTATTACTCATAAAATTATTTATTTGAAGAGTATTTTATAACCTGAGTCATATATTTTGAGGGATATAAACCAAATTATTCCCATAACTTTCTACAGTATTTTTTTTTAAATGGTTCCAAAAAAGTTAAATGTACCACTTTAATCCATTTTTTTATAATTTGTTTTATTTTGGTCCAAAAAAGTTAAATGTACCAATTCAGTCCCATTTTTTCTGAATTTGTTTTGTTTTGGTCCCAAAAAAGTTAAATGTAATTGTGAAAATTTGGTACATTTAACTTTTTTGGGACTAAAATAGAACAAATTGCAAAAAAAATTAGGACCAAAACAAATCACAAAAAAATGGTACTAAATTGATACATTTAACTTTTTTGGGACCATTTCAGAAAAGATTGAAAATTGTGGAACTAAATTGACTTTTATCTCTGTAAATCAGTCTTTCATTGTCGAGTCTTGTGTGATTAATTTCTGAGAAAGTCTATAAAATTTGGTCGATTTTGAAAATTAGCTAGAATGTCTGTGTATTCACAACAATTCCCCTTATTTAAATTACAAAGAGTTATCCAACTAATCTTGAATATTTACCTATGTTACGTTCGAAAACAATGGCCCCAATTAAAATTAAAAGTAAAATTACAAATAAGGTAGAATTTGAAAATCCTGTTTCGGCAAAATTTGTTAGCTGCTCTGATCCTACCACCTCTATCGGAAAAACACACTCCGGCATCGACGGATCCTCCGCCGACACATACCCTAACCCCTCGAAATCACACGCAGACTCGTGCTGATACTGAAACTGAAAGAGCATGTTGAAGGCATACGACGCGTTCAGCTCAAAACCGAGCTGGCTGCACGACCCTCCTGGCGCCGTGGCCGTGCAGTCAGCTCGCGAACACGCTTTATCTACTTGATTTCTCAGCTTCTTAATTTATTTTTCACATTTCTGTTGTTCGAAATTTTGGCCGAATGAATCTTGTGCTCACCCCTCTCTACTATGTTGTGTGTGAAGAATTTTGTACAAGCTTCAAGGGACAAATTAATGATAGGTGCAAACAATTTTTAAGGGGCCATTCCATATAGAGTTTTGCTCGAACTTTAAGCGGGCTCCCCGCTAGTGGACGGTGAGATTGGTCCTCAAATTAGTCTGTCCTTGACTTGAATACCAAGACTTAAAAAATTAATGATATGGAATTTTGAACTCTTTTACTATATTGGCGGCCAATGATAAAAAAAGACAGACCTCCGTGAGACCGTTCACAAATTAATACTTATCTCTTTTAAAGTGTTTAAGCGTCATGCTTCATACTCCGTGTCTCACGTAAGACTCCCTCAATAAAAAATAAATTTCTGGTGGAAAAAAGACAGGTGGAGGTGCTAGAAAAGATAAGATCCGTATAAGTGCACTTTTGTTCAATTTCTTAAAATTTAGGGTTTAATTATACCAAGAAATACATCAAGCCCTCTAAAAAATATCATTCCTGTAAATCATGTTTAATTTTGTATCCCATGGATTAAATTACAAAGAATTATATATCCAAGTGATTCTTAATTGATTAATACTTCAATTTCCTCTTTAAGGCTAGTAATGTCCATGGATCAGGTCCAAAACAATGTCCCCAAAATTGAAAATAAAATTAAAAAGACGGCAAGATTAGGTTTCTCCTGAAAATCTTTTCCAATGGAATACACTACATTTGCAGGTTTCACCACATCCACCACAAAAACACACTCTGGCGTCGACGGATTCTCCGTCGACACGTAACCTAATCCCTCGAAATCACATTCTGTCTCGTTTTGATACTGAGACTGAAAGTAGGCGTTGAAGGCATACGTCACGTTGTGTGGAAAATCGAGCTGGCTGCACGACCCTCCTGGCGCCATGGCCGTGCAGTCAGCCTTGGAACACGCTTTATCCACTTGTTTTGCCAACATTGCTATGTTCGACCGGTTCCCTTTGTACACGCACCACCGGTTGGGCATCCGCATGATTCCCTTCGACACGACCAGATAAATGTCGCGACCTTGTCCCGACAGGTCGATCTTGTACTTGGGCCTCCCGTTCGACATGTAGATGCCCCAGTGCCGTGTGAAAGACCCTTTACCCACAACAACCATTTTGTTTTCATCCTTTAAGCTCTGGATGTAGATGTCGATGGGTGCCCCGGGGCGCATGGGGGTCCCCTTGTTGCTGCTCACAAACGGCAGCAACGATTTGTAGTATCGCTCTGCCATAGTGGTGTTCGCCCCGGGGTACCCATCCGTCGGCCAGCCTACCTGGCTGACGACTACTCTGAGATCGGATGCGTTGAGTTTTTTTAGAGCCCAAACGAAAGAATCGTAAACGATCTCAAAAGCATTGGTGTATACGGCCTCGTTTATGTCCTTGACAACGAACGAGGATTTGTTGTCAGCGAATGCGAAGTTAAAATCGACGCCAAAATCTTGAACATCGCCGATTGTAGATATAAAAACAACGAATGGAGCATCGTTTTCCTTGAGAATACCGAGAAATGTTGCCATTTCGGGCTTGATTTCGTCGAGAAATTCAGTCTCGGATGGTCTTAAACTTGTGTTGTTCATCTTCAATATTCCCTTATGATGAGGGATGGTAACCTTGATTTGATCTCCATAACCTTCACCATTTACAACCGTCTGCAAAGACTGTAACGTTTGTATGGCATCATTGATTATCACTTTGTTGAAAAAGAATGCAAATACATAGTCCGCCACATAAATTTGCCTGCAATATTGAAATACGAGATGAAACATTTTTTATTAATTTTACCATAGGATCGGAGGAGAATATGATGGATGTTTGTTTACCTTACATTGGAAGGTTTTAAATAATTTTTCCTTCCTTGGAACCATAAACTTGCTTGTTGAATGGTTTTGCATGAGTTGAAGTTATTGACATTTATAGTAAGCTCAATCCCACTTCCATCGAAGGCCTGTAATAACTCCTCCTCAGTCGTAAAAATTCGGGCCGCGCGGATCCCATTTTGTAACAATAAATCCACCACATTGGAAGGGAGTAATTTCTGAGTATTTTGCCTTCCCCAATTTATCCCTATTTTAGCATCTGCTATGTTTCTTTGTAACGAATATATTCCTAGAAATAATGCAAGAGGAATCATTTTGAAATCCATGGTAGCCTACGAGATAAATTTCTCTTTTGCCAAGGCTAACTCTTACCGAAGTTTTTATTTTCCTAATTTCTTACGGGAAAAGTAAAAAAAAAAAAGCCCTGGCACGAGATAAATTTCTCGTTTACAGGGCTTTTTCTTACTGTTTTTTTTTTTTTTAAAGGAAGATTTACGGACAAGACATGGAAATTTTCCCCAGCAGAGGTAATTGGGATAGTTTTTTTTTTGCAAGGAAGGTAATTGGGATAGTAAAAAAAAATTGTTGAAGAGGATTTATATCTGTTTAGTAGGTTTCCTTTTTTAGGGGAAGAGAAATGAGAGATAGCTTTCCATCTTTATCTTTGTCGCCAGGACTGGATGGAGCCAGAATTCCCGGGAAAATTCTAATTTATTAATTGAGAAAATATCAATTTTGGTCCTGTAACTTAGGTGAGTTCAACTTTAGTCCTGTAAATTTGTACTTTTTCAATTTTAGTCATGATAGTATCAATTTTAGTTCTGTAACTTTGAATTTTATCAATATTAGTCTTGGAACTTTGCATTAAAATTGGAGAAAACAATATTTAAGTCCTGTAACTTTTACCTTTCTTGAAAAATGTCCCAAAAAAGATAGAAAATTAATTTATGTCCCATAATTTCGTAAATTGATTAATTTACGTCTAATTTTCGGCTTCTTACATCCAATAATGAGATTTTTTTTTATGTCCGGTAACTTTAACCTTTTTAAAAAAAAAAATGTCCAAAAAAGGGTACGTCACATAATTTTGTAACTTGACTAATTTACGTCATTTTTTCTTTATCTGCAAAATTGACTGTACACAAATTATTGCATCTCTGTCTTGGCTTTGGAGAGGAAGAAAAGAGTTGAATCTGCCTTTTCCAACAAACAAATTCTCAAGACCGAGCTCTATAAATAAAAAGAGGAAGAGGCATTGAAAAACATGGGAACAAGCTAGAGCAAACAACAATTAAAGCATTCAAAGTCTTCTAGAGCAAACCAACTATTTTTTTTTTTTTGAAAGGAAAAAGATAATTATATTACCGAGTACCAGAAGTACTCAAAGGAGTGAAGCACTCGAGAGTTACATGGAAATTATAGAAATGGTGCTACAACACCAAGTACACCTAGCCACTAGAAACGTTGCAAAAATTGTTACAAACACACTAATGTAAGTCATTGAAGGATGTGGCCGGAGGCTGGGCAAGTTCTATGCTGAGAGAGGGTGTTCCACGCCATGGATCGGAGCTCATCAAAGATCTTCTCCATTTTGGGGTGCTCGTTTGCAAAGATCTTTTCCTTTCGAGCTTTCCAAATGAACCACACTATCATGCACCGCAAACATTCCATAATGGGGGTCTTTCGTTTGGCTTTCATCAGCCCGCAAAATTGGAGGAAGTGTGCCGCCGGGCTGAAGTGGAGAGTCGAATTGATGTTGAGCCATCTGCAGCAAAGGTTACATAATTTTCCGGAGAATCCACAGCTGAAGAAGAGGTGCTGAATAGTCTCCTCTTCTTGACCGCAGAGAGTGCAGGAGAGATCCTCGTCGTCTCCAAGGATATTTCGTTTCTTTAGTTCGGACCTAGTCGCCAATCTTTCTCTAATCACCTTCCATGCTAACCTAGAAAATTTGGAAGGGGTTAGGCTATTCCAGATTCTGCGAAGGGCCTCTCGGGAGTTGACGTGTAGAACTTGAGTCGGGGCTTGCATTTCGAGTCCATCATATGCTGATTTGGCTGAATATTTGCCGTCACTGGATAGCTTCCAAATCCACGAATCGGCAACATGTTCCTGCAGATTAGTAGAGTCTAGCAAGCGAAGTAAATGAGTATTGAGATTTTCTTCCCAAGTGAATAAATCTCTTCTCCACAGTAAGTTCCAAATAAGCTGATAGACAGCGGTTAAAAACCGCTGTAAATTGGAATCAGTAACCGCTGTGGTAATAAGGGCTGTAAAAATGGGGCGCTGATAGGCAGCGGTTATTAACCGCTGTCGTATTTATATACAACAGCGTTTATTAACCGCTGTTATTCCATCAAAACCGATGTGGTATGTGCTCAGTTTGAACCCCTTACAATATTTACGATAGCGGTTTTACTAGTTATGACAGCGGTTATAAACCGCTGTTGTTTGAATTTACTACAGCGGTTAAAAACCGCTGTTGTTTGGAATTACTGCAACGGTTTTTAAACGCTGTTGTTTTGAATTTCTACAGCGGTTTTTAACCGCTGTTATTTATTAACAACTGTTGTTGTACTTTCTCTATAACAGCAGTTATATTAGCTATAACAACGGTTATTAGCCGCTGTTGTATATGTCCAATATTTTAAAAAAAATAATGAAATTTTAATTTGCTAAATTAATAAAAATAAAATACAAAAGCTAAAAAAAATTATGTATATATATAAATTCAACTAGACTATTACAATAAATTCTTAGCAGCACATATGATTTTTCTTATGTACTTCAAGCCAATTTCAAGTCAAATAGTGGCTCTATCAATGTCATTATCTCCGGTAATGAAGAAATCATCAATCATAATGCTTTGCTACTCAACTCCTAAAGTAAAAAAAAAAATGAAAGTAGATACATGATTTTAATTATAAATATTATTCTTTATGTACAATACAAGAATCTTACCTTTGAATTTACTGGACAATCGAATTATGACAAAGTCTCTCCAATCAAGATCATTCGTATGCCAACTTGTTTGATTGTTTATGAGGTGTGGACTCTTTTATAGACAAACTCGCTCGTGAGATAATTTTTTAAGTTCCTCGACTTGGATCCGCTGACATCAAACACCCTTTCTTCTTTTTATGGTCAACATTAAATGCCAACTAAAAGTATATATATACAATAAGCATATAAGATACTAACAAAAAAAAAAGTTCATAAGAGAATGTTAATGTATACATGAATCTTGTGCGTTCCATACATGAATCCGTTTCATACATGAATCTTGTGTTCCCTTGGAAGAAGGTGCCAAGTCGCTGAAGTATGTGGAATGAATTAAGAAGGAAACAATGTGGAATCAAGAAGGGACAACTGTGCGGAGGGAGTATATGGAATGTGCAGCGAGTGAGGCAGAGATTTTGTGCATAAGGCATTCTTCTTCCATGGTAAATGTACGACGCTGAAATTTAGATTTTAAATGTACGGTGCTGAAATTTAAATTTTAAATGTACGGTGCTGAAATTTAAATTTTAATTAACCGCACACACTCTCACTTAACCTATAAAGGGTAGTGATTTAGATTTTAAGCACACCCTCACTTAACATATATACAGGGGTGGTGGGACAGTTATATATAATAACTACATGTTGATTAAATAACTAATTAAATTTATGATATATATAATATATAAAACTCTGTATTGTACGTATTAGATACAAATCTTAAAAGACCAATTAAATTTATATTTACATAAGAATAATAAAACCTAGAAATTATTTTAAATAAATATCAAATTTATTTTATAACCATATAATAATTAAAATATCAAATTTATTTTATAAGCATATATATATATATATATATATATAAATTAAATGTGAATTGTTTTAAAACTTATCCGGATTAAACAAATTTTATAATTTAATCTTCTTTTTTTAATTCAACTCGGATTCTACTTCCATGCCTTTTTTAAAAAAAAAACGTTTGATATTTTTTTATTGATTTATAAATATTTATCTTAAATAATTTTTTTTATTTTATTTTATTAATTAATCATATATATTAATTTTAACTGCTATATATATATATATAATTTTTAGGATATTTATTGTTATACGTTTTTCTCTTTTTTATAAATATTTATTTCATATAGTTTTTTTTTTTTTATTAATTTGATCAAAACAATATCTTTTTCTTTTTTATGGTATGTTGAATTAAGGATATAGGTTGAAAGTCTTGTGCTTTCCAAAGAGAGTCAACCTTTTTTTTCTAAGATATATATTTCAACCATCAAATGGAGCAAATATACTATATATGATTGACTCATAATAATAGGCGTTAGAGAAAGAGAATGATTAGGGGAGTTTTCATACATCTTCTTTTTTATTTGTTTATGAATGGCCGTGATTTTCTTTCTAGATTTTTCCTAATTCTTTAATTTGTTTCTTATGTTTTTCTCTAACATTTTAGTACTACTCATTGATGTCATGAATGATCAATTTATTTCTCCTTACCGTGCGCCGACGGACAACGGTGCCTGCAATGCAGGCGAAAAATGTGTCTCTGACGGCGACCGCTCTCACAGAAAGAGGAGCGGCTTTATTTAATCAAAATCGTATATTGTGTTAATCATCATATATTTCTTAATTGATAAAACTTAAAAAATAATAGAATTAAAAATAAAATTCTTTATAAATCAATAAAATCTTAAAAATATGAAATAACCAAATATAATTTTGAAGATTAATTACAAGATTTATTTTTTTAATTGATTTTTTTAATATATTTATTTTTGAGAATTTAATCGTATTTCATAAAAAAATTCAGTAATTTTAAAAAAAAATTATCATATTTTTTTTATTTAATTATTTTTAAAGATTAATTTGATTATATTTCATAAGAGAAGCTATTACAGCGCATAACTAAAACATATCACAGCGGTTACGAAAAACTGCTGTCTATCAGCGCACAAGTGCAACCTATGACAGCGGTTCTGAAAAAATATGCATATGACAGCGGTTTTTGAAGTTTTAACAGCGGTTTTAAAAATAACCGCTGTTATTCAACTGCTGTAAAAAATATAATTTGGCATAGTACACTCACTAATCAATGCCTCCTTGTTGGTACAGATTGAGAAAAGTCTTAGGAAGAGTTCACTTAGGTTTGCCTCGTCAAGTCACCTGTCGTGCTAGAATGAGGAGCGACTTCCATCGCCCACTTTTTTTTCCAGATTGGCTCCGAACTAGTGGTTGGGCTGGTTAGAGGAGAGCAGCTCGACCATGAATTTCCACCAATTTGAAGCCAGGTTCCTGTTCATCGGTGGAATCGTTCCTTGTATCGTGTTTAAGGCGTATTTTGAATCACGTACCCGCGCCCAAAGAGAGTTGGGTTCGGTCCGAATCCTCTATGCCCACCTGCCAAGAAGAGATTTGTTAAATAATTCAATATTTTTTACACCTAAACCCCCATCTGCCTTTTCTCTACAAACATCATTCCATGAAACCCATGGGATTTTTATAGAGATCGCTCCCCCCCTCCCCCCCTAAAGAAATTTTCTCTGAAGTTTGGTGATTTCACTCAATGTTTTTTTTGGTATTTGGTAGAAGGATAGGTACGTAATAGATGGGTAACGAGGTTAGCACAACGTTGAGTAGAGTAATCCGCCCCCAAGCGAGATATGTTGATCCTCCCAAGATTTAATTCTGCCCTTTATTTTCTGAACAACTTCCTTCCAAGCATCATGCTTCTGATGGTTAATTCCCACCTGAATTCCAAGGAAATGAGCCAACACCACAACCAAGAAAAGAAGCAACATTATTCTGAATTTCAGGATCCATGTTCAATCCTAGAAAGCTGCATTTGGAGAAATTAATGTTGAGGCCTGAGATGCGTTCAAAGTTGATTAGCAGGTTTTTTAGCGCCCCAATATTCTTAGTGGAGGCCTCGCCCACTAGAATGGTGTCGTCAGCGTATTGAAGGTGGGAGACTTGGATATTTTTACGGCCGACTAATACGGGATCGTAGAGCCCAACCGCTGATGCTTTATTAATTAGGACGCTTAGTCCTTCTGCTGCGATGATGAACAGTAGCGGAGATAAAGGGTCTCCTTGTCTGAGGCTGCGTTCAAGTTTAAATTCCTTGGATGGGCTTCCATTAACCAACACCGAGGCCGAGGCAGTCGAGATGCACTCCCAAATCTATTTACGCCATTTTGGGTCGAAACCCATGCTTCCCATCATATCATCGAGAAATTTCCAATCGATTGAGTCAAATGACTTCGCAAAATCAATCTTGAATAGGAGCCTTTCTATTTTTCCTTTTTTTTGCCTCATCGATGATTTCGTTGAGGATAAGGACCCCGTCCAGGATGTGGCGCCCTTGGATGAACGCTGTTTGTGATTCACAAATTACACCGCCAATGATCTTCGAGAGCCTGCGAGCCAACACCTTTGCTATTATCTTGTAGTAGTAGTTAATCATGGAAATTGGCTTGAAATCACCAATATAAGTCGCGTTCTTCTTCTTTGGGATGAGAGTGATGAATGATGGATTGAAACCCCTAATGAATTTCCCATTTGAGTGGAATTCATCAAGTAATTTCTAGAAATCATCCTTCAAATATTCCCAGCTTTCTTTAATAAATGCGAATGTGAAGCCATCCGGACGCGGGCTTTTGGAAGACTCACAACTCCAAACTGCGTCTCTGATTTATGAGGCTGAGAAGGGCTCGATGAGCATGTTGTTGTTAAGATCACTGACTTTATGGAGGCAGAAGTCAGGGGGGATACTTGGTCGATCGGGGATTGGGGCCTGAAAGTGGCATTTGAAGTGATTATGGATAGCAGACTTGATTTCTGCAGGGGAAGAGAGCCAAGTACCGTCAAAATTCAAGTGAGCCAAGTCATTGGCCTTTCTCCGGGCGTTAATGCATTTATGGAAGAATTTAGTGTTTGCATCGCCTTCCTTAATCCATTTATTCCTTGCTTTTTGTCTTAGGAAACTGTGCCTCGTGGCGAAGCCAATGGTTAGATCTTCTGTGATTCTTCTTCTCTGCTCAATTTCATCTTCTTCGAGACCGAATTCATCATCGGTGATATCTAGTTCAAGAAGGAGCTGCTTGTTCTCCTCTATTTTTTTTGTCCAAATCACCAAATGAAAGTTTGCTCCATTCGCGAAAGCAGATTTTCGCCTTCTTAAAATTTTCTTTTATTACGTAGCTACTTCTTCCTTCAACCTGGTTGCCTTCCCAAATCGCCTTCATGAATTCTTTGAATGATGGATGTCGGATTCAGGCGTTGAAGAAGCGGAAAGGTTTGGGTCCCCAATCAATTTTTTGGTCCTCCAAAACAAGAGGGCAATGGTCGGAGATGGTTCTCGGGAGGCCCAAGAGGCGAGCAGGCGGATCCGCCAGAACCCATTCTTCATTCAGCAGTACACGATCAAGCTTGCTCTTGCAAGAGCCGTCTACTCGATACCATGTGTAGGTCCGACAAGAAAGTGGGATATCAGTTAGATTGGCATTGGTGATGAAATGATCAAAGTCCTCAATTTCTCTCCTGTTGATGATTCCAGATTTCCCAACTCTTTCATTTTGATATTTAATTGCATTAAAATCTCCTGCAGTGCGAATCTGTTTCCCATTATTCTGTTGAATCACGAGGCTTAATAAGTCCCATAATTCACGTTTCTCGCGGGGGTGGTAGGGAGCATATATATTTATCAGACATATATCCGCTGAATCCTTGCTACGAGTAGCATTCACCACAAGAAGGCCATTTGAGTGCCACGTGCTGGTGCATTGCAAGTACTCTACATCCCAGAAGGTTGCAATACCCCCAGACCTTCCCTCAGTCGGAGGAGATACGTATCTGCATTTCTTGTTACCCCAGATTCCTCTAGCCACGGAGGTATCCACTTTTTCGGCTTTGGTTTCTTGAATAAAGCAGACCTCAATTTTATTTTTTTGGATCAGATCACGGACTTTGGCTCTTTTTATTCCACTCCCTAGACCTCTAACATTATAGCTGAGTAATCGCATTAAAATTATACACACCTGGTATCTGAGAGCTCGGATGGGTCTACTTTACTTCAGGCTGTTGCCTGTCGTAGCATTGAACTGGTCGTCCGTTGGGCATAAAATTCCCAACTGTCGCCCAAAGTTCTTAATTTTATTTTCCGACTCAGTGAAGTTGTCTTCTGCCATGTCTTTAGAAAATGCCTCCCATTCAGCTTTGGCCATTTTTTTCTTGATTCTTGGGGGAATCTTGGCTTTTTTGGGTGGTCTGTTAGCTTTCGGCCGGTTGGGTGGGGGAGGAAGGGTTTCGGTGAGAGAGGGGCGAGATAGGGGGCATGAATCTTGCTCGACCGAAAGAGAGGGGCCAAAGGGGACTTGGACGGCCCCTCTAGAGTGTTCCAGGTTAGGTTCGATCAAAGGGTTTGGGCATTGGGTGATGATGTTCGGGCTAGGTAAGTTTTGTGCAATAGGGTAGTTCGGGTCAGGGGGAGGGGTAGGGTTCTCCTGATCGGGTGTGGATGTGGGGCCCAAGTTATTTGAAACGGGGGGGGGGGGGGGAGGGAGTTGCATGCGTCATTAATGAGATTAAAAGACAGATTAATAGCTGGGGAATCATGATTCGTCATAACCGAAGGGGCAGGGGTAGTTATACCAGCCATTATTCTCCCATTTACCCGCGGAGATGGGGCAATATCCAATGAATCTGGAACGACTGTCGATGACTCATTAAATGAACTGTCGGTGTGGGCCCTCCTTGGGGAAGAGAGAGCCTATTCAATTCTTTAATCAAATTGAACTACTTGCTCGAGCTTTTAATCTTAAAGTAAATATAAGTCAATTCAGTCTCATAACTTTCAATTTTTTCTGAAATGGTCCCAAAAAAGTTAAATGTGCCAATTTAGTCCTATTTTTTTTAACAATTTGTTCTGTTTTGATTCAAAAAAAAGTTAAAAGTACGTACCAATTTAGTCCCCCTTTTTTTGGCAAATTGTTCTGTTTTAGTCCCAAAGAAATTAAATATATACGAATTTAGTCCCATTTTTTTGCAATGACTACATTTTACTTTTTTGGGACTAAATTGGTACTCCCTCCGTTCCAGAGAAAGCTACCCAACTTTCCTTTTTCGTCCATCCCAGAGAAAGCTACCCATTCCTTTTTTGGTAACTATTCTCCCTCACATTTCATTATATTTTTCTCTCTCTCAATCACATCATCACCTCTAATACATCTACTTATTACATTGATATTTCTTAACCTCCGTGTCCGGAGCTCATGGGGAGCTTTCCCCGGGACGGAGGGAGTACATTAACTTTTTTGGGACCAAAACAAAACTAATTGCAAGAAAATGAGATTAAATTAGTACATTTAACTTTTTTGGGATCATTTCAAAAATGGTAAAAAGTTATGAGACTAAATTGGCTTCTATCCCAATTTTATAAACTTCCTGTGTGTAGAAAGTAAAATTGTGTGTTCTTGAGGATAGAAAAGAAACTTAGTGTGAACTCTTATTCGGTTCCACTACTTGTGATTAGTCCGAGTAAGATCAACAAGTTAGGGGGAAGTATTGTTCAACTAGAAGATAGAATTTGTGTAATCTTGTGATCTTCCATAGTGAAAGTTAGCACCAGCTGTGGGTGGGTGGGTGTAACAGAGGACGTGGAAGGATTACATAAACCTTTAAACCACTATATATATATATTGTCTTGCATATTTACATTACTATTACATATTTCATACTTTGATATTACATTATTGCATAATTTGAAAACTGCATAAAATCACAGCTGCAGACCTCAGCTGTCGACCTCAATGCATAAAGTGTTTTCAAATGATTTTCTAAAGATCATATTTATTTTATTACTCATAAAATTATTTATTTGAAGAGTATTTTAAAACCTGAGTCATTTTTGAGGGATATAAACCAATTTAGTCCCATAATTTTTTTTTTTAAATGGTCCCAAAAAAGTTAAATGTACCACTTTAATCCATTTTTTTACAATTTGTTTTATTTTGGTTCCAAAAAGTTAAATGTACCAATTCAGTCCCATTTTAATTTCCACAATTTGTTTTGGTCCCAAAAAAGTTAAATGTAATTGTGAAAAATTGGTACATTTAATTTTTTGGGACTAAAATAGAACAAATTGCAAAAATAAATTGCACTACAAAAAGAACTTAATTTAGCGAGGGCCGATAGTGAGGGGATTAAATCCCTCTCTAAATAGCAAGGGATTTAATGAGGGATACAATTGTCGAGGGATTCTGTGAGGGAGTGCATAACCCTCGCTAATTTGCTGAGGGATAATGAAAACCCTCGCTAATAGCGAGGTAATTAGCAAGCAAATGGGCCATTGTATTATACCGAGCAAATGGGCCCTTACAAAGTTGCAACAACAATTAAAATTGCCTAGGAATTGTGGGCCCTTGCCATATCCCTCTCAAAACATAATTTCAATGAAGCCCCTTCTTCCCAGCCTCTTCTTCAAAACTTAATACGCAGCGGCGCGCCGCTTTGTCTGGCCGGTCGCCGTCGTCTATAGATCGAAGCATCCATCAATTAAATCTTTTTCTACGCTTCGTTGTGAACATTTCTAAGGTAAGTTTTCTTGTTTTAATGAATTGTTTACCTTTATAAATGGCTTCTGCATATTTCTTGAATTTAATCAAAATCAAAAGCAACCAAATTAAGAACAAGCTCAGATCATGAAGAAAGTAGACCTTGGCCGTTGCCACCGCCGATCTTCACCATTTTAAAGGCATGGGTTTCTCGATTTCTGATATTATTTTTTACGATTTCGAATCTGATTGGATTTGTGTTTCATTTTTTCCGATACGTTACAGATCGGCTCCTACATTTTAAGTTCTTGCTCATTCTTTGTTCATAAACGTCTTAGATTCGTGATGTTAGGAGGAGTGTAAAAAATGTAAATTTTGGACTGAATTTTCTTATAAGATTTGTTTGGCAAAAAAATGGGGATTTGTGAAGATGTTTTTTTGAGATGAAAAAGAAGCTGCCATGAATTTGTGTGAAATATTCTTGAAGAAGACAAGCATCAGACAACAATACAAGATGTTTACAGATCTGTTCATTTTTTTTTAAAATTTTGAAACTCATTTGTAAAAGTGCAAAGACTCCATTTTTTTAATTAAGAACAAGCTTAGCGAGTTGACAGACCTGGAATCGAGCGACGGTGAAGTTCAAATTATTTTAATGAATTGTCACTATTCTCAACTCTCGCATTGGCACAGGCGACGACGATTCTACCTCTTTTGTGGACAAGGACACGGAACTTCCAACTTGTGGGTTGAGAACCTCTTTTGTGTATAAGGTATTAATTCATTAATGTTGTTAATATATATAGAGTATCACCATTGTGCAATTGAAATTTTGACAAAGAATTTTTTTTAAGCACACATTTTTTTGTTTTACAATTGACTCATGATGCTTTTATTTATATGAACTATTTAATTGAGTCATGTTACCCCTGTATGGGTTACGTTAGTTAGGTTAATTGCTTTAAATAAACTATACTCCTTCCATCCTCACTCATTTCGTTTTATGAATTTAATCAAGAAAACACTCGATCTGTTTCTGCTCTGTTTAATTATTTAATGAAATTATTTGCTCTGTTTCTGCTCTAAAACATGGAATCTGGACAAATCTAATTACTCTTATTGCTATTACTCATATTTAAATACTTGGTAATATTTGATGATGATAATGTTTTGAAAGGTATATATATATATAGAGAGAGAGAGAGCAAAGTGATCATGGGGTCCCAATATGTAATATGTAGTTGACATTAAGTAAAGGAATATATAATTGACGTTTCCGAGGGGGTGGGGGGTTAACAATTGTGCACACAGCTGGAAGGAAGAATGTTCAAATAAGTATTTTAATTGTGATAAATGGTCTACTTCAAGTAAAATCAATGTTGATTACTGGTATTGTAATTTTCTATTGGAAATTTTCTGAAATTTTGATTTATGAAATTTTCTATTGGAAATTATTACTGGTATTGTAATAATGAATTACAAACAAGTTGAAACTAATCTTTACATAATTACACCAAATTTATATTAATGTTTAACTTAGAAAATTAATTATCTTTTAAATATTCATCAGATTGACATGGATTATTCAAGTCGTAGTTGGATGTATGGTCCAAGATCGGTGTATGGAATTATTACTCCTGAATTTTATAATGGGCTAAATGAATTTATTGAAACTGCCACTAGTAACCCAAATTCGTTAAGAGAAGGGAAAATTAGGTGTCCTTGCACGAAAGGTAGATGTCGAAATCAGACGTTTAGAGAACCTAGTGAAGTGAAAGCACATTTACATAGGAATGGATTTGTAGCCAATTATTATAATTGGATTTTGCACGGTGAGGAGATATGGGCTCCACGTCCATTTGAAAACTCTGAAGAATTTGCATCAACCTCACACAATGTTGAAACAGTGGGACCTAGCTCGTACCATACTATGATAGAAGACTTAACTGGTGGTCCAAACATTGATTTTGGAAATGTGGAAGAGGAACCACAGCATGAAGAACCTCCTAATTATGTTGTATGTGTACAACTTGTTTAATTAATTTTAATTAACAATGGTTTGATTTGTTAGGTTGGTTCGTAAATCACAAATATTATTAAAATGTAATTAGTATGTATGTTTGTGTGTTGAAAAAAATAATAATTAAACATAATTATTGGTATGCTATATTGACAATTTTTAAACAAATTAAATAAATGTATTTAAGAAAGGAAGAAAAACCAGAAAATATATAATATATATATATATATATTGTATTCAAAACATAAACAATAACTCTCCTAGCCAAATTGGCATCCTGGGGCAAATTGGCATCCTGGGGCACATATATCCACCAGGTAGCATGTTCTCGATTCCAAGGGACCTCATATTTGGGCAATTGTTTTGTCAAATTAAATGGTTGATGGGCCTTGGCCCAATACACTCCAGCGGCCTGACTTCAACTAGTTTGGCCATATTATCAGTTATATATATCCCACATCGAAGACATGATGAAGAATTCATCACTTTTTATATGCAACGCCTAACATTACAGATCACAACATTACTTGAACAGGATCTGTTCTATATGCTCCTCGCGTCTTATGATTATATATGCTCATTACTGGACAATTATACAATCCAATAAGAGTGGGCTTGTGGTTTTGTTGTTGTTGGTGTCCAGGGTTCAATACCGGGATGTTGTTACCGGTGCTTGTGTGGTGTCCCATGGTTTGAACCTCGGTGCTTGTGTGGTGTCCCATGGTTTGAACCTCTCTCCTTCGGTAGCGCATTTTCAATTTTTGTACCCTATTTGCCAAGGGCAAAAATCCCTTGCTAAAATTACCTAGGGAATAAACCCTCACTATAAAATCCCTTGCTAAAATTACCTAAGGAATAAACCCTCACTATTTGCCAAGGGCAAAAATCCCTTGCTAAAATTACCTAGGGAATAAACCCTCACTATTTGCCAAGGGCAAAAGTCCCTCACTAAATACCAACGGATATTATGCACTCCCTCGGCGTAAATTTACCGAGGAGGGTATTGGCAAGGGGTGTGTTCCCTCACTAAATCCCTCGGCATTTCGTTTAATGAGGGTTTTTCCCTCACTAAATCCCTTGCGAAATGGAATATTTTTTGTTGTGGTGGGGTCAAAACAAATTACAAAAAATGGGACTAAATTGATACATTTAACTTTTTTTGGGACCATTTCAGAAAAGGTTGAAAGTTATGGGACTAAATTGATTTTTATCTCTATAAATTAGTCTTTCATTGTTGAGTCTTGTGTGATTAATTTCTGAAAAAGTCTATAAAATTTGGTCGATTTTGAAAATTAGCTAGAATGTTTGTCTATTCACAACAATTCCCCTTATTTAAATTACAAAGAGTTATCCAACTAATCTTGAATATTTACCTATGTTACGTTCGAAAACAATGGCCCCAATTAAAATTAAAAGTAAAATTACAAATAAGGTAGAATTTGAAAATCCTGTTTCGGCAAAATTTGTTAGCTGCTCTGATCCTACCACCTCTATCGGAAAAACACACTCCGGCGTCGACGGATCCTCCGCCGACACATACCCTAACCCCTCGAAATCACACGCAGACTCGTGCTGATACTGAAACTGAAAGTGCATGTTGAAGGCATACGACGCAGTCAGCTCAAAACTGAGCTGGCTGCACGACCCTCCTGGGGCCGTGGTCGTGCAGTCAGCTCGCGAACACGCTTTATCTACTTGATTTCTCAGCTTCGTAATGTCCGACTTGTCTCCATTGAAAATGCACCACCGCTCGGGCATTCGCTTGATTCCCTTCCCCTCCGCCGGATAAATGCTCCGCCCCTGCCCCGACAGATCTATCTTGTACTTCGGCTTCCCATTCGACATGTAGATCCCCAAATGTCGTGTCAAAGACGCGTTGCCCCAAACAGGCATCCGATTTTCATCCGTTAAGCTCTGGATGTAGACGTCGATGGGTGCCCCGGGGCGCATGGGGGTCCCCCTCTTGCTGCTCACAAACGGCAGAAGCGATGCGTAGTATCGCTCTGCCATGCTGGCATTTGCCCCGGGGTAACCATCCGTCGGCCAGCTTACCTCGCCCACGATTACTCTAACGTCGGATGCGTTGAGTTTTTTTAAAACCCAAATGAAAGAATCGTAAATGATCTCAAAAGCGTTGGTGTATACGGCCCCGTTTACGTCATTGATAACGAGGTTGGATTTGTTGTCCGCGAACGCGAAGTTAAAATCGACGCCAAAATCTTGAACATCGCCGATTGTGGTTATAGTAACGACGAATGGAGCATCGTTCTCCTTGAGAATACCGAGAAATGTTGCCATTTCGGGCTTTATTTCGTCGCGAAATTCAGCCTCGGATGGTCTTAGACTTGCCTTGTTCAACTTCAATATTCCCCTATGATTAGGGATGGTAACCTTGATTTGATCTCCATAACCTTCATCATTTAAAACCTTCTGCAAAGACTGTATCGATTGCATGGCATCATTGATTTGCCCTTTGTTGGAAAATGCATAGTCGGCGACGTAAATCTGCCTGCAATATCGATCGAATGAAATACAAGATGAAACACCGTAAGGGAATTTGATATAGTATTTATGTTTACCTTACGTTGGAAGGTTTGAAATATTGTTTCCTGTCTTTGAGCCAAGATTTTGCTTGTTCAATGGTTTTATATGCATTCATGTTATGGATATTTATGGTAAGCCCGATCCCACTTCCTGCGAAGACGCGTAATAACTCTATCTCCGTAGTAAAAATTCGAACCTCACGGATCCCATTCTGTAAGATCAAATCCAATACATTGGAAGAGAGCAATCTCTGAGCATTTTGCCTTCCCCAATTTATTCCTATTGTAGCCTCTGCTACATTTATTTGTAACAAATATGATTCTAGAATAAATAATGCAAGAGGCATCATTTTTAAATCCATCATGAAAAAATGGCCCTGGTACGAGAAACTTCTCTTTTACAGGGCTAATTCTTGCAGGAAGATTTACGGACTATACATTGAATTTTTTCCCCCAACGGTTGGAGGTAATAATTGGGAAAGCTAGCTAAAAAACAAAAAAATGAAAAAAAAGAAAAAAAAACTGTTGAAGGAGATTTTATATGTGCTTATAGAGGTTTCCTTTTATAGGAACAAATGAGAGATGGCTTTCCGTTTTTGTATTCATGCGGTTATATGGGGTTGAATATTGGAGCCGGATAACACTTGCAAATATATTTTATTACTCTCCCCATTTTCATTTTCATTTTCACTTTCAAAATAAAATAATAACTATGTGATTTTTTTATTCTTCATCACATACTTTTAATTCTTCAATTATTTTCTTTAATTGATTGAGATGTCTAAATGTTTTTTTTTTTTCTTTTTCAAATCACTATCAATTTTAGTCTTGTAACTTAGGCCGAGTCCAAGTTTGTCATGTAACTTTACACTTTCTCAATTTTAGTCCTGAAAATATCAATTTTAATCCTGATAATATCAATTTTAGTCTAGTAACTTATAATGTAACTTTGTACTTTCTCAATTTTAGTCCTTATGGTATTTAGAATAAAGTCACATAACTAAAATTGAAAAAAATCACAGGACTAAAATTCATACTGTCAGGACTAAAATTAAAAAATTGTAAGGTTACAAGAATAAAGTTGGACTCGACCTAAGTTATATAACTAAAATTGATAGTAATTAATATTCTATACGTTTCATATTATCTTGTGGTCATATGTTTCTGCTACATTAACTTGCACGTTGTTGTTTAAGATAATGTCACATTTTAGTCAAATTTCGACTACAAATTTTAGTTATACTGATTATTACGTTTCTATATACATAACTGATATTTCAAGTGAAGAACATTACAAAAACCTATCTGCAATTGTACGTTTTTGGTTACATTAGCATGCACATTTCTAATAAAGTTAGTGTCATTTTAGCTAGTTAAAAGTAGGGACACATTTCATTTAATTTATGTTATCAATTAGGGATAGGAGGAGTGGTTCATTAGATTTATATGCTGATCTCACATTTTTCAAAGTTTCGATGTGGGGCAACTCACATATGAAATCCGTTATCCATCGAATTGCATCTATTTATCTATCATAACGAACAAATCATATCTTAGTAAAGTTATCATAATTTTATTAGAGAAAAAATCATAAATGGTCCTGCAACTTTGCCTGATACCACATTTGATCCGTTTTCTTTTCAGTTTTTCAACTGTAGTCCTTATGTTATCAGGACAGGTCCTTTCCGGTGAAAAATTGAAAATTTTGAATGAAAACCCCATGTGCTTGGCCGGAATCTAAAATAAAAAATTTAAAAATTAGCCAAACGAAGAGAAGGCTGGTTGGATTTGGGATTTAAAAAAATAAGGGTAATTAATTTTCACATTTTCAGATTTAATTGAATTACCTTAATATTCTCATACTCTATTTGTATGATTTTTTTTATTTGGACAAACCAAACCTAATTCACCGATTTATATAATTAGTTTATATAAATTAACATATTATTATTATGATTTAATTAAATGTATTTTAATTATTGATGGGGCAGTGGCATGGATTTATTTGGTGGGTTTGATGTTCGTGCAAGTAAAGTCGCCAGAAGAGGACCATTTTGGATATATCACGTGAGAAGCAAATGGGATTTCCGGCCAATTTTTTAATTTCTCACCGAAAAGGATCTTTACTGAAAACAAAAGGACTACCGTTGAAAAACTGAAAAGAAAAATGACCAATTTTGAATTCAGACAAAGTCGCAGGACTATTTGTGATTTTTTTTTCTCATTTTATAATGCAGTGAATTGAGATGCGGCTTTATTAACACGTGGGAGAATTGCTTTGCATTGCAATATGTGACTTGTGATGGTACTACAAGTTACTCCCTCCGTCCCAGGATTACTTGCACGGTTTGACCGGCACGTTGTTTAAGAAAAGTGAATTTAGTGGTTGATGATGTAAGATAAATGAGGGGTATTTTAGGTAATTTGATGATGTGTAAAGTGAATTTGATGATGTGTAAAGTGAAATGTATGGAAAAAAGGAGTGGCAAATTTGAAAATAAAATGATGTTGTGAAGTTATTAATTTTGTGGGGGTATTTCCATATTAAGAGTGTGCAAGTAATTTTGGGACGTCCCAATAAGGAAAGTGTGCAAGTAATCACAGGACGGAGGGAGTATTTAATTTAATCTTGAATGGATTAATATTTGACAAGTAATACTTGAACATTAATTAATTTCCTCGTAAGATTGTGGGTGTAAATAAAGCTCCCTAGCAAGTAATATTCATTAGTTCCAAAATAATGTCGCCAAGAGTGAAAGCAAAAACACCATAGTGACAGAATCAATAGGTTGATTTCCGACAGAGTTTGCGGCATGAGCAATCAGATCCGATTTTACCACTTCCACCGGAAACACACACTCAGGCGTCGACGGATCCTCCGTGGACACGTGCCCCAGCCCCTCAAAATCACATTGTGTCTCGTTTTGAAACTGAAACTGAAAGTACATGTTGAAGGCATACGTGATATTCTGTACGAAATCGAGTTTGCTGCACGATCCGCCTAGAGCCAGGGCAGTGCAATCTGATTTGGCACAGGCTTGGGCGAATAGCCTTCGCACCTTTTCTACATTCGACCGGTCCCCATCGAACACACACCAACGTTCGGGCATTCGCATGATTCCCTTGGCATCAGCGGGGTAGATGTCGCGCCCTTTTCCCGACAGATCCATCTTGTACTTGGGCTTTCCGTTGGACCTGAAGATTTATTGCATCATGTTATATATATTATATTAAGTCAAAGAGTCAACATATGACTTAATTATTGACCAGTCAACAATTCAACGAAAAATAGTCAAAGTCATCGAGCCTAGTCAACAATGTCAAGGGCGAACATACCATACATTGCTCGCTAAAAACATCAAATCACAAGCATTGGCGTATTTAGAATTAATTTTTTACAATATTTAACTTTGAAGTAAAAAGTGTACCTGTAAATGCCCCAATGGCGTGTGAAAGAGCTGGTGCCGTTAAAATAAGGCATTTTATTTTCGTCGGTGAGGGCCTGAATGTAGATGTCGATGGGTTCTTTGGGGCGCATCGGGGTCCCCCTGTTGCTGCTAACAAACGGCAGCAACGCTTTATAAAATCGCTCGGCCATGGTGGCGTTGGCCCCCGGGTAGCCATCCGTGGGCCAACCAACCTGGCCGACGATTACTTTAACGTTTGATGCGTTGAGTTTAATTAGTGCCCAAATGTAGGAATCGTGCATGAGTTCAAACACATTGGTGTATACAGCACCGTTTACATCCTTGACGACGAACGTCGAATCTTTATCAGGGATTGCAAAAGTAAGATCGAGGCCAAGATCTATGACGTCGCTGATGGGATTTAAACTGAAGACAAAGGGAGCATCATTCTGCTGGAGATTTCGGAGAAATGTTGTCATTTCGGGCTTGATTGCGTCGACAAATTCAGTGTCTGATGGTCTTAGACTTGCGGTGTTCATCTTCAATATTCCTTTATTGTGAGGTATTGTTACCTTGATCTGATCTGCATATCCAGCGTCCTTTAAAGAGCTCTGCAAACACTGCATCGCTTGCATCGCGTCATTAATTGCCGCTTTGTTGAACAAACCAACTGAAAATACGACATCCGCTAAGAATATCTGCCTGCATGTTTGGTAGATATGTTGAGATATCTGTGGTCAGACTCGAATATCTCAACTGAGACATATTATTGAATTGAAATTTAATTTAATTTGGGCCTGATTAGAAATATGTACCTTATGTTGGAAGGGTTGAGATATGGTTGCCTCATCTGGACCCATAAATTTGATTTGGTATCATTATTGACCAAGTTGGAGTTTTTGATGGCTACGGTAAGGTGGATCCCACTTCCGGAGAAGGCGCGTAGCATATCCTCCTCGGTAGTGAAAAGGCGCACCCGACGGATCTCATTCTGTAAGATTAAATCCACCACATTGGAAGGGAGTAATCTTTGATAGTTTTGCCTTCCCCAATTGATACCTATTGTAGCTTCTGCCACGTTTATTGCTAACAAATACGATACTAGAACAAATATTGCAAGAGGATTAATACTTATGAAAGCCATGAGAATAATTAAATTAAAATAGAATAGAATAAAATTAGCCCTGATATGAGATGATTTTCTCCTTTACAGGCCTAATTATTCGACAGAAAGCTTTACGAACTAGCTAGCTAGAACATTAAGAATTTTTCCCCACAAGGTGATGGGGGAATAGAAAGAGAAAATCATTCAGTTATGTTGTCTGCAATATTTATATTAACGTATTGATAGATTACATGGTTTCTTTTTTTAGGAGGACCAAATGAGAGATCAGGATTTTTGGTGGCAATTGTTAAATATTAGTGAAATTTGTACCATTTCGGAGAATACCATAAATAAATAACCACTTACCTAACATAATTTCATAGACATAAACTTCAATTTTATTCCAAAATTTAGAACATTTCCGCAAGAGATTCCAAAAAATAGAATTTTCAATTTAGTCAAATAATTTATCACTTTGTCCGATTTTGGACTTATTTTTGCCAGAAAATTAGAAACGATGATGTCGTATAGTTTCACATTATTGCACCATATGACGTCTTTTCTGATTTTCCTGCAAGACCATATGATGTCGTTTCTAACTTTTTAATTCGGCGGGATTTTCAATTTAGTCAAATAACTAATCACTTTGTCCGATTTTGGTCCTATTTTTACTGGAAAATTAGCAACAATGTTGTATAATCTCACATTATTTGCACCATATGACGTTGTTTCTAATTTTTCAACAAAAAAATAGTATCAAAATCGGACTAGGTGGTAAGTTATGAGACTAAATTGAATTTTTTTTATAAATTTATTTGGACAATTTGCAAAAAGTTAAAAGTTGTGGAACAAAGTTGAACTTTATCACAAATTTTATATTTGCCTACACGTATAATTAAAGTTTGAGTCAATATCTAATTAACTAAATTTGAACGGCTCTCTTCATTTTCCATTCTATTTATAACCATGAATTCTCTTTCATTCCCATTTAATTTGTAGGTAGGATGAAGAAAGGGGGTTGCATGTAAATGAAATTCTCGTAACATTGATGATCCAATCGAGCCAATCATCTGAGCTAGCTAGCCTTGAAAATGATGCATGTTGCATGGATTGTGGTAATTTTGTTGGCATTAACCAACAGCACAGAAGGTGTAATAGGTATGAATTGGGGAAGGGTTAGTGCTCAGAGATTGCTTCCAGCACAGGTGGTGGATCTCCTGTTACAGAATGGTATCGTAAATGCAAGAATCTTTTCTGCGGAAATAGACATATTATCGGCCTTTTCGGGTAGTGGCATTAACCTCACCGTGGGTATCTCTAATGCAACCTGGTTTGCTACTAACGTCGAATTAGCAAGAAGTTGGGTAAAATTGAAATCTAATTATTTCACCGCCGCCCATGTTAGGTAGGTAAGACAGAACCTGCGTCAGTTTTAGTGTTTCACTATCTGAATTATTATTAAATTAACATGTGTCATGTCAAAAAATACGAAAAGTGCTGATATAATTATATGATGATGATTTGCAGGCATGTAATTGTTGGGGAGTCGGTTTTTACCCAGGGATTAGAGAACATGCAGTTTCTTGAGAATTCAATAAAAAGTCTGGAGAATGCGCAGATTGCTCTGCAAGATGAGGGATTTGATAATATCAAGGCAACCTTCACGCATAGTATTGAGGTGTTGAAGAAAAATATATCGAAACCATCCGAGGCTGAATTCTTGGACGAGATCAAGGATCAAATGATCTACGTCGTGCGTTTCTTGGAGGCGCACGATTCTCCGTTTCTATTGAATATGTTTCCAATCTCCGACACGATTTGGCTCAATTTTGATCAAAGTTTTGCATTTCCCAACAACAAATCCGCGCACGTCGTCACAGACGTGAATGGGGCAAAATACACCAACACTTTCGAATTCTTGTACGATTCGTTTATCTGGGCTCTAAAAAAAATCAATGCCTCGGAGAATATCCCTATACTCATCAGCCAAATCGGTTGGCCGACGGATGGCTACGAAGGCGCCAATGCCACTGCAGCCGAGCTGTTTTTCAAAAGCTTGCTCCCTATGGTGGTGAGCAACAAGGGGACCCCAATGCGGCCCGGGGCCCCCATTGATATCTTCATACATGCTCTGGCGGACGAGCCCAAAATGCCTTTATACCTCAATTACCCTTTCAAGCGCCACTGGGGCGTTTATCGCTCCAACGGGTTGCCCAAGTACAAGGTCGATCTGTCGGGACAAGGGCGCGACATATACCTGACGGAGGTGAAGGGAATCATGCGCATGCCCGAGCGCTGGTGCATTTTCAACAAGAACTTCACGGATGTACAGAAGGTAATGTCCCTATTCGATAATGCTTGCAACATAGCCGATTGCTCGGCCTTGTATCCCGGGGGATCCTGTAGCGGCCTCTCTTACGATCAGAATGTCTCCTACGCCTTCAACAAGATTTTTCAGTATTTCTTTCAAGACGAGAGAGCCTGCGATTTTAGCGGGTTGGCGTACGTCTCCGTCAACGACCCCTCCACCGCTGAGTGTTTGTTCCCTGTCGAGGTTGTAAGAGGTCAGCAAAACAATTATAAACCACCTGAAAGTGGTGCCCGGAGCCCTGAATACGCCGTCTTTCTTGCCGTTTTGCTGTTAGTGATGGCTACTTTCATCTGACGAGACTCAATAAAGACCAACATCTAGTAATGATAGCTTTGGTCCAGTGATATAATACCAAAACTAATTAAAATAGTGTCAATTTCAATAGAGCCGGTTATGCATGTGAAAAGGTTTGTCGTAAAACTAGTCCATATTAATTATAATTTGGATTCTGATTAATTTGACCCAATTAATCACACACACTCGGAGTGTAGTGTTTTTAAATAAGAAAAGGCGGACATGATGCCCAAAAGTTAATTGCTTGTGGTTGGAGGGTTCAGGGTGGCCCTGAGGCAGGGCGACCGCCCCGGGCCCCGAATTTTTAGGGGCCTACTTTTTTATATATATAATATTATAATTAATATTTTTTAAAAAAATTAAAAGATAAATATAATAATTAATGTGAGTGCATAAAAGGTAAAAAAAAAATATTAATAAACTAGCATTAATTGTATTCTTGAAAATGATCATGACTTTAATGGCAAATTTTTTTAAATATTGCAATTTTGAAATCAAATATTGCAATTATGGTAAAAACAAAATTTATTTTCAATTTAAGCATAGTTTAATTTAAGAGTTCTGTTTTCAAGGTGCGACTATTAAATTGGTTAATTTAAAAAATGAAAAAGAAAAAAAATATATATTTTCAATTTTGTCTTTTAGTAAAGTTCTATCTGATAGGTGCGACTATGTCAGGTGACAAGACCACACAAAAAAGCGAGAATGAGGGCCCATGTGAGTTTTCAAGAAAATTTGACTCCTCGTTGAGACTATGTCAGAATTTTGTCTACCGTACGTGACACACAAAAAAAATTGATTTGACAACTCATAAAACCACTCCCCACCTACCCATATTAACTCTCCTTATGTGCTATATATTGTATACTCCAATAATTAACCATGAGATATATGTTGGTGTATCCTCTCCTCTTCCACACAAATACATTTTGCTACTTGTTTAAACGGGCAAACATGGCTGAAACAATCAACGGTGTTCTGAAGGGTGCACGACGCCTTCCAATCACTACCATCGTGATGAGTGTCACATTTACACGAGTGAAAGATGTCTTTTTTTCAGCATCAACAAGAACTAAGAAATTTAAGACGATCTTCAAAATGTATTTGTGTGGAAGAGGAGAGGATACACCAACATATATCTGAGATGAGATGGTTAATTATCGAATGGAGTATACAATATATAGCACATAAGGAGAGTTAATATGGGTAGGTGGGAAGTGATTTTATGAGTTGTCAAATCAACTTTTTTTTTGTGTGTCACGTATGGTAGACAAAATTCTGACATAGTCTCATCGGGAGTGTGCAAAATAAATAAAACCGACCGAAAAAAAGACCGGAACCGGACCGACCGGTTAGATTCCGGTCCTCGGTCCGAAATTTTTTAAGATTCCGGGTTCCGGTCTGGTCCGTCTAAAACCGTAATTTACCGGTCCAGGACCGGAAACTAGGAGTGTGCAAAATAAATAAAACCGACCGGAAAAAAGACCGGAACCGGACCGACCGGTTAGATTCCGGTCCTCGGTCCGAAATTTTTTAAGATTCCGGGTTCCGGTCTAGTCCGTCTAAAACCGTAATTTACCGGTCCAGGACCGGAAACCCGGATTTACAATTTTATTTTATTTTTTTATTTGAATTTTAGAAATTACAAATCTCATTCCTCTTCCACTTTCTTAAACTTAATTCCCATTTTTTACCATTCTCAAAATTCTTCAACCTTCACGTGACACGATTTGCGTGAGTTAGAATAAATTGAGAATGGTAATGGTTTATATTTATCAAATATTTTTCAATATGTTTATTTATTAATTGTATCCATTTAAAAAATTTAACATCTTTATATATGTTATTAGATGAAGATAAATTTGTGCATCGTTTCATTTTGAACTAATTAAGTTTTCAAGTATATATATATTCTCGCACAATTATGATCAACTTAATATAACGGCATAACTTATTCTTTAGAATATTGAAAAAGAATTACTTGACATAGTCGTACCTATTAGATAGAACTTTACTAAAAGACAAAATTGAAAATATATATTTTTTTTCTTTTTCATTTTTTAAATTAATCAATTTAATAGTCGCACCTTGGAAACAGAACTCTTAAATAGTCGCGGGTTGTACATAGAACTATGCTTAAATTGAAAATAAATTTTGTTTTTACCATAATTGCAATATTTGATTTCAAAATTGCAATATTTAAAAAAAATTGCCTGACTTTAATACTAAACACAATTATTTATTTTTAATTAGTAATTAATTATTAATATCTAATTAATAAGCTAGCATAGTACCTATTTAATACTAAACACATTTATTTATTCCTAATTAATAATTAATTATTAATATCTAATTAATAAGTACCGATTCCTATAAATTAGGATGTGCATTTCTCTTCTATATTCCATTCCATTCAATTTCAATCTATTTTTTATTTATTTATTTTATATAATATATTATTGCATTCAAAATGGTTTATCTCATTTGGAGATTCAACATTTGACTTTCTCTTTCAGTGTTTCAAAGTCCACAATCACGGTTATATTATTCACTTGTTTATTGTTTTTTTTTTTACTTATTGAATATTGATTATTTGACTTCTTGTTGTTTTTTTCATTTACTTTTAGTTGAATTACTATTTATTGTCATTTAGTTATCAATTTTTACTTTTTAATATAAATATGTTTTCTAAAAAGCATGAATTTTGTAGTGAGAAAAGGCAAAAAAAGAAAGAGATTTGAACAACTAATTTTATCACAAAAATGAGCATTGGATAAACTCTTTTCAAAAAAATTAGGACAATCGAGTCGTTTAAAAGACTTGAATGATAATGTTAATAGTGGATCAGAGCTAAACAACATAAATGTAAATAATTTGAATGGACAAAGTAGTCATATAGTGGATGTAGATATAAATAATTCAAATGAGGATATAAATGAAAATGAATCTAATATTGTTAATGAAGAAGTTTCTCTAAATTAAAATTGCTAAAACGTACCGATCCACTATGTCACAAGAAAGATTAAATGGACTAACAACTTTATGTATTGAAAAGGATATGCTAGAACAAATTAATTATGAAGATATTATTGAAGAATTTGCTTCTCAAAATGTTAGAAGAAGTCATTTTAAATGATTTATTTTTACAACATTCATTCATTTTTAATATGTGCATACGTATTTCACTTATTTTATTTGATGTTTTTTTTAAAAAGTTTTTATAACATTCATTCATTTTTAATATGTGCATACGTATTTCACTTATTTTATTTGATGTTTTTTTTTTTAAGTTTTTATAAAATTCATTCATTTTTAATACGTGCATACGGTATTTCACTTATTTTAGTTGATGTTTTTTAAAAAAGGGGCCCATTTTTTTTTTTCGCCCCAGGCCTACAAAATCTCAGGACCGGCACTGGGAGGGTTAATGATTTCCTAATGTATATATCAGTTTAGCTGACTTACGATATTACTCTAAATTTTTATACAATAAATCACCGGATTCACTACAAAAAAAGGGGATAAAAAAAATTATTTACGTCTCGTAACTTTCATTTTTTTTTTTTTTTTTGAAAATTGTTCCAGAAACGATTAAATTTTAATTTACGTCCCAAAAAAGATAAAAAAAAAAAAATTATTTACGTCCCATAATTTTGTAAATTGGTTAATATACGTCACTTTTCTTCATTATGCAAATTATAAATAGTGACTTATAATTTTTTTTAATCTGCATGGTCATTGTTTTTCCACGCTATACAAGTCGAATTTGACCACATTACATTTTTTATTTTTCATAATATTTATGCGGACTTGACAAAAGCGGGAGTGATACGATGTTGTTTTTGTGAATCCGCAAAAATAATGGACTTAAGTTAAGCAATTTACAAAATTATGGGGCGTAAATTAATTTTTTATCTTTTTTGGGATGTTTTTCAAAAAAGATGAAAGTTATGAGACGTAAATAATTTTTTTTTCAAAATGGGGGAATAGCATCGAAAATTTTCCGAGAATCTAAATTTTATCGCTAAAATCAATTTTTAGCAACGAATTAAAAAGATCGAATTGTGGCTAGATTCTTAGATTTAATATTTGCAATAAAATGTATATATTTCATCGCTATACTAGCAACAAATTTTTATTTTGTTGATAATAATTAGAACAACAATGAAAATTATATTTCGTCACTAATATTTTACGGTGAAATAGAAATTTTCGTGGCTAATTTCTTGATATTAATAATTGCGATGAAATTAAAATATTTCATCGCTAAACAAGCAATAACAAATTATTTTATTTTGTTGTTAATAATCAAAATAACAATTAAAAAATTATATTTCGTCGGTAAAAATTTTCTATGAAAAAAGAAATTCTTGTGGCTAGTTTCTTAGAATTAATATTTGCAACGAATACAAATTATTTTATTTTGTTGTTAATAATCGGAACTAGAGTGAAAATTATATTCGTCGCTAATATTTTGCGTTGAACTGTGTTTTTTTTTTTTTTTTTGGCTAATTTCTTGGTATTAATATTTGCAACGAAATTAAAATATTTCATGGCTACACTAGCGACAAATTGTTTTATTTTGTTGTTAATACGGGACAACAATGAAAATTATATTTAGTCGCTGTTATTTTTTTTTTTTTTTTTCCAATCAGGCCAATCAACTGAGGCTTGCTCACATGGCCACGATGATTCATGTTGCATGGATTGTGGTGGCTTTTTTGGCAATGGCAAACACCACAGAAAGTGTAATAGGTATGAATTGGGGAAGGGTGAGTGCTCAGAGGTTGCTTCCAACACAGGTGGTGGATCTCCTGTTACAGAATGGTATTAAACATTCAAGAATCTTTACTTCGGAGTTAGACATTTTGGCGGCCTTCGCCGGAACTGGAATTAACCTCACAATCAGCCTCACTGATCCCTCCATGTTTGCTTCTAATGTCAAAGGACCAAAAGGTTGGATTAAATGGAAAGGTCATTATTTCACCGCGGCAATGTCGGGTATGTATGTGTGCCGTGATCATGTTTACGATGATATAATAATAATAATAACAATAATAATGATAGATTCTTTTGCATTGCAGGCGTGTAATTGTTGGGGAAACGATTTTTACCAGGGGATTAGAGAACAAACTGGTACTTGAGAATGGAATAAAATCTCTGAAGAATGTGCAGAGTGCTCTGGATGACGCAGGATATGATTATATCAAGGCCACCGTTACCCATGGTATTGACGTGTTTAAGAAAAATTTCTCGAAACCATCCGAGGCTGAATTCTTGGACGAGATCAAGGACCAAATGATCGACGTCGTGCGTTTCTTGGAGGCGCACGATTCTCCGTTTCTATTGAATATGTTTCCAATCTCCGACACGGCTTGGCTTAATTTTAATCCGTCTTTCGCGTTTCCCGACAACAAATCCGAGCACGTTGTGACAGACGTGAACGGGGCCGTATACACCAACACTTTTGAATTCTTGTTCGATTCCTTCGTATGGGCCCTAAAAAAAATTGAATCATCCAAGCTGCACATAGCCATCAGCCAAGTGGGTTGGCCGACAGACGGCTACCCAGGCGCCAACGCCACAGCAGCCGAGCGTTTCTTCAAAGGCTTGCTCCCGATGGTGGTGAGCAACAAGGGGACCCCAATGCGACCCGGGGCACCCATTGATATCTTCATACATGCTCTGGCTGACGAACATAAAATGCCTTTATACTTCAATTACCCTTTCACGCGCCACTGGGGCATTTATCGCTCCAACGGCTTGCCAAAGTACAAGGTCGATCTATCGGGACAGGGCCGTGACATTTACCCGACGGAAGTGAAGGGAATCATGCGCATGCCAGATCGGTGGTGCGTGTTCAACAGGAACATGACAGATTGGCAAAAGGTGCACTCCCAATTCGACAAGGCATGCAAGACAGCCGATTGCACCTCAATGTCTCCCGGGGGATCATGTAGTAGACTCACTTTCGACCAGAATATCTCGTACGCGTTCAATGCTATGTTTCAGCATTTCTTTCAAGACGAGAAAGCCTGCGATTTTGGCGGGTTGGGGTACGTCTCAGCAGAGGACCCGTCCACCCCTGAGTGTTTGTTCCCTGTGGAGGTGGTAAAAGGTCAGCAACTCAATTATATGCCACCTGCAGTTACTACAACTTCATTCGCAAAACGACTTCATCAGAGCCCTGAATACGCAATCTTTCTTGCGTTTTTGCTTTCAATCATCGCCACTTTCATCTGGGATTGATTGATTGATAGAGAGAATTCAGTTGTATCTATAGCTGAGATATGAGTTGTGTAATCGCAGCAGGTAGAAAGATTTTTGTAAAGCTCGGATCATACTTAAATAAATTAGGGTCAAATTCAATAACATTTCACCAGAAAGTAAGCTGCTATTGTAAAACTTCTAATCATTCAAGAAATAGAAAAATTCGACAGCAGTCAAGGCTACTCTGTTTTGTTCCAATTAGCAAAATTCTAACCTTCATTTATACCACTGCAGCAAAAAACAGAATACATGCTTCTAGTTTTATTACATGGAAAAATTATGGGAAAATAGTTTTTAAACTTTGAAATGAGAGAAAAATACTTCCACTACTGATTATCATATACATTAATTTAAGAATACATGCTTCATTTAGACTTGATTTGATTTTTTTAAAATAGGTAGGAATCATTTTTCCCTTATATATCTTAGATGCTACAAAATGATAATTATATTGGAACACAATATAACAGTTAAAAGTGGACCGAATGGAGTATGTATTAAGTTGAGATGGTATCTGAATATCAAAATTCAGAAATTTAAAATCCCAAACTTAACTCTAAATGGAGGCACACGAAGATATGCGCAACTACGTCCCTGCTTAATCCGATGAGAACTTACAAGACCAAACTATCATCAGGAACACAGTAGTAGTAACTCTATATCCTATGATATTTCACATAAGAGAAATCTATTCTTCCTTTTTTTCATGTAAGAGCCTCAGAAGCATTCGTACTTGGGCAAGATTGCATACATGATACACCACTGGGTTACTCGACCTCCATTGCATTCTCTTTCTCAACTTCTTTACTCGACCATAGCTTGATTGTTCGATCGTGTGAAACGGTAGCAATGTTTTGCCCATCTGTAAAAAAAAATTGAATAACACAAGGAGCGTTCTTAATAATTCCGTTATATATCAAGTTTGAAGATGTTATTGCCTCATAGAAGAGATAAAAGATGACAAAAAGATCAACAATATTTAGAAAACTAATGACATGCTTTTGAAAGTTAAGATAGAACAGACCTCCAACAATATCAAGTGAAGTGACCTTTGATTCATGGCCAGATAATGTCTTTACAGGCTTGAAATCTTTCGAAGACCAAACCTGAAATGAAAAATGAAGATGAGAATATCACAACAAAAATGCAGTCAACAGATTAAACATATTTCAGCGTACCTTGGCAGTCATATCATATGAAGCAGTAACCAAAAAGTATCCCTCCTGTTGTTCAAATTTGACTTGAGAAATAAGATTAGAGTGAGCAGGAATTATGTACAGAGATTTTCTCTTCCTCAAATCCCATATCCAGCAACTATTATCTTCGCCACCAGTAGCTAAATGGTACCCGTTGGGAGAGAAACTGACGCTAAGAACCTGAAACGAGAAATAATAAAATGAATCATTCGACGGCTAAAGAACATATTCAAACTTGTTTACTAAAAGAGAAATAATAACTAATGTCAAAATAGTGAAATACAGAAACCTACAGGCTTGACATGGCCTTGCAAAGCAAGAATACTCCGCCCAGATCGTAGGTCCCACACACGAGCAAGTGAATCCAGTCCACAAGAAGCTGCTAAGGAGCCATCACGATGGAAAGATATTCCATAAACACTCCTACTATGACCTTCTTGGAGAAGTAACTCCTCGCCAGTTTCTACGTCCCATAATCTCCAGGTCTTATCAAAGCTAGCTGTACCCAAATATCTCCCTGATGGGTGGAACGCTATTCGAGCAAGACGGTCCAAATGGCCCTCAAATGTTCTCAGCACAGACCCCTCCTGATTCCACAGTCTTGCAGTTCTGTCAGCAGAGGCAGTAGCCAATAGATGGCTGACAGGAGAGAATGCAACGTCAGTAGCTCGTTCAGTATGCCCTTTTAGAGCTGAAACCTTCTTTACTTCTGGCAAGCTCCACACCTTTGCAACTCCACTCAAGGAACTATGAAAGGGAAGAGAAGACGAGAATAAGTAAATGATCTTCTCAAACTTGAATAACAGTAGAGAAAAATACTGTAGCATGCATAAATCATGAAATCAGATAATTGGAAACAACATCAAGCAAGAACCAAGGGACAGCATTAGCTATCCCATGATAACCATCTTCACTAACGCAAAACCAGAAGTACATAAAGATATAATTGCAAAATTATGGCAAAAGGATGGCAGACTGCACCAATTTTAGGTTAAATGACGAAAGTGATAATCATAATCACATTGTTCCTTTTCTTGACTTTGTCAATCCCTTGGCAGATATGACAGTTAAAAGGTACTTAGGCAGATGAGAAAAAAGATGGGATATGCAAAGTTTTTTTACATTTTTTCTGATAATCAGATGTGAAATATAACAAAGATATCATAAAAAAGAACTATTCCAGTAATTGTCAACAGGCTATAAAGATCCCATGTAACTGTATGGCCACATTCACAGAGCACAATGAATGAATAAAACATGTCATAAAATGCATGGCTCAAAAAGTTTTACCAGGTGGCGAGCATCTTTCCATCATGTGAAACTGAGCATCCTGAAAGAGGCCGATCATCACCAATCTCACTGCACTCTAGCTCCAGGCTCGCTGCCTGCTTCAGAGACCAATCAATCTCTGCATCCAAATCCTCATCTGGATCGTCCCTTTTTCTTCTTGCACGATGGAGGCGCAATGCAGACTTCACAATAGAATACTTTGCAATCTCTCTACGGGCTTCTAGTAGTGCTTGTGAACCTTCAGTGTAAAAGGGATACTGAATATCTTCTTCAAATTCTGAAGGTCCCACTGAGGCTGCAGCTTCTTCATCCTCGTGAGCTTTCATCAGCTTTTCCAACTGACCTTCAGAATCAAGCTTTGCCATAAGAGCCCGCAGCCGATCACGTCTTTCCATCTCCTTCTCTCCAAAGAATGTTATAGGTTCACCAAGCCTACGAAGCCTAGCTCGGACAGCATTATCATTAGTGGGGACCGCCAATGCAGCTGCACGACGCTTCATCAAAAGCTCTTGCACTGCTTTCTCATGCCTCTCCCTAACTAATTTGCTCTCTTCTGAAATCTCGTATTCCTGAGTGGGGCCAGTGGCAACACGATTCGATCCTGGTTCTTCCTCATCGGAATCAGATTCACTACTTCTTGAGTCTCCATTTGGAGCTAGAGGTCTGCTGGCAGGAGGACGCACGGGTAACGGAGCTAATGGTCTTGGAACAGAAGGAATTGGAGCTATAGGAGGTATCAATACTGGTACAGAAGGTTGAAGTGGCAATGCATCAATGGCGGAAGCCACAGATTCATTCCCAGAAACTTGAACAGAAACATCGGGTGTGGTAGAGGCAGTAATTTCCTCATCGATGTCCATGATTCCTAACAATTATTTCACGAAAAAAGCTCTTAGTAGTTCTACACTGGCATTCAATTTTCAAAACTATTATTCAAAAGAGGAAATGAGTAACACATTTTAATAAAGTTAGTAAAAAATGTACAGCACACTACAGATTTACAAATTTATAGTACCATATAATCGGTTTTCCGGCGAATTCTGCTGGGAATAGCTTCTGGAAGACGGAAATTGAAAAGCAAGAATAAGATAGATGAGGTTGAGAAAGAGAGATGGATTACCTTCAAGTTCGCGCAGAGTTCGTTGTCGATTCTTGCCCCTAATTAGGATATTTGTGCCCTAATTTTATGTATTAATTGGATCTGGCAGATGGGCTTTAACATAAAAGAATGGGCTTACTCACTAAGAAATAGGAGAGCAAAATATATGTGCCCACAGATGATCGAACTGTTACCTCATCCTCTGTCTTCAGCAATTCTCTTCTGCTAATTCGTAACCGAATGACAGCATAAAATTTCAAGGCATTTCCACCACTGGTTTTGAAAAACTTGTAACATAGTGGACCCAAAATTAACTATTTAGAACTAAAAATAATAAATGAATCGGAGAACCACAATCAACCGGTGATGAAAATGGATCTGGAAAAAGTGAAAGGTGACAAACATGAACACCATAACAAACATACAGAAGAATCCATTTTGACTATCAATATAAGAAGAAATTAAACATTTGCAGTTCAAGGTAACATCAACTAGAAGAGCTGATACAACTAACTAAAAAAAGGAGTCCCCAACACATTACTCCAATTTCAACTTTCAAATTTCATCATCAATGATTAACAAAATGATTGACCCAATTCACCATTTTCACAGATTCCACATTCAAAAGGTTTGCCTTCATGACAACTGTAGCAAGCATCTCTGCTATTCCTATATTAGATATGCTCAAACTTTATTTGCAAACAAACAATCTGGAAGCAAGCACTGATACAGTTTGATATATGACAAGAAAACAATGCAGAAATTGGTGAATCAAGTGAACAGGGATTGAACAACCAGAAAAAAAACAGAAACGACAATCGTTATTTACTCATAATTTCATGTCGTGCAGGGAAAGATTATATCAATCAATTGTAGGCAAAATTAGAGGCCATCAGCGCATAAGAATGACAACTCAACAGACATACATGATCATTTTCAAGATAAATTAGACGAGAAAGATATTAGTGCAGAAGTAGGGAAGGCTGCAGATGCATACACTGTCAACAACAATTACAGCAATTGATCCACTCTTTGTCAATGTATCTGCCATACTTAGCAAGTTTTCAGCAGAATCTGGCTGGGAAACAAGGAGGTCGTCTGTGTTTACACCTATTGATTCAGCAAGTAAAGGACACATAGCGTTCTCCACATCAAGATAGGCACAGTAACCTTATCAAAGGAATAAATCAGTATCAAATGAATAATACCAGATACATGGTGATGGAAGCACATGGCAGGGTACTGAAATTGTCACTCTTGCAACATAAGGCATATTAAAAACATATATATCAGCATGATATTATTACATCATTGTACCATGACATTACTAGAAGAGATAAACGAAATAAAAAGTTTGCCTCTTTTTTCACAGATTAAAAGATAACTAAGAAATATAATACTCCTATGAAAAATACTACAACTAAAACACAGGGTATTCTCAACAATAACGTACTGAGGGCTTTAAAGGCGCTTTGGAAATTCAGATAAAGAATTATTACACAGGACTCCGAGTACCTCCAAGCTTTTGAGCCTCTGCAACAACATGCAATGCGAGTGTTGTCTTCCCTGATGCTTCTTGCCCATAAATCTCGACCATCCTTCCCTGATGACAGCAAAGGACAATTCTCTCATACAATATAAAAAAATTCAAATTAAAATTGGTTTAGTAATTGTGGGGGTATTTCCATATTAAGAGTGTGCAAGTAATTTTGGGACGTCCCAATAAGGAAAGTGTGCAAGTAATCACAGGACGGAGGGAGTATTTAATTTAATCTTGAATGGATTAATATTTGACAAGTAATACTTGAACATTAATTAATTTCCTCGTAAGATTGTGGGTGTAAATAAAGCTCCCTAGCAAGTAATATTCATTAGTTCCAAAATAATGTCGCCAAGAGTGAAAGCAAAAACACCATAGTGACAGAATCAATAGGTTGATTTCCGACAGAGTTTGCGGCATGAGCAATCAGATCCGATTTTACCACTTCCACCGGAAACACACACTCAGGCGTCGACGGATCCTCCGTGGACACGTGCCCCAGCCCCTCAAAATCACATTGTGTCTCGTTTTGAAACTGAAACTGAAAGTACATGTTGAAGGCATACGTGATATTCTGTACGAAATCGAGTTTGCTGCACGATCCGCCTAGAGCCAGGGCAGTGCAATCTGATTTGGCACAGGCTTGGGCGAATAGCCTTCGCACCTTTTCTACATTCGACCGGTCCCCATCGAACACACACCAACGTTCGGGCATTCGCATGATTCCCTTGGCATCAGCGGGGTAGATGTCGCGCCCTTTTCCCGACAGATCCATCTTGTACTTGGGCTTTCCGTTGGACCTGAAGATTTATTGCATCATGTTATATATATTATATTAAGTCAAAGAGTCAACATATGACTTAATTATTGACCAGTCAACAATTCAACGAAAAATAGTCAAAGTCATCGAGCCTAGTCAACAATGTCAAGGGCGAACATACCATACATTGCTCGCTAAAAACATCAAATCACAAGCATTGGCGTATTTAGAATTAATTTTTTACAATATTTAACTTTGAAGTAAAAAGTGTACCTGTAAATGCCCCAATGGCGTGTGAAAGAGCTGGTGCCGTTAAAATAAGGCATTTTATTTTCGTCGGTGAGGGCCTGAATGTAGATGTCGATGGGTTCTTTGGGGCGCATCGGGGTCCCCCTGTTGCTGCTAACAAACGGCAGCAACGCTTTATAAAATCGCTCGGCCATGGTGGCGTTGGCCCCCGGGTAGCCATCCGTGGGCCAACCAACCTGGCCGACGATTACTTTAACGTTTGATGCGTTGAGTTTAATTAGTGCCCAAATGTAGGAATCGTGCATGAGTTCAAACACATTGGTGTATACAGCACCGTTTACATCCTTGACGACGAACGTCGAATCTTTATCAGGGATTGCAAAAGTAAGATCGAGGCCAAGATCTATGACGTCGCTGATGGGATTTAAACTGAAGACAAAGGGAGCATCATTCTGCTGGAGATTTCGGAGAAATGTTGTCATTTCGGGCTTGATTGCGTCGACAAATTCAGTGTCTGATGGTCTTAGACTTGCGGTGTTCATCTTCAATATTCCTTTATTGTGAGGTATTGTTACCTTGATCTGATCTGCATATCCAGCGTCCTTTAAAGAGCTCTGCAAACACTGCATCGCTTGCATCGCGTCATTAATTGCCGCTTTGTTGAACAAACCAACTGAAAATACGACATCCGCTAAGAATATCTGCCTGCATGTTTGGTAGATATGTTGAGATATCTGTGGTCAGACTCGAATATCTCAACTGAGACATATTATTGAATTGAAATTTAATTTAATTTGGGCCTGATTAGAAATATGTACCTTATGTTGGAAGGGTTGAGATATGGTTGCCTCATCTGGACCCATAAATTTGATTTGGTATCATTATTGACCAAGTTGGAGTTTTTGATGGCTACGGTAAGGTGGATCCCACTTCCGGAGAAGGCGCGTAGCATATCCTCCTCGGTAGTGAAAAGGCGCACCCGACGGATCTCATTCTGTAAGATTAAATCCACCACATTGGAAGGGAGTAATCTTTGATAGTTTTGCCTTCCCCAATTGATACCTATTGTAGCTTCTGCCACGTTTATTGCTAACAAATACGATACTAGAACAAATATTGCAAGAGGATTAATACTTATGAAAGCCATGAGAATAATTAAATTAAAATAGAATAGAATAAAATTAGCCCTGATATGAGATGATTTTCTCCTTTACAGCCGATTGCACCTCAATGTCTCCCGGGGGATCATGTAGTAGACTCACTTTCGACCAGAATATCTCGTACGCGTTCAATGCTATGTTTCAGCATTTCTTTCAAGACGAGAAAGCCTGCGATTTTGGCGGGTTGGGGTACGTCTCAGCAGAGGACCCGTCCACCCCTGAGTGTTTGTTCCCTGTGGAGGTGGTAAAAGGTCAGCAACTCAATTATATGCCACCTGCAGTTACTACAACTTCATTCGCAAAACGACTTCATCAGAGCCCTGAATACGCAATCTTTCTTGCGTTTTTGCTTTCAATCATCGCCACTTTCATCTGGGATTGATTGATTGATAGAGAGAATTCAGTTGTATCTATAGCTGAGATATGAGTTGTGTAATCGCAGCAGGTAGAAAGATTTTTGTAAAGCTCGGATCATACTTAAATAAATTAGGGTCAAATTCAATAACATTTCACCAGAAAGTAAGCTGCTATTGTAAAACTTCTAATCATTCAAGAAATAGAAAAATTCGACAGCAGTCAAGGCTACTCTGTTTTGTTCCAATTAGCAAAATTCTAACCTTCATTTATACCACTGCAGCAAAAAACAGAATACATGCTTCTAGTTTTATTACATGGAAAAATTATGGGAAAATAGTTTTTAAACTTTGAAATGAGAGAAAAATACTTCCACTACTGATTATCATATACATTAATTTAAGAATACATGCTTCATTTAGACTTGATTTGATTTTTTTAAAATAGGTAGGAATCATTTTTCCCTTATATATCTTAGATGCTACAAAATGATAATTATATTGGAACACAATATAACAGTTAAAAGTGGACCGAATGGAGTATGTATTAAGTTGAGATGGTATCTGAATATCAAAATTCAGAAATTTAAAATCCCAAACTTAACTCTAAATGGAGGCACACGAAGATATGCGCAACTACGTCCCTGCTTAATCCGATGAGAACTTACAAGACCAAACTATCATCAGGAACACAGTAGTAGTAACTCTATATCCTATGATATTTCACATAAGAGAAATCTATTCTTCCTTTTTTTCATGTAAGAGCCTCAGAAGCATTCGTACTTGGGCAAGATTGCATACATGATACACCACTGGGTTACTCGACCTCCATTGCATTCTCTTTCTCAACTTCTTTACTCGACCATAGCTTGATTGTTCGATCGTGTGAAACGGTAGCAATGTTTTGCCCATCTGTAAAAAAAAATTGAATAACACAAGGAGCGTTCTTAATAATTCCGTTATATATCAAGTTTGAAGATGTTATTGCCTCATAGAAGAGATAAAAGATGACAAAAAGATCAACAATATTTAGAAAACTAATGACATGCTTTTGAAAGTTAAGATAGAACAGACCTCCAACAATATCAAGTGAAGTGACCTTTGATTCATGGCCAGATAATGTCTTTACAGGCTTGAAATCTTTCGAAGACCAAACCTGAAATGAAAAATGAAGATGAGAATATCACAACAAAAATGCAGTCAACAGATTAAACATATTTCAGCGTACCTTGGCAGTCATATCATATGAAGCAGTAACCAAAAAGTATCCCTCCTGTTGTTCAAATTTGACTTGAGAAATAAGATTAGAGTGAGCAGGAATTATGTACAGAGATTTTCTCTTCCTCAAATCCCATATCCAGCAACTATTATCTTCGCCACCAGTAGCTAAATGGTACCCGTTGGGAGAGAAACTGACGCTAAGAACCTGAAACGAGAAATAATAAAATGAATCATTCGACGGCTAAAGAACATATTCAAACTTGTTTACTAAAAGAGAAATAATAACTAATGTCAAAATAGTGAAATACAGAAACCTACAGGCTTGACATGGCCTTGCAAAGCAAGAATACTCCGCCCAGATCGTAGGTCCCACACACGAGCAAGTGAATCCAGTCCACAAGAAGCTGCTAAGGAGCCATCACGATGGAAAGATATTCCATAAACACTCCTACTATGACCTTCTTGGAGAAGTAACTCCTCGCCAGTTTCTACGTCCCATAATCTCCAGGTCTTATCAAAGCTAGCTGTACCCAAATATCTCCCTGATGGGTGGAACGCTATTCGAGCAAGACGGTCCAAATGGCCCTCAAATGTTCTCAGCACAGACCCCTCCTGATTCCACAGTCTTGCAGTTCTGTCAGCAGAGGCAGTAGCCAATAGATGGCTGACAGGAGAGAATGCAACGTCAGTAGCTCGTTCAGTATGCCCTTTTAGAGCTGAAACCTTCTTTACTTCTGGCAAGCTCCACACCTTTGCAACTCCACTCAAGGAACTATGAAAGGGAAGAGAAGACGAGAATAAGTAAATGATCTTCTCAAACTTGAATAACAGTAGAGAAAAATACTGTAGCATGCATAAATCATGAAATCAGATAATTGGAAACAACATCAAGCAAGAACCAAGGGACAGCATTAGCTATCCCATGATAACCATCTTCACTAACGCAAAACCAGAAGTACATAAAGATATAATTGCAAAATTATGGCAAAAGGATGGCAGACTGCACCAATTTTAGGTTAAATGACGAAAGTGATAATCATAATCACATTGTTCCTTTTCTTGACTTTGTCAATCCCTTGGCAGATATGACAGTTAAAAGGTACTTAGGCAGATGAGAAAAAAGATGGGATATGCAAAGTTTTTTTACATTTTTTCTGATAATCAGATGTGAAATATAACAAAGATATCATAAAAAAGAACTATTCCAGTAATTGTCAACAGGCTATAAAGATCCCATGTAACTGTATGGCCACATTCACAGAGCACAATGAATGAATAAAACATGTCATAAAATGCATGGCTCAAAAAGTTTTACCAGGTGGCGAGCATCTTTCCATCATGTGAAACTGAGCATCCTGAAAGAGGCCGATCATCACCAATCTCACTGCACTCTAGCTCCAGGCTCGCTGCCTGCTTCAGAGACCAATCAATCTCTGCATCCAAATCCTCATCTGGATCGTCCCTTTTTCTTCTTGCACGATGGAGGCGCAATGCAGACTTCACAATAGAATACTTTGCAATCTCTCTACGGGCTTCTAGTAGTGCTTGTGAACCTTCAGTGTAAAAGGGATACTGAATATCTTCTTCAAATTCTGAAGGTCCCACTGAGGCTGCAGCTTCTTCATCCTCGTGAGCTTTCATCAGCTTTTCCAACTGACCTTCAGAATCAAGCTTTGCCATAAGAGCCCGCAGCCGATCACGTCTTTCCATCTCCTTCTCTCCAAAGAATGTTATAGGTTCACCAAGCCTACGAAGCCTAGCTCGGACAGCATTATCATTAGTGGGGACCGCCAATGCAGCTGCACGACGCTTCATCAAAAGCTCTTGCACTGCTTTCTCATGCCTCTCCCTAACTAATTTGCTCTCTTCTGAAATCTCGTATTCCTGAGTGGGGCCAGTGGCAACACGATTCGATCCTGGTTCTTCCTCATCGGAATCAGATTCACTACTTCTTGAGTCTCCATTTGGAGCTAGAGGTCTGCTGGCAGGAGGACGCACGGGTAACGGAGCTAATGGTCTTGGAACAGAAGGAATTGGAGCTATAGGAGGTATCAATACTGGTACAGAAGGTTGAAGTGGCAATGCATCAATGGCGGAAGCCACAGATTCATTCCCAGAAACTTGAACAGAAACATCGGGTGTGGTAGAGGCAGTAATTTCCTCATCGATGTCCATGATTCCTAACAATTATTTCACGAAAAAAGCTCTTAGTAGTTCTACACTGGCATTCAATTTTCAAAACTATTATTCAAAAGAGGAAATGAGTAACACATTTTAATAAAGTTAGTAAAAAATGTACAGCACACTACAGATTTACAAATTTATAGTACCATATAATCGGTTTTCCGGCGAATTCTGCTGGGAATAGCTTCTGGAAGACGGAAATTGAAAAGCAAGAATAAGATAGATGAGGTTGAGAAAGAGAGATGGATTACCTTCAAGTTCGCGCAGAGTTCGTTGTCGATTCTTGCCCCTAATTAGGATATTTGTGCCCTAATTTTATGTATTAATTGGATCTGGCAGATGGGCTTTAACATAAAAGAATGGGCTTACTCACTAAGAAATAGGAGAGCAAAATATATGTGCCCACAGATGATCGAACTGTTACCTCATCCTCTGTCTTCAGCAATTCTCTTCTGCTAATTCGTAACCGAATGACAGCATAAAATTTCAAGGCATTTCCACCACTGGTTTTGAAAAACTTGTAACATAGTGGACCCAAAATTAACTATTTAGAACTAAAAATAATAAATGAATCGGAGAACCACAATCAACCGGTGATGAAAATGGATCTGGAAAAAGTGAAAGGTGACAAACATGAACACCATAACAAACATACAGAAGAATCCATTTTGACTATCAATATAAGAAGAAATTAAACATTTGCAGTTCAAGGTAACATCAACTAGAAGAGCTGATACAACTAACTAAAAAAAGGAGTCCCCAACACATTACTCCAATTTCAACTTTCAAATTTCATCATCAATGATTAACAAAATGATTGACCCAATTCACCATTTTCACAGATTCCACATTCAAAAGGTTTGCCTTCATGACAACTGTAGCAAGCATCTCTGCTATTCCTATATTAGATATGCTCAAACTTTATTTGCAAACAAACAATCTGGAAGCAAGCACTGATACAGTTTGATATATGACAAGAAAACAATGCAGAAATTGGTGAATCAAGTGAACAGGGATTGAACAACCAGAAAAAAAACAGAAACGACAATCGTTATTTACTCATAATTTCATGTCGTGCAGGGAAAGATTATATCAATCAATTGTAGGCAAAATTAGAGGCCATCAGCGCATAAGAATGACAACTCAACAGACATACATGATCATTTTCAAGATAAATTAGACGAGAAAGATATTAGTGCAGAAGTAGGGAAGGCTGCAGATGCATACACTGTCAACAACAATTACAGCAATTGATCCACTCTTTGTCAATGTATCTGCCATACTTAGCAAGTTTTCAGCAGAATCTGGCTGGGAAACAAGGAGGTCGTCTGTGTTTACACCTATTGATTCAGCAAGTAAAGGACACATAGCGTTCTCCACATCAAGATAGGCACAGTAACCTTATCAAAGGAATAAATCAGTATCAAATGAATAATACCAGATACATGGTGATGGAAGCACATGGCAGGGTACTGAAATTGTCACTCTTGCAACATAAGGCATATTAAAAACATATATATCAGCATGATATTATTACATCATTGTACCATGACATTACTAGAAGAGATAAACGAAATAAAAAGTTTGCCTCTTTTTTCACAGATTAAAAGATAACTAAGAAATATAATACTCCTATGAAAAATACTACAACTAAAACACAGGGTATTCTCAACAATAACGTACTGAGGGCTTTAAAGGCGCTTTGGAAATTCAGATAAAGAATTATTACACAGGACTCCGAGTACCTCCAAGCTTTTGAGCCTCTGCAACAACATGCAATGCGAGTGTTGTCTTCCCTGATGCTTCTTGCCCATAAATCTCGACCATCCTTCCCTGATGACAGCAAAGGACAATTCTCTCATACAATATAAAAAAATTCAAATTAAAATTGGTTTAGTAATTGATGGCCACTAGAGTTGATCCCAAGAACAGACACGGCGAAAAATATTGAAATTAACATATCTTAATTATCAGAAGCAAACCTTTGGTAATCCTCCTACACCAAGAGCCTGATCTAGTCTCAATGAGCCTGTAGATATCACCGGGGCACGTCTAGCACCAAAGAAACGTTGCAATGACAGCATTGATTCTTTACCAAACTCACCAGAAACCTCCGACAGAGCCATACGCAAAGCTGTATCTTTCTCTGTCACCTTTGAATCGTCTGGAATATGATCATCATATGCATATTCCAAATCTTCATCTGAGAACAAACAGACAAAAGAAAATCATACAATGTCACATTTATTTATTTTGAAAAAAGGAAATGGCAATGCAGCATAATATATAAAAGATCGCACACCCAAAAATTACTTCAACTTGAAAAGGAAGTGAGGGGGGACGAGAACTGTGGATTAAACAATTACTCAAATTTCATTTTTACCTGTTGGTAACGCATGTGTGCACTGCAATCTTCTCCAAAAAAATGAATCCTGAAAAATATCAACCAAGTAAATGCTCTCACAACAAAATAGCAGCATAAACACAGCTTAATGCGAAACATTTAGAAGGATCTAACGAGTATAAACACCGAATCAAATATAGAGTACCTGCAGACTTGAAGATAGAAGTGACGAGAGCCCACAGGCCGAAAAGGGATTCAATTTTAAAACTTTGAATGAATTAGGTGCAAAAGAAACCATCTCCTCTTATCTTTCTTTTCGAAAAGGGGATTTTTTTTTCTTTCTCTCGAGCCTCAAGTGTTTAAGTGTATAGAGTACAGAAAAACCTAAATTCGATTGTGGCGCCATTTTTACATCCAAATTGGGGGGAGGACGTTTCCACGATTTTGAAAACGACCTTTGTTAAAACGTAAACGATTTATTAATCTAAGCTTGGAGCGTTTTTGGTCAGTTGGTCTTTTTAACTGGAGTAAATTAGTTGACATTTGTCTCCTTCATTTTCTATCAATATTCATCAATTATATATTTTGATAATTTTTTTATATCTCTCTCTTTACATTTTTTTCTTCATCTTAATTTCACTTTTCACCAATCATTCATTACACATTTTATATCATATTTTTTAATAGTTGGATCAAAAGCTAATTAACAACTTTTAAAATGATGGAGACAGTATTTTATTAGGAGTATACTTTGTGTAAATAAGTTAACTTGATTATGTAAGAAATTTGAATATTTCAACTTATTTAAATTGAATGATAAAAAATGTGTATTTCAACCACTTATTTAAATCGAAACATACCGTAAATAGGCGGAAGGTCTTCATTTTTACCGAATTCTCTCAATTTCATACTCGTATTCATTCTCCTTAGTTCGATTTTAATTTGAAGGATTTAGGGTTTTCGCAATTTGGAGTAGAGTTGTTATGTTTGTGTGAGAGAACGACCTTGATCGTGTATTTAGTTCAAACCAGGTTTTGTTTTGTTTTGCTCCAGCCCGTTTTGGTTGACCCGACCCACGACCCGTGCCCTAAATCCATTTAATATAAATAAACACTAAAATAATATAATGTGAAAATATAAAATAATAAAAAATATATATAATAGGTGTCACCGGTAGATTTACTTGCTATTGCAAGTCATAGGACCAAATTCAAAATTTTGGTCAACTTATGGAACCAAAATCAAAATGTATATTTCAACGGAATCAAATTCAAAATTAGTCCAACTTAAAAGACTAAAAAAACTCTAATCCCTTTATTTTATGGAGTACTAATTTACCCTATCAAATTAAGTTGGAAGGTTATTTATGTCATTAACCACCCAAAATTTCGCAAAAACTTCTTCATCTGCTGCTGTGTTGAATTGAAAGTTCGCAAAAACTGCAAAATTTCTTCAAAATAAAGGAGAGAAAGAGAGATCCGTCATCACGATTCTGGAATTAGCAATAGTGGCGATGTCGTCGGCGATAATCCAGTTCTCTTGTTTCTCATCCATAATTAACCACCGCCGTTTGCAGCAGCTCCATACGGGATCCTACTCCTGCCCCGCCCGTTTTCGTCGGCCAATGGTACGATTTTTCTTGGTTTTTATGCTTTTATTTCCTTCCGAATCCTGAATTTCTTAATCTGATGTGGGTTTACGAGTTGGGGGGTTTTGATGCTTATATAGTACCTAACCTATATTGCCGTAAAAAGAAAATCGAAGTTTTAAATTTTGTTTTCTTAGCTTAAATTGAATGTTTATTTCTTCCTTCCTTTAATTGGGGTTTTCTTTTTCAAATTTTAATTGTTTTAGATACTTGACTGGGTGCTAGAAAATGTCAAAGAAACAATGAGTTTTTCATATTTGCCCCTTTTGCGTGTGTGTGTGTGTGTCAATTTGTTTGCCATTTAATTTTTGGATGAGGAATATAAAAAGCTTATTAGATTTTTGTATAGTCTAGTTTCGGTTTATATAATGTAGTACCCCCTCCGTCTCTTGGGAGAAGCTTTCCTGTAGCTTTTGGACACGAAGATTAAAAAATATGATAGAATAAGTAGATGTGATTGAGAAAAGAAGAATATAATGAGATATGAGAGGAGTAATTTACTAAAAAATGAATATGAAGCTTTTATTGGATCGGATGACAAAGTAAAGCTTAGAGTACTATGCTAATGAGCTTTGATTTGTATCATTCTCTGATTTATACCACTTTACAATAAGATAGCTAGAATAGCTTATTAGATCAAGAGCATAACCGAAATTTAAACTGAATTACTGTAGATTGGGAGTTTTTTTTTATAATTTATACATTCCATTGTCCAGCCATTAGCCTTACATGATTGGGGATGCAAATGCATAAACTCTTGATATTTGAAAGTTAAATATCACTCACAAAACTTAAGAAAATTGGATGTTTTCTTGATTATTGATGCCAATTTCAAAATATTTATCAACCAGGTTTTAAATGTTATGAGCAGCGATGGACGTGGCACAGATGTATCCAACCTGCAGAATAAGACATCCCCAAGTTACATAGAAGATGCATCGAATTCACATAATGGGAGCTCTGTTAAATCGCATCCTCTTACTGAAGGTTCTGTTAAGGAACAGGTCAGCCAACCTACAAAGGCAGCAAAGATTCATGATTTTTGTTTTGGAATTCCATTTGGTGAGTGCTGGGCCTGAATTTTTTCGTAATTCTTTCAGAATTTTGTTAATATACCAGGAATTCTTGAGATTTTTTATCCGAATATTCTATTTTAGCCATTGTATGCGTATTTCTTGTAACTCATTATATTGTTTTAAATTATAGGGGGGCTTGTGCTAAGTGGGGGACTACTTGGTTTTATTTTCTCAAGAAATCTTGCTACTTTAAGCACCGGTGTTTTATTTGGTGGTACTCTGTTGGCTCTTAGCACTATTAGTTTGAAGGTCTGGAAACAAGGGAAATCCAGCTTACCGTTCATATTGGGTCAAGCAGGTGATTATATCTTTTTATTTTTTCATGTTCAAGAGAACATTATGATGCTTTACATTTATGGAACAGGCTTTACATTTTTTTCTGAATGAAGATTGAATGATAAAATCACAATTATACGTATAAATGGTCAGCTTTGGCAGACATACATCTGCTTTCTTAGGGTTGTTTAATTTCTTAGTTCCTCGCAATCTAGGTAGATGGCATTTAACGATATAAATCTGGATAATGTAATGTGAGCACAAGTTTCTGTAGAGTGGTCCCTCTTTCATATGTTAAAGGCTTCATTTTTAAGTAAGTAGCACAGCAGCAACAATTTAAAACAGTCCTTATGGTTCTTATATTGTGATAGCACCTCAAGTCAATTGGTGTGTCCGGAGCATGAACAGCTTATATGATCAATAAGAACAATGAATAGGACAATACAAATTCTATCTATAATCTGGCTACTTTGTATTCATATGTATGGTTAAATAATGCAAACACAGGTATAGTTTAGAATCTCAGGTTGTGTTTGGATATAGGGATTTGAAATGAATGGATTTAGAATCCCTTCAACATAGAATCCACTACTTAGATTTTTTTTCAATTTTCATCTCTTTTTCCTTCAATATACTGTAATATTTTATGTAATTAGAGAGAAATTTCATGTGTGAACGAGAGATGGGAGGGTAACCGGGGAGAAAAATAAATTTATGTATGTGAGAGAGAGAGAGAGAGAGAGAGGGAAGGGGAGAAAGAAAATCAAGTATATGTGTGAGAGAGAGAGAAAACAATACCTGTATTTGCAATGTTTAACCATACATATATAACCTACAATCATGATTTTTTTTCTGTTTCGGACATCATCATGAGTGTCGTTCGAATATTACTTGGTCAATACTAACTATCTCGTAGAGTCTGAAGTCTTCAATATTTCTCGTTTCTTCTGGTCATGCTATGCAATTAATTAACATTCGTCATTTTAACTATGCAGTACTCGCTGTGGCCCTCCTGTGGAAGAATTTCCAGGAATATTCATTGGTAACAAATTAAGTTTCTAAAATCACTCCAACGGGTTGCCAAAGTACAAGGTCGATCTATCGGGACAGGGCCGTGACATTTACCCGACGGAAGTGAAGGGAATTATGCGCATGCCAGATCGGTGGTGCGTGTTCAACAGGAACATGACAGATTGGCAAAAGGTGCAGTCCCAATTCGACAATGCATGCAAGACAGCCGATTGCACCTCAATGTCTCCCGGGGGATCAGACTCACTTTCGACCAGAATATCTCGTACGCATTCAATGCTATGTTTCAGCATTTCTTTCAAGACGAGAAAGCCTGCGATTTTGGCGGGTTGGGGGTACGTTTCAGCAGAGGACCCGTCCACCCCTGAGTGTTTGTTCCCTGTGGAGGTGGTAAAAGGTCAGCAAGTCAATTATATGCCACCTGCAGTTACTACAACTCCCTGAATACGCAATCTTTCTTGCGTTTTTGCTTTCAATCATCGCCACTTTCATCTGGGATTGATTGATTGATAGAGAGAATTGAGTTGTATCTATAGCTGAGATGTGAGTTGTGTAATCGCAGCAGTAGAAAGGTTTTTGTAAAGCTCGGATCATACTTAAATAAATTAGGGTCAAATTCAATAATATTTCACCAGAAAGTAAGCTATTGTAAAACTTCTAATCATTCAAGAAATAGCAAAATTCGACAGCAGTCAAGGCTACTCTGTTTTGTTCCAATTAGCAAAATTCTAACCTTCATTTATACTTATCACTTCTGTGTGTAGACTTGATTTGATTTTTTTAAAATAGGTAGGAATCATTTTCTCCCTTTTATATCTTAGATGCTACAAAATGATAATTATATTGGAACACAAAACAGTTTTAAGTGGACCGAATGGAGTATTACATTAAGTTGAGATGTTATCTGAATTTCAAATTTCAGAAATTTAAAATCCCAAACTTAACACTAAATGGAGGCACACGAAGAGATGCGCAACTACGTCCCTGCTTAATCCGATGAGAACTTACAAGACCAAACTATCATCAGGAACACAGTAGTAGTAACTCTATATCCTATGATATTTCACATTAGAGAAATCTATTCTTCCTTTTTCTCATGTAAGAGCCACAGAAGCATTCGTACTTGGGCAAGATTGCATACATGATACACCACTGGGTTACTCGACCTCCATTGCATTCTCTTTCTCAACTTCTTTACTCGACCATAGCTTGATTGTTCGATCGTGTGAAACGGTAGCAATGTTTTGCCCATCTGTAAAAAAAATTGAATAACACAAGGAGCGTTCTTAATAATTCCGTTATATATCAAGTTTGAAGATGTTATTGCCTCATAGAAGAGATAAAAGATGACAAAAAGATCAACAATATTTAGAAAACTAATGACATGCTTTTGAAAGTTAAGATAGAACAGACCTCCAACAATATCAAGTGAAGTGACCTTTGATTCATGGCCAGATAATGTCTTTACAGGCTTGAAATCTTTCGAAGACCAAACCTGAAATGAAAAATGAAGATGAGAATATCACAACAAAAATGCAGTCAACAGATTAAACATACTTCAGCGTACCTTGGCAGTCATATCATATGAAGCAGTAACCAAAAAGTATCCCTCCTGTTGTTCAAATTTGACTTGAGAAATAAGATTAGAGTGAGCAGGAATTATGTACAGAGATTTTCTCTTCCTCAAATCCCATATCCAGCAACTATTATCTTCGCCACCAGTAGCTAAATGGTACCCGTTGGGAGAGAAACTGACGCTAAGAACCTGAAACGAGAAATAATAAAATGAATCATTCGACGGCTAAAGAACATATTCAAACTCGTTTACTAAAAGAGAAATAATAACTAATGTCAAAATAGTGAAATACAGAAACCTACAGGCTTGACATGGCCTTGCAAAGCAAGAATACTCCGCCCAGATCGTAGGTCCCACACACGAGCAAGTGAATCCAGTCCACAAGAAGCTGCTAAGGAGCCATCACGATGGAAAGATATTCCATAAACACTCCTACTATGACCTTCTTGGAGAAGTAACTCCTCGCCAGTTTCTACGTCCCATAATCTCCAGGTCTTATCAAAGCTAGCTGTACCCAAATATCTCCCTGATGGGTGGAACGCTATTCGAGCAAGACGGTCCAAATGGCCCTCAAATGTTCTCAGCACAGACCCCTCCTGATTCCACAGTCTTGCAGTTCTGTCAGCAGAGGCAGTAGCCAATAGATGGCTGACAGGAGAGAATGCAACGTCAGTAGCTCGTTCAGTATGCCCTTTTAGAGCTGAAACCTTCTTTACTTCTGGCAAGCTCCACACCTTTGCAACTCCACTCAAGGAACTATGAAAGGGAAGAGAAGACGAGAATAAGTAAATGATCTTCTCAAACTTGAATAACAGTAGAGACAAATACTGTAGCATGCATAAATCATGAAATCAGATAATTGGAAACATCATCAAGCAAGAACCAAGGGACAGCATTAGCTATCCCATGATAACCATCTTCACTAACGCAAAACCAGAAGTACATAAAGATATAATTGCAAAATTATGGCAAAAGGATGGCAGACTGCACCAATTTTAGGTCAAATGACGAAAGTGATAATCATAATCACATTGTTCCTTTTCTTGACTTTGTCAATCCCTTGGCAGATATGACAGTTAAAAGGTACTTAGGCAGATGAGAAAAAAGATGGGATATGCAAAGTTTTTTTACATTTTTTCTGATAATCAGATGTGAAATATAACAAAGATATCATAAAAAAGAACTATTCCAGTAATTGTCAACAGGCTATAAAGATCCCATGTAACTGTATGGCCACATTCACAGAGCACAATGAATGAATAAAACATGTCATAAAATGCATGGCTCAAAAAGTTTTACCAGGTGGCGAGCATCTTTCCATCATGTGAAACTGAGCATCCTGAAAGAGGCCGATCATCACCAATCTCACTGCACTCTAGCTCCAGGCTCGCTGCCTGCTTCAGAGACCAATCAATCTCTGCATCCAAATCCTCATCTGGATCGTCCCTTTTTCTTCTTGCACGATGGAGGCGCAATGCAGACTTCACAATAGAATACTTTGCAATCTCTCTACGGGCTTCTAGTAGTGCTTGTGAACCTTCAGTGTAAAAGGGATACTGAATATCTTCTTCAAATTCTGAAGGTCCCACTGAGGCTGCAGCTTCTTCATCCTCGTGAGCTTTCATCAGCTTTTCCAACTGACCTTCAGAATCAAGCTTTGCCATAAGAGCCCGCAGCCGATCACGTCTTTCCATCTCCTTCTCTCCAAAGAATGTTATAGGTTCACCAAGCCTACGAAGCCTAGCTCGGACAGCATTATCATTAGTGGGGACCGCCAATGCAGCTGCACGACGCTTCATCAAAAGCTCTTGCACTGCTTTCTCATGCCTCTCCCTAACTAATTTGCTCTCTTCTGAAATCTCGTATTCCTGAGTGGGGCCAGTGGCAACACGATTCGATCCTGGTTCTTCCTCATCGGAATCAGATTCACTACTTCTTGAATCTCCATTTGGAGCTAGAGGTCTGCTGGCAGGAGGACGCACGGGTAACGGAGCTAATGGTCTTGGAACAGAAGGAATTGGAGCTATAGGAGGTATCAATACTGGTACAGAAGGTTGAAGTGGCAATGCATCAATGGCGGAAGCCACAGATTCATTCCCAGAAACTTGAACAGAAACATCGGGTGTGGTAGAGGCAGTAATTTCCTCATCGATGTCCATGATTCCTAACAATTATTTCACGAAAAAAGCTCTTAGTAGTTCTACACTGGCATTCAATTTTCAAAACTATTATTCAAAAGAGGAAATGAGTAACACATTTTAATAAAGTTAGTAAAAAATGTACAGCACACTACAGATTTACAAATTTATAGTACCATATAATCGGTTTTCCGGCGAATTCTGCTGGGAATAGCTTCTGGAAGACGGAAATTGAAAAGCAAGAATAAGATAGATGAGGTTGAGAAAGAGAGATGGATTACCTTCAAGTTCGCGCAGAGTTCGTTGTCGATTCTTGCCCCTAATTAGGATATTTGTGCCCTAATTTTATGTATTAATTGGATCTGGCAGATGGGCTTTAACATAAAAGAATGGGCTTACTCACTATGCATTGTCCAATTAATACTAGCATTTAAAATCCACATATTTTCTATAAATTTAAATAAACACTGTATATTCAGAAAAAGTAATACTCCACTATAAACAGTGTGTATTTTCTATTGAAAGCTATTTCCCACTATAAATTTTTCACCTTCTTTCTCCATAGTTTATATTTTATTAATGAACGGAGGGAGTAACTTCATTGTATTATGAAAATATATACTCGTAAAATTGCCTCAAGAATAATATCTCAAAAAGTCTGAATTGATATGGATAGATGATTTCTTTAACATAACAGAGTGACATTTTAAATCATAATACGACTAAATTAATATTATCAACTCGTGTGGAAAATATCCTAAAGAAAAAGTATGGTTCGGAATTAATGAGCCAACAATTTGTTTGCTAATCTTAAAAAAATGAATGTAACAAATGAGGTAAAAAATTAACAATGGCACAGGGGAGAAATGGAGAGAGAGGTGAATGAGAAAAAAACTTACCAATATTTAAATGATGGAAAGAGAGATTCCTTTAACCGGAGCTTGGAGGTTTCTGATCGATGGGATTCAAAGCTACGGTAGCGGGCAACTAGCGAGTTTAAAGTGATGCAGGGACTGGGTTGCGGCGCGGTGGACGACGGTTGAGGCCTGTGTGCGCAGTGTGGCTGCGGCCTTGTGTGAATTGGAATTTGGAAGGGTTAGACTGAAGCCTGAAGGGGAGAGTTTGGGTAAGGCCCTTGCTATATACCCCTCCAGCTTTGTTAAGTATACTCCCCGATACATTCACTCCCCCAAAAACTGGTTTTTGTTCGATGTACTCCCCCTCAATTATCCAAATTACCCTCATCTCTTACAAACCCTATTTCTTCTAATTCCCTTTCTCTCTTTCTTTCTCCCTCAAACCAATAAACCTCAACGGCGCCGCCCCTCCAAGTCGCCGGCCACGGCACCGCTCCCGCCACCGGCACGATCTCCCCCGCCCCAGCCTTCGTCGACAACCGCCTCCCAGCCAACGCCGCCCGCTGCCGTCGACGCAGGTAGGGTTGTGTTTTTTTTTTTTAATTCTTCTCGCGGCGGCGGTGCCCCCTCGCCCAGCGCCGCCCGCCGCTCTCTCCTCCCCCGTGCGTCGCACGCCGCCTGCCGATCTATCCTCTCCGCGCGCCGCCGTCGACCAAGTATTTTTTTTGTTTTTGTTTTTAATTTCTGCTCGCGGCGGCGGCGCTCCTTCGCCCTGCGCCGCCCTCTCCTCCCCCGTGGGTCGCGCACTGACGCCTCCCTCCACGGCAACTGTCTCCGCTCCTCCTCCCCTCACTCCCACGGCAGGCGGCGGCCGGCCCCTTTTTTTTTTTTTTTTTCTGTAGCAGATTTCTTTCCCCGTTTTTTTTGTGTACAAGCAATGTTCGGCCCAATATTTACGCGAGAGATATCTTTTGGGTACGGTTATTTGCACCTCCCTCTTTGATTGATACATTATCTCGATCTCTCTAAAGTATCTTACTTTTGGGAGTTTCTTCTGTGTTTTTTTTGGGTGGCGGTGTCACCGTTGCCGGCCATGTTGGTGTCATACTGTCATTAGATTTAGGGTTTTATAAGTTGGGGAGTGTATCTAACCGATCCTATTTTATTAAAAGGGTAAATTGGGTAATTTATATTAATTTAAAATTAATTTATGAGTTGGGGGAGTATACTTAACAAAGCTGGAGGGGTATATAAGCCAGGGCCTTTGGGTAATTGACCTAATTAATTTAAGGAATTTACTAAAATACCCCATTTGAGCTTGAGTCTTAGCGGGTACTCACAAGTCGAGCTGAGCTCAGTCGTCATTAGTCCCACAATTATTTACACATTTAATTTATGAAAAAGCATAAAATATTCGAAAAAAATAAAATAAATCCATTTAAAACGAATCGCATACATGAAAGAATACACGAAAAAATATACATACATCATACATGAATGGGAATAAAAAAAGAAAGCTCCCGTCAAAAAAAAAAAAAGGAATAAAAAAAAGAAAATAAAAACTGACAGGAAACGCAGTAAAAAAATATGTTGGGCACTTCTAACTTCTAACTTAACTGGCTGAGCAAGTATCAAATAAAGGTGGTGAAAGCAACTTTTCATCCAATGGCTACGATTAAATGTTAGCAAATTCAATGGCTAAAAATGTTCAGGTGCACTGTGCAGGTTTCGACTCTATAAAATACATGGCTAATTGTTATTTTTACATTAGAATAACCGTATGTGTATGAGCCTGGGATATGGCCGACGAATTGTTTGGGTAGGTTAAAAAGGTACCCATATGTCAGAATAAAATTTATGAGTCTCACACAAGTATTTATCTAATAAAAAATAGTCCAAAACTTCATGTTCTTGAACTTGAAACAAGGTGTTATAAATTCATACTAAATTCCATCATGAACTTGAAATAAGTAGCTTTTCTACTTTAGCAAACCTGAAGAATCTATAGTGAAGCTTCTTTCCCACTTTTAAGTTTTAACCATTATTTACCCAACACTATTGAATGATTTTGAGAAAAAATAACATATAAAATCAAGCAATTTTTAAGATGAGATACTCCATACGTTAAACAATAATACTTAATATAATAAACAGTATTACTTTGAAAACGAACTACTCCAGTTTACAAGAGACCTGCATGACAATTATACAATTTAACAGCAATTTATGTAGCCATAACATTGAAAAACCCAAGATAAGCACAAAGTAACTTGGTGGTTGGTACATATCCAAATCCCAGTTCAATCATGGGACATTTTCTGGTCACAGCAACAGGGAAGACGATAAACGCGCTGACCTCTGCAGTGCAGAAACGAGCATCTCTAGGGGGGTGGGGAGACAGAACAATGCCTTATACTGCAACTTCCCAGAATGAACTCAAGGAAATATAATACAAAATTCTACTGATTCCACGTCCGACTAACAGTAACAGCAGAATGGTGATTGGACATCCCACAATAGATCGTTTCATTGCCTTCGTTGTTGTCAATTGCCCCGTTTCCACCATTGTTGGCCATGGAGATATTGCTATCATTCCATTGTCCCCATTCCCCCTCAGCCATCCCCGGTTCAACATGAGCCTGTGTTCCATAACTCATACCATTATTGTAGTTCCAACCCCATCCGTTATTCCAGCCACTTCCCCACGACATATATCCATTTCCGTAGCCATAGTTCCAAGCGTAATTTGGATAAGCTGGCCATCCAATCACCGTCCCATTATCAAACGAATCGCCCCAATTTTGCACCCACGGAGCAGATGAAGTGTTGGCCTGAGCGTTGAAGTTGTCATTTTCATCTCCCCAGCCTGTGAGTGTGTATGTTTCGTTTGGAAGGAGAGACTCACCAACAGGATCAGATTCTGTTTCCACATTAGGGGCGACTACAGGTTCTGGCTCAGAGTCAGGCACCAGTTGAGACTCAGTTTCTGAATCCCAATCGATTTGATCAATATAGAGATCAGGATCGGGCAATGGTATGTCACAGGGTAACCCATTTATTGCTGCCCAGAGACGCTGCTCGGCATTGGAAAATGCTTCTTCAACTGCAGAGTCGTCCCATTGTGCCACTTTATCATTGGCCAGCCTAAACTTCTGCAATGGTGTTTCCCAGTCCAGTTCTTTCTCACATGAAGGCACAGTAGGCTGCAATTCACCTGCTGAATTAATGAAGTAAAGTGAATTGTAATCACTAATTGAATCATTTGGATAATACTTAAATAACTCTATGCAATCCTAGACGAAAGTATAACAATTAGCAAAATCGATTATGACCAAAAGACTGCTAAGAATCATGCAAAATGAACAGAATGCTCATTCAACTAAAACATTTTGGAATACGATTCATCCACCAACTCATTTTTACACATTCTGAATTCAAATTTCAAAAGTGAAAAGTCACGAGTTCAAAACTTTTTCAAGTCGTGATAAGTGGCTAAGCAGTTCCAGAAGGCGCGTTGTGAGATACCAAAAGAAGTTCAATAAAATTCCAATTATCAGTTCACTTCAACAAAATTACTTTTTAATACATACAGATATCGCATACCAACATATCCAATATTGAAACTTAAGTGCCTTTCATCTTCAGAAATGCATAGAAATTAGAAAGAAAAGAAACACAAGCATTCAGGAATTAAAAGGAAAAATGACGGCAGAACAGCAATAAAACTAATATGCATATAAAAGAAAATTGAAAAAAACCTCTGCTGCAAACAGCCAGTACCCAAAAGAAGAATCATTCACAATTAGATACTTACATGAACAAATATATAGAGTACAGCAAGAAAACAAAAACGAAAAAAAAAAATTCTGCAACTTGTAATGAATACATTAACACAACCAGAGCGAATTTAGGGGGTGGCTGCCCTGGGCTCGAGCCCAGTGCAACTCTTCTACAAGTTATTTGTCGTGTATGTGTATTATTTATAATTAATTTGGATTATTAAGCTTTTAGCCCAGTGTATTTAAGCTCAATTTTTTTTAATTCAATTAAGTTTATTTACAATTAAACCAAAAAACTCAAAATCAACACACTTATTTAACACAAATCTCAAACTTTTTTATTTTTGTTTTGAATTATACACAGTCCACATATTTTAACTAATTAACCTAAAACACAAAATGTTATTTAATCTAAACTCACTCATAGATCAATTTGTATGTCGTGTTTTGTTCTTTTGCTTTGACAATCAAATTTACTACTTTAATATTATATTTGCAACTTCTGAGTTAAGATATAGCACTTGACTTGGTTTGTAGAAAAATAAATATTGTATTAGTTTCACACGTAAATTAATCTTTCAACTTTCTTTTGGCCACTATTAAACTTTATCGTTGGAGTTTTATGACTTTGGTATCTGATTTTTTTCCTATTAAATTTATCTTTCCAATTAATTAAGTGTAAATTTTGTGTTTTTTTGTTATACTTATATTTTCTAGCCTACCTCTCCATCTATTTCTGGATCCGCCCTTGAACAACACACGCCAATTACACACAGGTTGCCAAATCACTTTGTTTAGAACCACAAGAATTTTACCAAGATTTTATCCAATAATCTGCAAGCCTTTATTTATAAATCAATAAACGATTGAAAAATTGCTAACTTAAAAAAAAGGGTAAGGGCAAAGCAATAGAACTCAAGATCAAGGACTCACAGGTTCCACGGGCTGGCCTTCTATTCTGTGATCTTCTATTATTATTCCTCCTCTGATTTTCCATGATCACAACTGCAAAACTTCTAAAAATGACAATCAAGAAAATTCAAGTTAGCCGAAGAAGAACACGGAAAAAAATCAAACAAAAATAAATTCAATTAACAAAATAAGAAACATATTAATCAAGAGGCAAAATTCAGCATTACAAAAACAAGATGGTCACCTCTGAATTCGTGTCAAGAATTCTTGAATGCACAACTGGGCTCAATCAAGAATATCAACACAACTACTGTTTCAAGAAACCACAGCAATTAGAAAATTAATAACATAGACGGTTTTCCTTTTCCCCGGAAAGGCAAAAAATAATCAGAAATTGGGGAAAGGCAAAGTGAAAGTGGTCAAACGATGTTATCCGTGAAGGGTATATATGTTAATTGAGGGGGAAGGTGGGTCGGGGTTATATACGCTTCAAACGTAGTTTTTTGTGCGCGAGAGATGAATGGGAGAATCTTTTTCAAGAAAGTTTAGGGAAAAATCTTTTATGAGATAATTCAAATAAAAAAGAGAATGATTATAGGATTAGATTCTTTATATTTTGTGAGAATGGTGTTATAAATAACAAAATAGTGTGCCATATTATTAATCTTGTAGAGGATATATTTATTCATGCTCTTATCATTACGAGGTCTTTTAGATAAAGTTTATATTAGTGAATTCACTCAACAAAATCCCATTTTAGTAATAATATTATGAGAAAATAATATTTCCCCTCATATATTATTGTTACTTTATTCTCACCTTTTTCTTCTATTTTTGGAGTTTCCCAATGTTATACATCAACTAAAAGTATTTGTTCATGTTTAATAAAAAAAAAACTTATTATATTTTTCAAATTAGTTACAATAAAATTTAGCTTCAAAGTAACTCACAATTCGCCGATTAAACATAATTTTCAGGAATAATGATTAATAAATAAATGAGAGAGGTAGACTATACCGGATATTTCCTATACAATAGGCCAGATCGAAGAATTCGTTAGTTGCCTCGTGCTCAGGTACTTGGCTATTTCATTATAGCAAATTCCCAATGGATAGCTGACGGGAGAGAATGCAACATTGGTAGCTCGTTCAGTATGCCCCTTTAGAGCTGAAACCTTCTTTACTTCTGGCATGCTCCACAACTTTGCAACTTCACCTAAGGAACTAAGAGAGGAAAGGAAAGACGAGAATAAGTTAATGATCTTCTCAAACATGAATAACTATAGAGGAAAACACAATAACATGTGTAAATCATGAAACCAGATACTTGGAAACATCAAGAAAAAACGAGGAAAAGCAATCCATTATGAGCATCGAGATACTTCACTAACGCAAAACCAGAGTATATAATGATATAATTGCAAGATGATGGCAAAAGGATGGCAGACTGCACCAATTGCAGGGTAAACAGAGGAAAGTGATAATTATAATCACCTTGGTCCCTTTCTTTTACTTAGGCATTACCCTTGACAGATATAAGAGGTAAGAGGTAGTTATGCAGATGAGACAAAAGATAGGACAGGCAAAGATTTTTTACATTTTCTTTTATCGCCTGATGAGAAATATAATAAAGATAGATACAAATAAATTAACTATTTCACTGATTGTCAACAACCTATAAAGCTCCCATGTAACTGTACAGCCACATTTACATATCATGGCATAAAAATTACAAGGAATGGCAGAAAGAATTTACCAGGTGGCGAGCTTCTTTCCATCATGTTAAACTGAGCACCGATCATCACCAATATCTGCATCCATATCCTCATCCGGATCATATCTTTTTCTTCTTGCAATCTCTCTATGGGCTTCTAATAGTGCTTGTGAACCTTCAATGTAAAAGGGATACTGAATAGTGAATATCTTCTTCAAATTCTGAAGGTCCCACTGAGGCTGCAGCTTCTTAATCCTCGTAAGCTTTCATCAGCTTCTCCAACTGACCTTCAGAATCAAGTTTTACCATAAGAGTGGAGAGCCCACAACCGATCATGTCTTTCTATCTCTCCGAAGAGTGTTATAGGCTCACCAAGCATATGAAGCCTAGCTCGGACAGCATTCTCATTAGTGGGGACCGCCAAGGCAGCAGCACGACGCTTCATCAAAAGCTCTTTCACTGCTTTCTCATGCCTCTCCCTAAACCAGTTTGCTTTCTTCTGAAATCTCGTATTCCTGAGTGGCAGCTGCAACGCGATTCGATCCTGACTCTTCCTCATCACTCATCAGAATTACTGCTTCTTGAGTTTCCATTGGGAGCTAGAGGAGGTCAACTGGCAGGAGGACACACAGGTATCGGAGCTAATGGTCATGGAACAGAAGGTATTGGGGGCAATAGGAGGTATCAATGGGGCCAGAACAAAAGGTGCAATTACTGGTAGAGCATGTTGAAGTGGCATTGCATCAACCAAGTGTCATGACCGTTGGAGCGATTCCAATAAATCAGATAACTTTCAACAGCTGTTCAATTACATCTTTTGGCTTTCCCTAATTTGCTGTGCTGCATTTGTTTACAAATGCGAGTTTCAAACCTTCTTATACTTTTGGGCGATTGAAGAGCACCTTCCTCAGGAATGTCTTAACTATCACGGTTGCGCATCAAGTGAGCATATAATGGTTTTGCAGGTGCTCCCGTTCATCAGATAGGTTTGACGTGTAAGGTAATTCTATGTTTATCATGCTAATCAGAATTGATATAAGACAACCTACCTGGATACAATAATTTAATCAATACCTAAAATTAGGGTCCAGGGATCAGTTATTCCAAAATCCTAGAAATACTCACGATTCAAATTTTAAAAAATCAACAAGATGAATGATAACCTCACCACAGAAAGAACACAACTCAACTCTACCTAATTTCAACTTATATCCTAGATAATATATTGGCAAAACCATACCTGAATTGCAACTTCATACAAACTTTTTTACAAACACTCACCTAGCTGCTTCAACTCACAAAGAATGCAATACACTTCAGAAATGTAGTCGAGAATTACATTCAGATTAAAACATAAATGAATATAAATTATGAAGCAATACACTTTGTTCTGAACAATAAAAAAATTACAAAATAACAGAATACTACCTCTTAAACTGTTCTATGTGATCAACAAACTTCGAAGAGAACTGCAACCAAAAGGGAGAAAATGAGTGTGAAAATCCATGTGGACCAATAATTGGTGATACTAAACTACCTATTATTTTCTTTCTACTGATTGTCAGGCCTATTAACAGAAACAACTAATCCGATTTGTAGTAAATAAGATTATGCCATAAGGAGAAAAACACTAAAGATTCTCTACTAAGATGGCACTTCTCTGCTTTAATACACGACTCTTAACTTAGATTATTGATAAAATCTTAACCACAAAACAAGATTCAATCCCAGTTATTGAGTAGAGTGCCCAGTAACTATATTCTTATCTAAAAGACTCCAGAAACTGAATAATGGGAAATAAATCTACATATATTATGTTCTAACTAAAAACAGAGATCTAAACAACATATATTGTGAGCCTTAAGGATGAGGGCCTCTGCTGTCGAAAGCTTCTTGATATTTAGGATAAACGTGTGCATATATTTGTAAGAAATAATAATGTTGTGTAATTTTTTAACATTGTAGCCTGTGGTTACCTTTAGGCCGAAGAGTGGAGGTGGGCGACTGGCCGCTGGGGAAGAGAGGTAGGCGACTGTGTGCGGCGAACGGGCGAAGCCGCGAATGGGAAGGGAAGCTGGCCGCTCAGTACGCTCACCGCTAGGTGCGGCCGTGCGGCGCCGGCAGGCGGCGAAGTGTTAGGTAGTTTTTTTTTTTGTTACTAAGGCTTGAGGTTGGGGGCGATTGAATCGGCATAAAGCATGGATTTTTATGATCTAGTAAGGAGAATTTCATGTTTGGGTTTTCTTCTTTCTGCTTGAGATATGAAGAGCGGGAGATAAGATTTTTTTTTTTTTTACCGCCGAATTCCTCGAATTTGCGGGAAATTGAAGAACAGTCACAAGATAAAACGGGTAAAGAAAGAGAGATGAATCACCTTCAAGTTCGCGTTCGATTCTTGCCCTAATTGGGATATTCGTGCCCTAATTTGTATGTATTAATTGGACTGGCAGATGGGCTTTAAATTATAAAAGGGATTGCAGGAAAAAAAATAGTACGCAACACACCCTCCTCCCATCCAATTTCTCATGCGTGTGTGATAAATTGTGTTATGATCTCAGACATAATATGACACGATAAAATTAAACACGAATACGAAACGATTAAAATGTGTGTCGGTAGAATATAAACATAATAATTTTTCTGTCAACATAATACGATAACAACACGAAATTTTTTACATTGACGTGACAAGACACGATAACTATTCGATAAGAAAAAAAAATTAATATATAAAAATTATAGTGTTCATTATCATGTTATAACTTATAATCGAACATATGTCATTATCATGTCGTATTATATCATATCAATAAAAAGTAACATGTTGTTATCGTGTTAATACGTTATCTATTAATTTTATCGTGTTTAACGAGTTAACATGAATTCGACACGAACACAACATGAAATTTATGTGTCGTTTTCTTGTCGACACGATAACAACATGAAGACAATAAGGTCAAATAATAACCCACAATTTTGTGTTAAATTTGTTATGTGCTATCGTATCGTGCTCGAAATTGTCACCCCTAAGTTCTAACTTCATTCTTCAAAGGCCATAAACTTGTGCAAAAGACATCCCACTTTACTCTAATGTACTCCCTTCATCCACCAAAAGTATGTCACAGTTCACTTATCTTACCTATTTGTGCACCAAAAGTATGATCATTCATTTCATAGAAATATAATGTTATCTCTATTTTATTGCATATTTCAACCATCACTTAATTACTCAAGTTATCACTAACTTTACACACAAAAGTCACTTTTATCATAAATGGACCCACAATACTCTTATTTATATACTTAATTTATCTATTTCTTCTTAAAACTTATCTAAAAAAATATTAACATACTTTTGGTGGATGGATGGAGTATGATTTATGAAACGGTTGAATTTCAACATAATAATATTTTAAAAGAAAATTAACTCAAAATATTAAAATAAAACATAATATGTATGAGATCATCTCACACAAGACTCCCTCGTCTAAAAATGAAATGGGCATATTTTTAATAACAAATGTTTGTGCAAGTCCTTAAGATTTTCATTTAACCAATATTATTAAGGAAATCAATTGACCAATATTATTAAGGAAATCAATTGACCAATATTATTAAGGAAATCAATTGCTAGATTGATTTGATTCTTATGTGAATCAAATATAAATTGATTTCATGGAATTAGAGTTGAGATTGTCTACCATAGTACCATCCAATTTTTATTTATTAAATTATTAACAATTTGATTAGGACATACTGTAGTAATATTTAATAAATTGTAATCTTCAAAAACAAATTATAGTTTTCATATACATTATGATGTCGGTAATATTGTTTAGATATATAATTACTGTTGAGCATATAATTACTCCATCAAACTTTTAAAATTTGGAGAAAAAGCACACAATAAATCAAATGTCTTTTAAAATGTAATACTTTGTATATTAAATTGTACTCCCTCCATCCAAAATAAGCATGTAACCTTTCATTTTTTGTCCATTCAATTTTATATGCACACATTTAAAAGGAAATAATACTATTACATCCATCCCACTTTTTTTATATATAGAACTCACAATATTTCATAATATTGGACAGAGAGGTATTACTTTGCTCTTATTTAAAAGTGAAACATATGATCCAACAACAATTTCCATGTACCAAGTCTAACATTGAAAAACCAAGATAAGTAAGCACAAAATACCTTGGTGATTGGTACTTACCAAATCCCACTTCAATCATGGGACATTTTATGGTCATAACAACAGGGAAGACGATAAACGCGCCCACCTCTACAGAAACGAGCATCTCTATGAAGGGACGAAAAACAAAACTACGCCTTATAATACAACTTCCCCACAAAATCATACTCAAAACTTTGGAGCAAACTCTAGGAAATATAATACAGCACAACTCCACATTCACGATTTTAAGCATTTCTAAACGCAATCAAAATCAAATAGAATGAATAAATACCACCTCTCTGTCCGTCCTCAGAATTCTACTGATTCCACGTTTGTCCAACCGTAATAGCAGAATGGTGATTGGACGGCCCACAAGATTGCTGTCCCCAATACGTCGCTTTATACCCTCCATTGTTGTCAGCTAACACGTTTCCACCATTGTTGACCATAGAGATATTGGCATCGTTCCACTGTCCCCATTCCCCATCAACAATACCATGTTCGACATGAGGCTGTACTCCATAACTCGTATCATTATTGTAGTTCCAACCCCATTCCCATTCATTATTCCAACCGTCTCCCCACCCCGTATATCCACCAGCAGCCCCACTTCCATTCCCAAAGTTCCACGCGTTGTTAGAATACTCAGTCCATCCATTTGCCGTCCCATTATCAAACGAATTGCCCCAATTCTGCACCCATGGAGAACAGGCATTAGCAGGCGCTTTAAAGTTTTCATCTTCATCACCCCAACCTGTGACTGTGTATGCTTCGTTTGGAAGGAGAGAATCGCCAAAAATAACAACGGGATCATGGTCTGCTTCCACATTAGGGGCTACTACAGGTTCTGACTCAAAGTCGGACAGCAGTTGAGACTCGGTTTCTGAATCCCAATCGATTTTGTCAATATAAAGATCGGGATCAGGCAATGGTATATCACAGGGAAATCCATTTATTTCAGCCCAAAAACGCTTCTTGGCATTGGAAAATGCCTCTTCACCTGCAGAGTCGTCCCATTTGGTCACATTATCGTAGAGGTGTGTAAACTTCTTCATGTGCAATACTGTTTCCCAGTCCAGTGAGCCTATCACTCTGCAAAATTCTTTCTCCCAAAAAGGGACAGTAGGCTGCCAATTGCTTGCTGAAAATAATGAAGCAAATCGAATTGTAATCATGATTGGAAACATTTGGATACTCAAATAACTCTATGCAAACCTAGATGAAGATACAATAACAAGCAAAATCGTTGATTTAAGCAATAATCATACACAGAATGATCAAAAGACTGCTCAGAATAATGCAAAATGAACAGAATGCTCATCCAACTACAACATTTCGGAATACAGTTCATCAACCAACTCATTTTAACACATTCTGAAACATAAGATTACTTTTAAATTTGTACAGATATCTTACACCGACATATGCAATATTGAATCATAAGAAAGGAAAGAAACACAAAAATTCAGGAATAAAAAGAAAAGTGATGGCATAAAAGTAAAGTGATGTGCATACAAGAGAGAAAATAGGCAAAAACCTCTGCTGCTTACAGCCAGTACCCAAAAGAAGAATCATTCACAATTAATCTGATACTTTCATGGATTAAACAAATATATAAAGTACAGCAAGAAAACAAAAACAAAGCATTAATTTCTGCAACCCTATTTTGTCAAAAGCTGATACGTTCAACCTTTAGTGGACCCTGCAACTCGTAATGAAACACACACACCAATTACACACAGGTTGCAAAACCACATTCTTCAGAACCACAAGAATTTCAACAAGATATTATCCAGAGGGGGAAAAAACCTATGAGCCTTAATTTATAATTCAAAATCGAAGAAAAAATAGCTAATTAAAAGGGCAAATCAACAGAACTCACAGTTTCCACGGGGAGGCTTTTTGTTCAGTGATCTTCTATTATTATTCCTCCTCCGATTTTCCATGATCACAACTGCAAAACCTCTGAAACGAAAATCAAGAAATTTCAAGCTAACCGAACAAGAACACGGAAAAAACGAAATTAATCAAGAGGCAAAATTCAGCATACCAGATAAAGGATGGGCACCTCTGAATTCGCGTCAAGAATTCTGGAATGCACAAGTGGGTTTCAGTCCAGAATTTCACCACAAAACTACTGTTTCAAGAAACCACACCAATTACAAGTAAATAAAATAGACGGTTTTCTTTTTCCAGGGAAGGAAAAATAATAATCAAAAATAGGGGGAAGCCAAAACGGTGTGATCGCGAAGGGTATATATGTTAATTTGGGGGCTACACGTTTCAAACGTAGTTTTTTGTGCGCAGGAGAAGAACGGGAGTTTTATTTTCAAGAGGAGGAGTTTTCTAATTGTCATTCGGTGGTGAAATGAACATACAGTAATTTAATCACGACACTTTAACATTTTAAATAATACAAATAAATGTAATTTTTGCCTAAAAAAGAATACTGATATTTTATTGTATTTAGATTCTTTATATTTTCGTGAGAATGACATTTTAAATAAAAAATCGTGTGTAAATTTTTAAAACGTGTAGAGGATTTATTTATTCACGCTTTTATCATTACGAGGTCTTTCAGATAAAGGCTATATTAATGAATTCTCTAAATAAAAAACCCCATTTTGGTAATAGTATTATGATAAAATATTTTTTTTCCTAATATACTACGGTTAGCTTTATTCTCACCTTTTCCTTTTTTCGGAGTTTCCCAATATGATACTTGAGCCAAAAGTATTTATTCGTGTTTAATAAAAGAACCGAGCTAAAAATAAAAACCCTACTCTATTTTCAATTTAGATACAACAAAATTTAACCTACAATTCACCTAATAAACTTAATTTTCATGCTCATGCTCAGGTGCTTGGTTAATTCATTCTGGCAAAAATTTCCAACTAATGTGGATTTTTTAATTGACACGTGACTTCAATTTTTCTGAATGCTTCGAATTTAATTTAATTGTTGTCGGTTAACCAAAGACCACTTTGATGGTGTAAACTTTAAACTTAGAAGTTTATCATATCTTCCAAATTTAAAACGCTATAAGGTGTAATATTTTTAAGGGATCAGTCCATATAGAGTTTTACTCTTACTTTAATTTAGAGTCCTCCGTCAGTAGTCTCCTAAATTAGTTGATCCTTGAATCGGATACATAAATTTAAATGAAATATTATTCTTAATTTAATTTAATTTAATCATGTCTTTACACGGCTCAATAGTAGTAATACTCTTGGTTGGGACCAAATTGGTACTTGTAAGTTATTTTATGCAAGTCCTGGTTTTGGCACACAATTATGGAGTTGGTAGTTGAGTCTTCATTAATCATGGTAATTGATAAGGACAGTGTTTTTAAAACCGGACCGGACCGGCCGGTTCAACCGGTTCAACCGTGAACCGGTCACGGCTCCGGTCCAAAAAATGGTCAAAAACCGTTTTCACGGTCAGACCGGATTAAACCGGCCCAAAACCGGAAAACCGGCCCAGAACCGGGAAAACCGCCCCAAAACCGGTTAAACCGGTCCAATTTTTTTATTTTAAATTTTAAACTTATTCTTAAACCATTAACATCCAATCACTTATATTGGAGAAAGACATAAATCTCTTTTACTCATATTCAATGTGGGACATAAATCTCACATCAAATGTCCCTTATATTGGAGAAAGACATATATTTCTTTTACTCATATTCAATGTGGGATAATAAATCTCACATCAAATGTCCCCTTATATTGGAGAAAGACATATATTTCTTTTACTCATATTCAATGTGGGATATTAGATCTCACATCATATGTTCTCCTTATATTGGAGAAAGACATAAATATTTTTTACTCATATTCGATGTGGGATATATCCCCCATATATTGGAGAAAGACATAATTTTTTTTTACTCATATTCGATGTGGGATATAGAGATTTCATATATTTGTTTATTAGATTAAAATTCATATATGTGTGTTTATTAGTAACACTCTTACATTTATATTTATTATTACTAACACTCCCAGCCTTATATTATTTTTTTCTCCAATGTTTCTTCTACTCATATTTGATGTTGGACATAAATCTCACATATGTGTTTATTACTAACACTTCTACCTTTATATTATTTTTCTCCAATGTATTGTGGGACATAAATCTCACAAATAACAATCTAACACTCTTACATTTATATAGTTTTTTTCTATGTTTCTTTTACTCCTATTCGATATGAAATCTTACATATGTATTATTTTAGTTTAATATTTGTTATTTTATTATTTTACTATATTTATTTTAATATGATTTTTATAAGTATACATATATTTTAATATAACATAGAAAATATTAAAATAAAATACATAAATATTATTTTACCGGTTGGACCGCCGGTTCAACCGGTCCAACCGGTTGAACCGTGAACCGGTGCCTACACCGGTTTGGTCACCGGTCCGGTTATGAAAACACTGGATAAGGACTATCTAGAACCCGCTGAGAGGTTACGCGCTAAGTAGCGCGTATACCTAATTTACGAACTTTTTTTTTTTTTAATATCTAAATAAGTCTTCTTTATTTTTACACAATTTTATTTAAGGAAGACTATTACAGAATATACGTCAACCTTTTCTTCTTTTTTTTTTTCATCCTATTTTGGGAAATTGCTAAAGCTGAATAGATGGAGATAAAATTTCAATTAGAAGCCATTGACACAAAGTGGAATAGCTCAAGTGGTTAGAGCACCACTACCTAGGCCTTAGGTCCTGGGTTCGAGACAATGTGCATCCGAGTCCATAGCACACTAACCCTTGACATTGTTACTTACTTAATTTAACATTTCTTAAAAAAAAAAAACTTTTTTTCTTGCCTCAAACACATGCATGTCATTATTTTTTACATATAAAAGTATATTTTTTATTTTATTATTCACTTCAATGAATCATATTTAATTAACTTCAAAAAAAAAAAAATCTCTTTCAAATATCAATAAATAACCCATACTTTAAAATTTATACATACTACAATAAATGTCATATGGGGTGAGGGAGGGAATAGCATATACGGTAGAATATTTCTCGAATTTAATTTTAAAAAAAATAGGAAAATCCACATATGAAGAGAAAAAGACAAGGACGTTGATTAACGAACGTAAACCACAAAGCTTCTCTCTCTCTCTCTTATCCAATGTCTAAAAGTTGGAGTGTGATCTGCCTCTCTCTCATGGTGGCCGGAGCGGCGGAGGATAATGTTCGGATGCGGGAAGGCGCACCGTTCAAGATTGCACTCTTTGCTGATCTGCACTTTGGTGAGGACGCGTGGACGGAATGGGGACCACGCCAAGACGCCAATTCTATCACAGTTATGTCTCTCATATTAGATAAAGAACTACCAGGTTAGTAAGTTAGTTACTTAATTTGTGCTAAATAAATAAGCTTCATTCTCATTTTTTAAATGACCAATAAAATATACATAAATTTTTTCATTTTTCTAACTAAAAGTCCATAAAGAATTTACTAAACCTAAAATTTCATTTGATATATATTATTATATGTGTTTGTTGAACGCGCTCAAATGAGTTTTTATCGTACAATCTCGATCAAAATCAGTACTATTTCATGATCACATGCATGATTATCAAGTGTTTGGGACCAATGGCTTTGTCCGTTTAGACTTTGGACTCCTTCTATATGTCAATTCATTGTTAGTGGTAACACACGCATTGTGTTGTGTAGATCTATTTTGATGATTCTAATAATTCAAACAATATTTAGATGGACTTGTCAACGTTTAACAATCTATTGCATCAAAAAGAAAATATGACAAGAGTTTATATGTCACATCCACTTATAATAAATTAATAATAGAAGATTGATGATGCATAATTGAAATGTCAAATTCTTGGAATGTTTTTTGTCAAAAAAATTCCAATTTATAGGAGAGAGAAAGATGAAAGCTATATGACAGAGATTACATTATACTGTATATGATTTCATGTTTCATAAGTATTCATTTGTATGAATATTGCTTCCTCATTAACAACCACTTTGCTGCTTGTCTGTTTCTTTAACGTTTCTCTCCCTTTGTTTTTTCTTCCCATATCTATGTCATGTTCGTTTGTGTCCTTAGTTGTCGAATAGCCTTATTCTAAAAATTGTCGCTCATTTTTTACCACATTTTACTTGGACGCCTTACTAATCACTTTAGCTAATGAAGTGGAATTGAATGACAGATTTTGTAATATATCTTGGAGATGTCATCACTGCCAACAATATAATGACTAAAAACGCAAGTTTGTATTGGGATGAAGCAGTTTCACCCACAAGAGCCAGAGGAGTACCATGGGCCTCTGTGTTTGGTAACCATGATGATGCATCATTTGAGTGGCCTTTGGAGTGGTTCTCTGAGGCTGGAATTCCTAAACGTCGTTGTTCATCCGCAAATGTCTTGTTTGCTGGTGAGTATCGAGCTTTGAAATCTCGATTTAGGTTCCCTACATGTCATTCGTAGAAGATGTTGCATCATTGTATAGTAGAAAATATGGCCTCTGGAGCTTCTGAATTAGGGTGTAGCTTCAGAGGTACGACGCGTCTGGAGCTTATACGAAGTGAGATTGAGCAAAATAGATTGTGTTACTCGGAGGATGGTCCACATGATCTATGGCCTAGTGTTTCGAATTATGTTGTGAAACTTTCGTCCTCGAGTAGTAGCCAAGAAGTCGTGGCTTATATGTATTTTTTCGACTCTGGTGGTGGGTCGTACCCTGAGGTTATATCGAACGCCCAAATGAAGTGGTTTGAGAAGAAATCCGAAGAGGTTAATCCTCACTCAAGGTAGCAAAGATACATGTCTATTGTATTCTAATAGTATATCTTATGATCCTCTTATATTGTATCCTTTTTAGGATTCCTGAGATTATATTTTGGCACATTCCAAGTGAAGCGTACAAAAAGGTGGATCCGAAGTTTGATAAAAAAACGCGCTGCGTGGGCTCGATTTTCTATGAGGATGTGGCTGCTCAAGAAGCTGAGATGGGGATAATGGAAGTTCTTGAACAAAGACATTCGGTTAAGGTAAAGGTCTAGCTACTTGTGTTACAAGTGTTGGAACTAAGTCTTTATCCTACTTTGTATGGCGTTATTATGTAAATCGGGTCGTCTTGATTCGTATCGATCGTTTGTATGTGTTGTGGTCAGGCTATATTTGTAGGGCACAACCATGGATTGGATTGGTGCTGCCCATATAAGAAGCTTTGGCTATGCTTTGCAAGGCATAGTGGCTATGGAGGGTATGGAAATTGGAGTAGAGGTGCAAGAATTCTTGAAATTAAGCAACAACCCTTCTCTCTCAAGTCATGGATTAGAATGGAAGATGGAACAACGCATAGTGAAGTCCTCTTGAGTTCTTGATGTTTCTCATCTCGTCATTTCTCGACAAAATGATAAATCAGTTCGATTTCTCTGTTTCATTTTTCATATTTCATCACCATGGTATCATTGAGTGGTTTTAACATGTACCATTCATCAAGACAATGAAATACAAAATAATGATACAAGTAATTTGATCCTTTATAAAGTAGCCAAATTCCATCATAATCCTTTTGAGGCAATTATTTGAGTTTTGTTTGTTTAGGTTTAATGGGCTGTGCCTGAATCCAAGTTGTCCACAGATCGTTCGGCCCAATTCATTAAATAGGCCCAGATAAGCCCATCCAAATAAAATCAAAATATTCAGTATTTGAAAATAACATGCTTTTGGCCAAAATCTCAAAATTTTAAATATTCACTAAACAATCAATTTTACCAAGTTCTTAGAAATATCCCTTCAAATTGAGCTTTCACTAGAAATTGAGATTAGAATTGTAAAAATAGAGTAGAATTATACTTTATACGAATAAATAAATTTAAATTGATGTTTTTCAGATACAACATAAGCTAATTTTGTAACCAATTTAATTAAAGCTACACATAATCACTAGTACTATTTTTCGTCTTAGAAAAGTGATAATAATATTTAGAAAAAATATTTGCAAACACCCACATGATCACTAATGCCAATTACAATGTATACATGAGAGAAAATCTTTAACAAGATTTGGTTCAAACTTTATCAATTATCGAAAATTGTTTCAACATTTGGGGGTGGGGCCGTGGGGGTGAGAAAGAGACTTTTTAGTTGGATAAAATATGATAGTAAATAAAATACCCACATTCTACAATAATTGCTATGTCAACTTTGTGAACTGAAATCTTCATGCTAAGCTACGTTTCATGATGTTTCTTTCTTCATGCTAGTTAGGGTCAATTTTGATTTTTGCATTCTATTACTTTTGATCAAATTTCATAGTTTTTTTGGGTTTAAAATTGTTTTTTTTTTTTAGGTTTTATTTTAGCGCTTTTCAATTTGTTTGGAGAGTTTTGTAATTTCATGTCTTTTGTTGCATTAGAGTTTCGTATTTAAGCCTTTTCCAAACATCGTGAAAGACAACTTTTGGAGATTTAATAAAAATGAAGAAGTGTTCTTCATTCTATCGAAATTCGGATATTCTGTGAATCAACGAATTTTATATTACTCGTTCTTTCTCACTCACGCTGCATCACTAACATATCATCATCTCCAAAACTGAATGTGTTACCTGGTAAATTGTTTTACAAATATAAAGAACTAATTTTAAAATCAGTAGACAAAAAACAAATTTGTTACACTAAATAAAAGAAAAATTATTTACCTGCTAAGTTATATACTATCACCCCTCCCTCATCACCTGAAAAGTTGGTTGAAACCGTAAGCATGTTTATGGTTGAGATTCTCAGCCATACCACATTTTTACATTTATCAAGATTTGCAAAAATATATGATTCAAATCTTAACTCAATCTAAGGAGATATTCTTTAATCCCAATAATTCATTATGATAAAAAAATAAAATTAAAATGTATAATAATGATGGCGTTGCTGCCAAAGCAGAGAAAGCGAAGATTCAATATTGTAATTGAAAACAAGAATATACGGCACTGGGTTACATCATTTTCTTGACTCACGCCATCATTGCATTCCCTAATCATGAGCTAATCCTCAAATTAATTAACCCATTAACACTAATTGCACTTTATCTACCGTTTAATTCCACTCATTTTTTCATTTTATTTTTCTCCTTTTTTGGTCAACTTTTTTTGGCCAAAGACTACTACTCACTACTAATTTTCCTATCCATTTTCAAGTCAAAAACTTTATTGTTTGGAAAATTCTACAAAGACTTTGTAGCACACTTTTAATTGGAGTTTTAAAAGTCAAATAAAGATGTTAATTTTAAATTGACGTTGTCAAAGTGTTCATATATATATAAAAGTAAATACCAATTTATTTAATCACTAATATAGGTTCAAAGCATCTTGTTGTCAAATGGGCACAGGCATACATGCATGATTCTTACCAAAATATTTGTAAATATGCTTCTTTTGATTGTTTTTGACTTGATTGGCCCCGAAAACAATATAATTTTTTTTTAAAAAAAAAGCACTTTGGATTAAGATATAAGGGCAGTTTCAAAAATCATACCTACTTCATCATAATCAAAGCTAATCTTGATTACTACTCTTTAATCTTAATGGACCATTTGAACAGCTAAAAAGGATATTTATTTATTTATTTATATATGTGTGTGGATGGGGTCATGACAAGGAGCGGGAAACCAAGAAATGTGTATAAAAATGGTTGTTGAGTTTTTTCTAAAAAATCAGCAAAAACAAATATATATGATGATAATATTCTCTTTCAATGTGTACAAAATGTAAACCACATTTGAGTTTATTTAATACTCCATATCTACGAATTAATTCAATAATACTGGGAACAAAAAAAAAGAGTATTACTTGCACACTTTTTTTATTGGAATGTCCCAAAATTACTTGCACACTACCCCACAAAATTAATAACTTCACAACACTATTTTATTTTCAAATTTGTCACTCATTTTTTCCATACATTTCACTTTACACATCATCAAATCCACTATCTTACATCATCAACCACTAAATTCACTTTTTTTAAATAACGTGCCGATCAAACTATGAAAGTTATTTCGGAACGAGGGAAATAGTAATTAATGTAGTTGCATGGTGCATTACGTGGAGACATTAGAGTCCAATGTTTTGGGGGGTGTAGTAGAATAAAAGGGGCTCCAAGATATCCAATGGATACATGACATCAACCTAGTATGGTCATAGGTAAAAGTTGAAAGTTCACCATTGTTCAATCTAATCAGGGGGGTCCTTTTTAATTTACTTTTTTTGGGGGGAGTGAATCGTACATGTATGTATTATTTCACAACTATCCTATCATCATTTTCCACTGCCCAACATTCTTATCGTCTTTGTTTGTTTATTGTTGGGGTCAAATAAATTTTATATCGAAAAAGCAACAAAGGATCATAGGGTATAAAAGGGTGAACTAATATTCTATTGATATAAGATCTTTTAGAAAAATTAAAAAAACAAAGCTGTAAAAATTTGATAAACTCAAAGCGGACAATATCATATCATGAGGAATACGAGATTCCTCCAAAGGAACCCAACAATTAATTTTACATTCATTCTTAAAAATACTCATATAAATCCTATCATTACATCACTCGCAATTATAGTACGGAGTAATTGATTTTACATAAAATTGCTTATCTTACTAAAATCTCAAAATAAACACACACAATCACTATTTATCGTAATTTTCTCATCCAAATTTCCACCATCTTATATAATCCAAAAACGTAAACGATCTAATTTCAAATTTGACTCCCTACTAAAAAATAGTGTACATTAACTAATAAACTAGAAATCAAAACACACTATACATATATGTGTTGTTATTAATAGAACATCCATAAACGTCAATTAAAATGGATAAGAGGTGAGCACAAATGAAAATTTAAGTAACACATTCAATTACTCAACTTAGTAGCTGCTACAAACTCTGAAACCTGGCATGAAAATTTGGAAGTTAGCAATGGAACAGATGTAAAAGAAGGGAAATAAGAATTCTCTACTTAAACGGTAGGATTGATATGAAATTTTCAGCTAAGATCTAGCTACCAAATTCATTATCATATTCTGAAATTATGGAGATTCTTTTAAAATAAAAAAAGAGCCTTTTTGCAGGTGATAATTCTGGGAAAAGGTAAGAAGCTGTATAGGTAATAAAACCATGAATGAAAAGAAAGTTTTACAAGTTTAAAGAATGTTATTTTTAGACAATATGCCCACATATGGCTGATGACGTTTTCAATTGTTAAAAAGCTTGATAGTGAATCGATTGTCATTTTGTCAATTGTCACCACCTACTTTCAAGTACCTGGAGAGAAATTGAAAGTTGATGGGTGCAAAAAGTATACATTATTTTATATAATCACCGCCTCAAAATATGGATAAAATATCAATGGAGACCTGAAAGAAAAATCACTAATATATAGTGTTAATGCAATAAATTATATACTGTATATGTTAAATTGAATAGGCAAGAATTGTGAAAATGACATATAGAGAAGAAAAGGACTCACAAATTCTTGATAACTGTTAAGTCCCCCCACCCCACCCCTACCCACCCCCACCTTATTTTTCTAAAGTTGCTTTCACAATCACTCACTCTCAATCAGCACATGATATGCTTTTGAATGCTAAGTAAACAAATTGGTGTAAGCCTGTCTTTAAGCTTTCAGCAGCAAAGAAAAGAAAAAAGAAAAAGGCAGAAGCCATTAGTACTATCATCATTCAATAAAATGTTGGATATTTTATCTACATGCATGGCTCTATAAATTTATGACTCATCCTTTCTTCTTGCATGCTTCATATGCTTCATAACACCCACACTTTTCATTTTCTTGAAATGGACACATAAGTTGCACAAAGTTATCACCAAAACTAGCATACATATATAATTTCCATATGGGAAAGAAGAAGTGCTGGCTCACTTATGTGAAAAGACTCTTTATTCCCGACCCGAAACCGAAATCCGACGAGGTAAGAATTCGAATTCGAATTCGGGTATAAGTTTCTCACTGTTGTGTCTTAACAAACAATTCTGCATGTTTTTTTGACTCAGAAATCAAACAGGTGGAGATGGTTCTTTCAAGTGTTCAAGTTCAAACAGTATACTGCAATTGAAGCACCTGAGAATGAGATATCACTAAATGAGGCAACACAAGAGCAAAGAAAGCGGGCAATAGTCATGGCCATTGCAACGGCAGCTGCAGCAGAAGCCGCAGTGGCAGCGGCAACCGCTGCAGCTGAGGTTGTTCGGCTCACTAACATCCCGTACGAGCGCGTTGCTGCTATTAAGATTCAAAGTGCTTACAGGGGACATCTTGTGAGTTCTTCTAGTCAATGAAAATATGAAATAACGATGATGTCTTTAGTTTTTAATCGAAAAAACGGCTGTGCAGGCTAGGAAAGCGTTGAGTGCTCTAAAAGGATTGGTTAAACTTCAAGCAGTGATTCGAGGAGAGCTGGTGAGGCGTAGGGTCGTTAAGACAATGCCACGAGTGCATCAGAAGAGAGTCCCAACTCTGTTTGATTATCTTAATCAAAGTGAAAAGAGAAACAGCCTTAGCCAGAGAGAAGGGACCAAGTCTGAAGAACTAAGGGTAAGATTTCTTGCAAACTACGCAGTTCTTTTATGAATTTGATCAAATTAAGGACTTATGTGTTGTCTTCAGTGTAAGACAAAGAGGGCATGGGATTTGAGCTTGATTTCAAAGGAAGATATGGAGGCTTTGTGTTTTGAGAAGCAGGAAGCCATGACTAAAAGGGAACGCATGATGCAATATTCATTTTCACATCGAGTATGTTCAATTTCTAGGCTTCTATAAACATTAAATGAGATGAAATTTATTTGTGATCAAATGACACTACCTTCTTCTCTTCTCTCTGTTTTTAGGAAAGGAGAAGTGACCAAAGCCTGCTGGAATCGATGAGCGAAAAAGAAAGCAGAAAGAGCAATCGGTATGATCAATACTTTGAACAAGAGGTAAATCGACATGCAGAAAAAGAGAAGATGAAGCCATACTTACATTCAAATTCCATAGCAATTGATGCAAGTCGACTATCGCAACTGAAGCTGAAAACCACATGCAAACAGGAAAGGATGGAAGAAGTAAACTCACCGTTTTCACAACCAAGACGATCCTTATGCAACATTAAACAGAGATCAATCGGGGACGATGGATCTTTACCTAGCTCTCCAGTTTTCCCAACTTACATGGCTGCTACAGAATCTGCTAAGGCCAAGTTGAGGTCACTGAGCACACCTAAGCAAAGAATGAGGTTATATGAGACGTACTCTGCTGAACATTCTCCATACAAACTCAGACTTATTTCTTGGAGCTCATTTAATGGTGAAATAACCAAAAGGAAAAGCATCTCTCACCATATTTCTTCTAGTTTGGGGAAACTTAACTGAAATCAAGAATGATTTGGTCTTGTATATATGCCCAAATTTTCTCCTTTTTTTCTGGCACAGTTTTTGGGTTTTGCAGATATACCTGCTTCTACATTGTTTGTTGTTCTGGGGACAAAGTTTGGCTTTTCAAAGAGATCTTTGCCTCTTTCTGGTATCAGGATTAGCTTTATTTCCAATCAAACTACTTTTTACTATCTACTAAATGCCGATTAAACAAGAAAAGGAAGCACATCAGAATATACAAGTCAGAACCAGAAGAAATGGCTGGATTTTAAGATTAAAACAGAGTACACGTAGAATAGCTGCCCTAATACCAATACACAGTTACTTTTGCATTATACAATATCATGTTACACAGATTATCAAATAGTTAACTTGTGTCCATAGTTGGTCAATACCATATAACACTCTAAAACTGAGTTTGGAGATGAGTACAGAATGTATTTACAGAGACCTTTCGGCAGAAGGAGGGAATAGTGAATTACTGATATCCTCAGGCCATTTGTCTGTCAAACAAATGACCCCTCAAGGTGCTGATTATATTATCTAAAGCCTCGTCATTTGATGCTAGATACTTTAAAACTTCATCTCTACTGTGCCAAATTTTCCCTCCTATATAGTAGCGGCCTCGATCTTGCACAATAACACCGTGTTCACAAGCCAAATCCAAGGCCTCTGATTCACGGACGATTCCTTTCCCGAATTTTATACTCAATTCAGCTTTTGTCAATGATGGAGCTAGCTTATTTTTAACTACTTGCACACAAATCCCAAGACCCGTAGCCTGGCAACACCCACAAAAAAAGGGTAAGAAATAGGAGAGCAAAATACAGTGCCCACAGATGATCGAACTGTTACCTCATCCTCTGTCTTCAGCAATTCTCTTCTGCTAATTCGTAACCGTATGGCAGCATAAAATTTCAAGGCATTTCCACCACTGGTTACTTCCTCCGCACGAACAGAACCTTCAACTGATTTCAATTTTTTTCTTATCTACAAGCACCAGAGAAATTTGGTCACAAGTGTACAATGCATTGTAGCTTGAAGTTGCTAGCTACTAGATGCTAACCTGGTTGATAAAAATAATAAGAGTACTGGAATTGCACTGAGAATAATGTATTTTTCTTAGTGCTTGCATCATAATTTTAGATTGTAGATCTCTATAGGGGCCACACAGTACCCCATCAACTTCATATTGAGGAATAAGAGCAGCTACCTGAAATATATATATAAATATATGGCGATGATTAAATGTATCAAGGTTTATGGAACATGATGGTGGTAATATTGAAAAACTTGTAACATAGTGGACCCAAAATTAACTATTTAGAACTAAAAATAATAAATGAATCAGAGAACCACAATCAACCGGTGATGAAAATAGATCTGGAAAAAGTGAAAGGTGACAAACATGAACACCATAAGTCTATAACAAACATACAGAAGAATCCATTTTGACTATCAATATAAGAAGAAATTAAACATTTGCAGTTCAAGGTAACATCAACTAGAAGAGCTGATACAAGTAACTAAAAAAAGGAGTCCCCAACACATTACTCTAGTTTCAACTTTCAAATTTCATCATCAATGATTAACAAAATGATTGACCCAATTCACCATTTTCACAGATTCCACATTCAAAAGGTTTGCGTTCATGACAAGTATAGCAAGCATCTCTGCTATTCCTATATTAGATATGCTCAAACTTTATTTGCAAACAAGCAATCTGGAAGCAAGCACTGATACAGATGATATATGACAAGAAAACAATGCAGAAATCGGTGAATCAAGTGAACAGGGAATGAACAACCAGAAAAAAACAGAAAGGACAATCGTTATTTACTCATAATTTCATGTCGTGCAGGGAAAGATTATATCAATCAATTGTAGGCTAAATTAGAGGCCATCAGCACATAAGAATGACAACTCAACAGACATACATGATCATTTTCAAGATAAATTAGAAGAGAAAGATATTAGTGCAGAAGTAGGGAAGGCTGCAGATGCATACACTGTCAACAACAATTACAGCAACTGATCCACTCTTTGTCAATGTATCTACCATACTTAGCAAGTTTTCAGCAGAATCTGGCTGTGAAACAAGGAGGTCGTCTGTGTTTACACCTATTGATTCAGCAAGTAAAGGACACATAGCGTTCTCCACATCAAGATAGGCACAGTAACCTTACAAAGGAATAAATCAGTATCAAATGAATAATACCAGATACATGGTGATGGAAGCACATGGCAGGGTACTGAAATTGTCACTCTTGCAACATAAGGCATATTAAAAACATATATATCAGCATGATATTATTACATCATTGTACCATGACATTATTAGAAGATAAACGAAATAAAAAGTTTGCCTCTTTTTTCACAGATTAAAAGGTAACTAAGAAATATAATACTCCTATGTAAAATACTACAACTAAAACGCAGGGTATTCTCAACAATAACGTACTCAGGGCTTTAAAGGCACTTTGGAAATTCAAATAAAGAATTATTACACTGGACTCTGAGTACCTCCAAGCTTTTGAGCCTCTGCAACAACATGCAATGCGAGTGTTGTCTTCCCTGATGCTTCTTGCCCATAAATCTCGACCATCCTTCCCTGATGACAGCAAAAGGACAATTCTCTCATACAATATAAAAAAATTCAAATTAAAATTGGTTTAGTAATTGATGGCCACTAGAGTTGATCCCAAGAACAGACACGGCGAAAAATATTGAAATTAACATATCTTAATTATCAGAAGCAAACCTTTGGTAATCCTCCTACACCAAGAGCCTGATCTAGTCTCAATGAGCCTGTAGATATCACCGGGGCACGTCTAGCACCAAAGAAACGTTGCAATGACAGCATTGATTCTTTACCAAACTCACCAGAAACCTCCGACAGAGCCATACGCAAAGCTGTATCTTTCTCTGTCACCCTTGAATCGTCTGGAATGTGATCATCATATGCATATTCCAAAACTTCATCTGAGAACAAACAGACAAAAGAAAATCATACAATGTCACATTTATAAAAGATCGCACACACAAAAGTTACTTAAACTTGAAAAGGAAGTGAGGGGGGACGAGAAATGTGGATTAAACAATTACTCAAATTTAATTTTTACCTGTTGGTAACGCATGTGTGCACTGCAATCTTCTCCAAAAAAATGAATTCTGAAAAATATCAACCAAGTAAATGCTCCAAAATTAACACCTATTATGAAGTTGCACAACAAAATAGCAGCATAAACACAGCTTAATGCGAAACATTTAGAAGGATCCAACGCGTATAAACACCGAATCAAATATAGAGTACCTGAAGTCTTGAAGATCGAAGTGACGAGAGCCCATAGGCCGAAAGGGGATTCAATTTTAAAACTTTGAATGAATTAGGTGCAAAAGAAACCATCTCCTCTTATCTTTCTTTTCGAAAAGGGGATTTTTTAACTCTTTCCCTCGAGCCTCAAGTGTTGAGTGTATACAGTACAGAAAAACCTAAATTCGATTGTGGCGCCATTTTTACATCCAAATTGGGGGGAGGACGTTTCCACGATTTTGAAACACGACCTTTGTTAAAACGTAAACGATTTATTCATCAATTATATATTTTGTTAATTTTGGTCAGTTGCCCTTTTTAACTAAATTAGTTTACATTTGTCTCCTTCATTTTCTATCAATATTCATCAATTATATATTTTGTTAATTTTTTTATATCTCTCTCTGTACATTTTTTTTTCCTTCTTAATTTCACTATTCATCAACCATTCATTACACATTTTATATTATATTTTTATAGATAGTATTTTATTAGGAGTATACTTAAATATTTCAACTACTTAAATTGAATGATAAAAAATGTGTATTTCAGCCATTTAATTTACACATAATCTGGTGTATTTTTTTTTCGTATTTGATATACATTTTAATTTAATTATAATTAAACATATATATCTTAAATTTGAATATTCATTTATTTTATGGAGTACTAATTTACCCAATCAAATTAAGTTGGAAGGTTATTTATGTCATTAACCACCCAAAATATAATACGAATAAACGAGCATTCAAAGCTTTTCTACGGCGCTGACTTCTTCATTTGCTGCTGTGTTGAATTGAAAGTTCGCAAAATTTCTTCAAAATAAAGGAGAGAAAGAGAGACCCGTCATCACGATTCTGGAATTAGCAATAGTGGCGATGTCGTCGGCGATAACCCAGTTCTCTTGTTTCTCATCCATAATTAACCACCGCCGTTTGCAGCAGCTCCATACGGGATCCTACTCCTGCCCCGCCCGTTTTCGTCGGCCAATGGTACGATTTTTCTTGGTTTTTATGCTTTTATTTCCTTCCGAATCCTGAATTTCTTAATCTGATGTGGGTTTACGAGTTGGGGGGTTTTGATGCTTATATAGTACCTAACCTATATTGCCGTAAAAAGAAAATCGAAGTTTTTAATTTTGTTTTCTTAGCTTAATTGAATGTTTATTTCTTCCTTCCTTTAATTGGGGTTTTCTTTTTCAAATTTTAATTGTTTTAGATACTTGACTGGGTGCTAGGAAATGTCAAAGAAACAATGAGTTTTTCATATTTGCCCCTTTTGCGTGTGTGTGTGTCTGTCAATTTGTTTGCCATTTAATTTTTGGATGAGGAATATAAAAAGCTTATTAGATTTTTGTATAGTCTAGTTTCGGTTTATATAATGTAGTACCCCCTCCGTCTCTTGGGAGAAGCTTTCCTGTAGCTTTTGGACACGAAGATTAATTGGGGTTTTCTTTTTCAAATTTTAATTGTTTTAGATACTTGACTGGGTGCTAGAAAATGTCAAAGAAACAATGAGTTTTTCATATTTGCCCCTTTTGCGTGTGTGTGTGTGTCAATTTGTTTGCCATTTAATTTTTGGATGAGAAGTATAAAAAGCTTATTAGATTTTTGTATAGTCTAGTTTCGGTTTATATAATGTAGTACCCCCTCCGTCTCTTGGGAGAAGCTTTCCTGTAGATTTTAGACACGAAGATTAAAAAATATGATAGAATAAGTAGATGTGATTGAGAAAAGAAGAATATAATGAGATGTGAGAGGAGTAATTTACTAAAAAATGAATAAGAAGCTTTTATTGGAACGGATGTCAAAAAGTAAAGCTTAGAGTACTATGCTAATGAGCTTTGATTTGTATCATTCTCTGATTTATACCACTTTACAATAAGATAGCTAGAATAACTTATTAGATCAAGAGCATAACCGAAATTTAAACTGAATTACTGTAGATTGGAAGTTTTTTTTATAATTTATACATTCCAGTGTCCAGCCTTACATGATTGGAGATGCAAATGCATAAACTCTTGATATTTGAAAGTTAAATATCACTCACAAAACTTAAGAAAATTGGATATTTTCTTGATTATTGATACCAATTTCAAAATATTTATCAACCAGGTTTTAAATGTTATGAGCAGCGATGGACGTGGCACAGATGTATCCAACCTACAGAATAAGACATCCCCAAGTTACATAGAAGATGCATCAAATTCACATAATGGGAGCTCTGTTAAATCGCATCCTCTTACTGAAGGTTCTGTTAAGGAACAGGTCAGCCAACCTACAAAGGCAGCAAAGATTCATGATTTTTGTTTTGGAATTCCATTTGGTGAGTGGTGGGCCTGAATTTTTTCGTAATTCTTTCAAAATTATGTTAATGTACCAGGAATTCTTGAGATTTTGTATCCGAATATTCTATTTTAGCCATTGTATGCATATTTCTTGTAACTCATTATATTGTTTTAAATTATAGGGGGGCTTGTGCTAAGTGGGGGACTACTTGGTTTTATTTTCTCAAGAAATCTTGCTACTTTAAGCACCGGTGTGTTATTTGGTGGTGCTCTGTTGGCTCTTAGCACTATTAGTTTGAAGGTCTGGAAACAAGGGAAATCCAGCTTACCGTTCATATTGGGTCAAGCAGGTGATTATATCTTTTTATTTTTTCATGTTCAAGAGAACATTATGATGTTTTACATCTATGGAACAGGCTTTTCATTTTTTTCTGAATGAAGATTGAATGATAAAACACAATTATACGTATAAATGGTCAGCTTTGGCAGACATACATCTGCTTTCTTAGGGTTGTTTAATTTCTTAGTTCCTCGCAATCTAGGTAGATGGCATTTAACGATATAAATCTGGATAATGTAATGTGAGCACAAGTTTCTGTAGAGTGGTCTCTCTTTCATATGTTAAAGGCTTCATTTTAAGTAAGTAGCACAGCAGCAACAATTTTAAACAGTCTTTATGGTTCTTATATTGTGATAGCACCTCAAGTCAATTGGTGTGTGTCCGGAGCATGAACAGCTTATATGATCAATAAGAACAATGAATAGGACAATACAAATTCTATCTATAATCTGGCTACTTTGTATTCATATGTATAGTTAAAAAATGCAAACACAGGTATAGTTTAGAATCTCAGGTTGTGTTTGGATATAGAGATTTGAAATGAATGGATTTAGAATTCCTTCGACATAGAATCCTCTACTTAGATTTTTTTTCGATTTTCATCTCTTTTTCCTTCAATATACTGCAATATTTTATGTAATTTAGAGAGAAATTTCTTGTGTGAACAAGAGATGGGAGGATAACTGGGGAGAAAAATAAATTTATGTATGTGTGTGTGTGAGAGAGAGAGAGAGAGAGAGAGATAAGGGGAGAAAGAAAATCAAGTATATGTGTGTGAGAGAGAAAACAATACCTGTATTTGCAATGTTTAACCATACATATACAAACTACAATCATGATTTTTTTTCTGTTTCGGACATCATCATGAGTGTCGTTCGAATATTACTTGGTCAATACTAACTCCGTAATGCTATCTCGTAGATTTTGAAGTCCTCAATATATCTCGTTTCTTCTGGTCATACTATGCAATTAATTAACATTCGTCATTTTAACTATGCAGTACTCGCTGTGGCCCTCCTGTGGAAGAATTTCCAGGAATATTCATTGGTAACAAATTAAGTTTCTAAAATCACTGTTTTTAGTTGTTGCTTACTGTGTTCTATGACTTGAAAATTGTCGATATGCAGACGCAAAAACTCTTCCCAACCGGCTTCAATGCTCTCATCAGGTACTGCATTTTCTATTGAGCGCGACTCTTGACACCCACAGAATTACTTATACACCCACTTTGTAGCTTATTTGATTGTACAGACAACTTAAAGTTGTTGTACATGTAGGTGTATTCAGTAATTTTGAATCCAACACATTTTAACTATATCCATACTCATCCTTCTGTTGCTTTATATCCATCAGTGCTGCAATGCTCTGCTTCTACTCGTATGTCGTCATATCTGGAGGTAATCCTCCACCTAAGAAATCCAAGGCAGAGTCTTTGTAGGCTTTCAATTGCATCAATTGGAAACATGTGATCTTTTGGTAATGGAGGTTACGTTTACACGGGCGTTAAGTCGACAAAAAGTTCGCCCCGAAAAAAGAGTCTACAATCAGAAACCTGCATTCAATTCCTGGTTGACGTGTTATACTGTTATGTGTTATGTAAGAAATCTGGATTGATCTGAATATATTGTTATGATTCGATGTTAATTTTTCTCAGTAATCCCATTGTTGTCTTGTTGAGACATTTTTTCTAATCATCAAGTTTTTAAAATTTGTTGAGAATTGAAAATTTACATTATATGTGTATGTTAAATTTGGGTTTGCCCTGATGCCTGCAAAATTTATAAATTTTCTTAAATTATGAATAATTAATGGTTAAATATTAATTATATAGTACTTGTTAATTATAATTTCAATATTTATAAGAAATTCATTTGTCAAATTTAAAGGTTAAAATAATTAAAAATAATTTATCTTGTCTTATTTATTTCATCAGAAAATTCCATAGTTCTAGCACCTCATTAACCATTTATGTTTAATTTTTCACCTCGAATCCCTAAATTGATATATTTTTTTTTTCGTTTTGTATAAAAAAAAAGAACTCTCTCTTTTATAAACTCTGTTTTTATCTTGAACTATTACACTTTATTTATCTCTAGATCCTACTCCAATGGCATACTCCTTTCTAAAATTATGGTCTCAATTGATAATTTATACAGATTAATATTTTAAATTTTAGTTACTATAAATTTTTAAATATATTTTTATTTAAATAATTTTAAAATTAAAAAAAACTATATTCTTTCCTACATGAAAAGTCTCTAAATTATTTGAGTTGATTGTTGAACTTTTTGTGTATAGCTGTAATACTCCTGGAGTCTTGATATCCAGGAGATTTTCTTTGAATCAATATGGAGTATCTTTTTTACTAATTAACACAAAAAAAAAGAATATGAAAATAATTTAATCGTGTTCGATTGGTTCAAACTCAGTTATACTGATCCCAAACAATTTCAAATTTGTTCAGCTGAGCTCAATTATTTCCCCCACTAATATTTTTCATAACACACGCCTCATACAAGAAAATAAAAGCAATGCAATGCAATGCAAACCACCATTATATGAAAAGGACATGCCCTCCTAATTTAAAATTATTTATTTTTGTATCACGAAATACTTTTTAAAATTGGGGTTTAGGTCTTCGTCAAAAAAAAAATTGGGGTTGAGGTCATTTTACATCAAATATCTTATACTCCACTCCCTCTCCAACTTTGACAAAAAAAAAATATTTTGACACGTGATTATTATATTTAAAAAAAATAAAAATTTGGAGTTTGAAGTTTTAGCGTGATTTGACGGGAGATAAGAAATACTCCCTCCGTCCAATTTCATTATTCCCACTTTTCTTTTTTGGTTGTCCAATTTTATTATGTCCATACCCTTTTTGGAAACAATACTATTTATACTACATTACTACTTTATCTTCACTCTCCTACCAACACTTATTTACCCACTTTTGTCATTCACTTTATTCATAAACAATTATTTATTTACAAATTGACCCCACAATACCCCATCGTACCCTCAACTTATCTACTTTATGAATAAACTAATTAATATTCATTAAAATTCGTGCCCAAAGAAGTGGACATAATAAAATTGGACGGATGGAATATATGGGAGAACAAGACTTCCAAAACACAAGTATATATTGTAGGATAGTACAGTGAGACATGAAGTGATACACGTGGCAATGTCCGAAGCTATCGTTGCGAGGCCCCCCCACCGGCCACTGGACCTCACTTACAGTTGGGCTTGTGACGAGTTTAGTGGTCATAATTAATATGGCCCATTAACCACTAACGGGCCTCAACTACTTCTACTCTGGTCCACTCATCTTTTCAAATGTCCCTTCATGCTGTCCTACCCTTACTTCTATTTTTATTATTTTACTAGTTCGAGACTCGTGTAAATAATTACTCGAGATTATAAAAAAGAATAATTTAAATAGAAATTTAAAAGTTAAAAAAAAATGTAAAAAAAAGAAGTTAGAGGATTGAGAAAATTGAGTAAACTGCAAGAAAGAGGAAAGAGAAAAATATTTAAAAAAATAAATTAAAATTATAGAATTTTTAAGAGATTGTAAAACGGAATAAGATTAAGAATTAGTATATAAGAGAGATTTATAAATAAAATAGATATAAATAAAACAAGGTCGTCGTAGAGTATAATTTTCAAAAAGAAAATAAACACACTTCATATAAAAAAAACTCAATAAGAAAAATAAACATAATTTATATGAATGAATTAATGTAGTATTATACAACATGATAAAAATTCTATGAATTTAATTGACGAAAATTTTATGGTAAACTTGATATTACTGTTTTGTTATATAAAATATTACTCCGTATTATTTAGTATACATAGTGATTTTGAAAATATCTAACATTATTTATATAAGACATGATATTTTGTAGCTAAAGATGACAGTTTAAAGAAGATAAATTTTACAAATAAAAAAATTAATTTGTATGTGCAATATTGCACGAGCAATACTAGTACTCTTCCAAGAGAAAAACTGGTGGATTGAAATTAGATCAAATAAATCCTTTTTAAAAAATCATGTTTAGGTAAAAAAAAAATGTGTGTTTATGTAAGAAAAAATATGTATACATATTTGCAATTACATTAACACGTTATTACCCTCCTAGTATCATTTAAAACAGTAATTACAAAATTTTACATGAATAACTTTTGACTTAAAATGTGGCCTAGATAGATAAGCCAGCTAGACCCAATGCAATAATGTACGTGTAAATTAAATCACATTATAGTACGAATTTTATGTAATGATGTTGATCGATAAAATATAGAATTTGTGACATATATATATCACTACTTAACGCACCAACTCAAACACTTTTTAATTAGAGGTATGGCTCTCTTTTTGTAATTTATATTGCATGTTATTATCAACACGTACAAATAATGAGTATATATTACCGAAAGTAATATTTTAAAATATTTGTACACTTATTCAAATTAAACGACACAATGTATGATATAATACCAAATTAAACAAACAAATAATTAAAATGTATGGAATATGGATGGAGATTGACCAATTAATTAATTTGTTGCTAAATATCTTAAGTTGTCGATCGTACCTGGAAATGGAGTTTCACTGTTGAACTTTAGGGTGTCAAGTCATGTTCCTCACTCATCTTTTCGTGGTCAAGAAAAAACCAGAAATAAATAAATTTAAATATATTGATTTAATTTGGCAGCTCCACCGTACCAGCTTTAAATTATATACACATGCAGTCTTGTGAATTCTATACTTAGTCGTGATTAATTGTCGAATATAGTATTAAAATAAAAATTTTGTTGTATATTAATATCTCGTTATTTCATATATATTCTTTGATAATGACGTAAAATCACATAAATTCAAGAGTTTGGAGAGAGAGATTTATAGGGAGATAGTGACTGTAATTCTCATGACACACAAGTCAATAAGTTTGCATCTAAAACCTAATGCATTGTAAAGCGCGTGCTAAGAAAACGACTCTTCAAATGCATTTTACAAAAAAGTCGCATTTTCGTCAAGCGTGCTATAAAAGCCAATTTCTAAGGCTCTTTTATGCGATGCATTTTTAGCTTAATTATATGAATATAATTTCCAATACTAAGTCCCTACCTAGTGGATTACCCACTACTTTTAGCTTAATTATATGAATCACTCCTTCCAAATTTGATGTGAATAACTGATTAGATGTGTCATTTATTAAAATTAAAAAAAAAAAAAACCCTTCAATTAATTATAAATTCACAACTTCCAAACAATAATATTAATTATTCAGCTGAAAATTTATGTATATTTTATGATCTACAAAGTACAAACAATGTAAACCAGCAATGCATGCATTCCGACATGGGAAGTGTACGTATACACAATTTACATTGAAATATGCAAGGGCGGAGGTATGTAGTGGCTAAAGTGGGCTATAGCCCACCCTTATTTTTTAAAAACTTTTTTTTTATTATATATATTACATTTTAAAAAAAAAAAACTTTCAACATGGTGCACTCCCACATAAATAGAAGAGATACTCAATCACTAATTCATATTTATATCTGTTAAACTAATTTTAAAATATACATATTTAACTTTTTATATAATTTATAAATAATTTTATTTAAATAACAAACCCTAAATTAAATCCTTCAATTTCAAACTAATTACTTTCAAATAGATTTAATTAGTGTCTTTAACAATGCAATAGATAATTAGTTGGCTGAAATTAATAGTTGATTCAAAAATGTTACTCTGTACAATGAAACTTTTTAATCTTAGTAATTCTTTAGATCCCAATAACACCAACTTTAGGTTGTTTAATGATTTTTTTTTATGATTTTGCCAACAAATTTTATTTTGAAAATCAATCAAAATCTAAATATCACTTTATGGGTGAATTTTATCGGATAAAAAATTGTAGGGTTCAACTTATGTAAATAATTTTTTTTTTTTGTACTAATATTTTTTTCTGGCTCCGCCCTTGAAAATATGCATATATATATCTTAATCTAAAGAGCAAACTATATTATAGTTTAAATATATACGAAACAAATTACTTAGAAAAACTCTCTCTCTCTCTATATATATATATAGAGAGAAAATTTCATTTTACGTCCCGTAACTTAGGTCTAATCCAGAATATATCCTTTAAGTTTTCATATTTTCAATTTACGTCCTAGGTTGTCCAATTTACATCCTTTACGGTCCAATTTACGTCCTTTCCACCGAAAAATTGAAAATCCGGTCAAATTGTCCAATTTACATCCTTTATGTTTCAAAATTATAAATTAATAATTAAAAAATACTGAAAATTAAAAAATCTCATTAAAAATCTAAAAATCTCATTAAAAACTTATATATAGTGTAAAATAAATATAAAAAATCTAAAAAATTTATAAATTTTACATTCAAAAAATCTGAAAATATGTAATTTTTTTTTTCTAAAAACTCATAAAAATAAAAAAAATCTATAATTTCTACAATTCAAGAAATCTGAAAAATGTGTAAATTAAAAAAAAAAATTCTAAAAACTCATAAAAATAAAAATATCTATAAATTAAAATTTTAAAGATGTTTAAAATAAAAAATTCCACAATTTTAAAAATATCGTGAAAATGAATTTGGGACGGTTCCAAAATTGATAAACATGTGGAACTTCCACTCAACCTCGACGATGACTTGGAAAATCTCGTGGGACCCAAAATTTTTTGGAGTTCGAGCAAAAATTTAATGGTAGACGAGTTTGAATCAAGTCTGAAATTTAATAAAATGTTAATAATTTTTATTATTCTTATTAGATTTTTAGAATTAGTAATTTTTTATCTACGCATTTTTTATAAAAAATTAATGAGATTTTTAGAGTTTATAGAAATTTTAATGAGATTTTGAATTTCTTAATTTATAAATTACACCTATTCCATTCTTTGAATTGTAGAATTTTTTATTTTTTGTATTTTCAAAATTTTAGAATTTTTTTATTTTTATTTTACACATTTTATAATTTGTAATGATATTTTCGAAATTTTAGTGATATATTTTGAATTTTATTTTACACATTTTTTTTTTAATTTTAATGAGATTTTTTGTTTTTAATGATACTTTTATAGATTTTTTATATCTTTAATGGGATTTTTAGAAAATTTTAATTAATAAATTTTAATTTTCAAACTTAAAGGACGTAAATTGGACTATTTGGCCGGAATCCCAATTTATTCTTCACATTCCGGTGGGTTTTAAAATTTTCCGGCGGAAAGGACGTAAATTGGACAAAAAAGGACGTAAATCGAAAAAGTAAAAACTTAAAGGATATATATTGGATTAGGCCTAAGTTACAGGACGTAAAATGAAATTTTCTCTATATATATATATATATGTAAATCTTGAAGTATTATACAAGTATTGTAATACTTTTTTTTTTTTTTTTTTTTTTAGGGTATGTATTGTAAGTTGTAACTTAGCTAATATAATGCTCAAGTATCTAGGTTGCTTGTGGAACTACCGACATAAAATATCTTAATTTATAACTCTCATTTTTAAATTGTCTATTCAATTTTATAATTCTCATTTTCTAAAAATGAAATATTACTCACACACATTTAGTATATTACTATATTTTCACTTTATCTTCACCCTTAAACCGGGTCGGAGAAGTTAAAAAAATGTACTTTAAATTTGGGGTAGGTCACTATCACTAGCTAGCTAGGTAGCCATGTGAAATTGAAGCATTAAGCTTGAATTGTTGGACAATTTTTCTCAAGTCCTATTGGACATGCACTAGTTATTAATTTGAAGAGTCTATTCTGCAGATGCCCTATGTACTTCTTAATAATAATGTGCAATATTTCTTCATCAAAGATCCACTCAAATAACAGGGACAAATATATATATACAAAGTTTGAAATTAATTCATTTAAATGAAGTGCAAGCAAGTGTGTAACAATATTCTCAGACACACACACGTGAACATGCACACACAACCAGATATTCAATGTGGGATACAAACACTTTTTAAGGGTTCAATCACAATGCCCTTAAGTCCTTAATAACAAGGACACTAGCTACCTTATGTATATACCTATCTAGATTCCCAAGTTGCAATGCAATGCAATTATTTTAACGACAAAATGCTTCCATTATAGTTTTTCTAGAATAACAGTGAAATTACGTTTAACGACATGTCCAGTACGTCATTAATAATTTTTATCTAGAAAAACTATAGTAACGCGATTTTTATTATTAAATGTCAGTTTCTTATAGTTCATGAATGATCTATCGATTTTCGGAAGGCCATGAATTCAATTCCTGCTTGTTTCATAAGATTTTTACGGCTGGATTCCAAATTTATAAAATTATAGTGCTAAGTAATTCAATTTCATTTTTCTCATTTTTAAAAAAAAAAAATTACTCCAATATTTTATCTCACTTTTCAAAATTTATAAGTAGACTTCACAATACTTCATCAAATCCTAGCTTATTTATTTATATTCAAATTAATTAATATTAATTAAAACGTGTACTAAAAATGAATTTAAACGAAAGGAGTTGATACAAGTTATGTCTGCATTCAAATTTACTTAATTAGAGGTTCATTTATCTTTCAAATTAGTGTAACAAAAGTGGAGAATTAGAATGAATATAAGGCACTAGTAGATAGCTAGCTATATATCTATAGCTTAAATAATAAGTAGACCACTTGGGTAGTTTCTTTGACTAATTTGTTATGCAAGCATATAGGACAGTTGCATGCACATGGGCCGGGTGACGTACAACAATTGATGCATGGGCCTCATTTTTCTTCACTCACAAGTCCATCACAATAATTTTCAGTTTAATTAGGTATTTATATAAACAATAATTTGAACCTTGCTATAGCTAGCTACCTAGGGTTCATGAGTTTTCAAATATATTTTTACCATTTCTCATTCATTGGTAACTCGATGGACTTGAAACTTAGAAATGTGCTCCTTTTTAAGGATCAGTTCATACAGAGTGTAAAACTCTGACTTTAAACGAAGTTTTCGTAAATGAATGGTGAGATTGGTCTCTTAAATTAGTCGATCATTAAACCGAATATCGAGACCTTAAAAAAAACATATTAATTGTTGGCGAAAATGTATGTTACACTAAAATACGCCTTGATGATTTTGCGATAAAAAATCGTCGTAAATCAAGACGTTTTTCGTAGTGTTTCCGGGATTTTTTTTTTTCTTACTATTATTGCAAAATTAAATTACTCTTGCGTTTCATCATCCCACTAAAACATCCAATGCATCAAAGTACTGTTTCTAAATGCTTGGACGACAAATTAAATCATGCTCATGATGACTGATAAAAGCACAAAAATGATGAGATTTAGTAATTAATGCCCCAAATTAAAAAAAAAAAAAAAAGATAACTCTTCGATTTCATTAAAAGGCAAATTTTAAGGCACTGCACTAAAAACTGCATATTTAAAAAATACTAAAATAAATTAAAGGAGGCTCTTTTCGGAGACAGACAGCACAAATTGAAAATGTTGACAAATTGTTAATTTTATTATGATTAATGTTGTAAAGTTAGCAAGACAATTATAGCACTTACGATTATAATTAAATTTAGAATAGAATGTAAACATTATGGGAGACATTATATATAGCAATTATGGTAATGTTACTAGGTTTATAGAATCCTCAAACCCTAATTAATAATATATGAAACGAACAACTCGTGTGTACCCACTAATTAATCTTCCCCACCTACCTAAATATGGAAATCAGCTCAATTTTTTTTGGATCGGAAGTATTAGTTAGAGTAGTTGTTTTCTTCACATCAAGTACTGCAAAGTCGATGATAAAGCTAGTCTCATATTATAGTCTAATTAATCTACGAACGCTCTGGCTAATTGAGCAACGAATACGGAATTGAATCCTCTCATGTACAAAATGATATTTTTCTAACCATTGGATCTGATTCAACCAAACACAAATCATTAGACTTTATTTTTACAACCTTAAATTGAATCAAATCCAAGGGTCAGAAAAATTCATTAAACCTTCTTGTACAGATAGTACGTGATTCAATATTTATGCATGAACATTTTTTACACTCTTATAATTAAGATGCATTAATCATAAAGTCTAAGTATGCACTCGAGTGCATGTTGTGCACCCTAGTCCATGTTGTATTTTTCAGTTTTACTGACTTACACTTTTTGGTAAATGGTGTTGCACTTTTCAATTATTATACTAAAAATATTATTATACAGTTTAATAATTAAAAAGTGCAACACCATTTACCAAAAAGTGTAGATCAGTAAAACTGAAAAATGCAACATGGACTAGGGTGTACAACATGCACTCGAGTGCATACTCACTACTATATATTTGGCCTTGGAGAGCTCTTCTAAAAGCTCTCCAAGGCCAAATATGTAGTAGTGACTAGACCAACCCTGCATTAATTTGTTTTATTTCTAGGCTCTTTTGTCGTTTTAAACCCAAAAATAGTAATCATTATAGTACGTAATTATGTAATCAACATTAAACTAATCTAGGGTTCTTTTTAAATCTCAACTTAATTATGACATTATTTTCTCTAGATTTCAAGTGGGATTTCCTTTTTTGCATGCAACTTTTCCAACACATAATTATTGTGTCACTAAACTACTTAAATTTTTTGTCCTTTTGTTTTAATCTTCTTTCTTGATCTCGATCACTATCACTATATATGCCTATTGTGTTAGCAATTGATTGTACTAGCTAGCTATATATTAAAAAATTAATATTTAATTAAATTGATTTTTATAAGAAAATGAAATATGTATAGATAAATGATGACAGTACTTTCAAGGTGACCAAGAAAATCAAATCAGCTCAATAAATATATGATCACAGTACTCTCAAATGTCACCAATAAAATAAAATCGATCAGTAGGAATCAAGTGCATGCTAAGATACTGTCTACTAAAATGGTATATATAAATAACATAAATGTGTGGCAAATAAAATCGGCCAAGTTAAAATTAAATGTACAAGGAAGAGATTTTTAAATTCCATATATAGCAAATTAATAGTATCTTGTTAGAGTACAAGAATCTGATTACATCATAATTGACGTCTTACATCCCAACCATAATATACAAGTACATTTTCAAGCAACAATATTAATTAATTTCAATTCAAGAATTAAAAAAAAAATGTATCACATGCTTTCGTTTGTATCCAAATGTGACGAGACAATTCAAAAATATTTGCCCTAATCCATCTTCCACTCATGGAAATTATCAATTGATTTTTTAAAAAATTAGGAATGCAATACCTAAATTAAGCCAAAATAATAACTTTGATCAATTTCATATCATATGTCAAAATTAGCTTTTAATATATTTTCATAAATTGAAGTCTCAAATGAATCGAGTTACTACTCCTTCCTCGGTTTATGGATGAATCGAGCTAGCTACTAAATTAATAGTCATTTTTTAAAATTTACATTTATTGTGCTTGAAATTCTAAATTTTATCAATAAAGTTTATGATACTCCTATAAGGATTTGTTGAACATGTACTGATGTACAAAAACAATAATGACATACAAAACAAATACGAGTATATTAAATAAGAATATTTTAAACAATTACACACTTTTAAATTTTAATATAGAAATGACATTAATTTAGCACAAATTAAAAGCCCGTTTGAATGAGCTTATAAGTCTTTAAAACAGCTTACCAAGTTGTTTATGAGCTTATAAACTCTCTAAATTTGTTTGATTTAAAAATTTACAACTTAGCTCTAAAAAATACCCCAACTTGTTTTTCTAATATTTTAAGCTGCACCAAAATCATCCCCACCCACCACCACTCACAAGTCACACCACATCAACATTACCAAAAAAAAAAAAAAAAAAACAATTATTTTATATTAAAGTTAGAATTAAAAAATACTTATAAACTTTTAAAACAACTTATAAATAAAATGTTTAAAATTAGTTTAACTCAATTAGACTTAAGATTATGACTCGTGTGACCTTGTGTTCATGTAAACTTTTTATTGGATTCATCTAACGGTTTAAAAATATATTAAATTTTAAATAGTATCACTTTGTATGCACAAAAGAACTATTGTGAATTACAATACGCGTCATCTCATTTATCATCATTATATTAAGACGAAGGAGGTTGCAATACCAAATGTGGGGAATAACCTAGACCGTCGAACAAACAAATTATCAAATCAAATTAAGCATGTTAGAATATATTGTATCGCTCCACGTATAATGTGTTTATTTCTTTTTACACATATTTTAAAAAATATTGTTTATTTATAAAAGAATTACATAAAGTACAAATGAAATAAAATAAGAATGGCAGTGTATATTTTTTGAAAAATGAAATACACACTCTACCGTCTACAGTACGTACCCGTGGGTACGTAACTTTATGTGGACGGAGGGAGTACGTAGTATCGTGCCAAGTTCTAAGGAAGCAAGGCCAAGGCCCCTACCATGAACAAAACAGACCCATCAATCATGCCACACAAACCTTGTATTGTAGCTTCACTCGTCAATCAATTACTCTCCCAACTAAATAATTAATTAATGCACCAAATTCATCTCCACATTTCTGCTTGTACAAATTCCGACATAGCACTGGTTATGCGGAAAAATAAAAAAAATGTGCATTAATTCAAAATAACATATATTTGAACGGAAAATATGTCTTTTTTCACCATTTAGTTATTGTGTGAAACAGTCTTTCACAAGTTTTTGTGCAAGAATAATTTAATTAGTTACTTTTCAATAAAAGGTGACAAAAAGAACAAATATTAGGCAAGTTAGGTTGGCCAAACTTAAGACATTGCTAGAGAAGCTCTGACCTTCAAACTCACACATATATATGACTCATGTCCGAATCGACTTTTGTGAAAAACATGCACTGTATTATTTAGGAAGGTGTTGATACAAAATATCTTGGTGTATCTTTGTAAATATATTTTTCCTTATTTGTAATATCACATTGTTGTAACTTGCACCTAGTGACGGAGCTAGAAATTCTCGACATGGGGTCCGATTAACATTACTGAAAAAAATTTAAGGACATTTTTGCGAGTTTTAGTAAAAATTTAGACAATAATCTCAAATACACCATCAATCTATATTGTTGACTCTATTAAAAAAATTGGAGTATTAAGAAATAAATTTAAGAAGAAAATGCATTAAAAAAGAAAAGAAAATCATTCCTCCCAAATTTGTATGCAAGCATTCATTTTTTGTTCGTCCAAACTTAATATACATGTCTCAAAATAAAAATAATATTTTATTTATACACAATCAATTTATTTATAAGTGAACCCTGCAATACTCTGTAATACACTCAAATTCATGTAGTATTTTATATACAAACAATTAATATCCCTTAAAACTTAATCATGCATACAAATTATTACTATAATAATATATTAAATTATTTAAAATAAAAATTAATTATTACGGAGTATCATATAAAAAAATGGTGAGGGCCATTGGGCCCCTCGCGTTCTGAGTTCAAATCTCATTAAAAACAATTTCAACAATTGTCTACTCGTTAAGCCTTCACCACAAATGATAAGTAGAGTAAAAAATCCAACAAAAAAACTGCAAATAGCTGCTATAACACTGTGCTCACCTTTTAGTATTTCTCAAAATCTCATTCCACCTAGCATAGTACAACTACTATACAAAGCTGCAGTGTGCGACCGAGCAACCATAGTAGAACAGACCAAGCAAATCTAAAATCACAACATTTTTATATACTTACTTTTTAATTTGAGTCTTTCAGGTCATGTATTAGAAATGTCAAAATTGAGCCTATTTAAAAAAATTAAAAAAAATTGCCAATATGTCAAGGTTAAACCTAATAATCATATATCATGTCCAAGACTTCTTAATAAGTTTAGCAAAGATTTTGTTACTAGATATGACTAGTTATTAGTTTCAATTAAGAGGTGTGCAAACTCAATTAACAACTTTCAAAATAATTTTTTATTCAAAAAAATATGTAAGAGTATTTTCAAAATAAGTGATTTTGGTAGCAGTATGTTGGGTTCACAAACACGACCCAACTGAAGAGGCACACTATCCCCTGATTCGTCCTTGAAACAAATTCAAATACACATGTATGTAAGAGAGATTAGAGGTTTTTATACATTGAAAATATCTAAAAAAAATTCTAAGTACAAGAAACTGGTAGATGATTGCGAGTGATTAAATTAGTAGGGTCCATAAGGAGAAATAATAACATAACTGAGTGTCCATGTCCACCATCCGACAACTAGTGCATGTGTTACAACTTACAACATGTACACTACAGAATCATGACGCACAAACAAATGAAGTCATATAAGTCCCAAAGCTGTTCATTGGTCCACGTGTACTAATATATATTTGCTCAAAAAATAGCCCAAGAAAATGAAAAGTTTGTTGGAAAAATACATACCTAAATCTTCTTTTTCTTGTATATATATCTCCATTTAGAAGCTGAAATCTGGCCAAGCAATATCCTCAAACACCATATTATTATTCTCTTTCACATTGCCAAACAAACATGCCTTCTCTAGACTTCTTCAGGCAGAAAACCAGACCTCTTTTAGTGTTAATTTTCTTGCATTGTTTCATGATCAATACAGAGCACCTCTGTTCTAACCACCCTTTTTCGTCGCCCTCGTCCCCTCGAACTATTCACACAATCCTGCATTCATCTCTATCGAAGATGACATTTGATGGCAGCCTACGTTTCAACAACGTAGAATTTGCAGCAAATGATTTTGGCAACAGATACCATCTCATGCCGTCTGCAGTTCTATGCCCAAAATCAGTCTCCGATATTTCCTCCATTATAAAATATGTATTCGATTTAGGTCTAACTTCAGACCTTACCGTTGCTGCAAGAGGCCACGGCCACTCCCTCCAAGGCCAAGCGCAGGCGTACCAAGGCATCGTCATTGCTATGGAATCGCTTAAACTTCCAGAGATGAGTTTCCATGTTGGGGAGCACCCTTATGTGGATGTTTCGGCAGGCCAACTTTGGATTAATATTCTGCATGAGAGTCTTGAACTAGGTCTAACTCCGAAATCTTGGACCGATTATCTTCATCTGACAGTTGGTGGCACTTTATCGAATGCTGGAATCAGCGGACAAGCGTTCAGGCACGGGCCGCAGATCAACAATGTCTACCAACTAGAAGTTGTCACAGGTAATATAGATATCACATGCAGAATATATTTGAAAAGGTGCATTGTGCAAATGGTATTAGTTGTTTTACTAAAGAGTACTACTATTAGTTAGGTAGAAATGCACCGTACAACTGGTATACAACTGAATTATTGATGTGCAGGTAGGGGCGAAGTGGTAATTTGTTCGGAAGTGCAGAACACTGACCTCTTCCATGCCATACTTGGAGGACTAGGACAATTCGGAATTATCACCAAAGCCCGAATCGCCTTACAACCTGCCCCGAAAAAGGTGCTACAATTAGAAATCTCTAAACAGGATAAAGGATAACAAAAAATTGTAGTAACATGTATCTTTCTTACAGGTTAAATGGGTCAGAGCGCTTTATTCAGACTTCTCCACGTTCGCCCGCGACCAGGAGCATCTTGTATCGTCTACGAATTCATTTGATTATATAGAAGGCTTCGTCCTGATAAATAGAACCGGTTTACTGAACAACTGGAGGTCATCTTTCAATCCAAAAGACCCTGTCCAAGCAAATCAGTTCACTTCTGAAGGGAAGATTCTGTTTTGCCTAGAAGTTGCAAAGTACTATAATCCTGAAGATTTGGATCAGATTGATGAGGTAAGACTTTTCGACCTATTGTTTCTCTGAAACTGCTCGAGATATACTACTTACATCTTCGTCTCTGTCGTCTGTGCAGGAGATTGATACTCTATTGTCCGAACTGAACTACATCAGGTCCACCCTCTTCTCGTCTGAAGTTTCTTACGTCGATTTCCTCGACAGAGTGCACGTGTCTGAAATAAAACTCCGGGAAAAAGGTTTGTGGGACGTGCCACACCCGTGGCTAAATCTTCTCGTTCCAAGAAGCAAGATTCATGAGTTTGCCCAAGAAGTATTCGGTAACATCGTAAAAGATACCAGCAATGGTCCTGTCCTCATCTACCCTGTCAACAAATCGAGGTATTAATTAATCCTAGTATCAATCAATCGCTATTCGAGACAATATTGTTCATATTTCGATTTTCATTCAATAGGTGGAAATCTGGAACATCATTGATTACGCCTGAGGAAGATGTTTTCTACCTAGTTGCCTTCCTAACTTCAGCAATGCCATCTTCTACTGGACAAGACGGCCTCGAACATATTTTAAGACAAAACGACAGAATTTTGAGCTTTTGTGGGAAGCCCCATCTTGGAATCAAACAGTATTTACCTCATTACAGCACTCAAGAAGAGTGGAAAGCTCATTTTGGCGCTCGTTGGGAGGCTTTCTACAGAAGAAAACTGACGTATGACCCGTTGGGGATCCTAGCTCCTGGACAAGGAATATTCAGACGGGAAAAAGCCTTCGGGCTACAGTGACCATGAAGTTGAAACATCAGTTCATATTATAGCTGTAAGAATGTAGATGAAGCCACTCAGATGTACATAATCATCAAAATGAGTTTAAGATTCACTATTTCATTATTACTGTTCTGGTCTTAGAAACCTTGAAGTACACAGAATATTCGAAAATTAAGTTAACAAACAGATACTCTACATAAAGCAGTAAAAAGACATCAGATATCACCATCAAATTAATAATGGAAATGCATCACGACTGTATGCGAAAAACTGAAGGCAGAATTTGATTATTTTCAATATTGTACTACACTAGCTACAAAAACATGTAAATGCTAGAAGAAACATAGTTACTTGATAATTGGAATGAATTTGTAATAGCATCAAGCAGCAGCAGCCAAAACATAATTAATGGTGAAACCTCAATTTTCATATATAATGGATTAGCTAAACCTTTCAGCCAAATTTTCATGATACTTTTTTGCTGAAAAAGGCAGCAATTGAATCCTGTGTTTCAAAAGAAATTTTCTATGATTTCAATTTTTCCCCCTGTAAATTGCTCTTTCAAACTAAAAGAGTGGAAGTCTACAATTATACAGAACAATGGTGCATTTGTTTGGCTAGAATAAAAATGAACAACCAACACATTCTTAAGTTGATTTGGCCTTCATTAGCCTGAGTGATTACTGAAGACCAAAAAACAGTTCAATGCCCATATTAAAAAAATATCAGGCGGCAATCAGCATCAGATTTTTTTTTTCAGCTCAGTTAATATATGAACACAAATCCCTCAATAGATCATCTAAAAACTAATGAAACAAGGCGTTTTATTCACACATCTCCATGTTCGCCCACGGCCAGGAGCATTATGCATTGTCTACGAATTCATTTGATTATGTAGAAGGGTTCGTCCTTACTATTTGAGTATGCATAATATTCGAAAATTAAGTCCACAGACAGGTATATAGAAGCAAAAAAGACATCAGGTATCACCATCAAAATATCAAATTAACAATGGAAATGCATCAAGAGCATCCGAATATTGATGGCAGAAATTATCTGTATAACTGTGCTCAGACGAAATTATTCAAAATTGTACTACACTAGCCACAGTTACATCTAAGTTCTAAAAGAGACAGAGTTACTTGATAAAAAATTGTAATGGCAACTCATTCATTTTGTTTCAGCCGTCCAGCCAAGGCCCGGTCGATTGGTTTTTTCTTCACAATCTTCATAGTCTCGAGCATCACGAAGATTTGCCTCAAAATCAGTGAAATCACTAGCAACTGGAAGAAAACTACCTATATCATCTGTAGCTCCAAAACCTCCAGCCCGTATCACTTCATCAGAAGTGACGGAAGCTTCCATATTTACGGCTTCAAAGGCATCTTGAGAAGTGACGGAAGTTTCCATATTTACGGCTCCATATGTATCCTCTGGTTCTTCATAGGCCCGAACTTCATGAAGATGGCCCTCTAAATCAGTGAAACTGGTGGCAACTGGAACGATACTACCGATATCATCAGTTGCTCCAAAACCTCCAGCGCGAATGAGTTCATCAGCTGTAACGGAAACTTCCGAATTTACTTCTGCAAATGTGTTTGGAGGTGCTGGTGCCTCGTGTCGATGATCACCTTCAGATCTCCCGTGCTTTGTGCTGCTGTTATTCTTATCTGTTTGAGGGGAGAGTGAGACCGTTTAGAGAAGAAATATAGTCCAGCTACTCACTTTTCAGAATTTAAGTGGAAAATACAATTTTAGTGAAGCTTATGAAGGGGGTAGAAGAAGAAACAGTTTTAAAACGATAATTCTGCTTCTTTATTCTTATTTGTGACAGTAAATTCAAGAGTTTCAGCACCCTTATGTGGCTACAGCCAATCAGCTAAGCTATTGAAGCTCAGAATCCAGCAATGAATGGGAGAACATAATAAATACTACTAAAAGCTATGAATGTCCATTGTGCAAATAAGCAAAACCTCAAAATTCATGTATCGTTGATTAGCTAAACCTTTCATTATAATTTTCGGTGAAAAAGGTAACGACTGAATCCTGTGACTTCATGAGATCTTTTTAAGTTTCAAAAGAGGTGTTCTTTGATATCATCTTTTTTCCTGTAATATCGCTCTTTCAAACTAAAAGACTGGAAGTTAATAATTATGCACCGAAAGATAAATAATCAATGCATTCTTTCGTTGATTTCCCCTTCATTAGCCTAAGTGATTACTGAAAACCGAAAAAAAACATTCCAATGCTAATATCAAGTTAGGACTCTGTTTTCTCATGATATTGAAATCCAAATACAGGTAAACAAAAGACTAGCCACAAAACTTGAAGAACTATCTGCAGCACTCTAAACCTTCACAAATTTCAGAATCTTCGTACAAAAAATAAGAGAATTGTGAAATGAAATACAAAGAGAACGAATTACCTTCCCCATTTCTAAACGAGCCAAACTCCATGGCCGGTTGCAATTTAAGCTGTAGGTATATTTGGGTCTGGTAATATCACTTTAAGCACAAATTCCCAATCTGTGATGATAGAAAAATATCAAACTGCAAGACATTTTGATCCCTTAAAACATAATGAATTAGTTAGATCTCAGTTTATATATCAACACAAATCCCTCAAAAAAATCCCATATCCTATGAAGCAAATCATCTTAAATTTCTCAATTTCAAATACACAAGTAGGCAGCCCCCAGTTCTAAAAATCACAGAAGCTTGCAGTTGTTTCTCTCTCTCTCTCCTACCCATCTTTAAGATTGAAAGCCCTAATTCAATATCAAATCACACAGATTCAAGTTCAACTAAAAAAAAAATCTGCAAACACATACTACTACTAATCAAAACGATTAATAAAAAGCATTTACCAATCTACATAAGCATAAAACATGAGTGATATTCACCAGTAATGGAAAGAGTTGTTGAGATTTCTGAGCTTCACTGAGTGAGAAAAGTGGGTTGCGTTAGTGATACGGTATATTTTCATTTTAAATTTATTTATAATATATTATTATTTATTAAATTAATCGCCAATTTTATAAGTATTTTTTTTACTTAAATTTTATTACTCAGTGAATTTATTGCATAACTAAATATAATTAGATAAATAAGTAAATTTACAAGTTAAGTAGTGGTATAAAAAGGGAAAGTAACAGCAACGTTCAAATCAGTCCATTCAAATATAAACCCCCAAAAACCTAAACCCTTTCTTTGATTCATCACACCCTAATATAAAATTAGAAGAAGAAACACGAAACGCAACCAAATCGTTTGCTTTTTTCGTTTACCTTCCATTTCAAGCCAAGTAATCTGAAATCTTCCCGTGTTTTTGGTCCCAAACTCACCTCGATTTTGAAGAAACACGGAACCCTAATATATCCCGCCGGAATCGCACCTTTAAAAATGTCGCCGCCGGGCACTACCCCTCACTCCACTTTTGAAATCCCCAAACCCGATTGCCATTCATCGCATGCTTTTCAGTCTTCGGAAAGTTTTGATTTTTCAGTAGATTCGACTTATACTGCTGGATTGAAAACAGGTACTGAAAAATCGCACATTTCGAGTCGATCGAGGCCTAGGCTAATGAAGATGAGGAAGAGGCAAATGCCTACTTCTCGAGATGTAAAAACTGATTTGGGAATCAATGGGTTTAGTGGTGAGAATGCTGATAAATTGGGTAATGTTTTTGGGGTTAATAATCGAAACTCAGGATCGAGCGGGAGTGGTGATATGGCAGATTCAAATGGGAAAATGTATCAATTTGGTAGTGGATTAGTTTCTGGTGCTGGTTTGAATGATTCCTCTTTTGTTTCGGAATCAGGAAATGGGAAATCACTGTTTGGTTCTAGTATGAATAGCTCAACTAACAAGTCACAGTCCGAGTTTTCGTTTACCTTTAATAAAGGGAACTCAAGTTTTGATTTCCCTACGGTGAATCAGAATCAGAACTTCAGTGAGAAAGACACTGGAGGAAATTTGGGGCAATCAGAAGTTCATGAGTTCAAGGTATCTGATAATGATCAATTTGTGTTTGGTTCAAATAAATCTGGGTTGGGTTTGAATACAGGTGCGTTCGATAAATTTGGCAGTGCAAAGTTTGCATCTGGTGCTCTTAAAAATGCGTCTAGCACGATGGATTCAGTGATTGTGGACAGTAGTGAATCTGACAAAGTTTCTGGAAACACATTGGACACTTCGGGAGATTCTGATAAGGTCTGTAATCCTTGCTCTCAGTTCCCATTTAATTGTAGTGATAATAGTAACAACAATCATGTAAACTTTGTGTTTGAGGTTGATTTGGGAAAAAAATCAACAGGTAGAAATAGGGATATGCATGATTTTACAAATGGTGGGAAAGAAAATGCTCAGAATGGATTTCAGTCTCAAAATTCTTGTCCTAATGGTGTTTTTGTGTTTGGAGGGTTGAAAGGCAAGGGAGGTTTCACTAATTCTAATGGAAGTTCTAATCCTTTAAACGGGGTGAGTGAATTGAACAGGGGAAAGGCTGTTGATCTTGATTCTAAATTTCAAAGTACAGGTGATTCATTTGAGAAAGTCCCTGCTTTTAGCATCTCAAGTGACATGAATAAATTGAACATTGGTGATTCTGAAGTAGATGATAAGAAGTCGGGGATTTTCAGTGGTAGCTTCGCTGTAAATGCCAACAATGTGTTCGTGTTTAAAGGTGACCAGAAGAACTCTGATTTTGTGAAGGAGACTCCTCCAATTATGACCCAGAAGACACCAAAAGTTAGTTGCAATAACTCTCAATCAGAGAGAGCTTCGTCATCTTTTTTCCCATCAGCTGGAATAGGTGTGGAGCTAAATGGTGTTTTTTGTGAGGTGCCATCTATGAATAAAGGTGAGAATGACAGCATAAGATTTACAGGAAAATTGGGTGGATTAGACTCCTCAAATGCAGACTATAGCACTCCAAATATGAAATTCGATTTTTCAAACAGCAATTTATTCCCTTGCATAGGTAAGTTGGATAATACAAATCTTAGATCTCTGGGAGGCAAGAAATCAAAGAAGAAAACTGGAAAATTACGGCAAAGACCTGTTATCCAACATTTGTTTCCCCAGAATCATGTGTCTGGAGAAGGTTTCCAGCAAAATCACGAGTCTCCTGGTCATGGTTCACCCATGGATTTTTCTCCTTATCAAGATACGAGTACTGGAGTAAAAGAAAATTTTACTACAGGTGGGAATCATATTTCGGAGAACTGTGAACAGTCTCATGATGACATGAGCACTCCAAAAAATTCCCCGTCCTTAACTGCACAAGATGGCCTATCAGCACTAAAAACTCAATACAAGAAAAAGTATAAACTGAGAGTTCGTTCAAATCGGACAATCCAAACAAATGATACAAATGTGAAGCAAGAGCCTTCAGGGCCTGCAATTCATGAAGCATGTGAGCAGTGGCGCATAAGGTACTCTTGTGATGTAGTTTCTCTTTATTTCTGAGAGATGTCTGCATACAATCATTTATTATTTAAAATTATTTGAATTGTTTGATATTGTCCAGGGGAAACGAGGCTTATCACACGGGACAACTTTCTAAAGCAGAAGAATACTATTCAATGGGCATCAATTCAGCCCCACATATCAGCGCCATAGGATACTCCATGAAGCCACTTCTACTATGCTATAGCAACTGTGCTGCCACACGAATGTCACTTGGGAGGATGAGGGAAGCCATAGGAGATTGTACGAAAGCATCTGAACTTGACCCAGAATTTCTAAAAGCTACATTAAGGGCTGGAAAGTAATTACTTCCTCCTGTTATGTCTTTCTGTTTTGAGTTTTACTGTTCAATTTTATGGCAACATAAGGGTAGTGTCTCTCATTTAATTCGTAATGACAGGATGATTTTAATAATTTTGTAGTTGTTATCTGGTGTTGGGAGAAGTTGAAGATGCGATTAAATGCTACACTAAATGCTTGGGTGACGGAACCAGCATTTGCTTAGATAGGAGAGTTACAGTTGAGGCCGCTGATGGTCTGCACAAGGCAAAGGTGAAATTATAATTATTACAGTATTATTTTTATTTGAGTAAATTTATTGCAGAAAATGTTCCTATAGTTCTATCGGGTATAGTAGATTCAATTTGGGCAGCAGGGGCTTGATGCCAAGAGCTTGGTCTCTGTGAAATTCATCCTGAGCTTTTACCATGTACCTATAAGGGCGAATCAAATTGATAGCTAAAAGGATAATTAATCCATAACTTTTCGAGGAATCCTTCACCAATGGTTGTGAGTGAATTATTTGGATATCGTTTTCGACTTTGGTTCCTTGTGAGCCTAATGGGGAAAGTTTTAGGCTTATGTATGCTGTGTATCTTCTTTGCAAATACAAATTTTATCAGTCAGATTTTGGGAAAAGAGACTGATAAAAACATGTTAAAGTAAAGATTTATATGTAGTTTCTCATATATGTGCTTGGAGGATATATAGGTCTGAATTTTTTTTCTTTATTTCGGATTCAAGCGTAACTATTTAAAAGACCAAAGGCCTTCAAATGATAATCTCTTTAGAAGATTGTCTGTTTCTATTATTTTTCATTTGCATCTGATTGAAAATTTTGTCAGTCCTTGCACTTTGTATTGTTGTTAAACTTTTCTTGGACATTCCTGTTAGTCAGAATTTTATTGACAGTTTTAAGTTGAACAGAAAGTGGCTGAACAAATGCTTCAATCTGCCAATCTCTTGCAAAAAGGAACTGATGATGCAGCCAGCAGCTCTATGGGGATCATTGAGGAGGCTCTGTTGATAAGCCGTTTCTCAGAGAGATTGCTACAGATGAAAGGAGAAGCTCTGTACACGGTATGTGCCAACTAATGTCTCATATATTTGCAATAAATTAAGTTTAAGACGATATATACCTATCCAGTTTGAAACTGGTGAGAATTTCATGATATTATTATGTTATTGATACAGCTGCGGATGTATGATAAAGTGATTCAACTTTGTGAGCGAACTCTTGATGTTGCCCAAAAGAACCATAGTTCTGATAATCTCAATTGCAAAAGTTCTCATGTGAAGTTGTGGAGGTGGCACCTGCAGACCAAGTCCCTCTATCGTCTGGGAAAACTCGATACCGCTCTTGATTTGATTGTAAAACAAGAAAATTTCTCTTTCAGCTTCAAGTAAATTTCACTGTCCTTCAATTCGTAATTTTATCATCTTTGTAAATATTTCATGCGATATTGATTATAAATTTAATCATGTAGGTCTGGAGACGAGGCGCATGATTCCTCAATTGCCTTAGCAGCCAATATACGTGAACTCTTATCCCTAAAAGTACGTTATATGTTGATTTTTTTTGTTTGGTAAATAGTACGATTCATTACCTGTTAGTTATGATATTTGGAATCTATACAATGTAGATTCTGGTTTCGTAAACTTTTCTGTTACAAGCATGCAGATAGTTTATTTAAAACAAACCAATGGATTTTTCTTTCTTTTTGCCCATTACAGAAATCAGGAAATGAAGCCTTTAGTTCTGGAAGGTATACAGAAGCTATAGAGAATTATACTTCTGCCATATCAAAAAGTTTTGAATCACGTGGTTTCATGGCTATATGCTTCTGCAATCGTGCTGCTGCATACCAATCACTCAGCCAAATTATTGATGCCATTTCAGATTGTAGTATAGCCATCGCTCTGGATGAGAATTACTTAAAGGTTGGTTACAAATTTAAAGTTAGTTATGATATTGAGGATGTTATCATTTAAAATGTAGCGTTTCTTTATGTCACTACTCTTATACAGTTGGTAAATTTTTTGAATGATGGCTTAGAGAATCTTGATGAATGTTTACAATTTTAAAGAGGACGAAGTAAACGAAATAGTTAAGAGCATGTATTTTAAATAAATCTGAAGCTGTACCCCTGCTCATTAGTCAGTACGCCATGTTGCTATTGTGGACGAATATACACTGACAAAACTTTGTCTTCTGATGTTTTTGTTTGTTAACCAAATTCTTATTTCCTTTCTGCGTAGGCAATTTCAAGAAGGGCTACTTTACATGAAATGATCAGAGATTATAAGCAAGCAATCTATGATCTTCAGAAAATGGTCTCTCTTCTTGAAAGCCAATCACAAATAAAAAACCAACCTAGATCAAGTGGAGGCAGTGTGAGAGACTTAAGAAAAGCTCGCCGTCGTCTTTCCTTAGCTGAAGAAAAGGCTAAAATGGAAATCTCGCTGGATCTTTACCTCATTTTGTAAGTCCAATCGTCATATTTATTTCATCACCTTGTACTTTTCCATCATGACCTTGAAAATTTGTATCACTTTCATGAAAATCAATGTGCTCAGGGGTTATCATGTTTTGCTATTATTGAAACTACTGCAACGGATAACATGCTGAAGCTTGAATTCATGTTTGATTTTGATGGTCAGGGGAATTAAGGCATCCGATACTGAATCTGAGATTAAGAAGGCATATCGAAAGGCAGCTCTCAGACACCATCCAGACAAGGTCTCAAGCATATTCTCTTACTCTCAGTTCTGATATTATTGGATACTCTTGTTCTGATACTCTCAGTTTATTTTATGGTGGTGTAGGCTGGTCAGGTCTTGGCAAGGAACGATGTTACCGATGATGGGACATTGCGGAAAGAATTTGGTGAGAAAATTCACACGGATGCTGACAGGCTGTTCAAAGTTATCGGGGAGGCTTATGCTGTACTTTCAGATCCTTCCAAGGTAAAACTAATCTTAACATCAGAGTTTGTAGTCCTTACATGCCTCGATTTTTAAGATAAAAAACATTCCTTTTCGTCCTTACTGCAACTTATAAAATGGTCTCGTTGCAGAGGTCAAAGTATGATGATGAAGAGGAGATGAGGAAAATCTACAGAGACAGCAACAGAAACAGTAGTTCAGAACATCCATCCACATCTTACGCTTCTCCATTTGAAAGAGGAAGTCCGTATGGAAGACAAAGTGGTTATAGTAGTACTTCTAATACTAGGCGATATTGGTACGAAGCAAGATCTTACAGCAATTCACGTTGGTAGTTCGAGGCTACGCATTCATTCATACTTGTGAATACATGATGCTGGATGGACATTGATTCAGATTATATTAAACAATCAACGGGAGAAAAATTGGGCAGCCGCAGATGAATGCTGACGAAGAGGATGGCAGATGTAGGCAAGTGCTCAATTTTACTGATTTTTTTTGTGCCCACTGGGTTGGGATAGTTATACTTCAGTTTTCGAACATGTTACAATTGATGATTGTAATTTGTTAGAATATATAGGCAATTAGATGGAAATTTTGGGAGTCGGTTTGTTATCATGATACAAAAGCTCAAATTTGTATGCATCATATTGGTGTGAAAGAAGATTGCCTAAATTATTTTATACTGTAATAAATTTAATTCCTCGATTCAGTTTCACACATGATTAAGAATTTGTGTTCCTATTGATTATTGATGGGTCATTAATTTAATTATACGAGTAATCTTGAAATTTCGACCAACCTTTTTAAGTTAATCAAAGTCATCTTACGTGTTCTAAGAATTGAAAAATAGGAGTACAAAATAATATTGTTAAGTCATCATAAGCTTTCTCATTTGTCTATTTCGAGTGCTTCAACTCAAGCTTCACGTTTTCTTAAATGACAAAATTAACATTTTTTCCACCTTTGATCATTTTTTCGTAATGTCCATGTCCATAAAGAAAGCTGATTAACGTTTGCTAAATTATATCCATGAATCCAACCAAATCACAAAAAACATGTATGGGGATTGATTGATTAACCTTTCATGTTATAAGCATTATTACACTGCCAATAATTTCAACGAATCTGGTAAAATTGGACTGGAATAGAATTAATCATTCATCAATAGACAATTAAACACCAACAGGTCAAAGGATACTCAATGTTTGCACTATTCTCATTCAATTACCAACAACAATCTAGGAACTGTTCCATTTATAAATAAAACAAAATCTTAACAAGATATAAAATGCGTCTGCAGTGAATCCAAAGTTAGCACAAATAAAACAAATCCGTAGTACAAAAGAACATTTTTCTTATTTGATCTATCGTGCAGCAGTCTGCGGTTGAGCATGTTCCAGAAGTTGGTTTACCAACTTATATGTACGGAGGGAGAAAGCTTTGGTGTGATCCACGAGCTGCTCATACCTGGAAAGGATAAGGAATTCCTCAGTACATATATAAGCGCAGAAAAAAGGCTGTAAAGAAAGACGGAAAGTTGAAACAGTTGTAATCTGAACATGATCTATGTTTGTCAAAAAACGTACACATTGGTATGGTTGGGTTCCATAATAATGGTTCCAGTCTCTGAATCAATCTTAGCTTCAAGCTTTGAGGTCCTTATGAGATTAACTATCCATCTTTCAGCCTCCTCGTAACTCAAATTCAGTTTCTCAGCTAGCACTCTGTAGGCAACATTGAAAGCAAACGATAAACAATGAATTAATATAATGTTCATATGATGCATATAAGACACAAATGGATGGGAGAAATCATGTAATTAAAATAATTTCAGGAACATACGCCATATCAATGCGCTGGTGGATGCGGCAGTAGGTCTCAAAGATGAAAAGGCGAGCATTTTCGAGAAATTCATCTCTTAGAGGCACTGAGGAGAAATTTCCATCTTCTACTCTCTTTCCAAGAAATGGATCATTCAATATAACCTGCACCAAGAGAGTACTTGTTATTTTGATGCTCAGGTAAGCATATACATTTTTTTTAAATGAATCACTTCAAGAGCTACTGAGGGCCAATTATAGTTAGGAAGCTTACTTCTTCACACTCTCTCATCTTTTTCTGTGCTCCATCAAAGTCATAGTTGACATATATACATGCCAAGAACTCAGTAATGGGATCTTCATAAGAGTACTGCTCTTGCTGAAGCACCTTAATAAATTCCTTAAATTGAGGCCTTCTCCTTTTGTTCACAATGAACGCAGTTGCCAGGTAGCGTAAAAGATGGGGAGCATTGGTTTGAATGGCATTCAGATACCTACAATAGGTTTTACACTTTAAATCAATAAAATGATAATCTTACTCAGTTGCACTGGTATGAACAAGATAAATGACCCTCTTGTCAAGGCACAAGGAAGAAAAAATAGGTTTAATAGAAAATTAAATCTAGAAATATACTTGTCCTGATTAAACAAGTCAATAATCTGTGTTCTCCCGTTGTCATTGTTAAAGAAGATGAATAGACTCCAATGCATTAGCCAAATTCTGCTTTGAACTTGGTTCATCGGCGAAGAGAAATTCTACAAAGGCAAATATTATTAAGTTAAATTTTGCTGCAGTGATCAAAGGAAGAGCGAAAACTAAAAAAAAATGTGCATCAAACAACCTTAGAGTCAATGATCTCCTTCAGTCGGTTAAGCTCCTCCAATGCAATATCCCAATTTTGCATCAATATCTCTGCAGCCAGCTTTCCCCATAATGCACTCAAACTCCTGTCACTGTTGGTGGATAAGGCACGGTACTGATACAAATAATCAGCAGCCCCAGAGTAGTTGCCACATTCAAATTGGAATTTGGCATACTGATAGAGTGCTTCTATCTGCTCAGGACCAATCTGAAACAGAATAGAACAAGTTTAATCAGTTTACTAATCCACAAGCAATATGTTAACAGCAATCTTCAAAATTATGGAGTTTATCTATTGTAGACCTTATCTAGCAACTAGCAAGCCTTGTAGCATACCTATAAATGCAAGTATGTTGCTAAACCTTCTAAAAGTAAAGATTTGGAAGAAGCTTAACCTGATAGCGTTCACTAAGCATCTGAAGATTGTACTGTTTGTCAGCCCTCAGTTCCTGAACTGCATTAGGATTCTGCAGAAAGGTAACCAACGGAGCTGCTCCATCTTCCAAAGACTTCAGCCTACCCACCACCTCAGCTCTCCTCTCAACCATGTCTAAGAAAAAAAGAAAACTCAGTTCAAGTTGTAAAATAGCATTCATCTTGAAAACACAAAAATAAAATATCAAAATATGCAAATAGGCATTCACAGGATAAGTAAACACCCAGTAATCCAATTCCCAATCATGACATTAATCTACAAATTTAAACAAGACTTAAGTTTAGATTAGGGGATATAGGGTAAAACATCAAGATAAAAAATCAACTAATTGTAACACATAAACAAGGGACTGCTCTCTTCAAACCCACATAAACAAGGGACTACTCTCTTCAAACCCAACAATTTCACGGCCAATTTTATGGGCATTATTCTTATAAAAATGTAAGAGACAAGATTTTTCGCATCTACGATGAAAAAATTAAAAACCCTACACTATATAATACCACAATACAATACATACCCTGTGGAACATCATCGGAGCGGTAGAGGGATTTGTGAATGTCCATGGCATAATCGACCATATTAGTGTGGTTTAGAAGCTCGATCTTCGCCTTGAGGATATCTCCCTCGGCATACAACTCCCTTTCTTGCAAGAATTCAAGCAAAGGGAAAACGAGATGTCTGTCAAGATGCGGTGCTATACGCGGTGTCAAATCGTACTTCGAAGCCATCTTTTCTTCGATTGGACGGGCGGTGTGAGACGGCGAGACTGCGCCTGATCGCTTTCGAGGTGTGAGACGGCGCCTGATTGCTCCAGAAGTTGTTTCTGTTTAGGTATTCTGAATATTTTATCTTTGAGTTGGGCTTATGGACTTGTGGACTTGGATCTTTTGAGTTGGGCCTTATGACTTGGATGGCCCTTAATCTTTGGACTGTATATGTTAATGCACTCTTCCTTAAAGTTTATTAAGGGTCTGACTATATGCACCTCCATTTCGGAAAGATGCACTCCCCCTTTCAGTTTTATTAATAAAATAAAAGATAAAAAACCTAAAATACCCTTCATTAATATACACTATGCTAGATGCACCCCACCTTCATTTCTTTCACCTTCCCCTAACACAAAACTTCCGGTCGCCGGCGACACCATTTCCGACGACCATCAACTCAAAAAAAAAAAAAAAATGGTCGACCATATACTCAAAAAAATCACAAATTTCTTTCAATTTTCGACCAACCAGTGTCGACCATATACACTCTCGTCGACAAATCGTTGTCGGCGGATAGGGGTGGGAATGGGCCAGGCTACCCGACAGGGGCCTACAGCTCGGCCTATTAAAGCTCGGCTCGGCTCGGCTCGTTTAATAAACAAGCCGGGCTCAAGCTTTTTTAGAAGCCTATTTAGCTAAATAGGCCGGGCTCAAACTTTTTCGTAAGCCTTTTAAGCCCAACAGGCCGGCCTATATAACTTCACACACACATATATATATATGTATATATTGTATATATTATAAGTATATATATACTTATATAATGTGTGATTTTCAAATAAATAAGAAATTTTAGTAACACTAGTTATATTTTTCTTTGTAATAGTTGAATTTCTTTTTGGAACATTCTATTACTTCCATTTCTTCATTTTGAGATTTAAAGAGTTAATTTTTATAATTTGATAATAATACTGTTATAGATTTTTTTTAAAAAAAATACGCTAATAAGATTAAGAGGCCTTTAAAAGGCTTTCGGGCCAGGTCTATTTATTAAAAAGGCCAGGCTTGAGCCTTTAAAAAAAGCCTATGACAGGCCATGGGCCAGGCTCGGGCCTAAAAAATATATAACAGACTAGGCTTTTTTTCTTAAAGCCTACCAAGGCCTGGCCCATTCCCACCCCTATCGGCGGAAATGTATATGGTCGAAACGTTTGGTCGAAAATTTTAAAAAAAACAATTTTTTTAAAATTCGACTATGTAAAGTCGACCAAATACACTCTCGTCGACAACAATTTATCGACGAAGGTGTATTTAATCGACCTTATATGGTCGAAAATTGAAAAAAAACTAACATTGGGAAAGGGGGGAAACCAGGTGGGGTGTATCGGCGTCGGGGGGAGGGGGTGACGGGCTCGGCGAGGGAGAGAGGAGGAGGGAGGGGACGGCCGCGACGGCCGCGCGCGGCCGCAATTTGTTTGTTTTTTTTTTTTTACAGGTGGTGGGGGGGCGACGGGCTCGGCGAGGGAGGGAGAAGGAGGGGGGAGGGAGGGGACGGCCGCGGCGGCCGCGATTTGTTTTTGTTTTTTTTGTTTTACAGGCGGTGGGGGGCGACGGGCTCGGCGAGGGAGGGGGGAGGAAGGGGACGGCCGCGCGCGGTCGCGATCTGTTTTTTTTTTTTACAGGCGAGGGAGGGAGGGGGTGGCGTCGCCGGTGACGGGTGGTGGAGGGGCAGGTCGCCGGCGGTGGTGGTGAGGGGTGGGGGAGAAGATGAAAGAAGAAATTGAGAAGGAAGAAGATGGAGGATTTGGGAGGTGTGGGTAGTAATAAGATTTTTATCAAGGAGGGGTATTTATGACATTTGAGGGGGGTGACCTAAAATTCGGGGAGTGCATCTCTCCGAAATGGAGGTGCATATAGTCAAACCCTTTTATTAATTAAATATTTATATAAAATATTTATTTTGTTTTTTTAATAAAATATAAATAGATAAATGCATTCTACCTAAAATTCAATCTAATTCTAACATTAACCCTAATTATAATTGGAGTGACCGTCTCTCCAATTAAAAAAAATATAAAACAAATTTAGAAAATATAAAATTTTATAAAATTAAAAAAAAAAAAACGAGAATCGGGACAATTACTTATGTTACCTATCAAACCAGGCCTTAATGGATTGGGACCAAAATAGCAACAAAACTTAACGGATTCTGTCACGGTATAATCAAATATTTGCACCCTCCTTTTTTTTTCTTTTTGTGAACATGAGGGTTGGTCTCTTCTTTTGGGCTTACTCAATAATAATTAAAATTTGAGGAAGTCTAATTTTTATTTTTATTTTGTTACTAATATAATTTCGACTGGATTGGTTTTTGATTGAAAGTCCAATTAAGGCCATATTCAAGTTATCTTTTATGCATTTTACTTGAGTTATCTTTTATGCCTTTTAGGAAGTAAAACTTAAAAAAAATAAAATAAATTTGAGTACTGTATAGAAAAAGTATAATTCATATACATATATATGAAGTATTGTTTAAGAATGTTGTGATTAGTTCTAGACATATATATATAGATATATATTTATTTAAATAAATACACTTGATCGATACAGGAATTAATAAAATGGAATAAAGTGATGTGTAAGGTAAAATAAAAGACGGGTATTATTAATAATTCATTAACTAAAGTAAAAGAGAGATTTGACTAAAAAGAAAGGAGATTTGACTAAAGGCAAAAGGGTTAGTATTGTGTGGAATATTGCATACATGCAATGCATCCCAATTAGGCAAGTCAAAACTCAAAACTCAAAAGTCAAATTAAGTCAATTTTAAAAAATTCGCGGGTCATAAGCCTGGATCCGGGTTGTCTAGAAAATTCGCGGGTTGCAAACAGGTGGTTTACTACATGACCAAAATATTGTTACTACAAGGCCAAAATATTACCACTACAAAACAAAAAATTTAATACTACATATCAAAACATTCTCACAAATTCATCAAAAAATTAAGTTTTTAGAATATTTTTGAACATGTAGTAATACACTTTTGACCTTGTCGTGATAAAATTTTGGTCTTATAGTAACATTGTTTTAGTTATTTAGTAGTCGAATAAGTCAAAATTATTTTAGTAATTTTACCAAAAAAAAAAAAGTGTCCAAAATATTTTTGGACCTGCACTAATACATTTTTTGACTTGTAGTGACAAAATTCAGGTCTTGTAGTAACATAGTTTTGATCATGTAGTAAGATAATATTTTTGAATGAAAATAAATATTTTAATTAAGGTTGACCCGCGTTGACCTGCGTTGACCCACGAATTTGACTTAATTTACCTTAATTAGTCAATATTGCATATAAGTTTTTGCCAAGGTAAAATAAAGGAGTGGTATTATTGTTTTCTTTTTTGAAGTGTGCAAAAAATGTTGATACGTTAATTAAGAAAAGTGTCCATAAAATTTTGGGATGGAGGGGGAGCATCGCTAGAGATGTTTATCCGGGTTGGGCTAATCGGGCCGACCCGTTTAACCCTGAAAAATGCAGGGTTAGGGTTCATGAATTATAGGCCCGTTTAAATCCGGGCTTTTTTTACCCGGACCGGTTAGCCCACAGGCTATACCGGACCAGCCCGCAGGTCTACAGGGCCAGCCCGCTAGCCCGAGTTGTTACCCTTTTTTTAAAAATAAATAACATGCAAACAAATTTTGGCCATTTGATTTTGGATCATAGCCATAACTATAAGCATTAAACAACTAATTACCATTCATTAGTCACTATTACTATTTTTTTATTAGATTATGATATCTGTTTAGATTTATTTAGCTATATTAAAAACTAATTAGTTCTAAAACTGTGTTTAAATTATACTTTTATTTTCTCATTTACTAATCATCAACTAATTATATATTTTTCTATTTTATTTTCTTGTTGTGCGTGACAATTGAGACCTTGAATTTTAAAAGAAAAAAAAATTATTGTAGCCTGTTAGTGGCCCGTTTAGCCCGTGGCCCGCTAGGATTAGAGTTAGGTCCCAACAATTATATGACCGTTAAGTATGAACCGATTAAGGCTCTAACAAGTTTAACCCGTAATCCTGTAGGGTTGGGGCCAGGACGATAGACATCTCTGTTTATGACATTACTCTTCATAGAACTGAACGAGTTGGTCATAAATAAATTGTCTATACTATATGAATACACAGTGAATTCCCTTTTTTTAACAAATGCCAAAAGTACGTGCGTTAAAAATGTACATTATTGAATAAATTGTTTTATTTTTGTCAGAATATTCTTAATAAATTGTACTCCATATGAATACAATGTGAATTCCCTTTTTTTAACAAATGCCAAAAGTGTTTTAAAAAAATGTGTACATTATTGAAACAATTATATGAATGGTCTGTATATATAAACATGCCATTCAAAAAATTTAAGTGCTCCACTACTTACTTTTGGACATCTATATATCTAAAACTAGTGTAAGATCGTTTTACATTGGTTAAAATAATTTTTTATAATATATTAATTAAAAAATAATATTAAAAATATGTATAGTAAAAGATAAAAAATAAAATGTTATAACAATATATAATGTGATTATATTTTCATTCATATTTTCTAAAAATTTCTGATTCTTATTTCACCAAAATTCAACTTTCTAAAATATAATGTGAGAATTATGTTTTAACACTTTGAAAAAAAATACTAATGATGCGGCCAAAATGTGTCGTCTTATAAGATAATGACACGTGAAATATACGAGTAATATTGATACATGTTATTCGTCTATTTATTCCTTTAATTATGTGATTAAGGCCCATACTATGATAAGTAGGGTCCATGTTAGTTGATACCCCGACTGTGGGCCATATTCTATGATCTTTTCTGGGCTCAGGACCTAACAAGAGGCCCATACCCAAGTCTTGCCCATGTTTATCTAGAACTGGGTCTAAGCACAACCATACAGAGCCGATCGAATCAGAGCCAAGAAGAATTCTTAGCTTGCCCCTGATTTATCGGAGCTGAATGGTCAGTAGAGAAGATCGTGGGATTGTTTCCCGCTAAGAGATAAGGTTTGACTAGGCCAGATGGGCCAGAGTAGTGGCATGGGTTATATGCCCACGAATGTTAGATGCACCCCCAACTTTTATTAATTAAATAGTTATTTTACCCTTTTAATAAAATATAACATTTCTCTAAAATTCAATCTAACCCTAATATTAACCCTAACCATAATTGGACAATCGTTGTCGCCTCAAATAAATTTAGAAATAAATAAAAAAATCGATAAATCTGAATAGATAAAAAACACTCTGATCGACACCGGCTTGTCAACTAAAAATACTTTGATTGATTTGTCAACCAAAAACACTTCGATCGATGAGATTTTATCGAAATAATTTTTTTAAAAAAAATTAAAATTTTCAACAATAAAGGCTCGAAAATAAACACTCTTGTCAATAAATTGTTGTCGACTATAGTGTTTATTGTCAACAAATTATTGTTGATTTTTTTTTTAAAAAAAAAAAGGGTATCTACATTAGGAAGCGATGGAGGCTGGTTGAATGGGGAGGAGGAGAAGGGGCAACGCTGAAAAACTTAGGGTGGGACGAAGGGGGCGGCCGCGCTGGGCAAAAGAAGGATAGGCGGCACAGCCGCTGGCTGTTTTTGTAGAGTAGAGAATTAAAAAAAAAAAAAAAAAAAAGAAGAAAAAGTAGGCGGCAATCGGATTGGGCGAAGGGCGACGGCGTCTAATTGAGAAAGAAGAAGGGTGGAGGAAGAATGAAGTGGAAAAGAAAGGAGAAAAATTGATTTTTTTTTGTGAAAATTAGAATTTTTTAAGTACATCAATCATAGAAAAAATTGATAAAAAGTGGTACAAGTATATTTGAGGAGAGTGCGTCTATCTTAATCTTACGTAGTAAGTATATTTTAAGGGTAGTAAGTATATTTTAAGGGAATGTATGTATTTTGGGGGTGCATCTTACATCAAAGAAAGGGCAAATAACCCACGAGAATTAAAAAAAAAATTAAACTAAAACTAATATCGATTAAAGTAGTAATAATGATTGAATACACACCTCACACATGACACAACACATGATTTAGTCCTTCATTTATTTTCTAACTCAATTACATCACTAATAGTATAATCTATAATATATTTTATTATAGTACTTCATTTTGACATACTCCCTCCGTTCAATTTTATTATGCCCACTTCTCCGGGCACGAGTTTTAATGAATATTGATTAGTTTATTGATAAAGTAAATAAGTTGAGGGTATGATGGGATATTGTGGGGTCCATTTATAAATAAATGATTGTTTATAAATAAAGTGAATGACAAAGTGAGTAAATGAGTGATGGCAGTAGGGTGAAGATAAAGTAGTATGAATAGTATTGTTTTTAAAAAGGGTATGGGCATAATAAAATTGGACAACCAAAAAAAGAAAGTGGGAATAATGAAATTGGACGGAGTGAGTATTATTTTTCCCTCAAGGACATTTATGTCTATTATTTTATTATGCATATTTTTTAATTAAAACACTTAAAAAAAAACTTATACTCCGTAGTAAAACAGAAGAGGTGAGACGTTAATTATTTTTTAATATATTACTCTCTCTGTTCAATTTTAAAATATCCACTTTTTTGGACACGATTTTTAATGAATACTAATTAATTTATTCATAAAGTAGATAATTTGAGAGTATGATGAGGTATTGTGGGGTCCATTTGTAAATAAATGATTGTTTATGAATAAAATGAATGACAAAGTGGGTAATAAGTGATGGTAGTATATTGGAGATAAAGTAATATGAATAGTATTATTTCAAAAAAGAGTATGGACATAATAAAATTGGACAACTAAAAACGAAAAGTGTGAACAATGAAATTGAACGGATGAAGTATATGTCAATAATTTATATAATGAAATAAAATGTGGAATAAAAAAAAAAAAAGGTTTCCTATTCTTTTTTAATTTGTCTTAACACACGCAAAATACATTTTAGGCACAAGAAATTTATATTTTTTTTATTTAATATAGGTAAATTTTAGAATTTTAGGCACAAGAAATTTATGTTTTTTTTATTTAATAATTAAATAATTGACTTAACGGATTGGGATCAAAACTGCAATAAAACCTAACGGATTATGTCACGGTGTGATCAAATTTGCACCTTTTTTTTTTGTGAATAGGACCAAAATCGTGAGGATGCATGACCGGTTGGATCGAAGGTGCAATTTTCTCGTCTTTTGGGCTTACTCAATAATTAAAATTTGTCAAATCTAATTTTGATTTCTTTTTTTTGGTTACAAATCTAATTTCGATTGGATTGGTGTATTTTTTTTTTTTTTTTTATCGAAATGCAAATTATCTTTTATGCATTTTAGCAAGAAAAACTACAAAAATTAAGGTTCGGAGTATTGCGTAGATAAGAGTATAATTCATATACATATACGAAGTATTGTGATTAGTTAAAATATGTATTACTTTACTTATACTGTTATACATCTATCTATATATATATATTTAAATAAATATATATTATTCATCGTATTACCCCTCATAAAATTGAGCCAATTGTTGGATGTAAAAAAGTAGTAACATATATAATGATCCAACACACACACGTATTCAGACATTGATTTAGTTTCTAAAACATTTACTACTAGTGTAGAACCCACGTTTTACGCGGAGTTGAAATAAATAAAATAATATATTTTAATTTATTAATTAATTAAAAAAAATTAAAATATGTATACATTTATAAGTTTATTATTCTGATGCAAAAAAAAAAAGTTTGTTATTCCATTAAAATAATTAAATATTGTAAAAAATAAATTACATACATAGAAACATTGAATGTTTAATGTTTGTAAGTTGTTTTTCTCTCGCTTCAGTGTCAAAATTGGCATAAAAAAATATTTAAATTTTAAAAAATAATTTGAATCTTAAATCGATTTTTTTTCTCTATTATAAAAATAAAAGAGAAATTTGAAACAATTTATATTGAACTTAAGTTATGATACAAAAGAGGTTGGCTTAGAATTCTGAAAATTCAGAAGAATTGTGACATGTGACACTACAAATGTTTACAACAAATATAATATAAAGATTATGAATGAGATTTTCAATTAAAAAATATCATTACTTGAATATGATTACTTTCAGCTATAATAATAGTTTATAATAATAGTTTAAGAATACTATTTAAAATAATTTTAGATAAGTTAAAAACTTATGATAGAGAAAAGTGTGATGTAACTTGCTCCTTCTTGACCTGAATTCTCAATATTTTAAATTATAATATTATTTTTATTTATTTTATAATAAATATATAATGAGAAATTTATATAACATTTATTTTAGAGAAAATTTTACAAATGGTTATGTAACTTTATCATTCGCAGAAGGTCATGTAACTTTTTACTTTATCAATTTTAGTTTTGTTTTTTTTTTTGTCTCAATTTTGGTCCTTTCAATCTCATTTTTTATCCTTCAAGTTCAATTTTAGTACTGTTTCAAGTTTAATTTCAAGTCATTTCAATTCAATTTCAGTCCAATTAACTGGAATATAACATATGCATTTCATTTGACAATTTTTTTTGACACATCATCCGCCACGTAAGCAGTTATGAATGGAAATATGAGTGATTTTTTTTTTTATGTTCCATATAATCAAATATTTATTTAAATTAAATTAATTAAAAAAAAGTGATATGGAATATTTAATTAAAAAAAAACTATTTCAATGAAACAAATTAAAACATAAAATTCAATTACATATTAATACTAAAATCATGCATATTTTAATATTTAATCTTTCATAATTGAAAATTATTTTTAAGTTGATCTCTTATGTATTTTTAGACTAATTAATTATTTGAGAGTTAGTAGATAAAATAACTGGCATGTCATATTCTTGTGTATTGATGATAGAGTTTAGACCCTAAATATATAAAATATATATTCTCAATATTAAATTAAAAAATAATTATAATTATTTAATACTCAAGGTTATAAAATTAATAAAAAAATCATATTAAATTAAATATCACTTTTATTTTCCTTCAAACTTCATATGTGTTACTCCCTCCGTCCCGTAATTATTTGCACACTTTCCTTAACGGGCGTCCCAATATTATTTGCACACTTCAAAAAAGGAAATAACTCACATAATTTTTATCCTTACAACATTCATCTAATTTCAAAAATGTCATTCTATTTGGGCTCACAATTTAACTCAATTTATAACTTTAGTCAAATCTCATTCACTTTAGTCAATAAATTACCATTAATACCCCTCTTTTATTCCACCATACACATCACTATATTCCATTTTCTTAATCTCCATGCTGGTCAAACCATGCACAAAATTCTAGGACGGAGGGAGTAAAAATGTGGGGAAAAAAAACAGTCACGTAAAATACATATGTTCTACTCCAATTAGTAGGACTTAAATTAGATTAAAATGACTGAAATTGGACTTTGAGGATCAAATTTGATAGTAAAATGACATATATTGAAATTATGAGGATCAGAGTTGAGACTAAAAAGACTAAATTTGATAAAGTAAAAAAGTTAAAGGATCTTTTGTGGATTTAGATAAAGTTACATGACCATTTATAAATTTATCTCATTTATTTTATTTAACAAATTATGGAAGTTATGTAACAAATTATGGAAATTTATAAATTTATCTTATTTATTTAACAAATTTATCTCATTTATAATAGAATTATGAAAATGTAAATAATTAAATTATGCAAAAATGATAAAGGGATTAATTGTTACGTTATGAATAGAAAATAACGAATAAATTAACTAAATTTCCATAAAAAAGGCTAAATATATATTCGAAATTTGCTTATAAAAAATGGTTTGAAATAGTCAATTTTGACATTAATGAAGTTATAGAACCACATAATTTTAGGATGTAATTAAATATTACTTATAAAATTATATATATTTATTTTTGTTAAACCATAATAATTTATAGTCATAAATAATGAAAAGTAAAATTAAAATTAATAGTTAAATATTCATTTGTTTTAATTAGTCTATTGACTAATAGACTAAGAAGTACTCCCTCATTTACATGATTACTTGTCCACTTTCTTTTTGGGATGTCTCAAAATTACTTGCACACTCTTAATATGGAAATACCCCACAAAATTAATAACCTTACAACATTATTTTATTTTCAATTTTGCCACCCCTTTTTTCCATACATTTCACTTTACACATCATTAAATCCACATCATCAAATTACCTAAAATACCCCTCCTTTATCTTACATCATCAACAACTAAATCCACTTTTTTTAAATAATGTGTCGGTCAAACTTTGCAAGTTATCCTGGGACGGAGGGAGTAGCTAATAAAGAATTAAACTATAATAATATATGTGCTTAGATAATATGAAGTAAAAAAATGTTTAATTGTCAATAATCATGATTTCTCCGGAATTAAGTTATGGTTGAATTAAATATTTGCAATGGAGAGATTATATGGTATACAATTAATCACTAATTAAAACAAACTTAAGTCAACCACAACATTAAAATAAATAAATTTAAATATATATAAAAATTAATAAATATTTTATTTTAAAAACATATTTGTACGCTTATAATATATTTGCAATGGATAGATTGCAGACATTGATTTAGTTTCTAAAACATTTACTATTAGAAAATTAATTACAGAAAATTACAAATTAAATTAAAAACTTGCCTAACATTAGCTACATTATAGGGTGAGTAATTGATAAATTCATAAGAAGTGAATATATCTTGATTCATATATAGCTTGGCCAAACCTAGTTGGTCAATAAGATAGAGTACGTATGGCATTATTGGATTAGAGTGTACGAATTAAGACTAAATCTAGATTTATCAATAAATTGAATGCCACAATTCCTTGTAAAAGAGAGAGTAATTACCTTCAAATCTTCAATTAGTCAAAGTAAAACGTCATAATCCCTCTCATTCATAATATAAGTCGTTTTGACATGTATGTTCTTTACAAATTATATGTCGTTTTACACTTTTCAATGTAAATTAATTGTATTTATTCTAGATCTACCCTTAAGAATTAGAGACGTCAAAACGGGTTGGGCCCGTTGGGCCAGCCCGCTCCGTCACTTAAAAGTTAAAACAGTGGGTTGGGCTAAGATTTTATAGGACCGCTAGGAGGCAGGCCCAGGCGGACCGACTCGTTTGGGCCGCGATCTTAGGCGGGCTGACCCGCCTTTTTTTTTTTTTTTTAAAAATATTTTATTTAATTAAAAAATATAAAAACAATATATTTTTGAATTTCTGTACTCATAATAATACCTTATTTTATACTAGTATATATAATATATGTATATTATTGTTTGTAATATATTATACAATTAATAATAACGGTATTTCTATTTAATTTTTTTGTTCTTAATTAATAACTACCGTAATTCTTCATATTAATTTCTATTATATACAATAGATTGAAAATAGACTGAAAATATACCTCTTTTGCATACTTTTGAAAAATCTGGAACCAAAATTGTGTAAAAAGTGGTATATTACTGTTCTTAATTATATATTATTGTAATTTTGTACGTTTTTTGATGAATTTAATAATTACTTTTGTAAAAAAAATTAAAAAAATTGGCCCTCCAAAACCCTCGGCCCCGTCCATTTTTGGGTTGGGTTGAGGTTTTGGCAGCCCACCTAATAAACGGGCTGTGTCATCATCCAAAATGACTTATATTTTAAATGGGAGGAAATGTAATTTATCCCTTCTATAATAAATTATGTTTAATATTTTATTTTTATACATAATTAAATTATGTTTTATAAAAAATTTACAGTCTTTTTTTCAACCTTATTCTCATTTTAACTTTAGATATAAACTACTCCTAATTTTCATACTATTACTTATATAGAAAAAGAAACTAATTAAAACATTATTTAAGTGAGTAATAAAAGTTACTCCCTCCCGTTCACTTAAAGTGTACTCATTTCTTTATTTGGGTTCAAAAAAATATGTTTATTTTATTTAAATAGTTCACTTTTAAATATTTTTTTCTACTATACTAACAAGATTGAGTATCTACCAAATATATTATTTACTCATTATTTTTAATACGTATATTCTTTATAATTAAAATATAATTTTAAAAAAAAAATATGTATAAAAAAAGTAATCACACTCTTGATGGACAGAGGGAATAATTAATTAATTAGACCTCAATATGAAATTTATAATTAAGCAATATTCACTTTCATCGATCAATGCATGTCACAAAAATGCTATAGTTAGGTTACAACAAAATAAAATGTATATTTTTACAAGAAATAACTACACTTATTGTTCAATGATACATATGTTCTTGTATTATGGTTCACAAACCGAACGAGATAATTAAATCATGTTAAACAAGTCTTGTTTAATGGGATCGATTAATGAAATGTATCAAATAAGATGATCTTGAATCATCGTTGCATCAATCACTTACTTTATCAATTTCAAGACTTTAAGTATTACTCCTCTGTTTAATAAAATTTATTGCATTTTAATTTAATTTAAATTTAATTTTTTTAACGTTTTTCCTATTTTTTCTATGAATCTTTATAAACTATCCTCTGTATATTTTTTCTATGTGTAATAGAGAAAAAGTCAAAGAAGAAAAAAATAATAAAAATATACTCCCTCCGTTTTTTATTAAGTGTCATTTTACCTTTTTTAATATTTTCAAAATAAGTGTCATTCTACACATTTTTCTTCAATTTTAACAATTTTACCCTTATACATTATACTCCCTCCATTTTCTTTACCTTGATTTAAGATTTTTCCCTTTTGAATATAGTATTGTAGCATAAATCATGGATAAACCTTAATTATTGTATACATGAATATCACCTACAATATTGGCCACATTCATTATTAAACATAAATTTAATATTAAAATTAGTTATCATTAAAGAAGGGTAAAATGGTCCATGATTATATATCTTGATTTGTTGAAAATTGTTAAAATGACACTTAATTAAAAGTGGAGGGTGTAAAAATTATATAGGAATAAATGTCATATACCTAGCTAGCTATTCACAAAGGACTAGTTCGGGGTTAATAGGGTCAATATTTACTTTAAATAAAGTGAAGATTGTTGGGTTTACAGGCTCAGTAGTTTTATTTAATTAATTAATTATTATTTTCTGCCGTTTTCTATATATATAAGTGTGTATTGTTGGGTTTTAACACAAGACAAGGCATAATAAATTAATAATAATAACTATTTACGTGAATTATTAGCGTTTCAAAGGGTTGGGATTATGGCCCTCAAAAACAATAATTTTATTCTCATTTTGCTTAGTTGCCTCTTATTTTCATCATTTTTCTTCACCGGTAATGCTAACTATCGTGGATTAGGTGAGTTAATTGTTTGTTTTTATTAAAAAAGGTTGGATCGGTCTAACACAATATTTTTTATAATTCCTTTAACTTATAAATTGCGGTGGAATTTCAACAGACGATAAAAATTCATATTCGTATATTATCGGAGCTCCGAATGGGCCACACAACTGGTCCAACTGGAACCCGAATTGGACCCGTTGCGGAGGAAGAAGTCAATCTCCAATCAATATTCCCAATTTAACTATTTCTTCAAATGGAGATTTAATTCGAAATTATAGGCCAGCTCCTGCTCAAATAAAAAATAGAGGCCATGATATTGAGGTAATTAGCTTCACCTTTATTTTTGCACATATTTTTAAATTAATTCTTTATTAAAAAAATTCAAAATTCAATATCTCTTTCTATTACTTATCTTTATCTAGACACGCGCAAAACCGAACCGCCAAATCGGCGAACCGGCCAAACCGCCGGTTACGGTTTAAAAACCGAACCGTAACCGTAAAATGGCGGTTCGGTTACGGTTCGGCATTTTGACAAACCGCAAACCGCCGGTTTGGCCGGTTTTGGCGGTTAACCGGCGGTTTCGCGGTTTATTATTAAAAAAAAAAAAATTTATTTTTTTTAATATACAATTCTTCTATTTTTAATGTATAAATTTAAGTTATATAATTTTTATTCAATTCTAGTAATGTATTTTCTAAAAAATGAGTTAAAACGAATAAAAAACGAGCGAAAACGGAGATAATATTAAAAAAAAAAAAAAAAAAAAAAAAAAAACCGCCAAACCGGCGGTTTTCAAACCGAACCGCCGGTTTGACCGTAACCGGCGGTTCGCGGTTTGGTAACGGTTCGCCGAAACCACAAACCGTAACCGCCGGCCGGCGGTTTTCAACCGTTGCTCATGTCTATCTTTATCTACATTTTATTTTTCCTATTTCTCTCCATTTCAACTATACTCACTTCACATTTTATACTACTCCGTAGTATATTTTTTAATATTTATGTAAAAAAAAAAAAAAGGAAAAACTTATGACGGGACGAAAGGAGTATAAATAACATACTGAGTATTTTGAATTCAGGTTGAGTGGACGGGAGATGCAGGAGGCATTGTAATAAATGGCACTGAATTTAAATTGGAGCAATGTCACTGGCACATTCCTTCTGAACATACAATCAACTGGAGAAGGTACGGTTTGGGTTTATTGATCCGATTTTTTGTTTTAAAATCTTACATCGATTTTACGAATTTAAATTGATTTAATCCTGCAGATTCTTTATGTTTTAATACGTTTTTGTTGGCATGCAGATTTGATATGGAGCTGCATATTGTTCATTATAGCGCTGAGAGGGATATTGCAGTTGTTGGCATCCTATACACATTAGGACCAGCTGATCCTTTCCTCACACAGGTAATTAAAAAAGAAAATGTTAATTTACTATAAAATCGTCACTCTCTCTTAATTTGCCATCATTATTAAATTAAAGAAATACAAAAGTTTATATAAAATATTAAAAAAAAAACTTATTAACATAAATTTAAACAATAAATCGCCACAAATTGCATCAAAGTTAATTGAAATATATTATTTCATTCTCAAATACTATGTCTTACTACAAGTTTAAAATATACTGCGAGGGTAGTAACAAAAACTTAATTTTTTTGAATAAATTTGTGGGTCAAAAATTTAAAGTAGTACAAATTGTCATTATAGTAACACATTTAGGTATTTTAGTAATACATTTTGATTTTGTAGTAGTAAAAATATTTATGACTTTATCACCTGCGAATTTGCCAAAAAAATGTGTGTTATTATCTTTGTGGTATATTGTTTGTCTTATAGACTATATAGTAAACCACTTATATTTTTTGGTAATACGGGTCCGAGCTTATGACCTGTACATTTTTTGAAAATATTTTCTATTTAGATATATTTTATGTATAAAATATTTAACGCAAACTAACATTATGAATTGTCTTTTATTATATTATTTTGAATAATAAATAAATAAATATATATACGTCACTACAAAAAACCATCCATATGGAGAGGGTTTTGGCGAGGGAAAAGCCCTCGCTAAACGATTTGGCGAGGGCAGAGGCGAGGGGCAGTCGTCGTCGCCTAAGTGCTCCTCGCTAATTATTTGGCGAGGGCGCCCTCGCCAAATCCCGAGGGCAGAATCGCACTCGCGAATTAGCGAGGGCATACCCACTCGCGAATTGGCGAGGGCGCGTGCCGTCGCCTTTTCCCGAGGGCAAATCCCCTCGCCAATACGCTGGATTTAAAAAAAAACAGACCTGGGTTTCGAACCCAGGTCTCTAAGGCCACTACCCTTACCCCTCACCACCAGGCCACCCTTTATTCATGCTTTTTCGCACCTGGGCGCGCGCATGGGGGGTCGAACTCGCGACCTCCCGAATTCTGAAGAGTTTATGCGCCCCCGTGTGCTAATTAGGCTAGGAGCTTTAGTCGTAATATTTCAAATGCATTATATATTTATCCCTTTTAATTTCTGTTTTTATTCTTTAACTCAATTAATTTAATAAATTACCAACTATATGTTATTAAGTAAATTAATTATATTAGCTCAATACTTAATTAATTTAACAAATCCCTCATTACTAAATTTAATAACTTATACTTATATATGTATTAATTAATATATACTAAATTTAATAATTTATACTTATGTATGTATTAACTAAAATTTATTCTTTTATTATTAATTAAGTCAATTAATTGAATAGATTACTAACTCAATTAATTTATATATTAGCTCAATACTTAATTAATTTTACAAAAGCCCTTCATTAGCTAAATTTAATAACTTATTAACTCAATTACCAACTATATGTTATTAAGTAAATTAATTATATTAGCTCAATACTTAATTAATTTAACAAATCCCTCATTACTAAATTTAATAACTTATACTTATATATGTATTAATTAATTCAATTTATTTAACAAATCCCTTCATTAATATATACTAAATTTAATAATTTATACTTATGTATGTATTAACTCAAATTTATTCTTTTATTATTAATTAAGTCAATTAATTGAATAGATTACTAACTCAATTAATTTATATATTAACTCAATACTTAATTAATTTAACAAAAGTCCTTCATTAGCTAAATTTAATAACTTATTAACTCAATTACCAACTATATGTTATTAACTCAATTTATTTAATAAATTACCAACTATATGGTATTAACTCAATTCATTTATATATTAGATCAATACTTAATTAATCACACACAAGCAATATGAATTAAAACCATATAAAATAAAACATTCTCTCGTACGTTCACTTCACTTCACTTCAATCTCTATACACGGGATGGTATTACGAATGACTTCCAATGAATTTATTTATTTTCAATTTTTTTAAAAATGGAACTATTGAAAATTGTCTACTTTCTTTTCCAATCTCCTTTTTCTAGTAATCTAGTTAACTTTTTATTCAAAAGTTTAACACTAGTCTAAAAATATAAAAATTATCTTTACAATGTTGTTACCATTTCAAAAGTTTGTAGAACTTGTGGCAAGGATCAAAATGTTCAAGACTTTTTACATGTACTCATCAACACCATTCATGTGAAATAAATTACATCTCCAATTATTTGATCAATCAAATTACTATTAATTTAATCAATAAAAACGCATAAATTTACCGTAGAAATGAACCCCTCGAAGTGTAGAACAAAAATATCTAAAAATTAGTCTCGATCGGTAGCTCCGGCAGCGGCGGTGGTGCGGTTGTACGCGAAATTGGGGAAGGAGGAGGGCTTTTTAAATGGGCTTTAGGCGAGGGCAATTACGAGGCCCCACCCCCTCGCCAATTAGCGAGTGGTGGACCGTCGCCAAATCCCGAGGGCCACAATGCACTCGCCAATGAGCGAGTGCAAAACACACCGTCGCCATATCCCTCGCCAATTGGCGAGTGCATCTGTTTCCACTCGCTAAATAGCGAGTGTGATTCCGCCCCTCGCCAATCCCCTCGTTATTTGTGCCCCTCGTTAAATCCCTCGCCAAATAGCAAGGGTAAAATACCCCTCGCCAATTCCCCTCGTTATTTGAGCAATTTTTTGTAGTGCGTGTGTCATGTGCATATGTGTATATAAGTTCACTTTTCATCAATTGTCGGAGTACTTTTCTTGTAAGGTTTAATTTGGTATAATCTCACTTTTTTTTGGCCGTGCGATTAATATTATTATTCTGACTAAATGTTGTACTACTTCATCTCTCTTTTGTACAGATTAATAGAATTATACCACTAATTATAATAATTTTTTTATTTATTATAAATCCAACTGCAGCTTGTACCATTTATACCATCAGCTACTCGTAATGGAACCAATTTAGGGATTGTTAATCCATCAAATATCGGCTTTCAACGAGAGAATTTTTTTAGATACAATGGATCTCTCACAGTCCCTCCTTGCACTGAAAATGTAACTTGGTCAATATTAAAAAATGTAAGTAAATATTTTCTTTCAATTTCTTACATTTTCATGATTAATTCAATTTATCAACGTGGTACTTATTTTCATAATAATTAATTTGATTTTAAACAAGTATGTGATGCGGACAAAAATATATGTTGTTGGATCATCATCTTTTCTAAACACTCCAATCAAAATTCAACTCAATTGACCTGCAAAGGCACATGGCCCCAGTGTTTAAGGCACCTTTGAGTTAATTGAAACTGGATCAAATTAAATGACTTATTTATTTGAGATTATACCACTTATAATAATCTATTTGTTTGGGTATGATATTTTCTAATTTTATTGATTTAAATTTGTAGGTGAGGACAGTATCTTCACAACAAATAACAACACTGAGGAATGCTGTTGATGATGTAACTGTAAGGCTTCTAAATTAGTAACTTGCCTGAGAATAAACTAAATGCTATATTTTTAATATATCTATTTTATCAATTACGTACATCTGGTGGATTTTGAATTATATTGCATCTATATACAGTCAAACCATTTTTTAATTTAAATATATTTTACTCATTTATACATTAATCTAATTTGATTTTGTTTATTTTATTTGATTTCTTCAGAGGATTACGGGAAATGCAAGACCAATTCAGGCATTGAATGGAAGGCCTGTGTTCTTGTTTAAACACTGATTAACACTAATACTTAAATGTTGGTAATAAAAAGTTATCAAGGAGATGATAACATGAATAATTATTATAGTTAATTAAGTTTACTATTTTGTTTAATGCCTTTTTCTACGCGAATAGCACAAATAAAGGCAGCAGTTTGCTTGCTTCACATGATATGTAATAAGAATCTTAAACAATATAATACTCCGTATTATTCTCGTCTTAAATTTCATTATTCTTACTTTTTTAAATTGTTTAGTTTCATTATGTTTATTTTTGTATATACTTTATTAATAAATATTCATTAAAATTGTATTTTTGAGAAATATACTAACATAATGAATTTACGTTCTTATATTTCATGAGTAAATTTTATACCATTAATTAGTATAATTTAGGAAATTTTGAAATGTAATTTTGTTGAATGGGAAGAATAAAATGTTAATCATGACCTCACATGCATAACTGCTTGTTAGCGAACACATTTAATCCTCACGAGTCACGATTGCTTTCGTGTGTCTAACTAAAATATATTCCCTCCATGCACACTTGCCTATAACTAATTTTACAATCATTTTCAATAAGTATAAATTATAGTAACTTAACATATTATATACTCCCTCCATTCTATAATAAGTGTTGTTTTAGCCTTTTTCTCTTGTACACTATAATAAGTGTTGTTTTAGCCTTTTTCTCTTGTACACAAATAAGTGTTGTTTTAGAATTTTTACACTGTTTGTTTCCATTATACCCTCCAATTTGAAAATTATTTGAAACATAAACTTGGAAATAATTGAAAATGATTGGTTAAAAAATTTGAAAAGATTTGAACGAAATTAATGTAATTAAAATCTTCATTTATTATTTAAGGCGGTATACTTGTCAATATATACTCTTTCTTAATTCTAACAAATTTCATGAAAACAACACTTATTGTAGAACAGAGGGAGTACGTTTTAAATAAGTATAAATAGTAAATCAAAACATATCATACCTATATTAAAAAAAAATGAATGAAAGTAGAAATCAAGTCGTGTAAAATGATTATTTCAAACATTTAAAAAAATAAATTTAGTAATAATGGATTAATATCCATGATTTTAAGTTTATGTTAGTATTTTTTAACTATTAAAAAAAATGACAATAATTTTAGAAATACTAGTAATACAACGTACTGTCTTTTATTTAAATTAAATGATTAATTATTGAATAACAATAAATATATGAGTAATGTCACTTTTATTTAAATTAAATGATTTTAATGAGTGATTGACCAATAATTCTGTTCAAGATGATTCAAAAGTCTTCAACAATAAGAATTTGCCCAAGTTTAAAAGTCAGATCTTATACAAGTAAAAAAAGTCAGATATAGCTACTTATTAATAAGCATAATTACTACGTACTATTCCCTCCGTCCCAGCTTAACTTTTACTGTTCATTCCCTTTTTTAAAAATATTATAATAAATAGAATTTTGAAATATAATTTTATAGAAAAATAAATAAATGAGTTGACTTGTACATATGTATATACCATAAAAATAATAACATTAAATATAATATTTTAGATATTGTATGCATAGAGTTTCTAAAGGATGGAAAAAGTAGGTATGAAAGTTAAGTTGGGACGGAGGGAATAATATATATTGGAAAATGACAATTACATTCACACATTCTTATACTTTATTTTTTGTCAGAATATTATTAATAAGTTGTCTATATGACTACAATACAAAGTGAATTCCCTTTTTTTAACAAACGCCAAAAGTGTGTTAAAAATTGTACATTATTGAATAAATTGTATTTTTTGTCAGAATATTCTTATTAAATTGTAGTATATGAATACAACGTGAATTCCCTTTTTTTTAACAAATGCCAAAAGTGTGTTAAAAAATGTACATTATTGAAACAATTATATAATGGTCTGTATATATAAAATAAAGTGCTCCACTAATTACTTTTGGACATCGATATATCTAAAATATGACTATTCTTGGATTATTATTATATATAGTGTTAATATTAATAAATACTAACAATAAAGGATGAATTGAAAGGAACCCAAAACAAAATGACAGATGAAAATGTTAATTAAATACCTTTTTATGTCTCGTTTGTTCCCTAACATTTTGTCATTTTTCGTTCTTTAATAGAGTATTTAATTAGCACTATACTTGCATTTACATTTGTTCGAAAGTTACTTATTTTATCACTTTAAACGTTTTATCATCAAAAGTTATCTATTTTTATTTTAACATATACTATCTCTTTCTATCTTAACAATTTGTACACATTTAAAATATTTAATACGAAATGAACAATTTTTAAAGGGACGAAGAGAGTATATATATTGGAGTGCATGGACTTCAATCAGAGCTGCATACTTCGAATTCCCAGACGCAGAGCCTCTACTTTCTTTCATCTGTCAAGAAAATTAAGAAATCGCCGCCGCCGCCTCAGTCTGCGCCACCAACTTTCACAGCGGCGGAAAAACATGGGCCGCCGGACTCCTCTCTTCATCACCTGTCTCATAGTCTGCTCCCTTTCCTTAGCCGTTTATGCTGATTTTGATGAAGTTGGTAAGCTTAATTAAATTTAATCAAACTATATACAATTTTCTTCTTCATTTCAAAACAAAGCCATTTTCTTGATTTATTATTGAAAAATTAAAATAAATTCCAGCGTGTGTTTTATATATAATAAGCACGTTCATGATTTATCCTGCAAAAACTTCTCCTAGATTTTCTCAAATTTATGTTACAAATTTCCGTTTAATTGGCATTTGCCATTATTAGAGAAAATTGATATTCTTAATTGATGTATAAACCAGGACGTATCCAGAATTTCATGTCGAATGTGAAATTTTTCGTTTTAAAATATCATCTAGTAATGTTTTTGAAAAAATTATTGCAAGACAGACAAAATTTGGTATAGTCAAAATTTTGTAGAATTTGAAAGCATGAATAATTTTATTTTTAATTTAATTGAACAATTGAGAATATATAAAAATAAGATTTTGCCTTTGAAAAAAACAATGTTTCTCTTATTGAAGTGTTGCTTTCTTATTTATTTAATGTTAGCTTAAGCATAAGTTAAAGTATAATCACTTACTTTGTGTGTTTTTTATGAATATATACTGTTCATAATTTTCTCTCTTACAAGTTAAATTGTTGTCTTAGAATATTCTTGACCTCAGGTAGGCCCATATGAACTGTACTCAAAATAATTCATGTCACACTCAACAAAATGTGGAGATTAATTGTAGATAAATAAAAACATGTAGCTTTTGAACATGTACTAGAGTATTTTGTAACAAGTTAAGTTACAGATGATGAATCTAAATTCACATACGAATTTGGATCAAAAAAGGGACCTGAGAATTGGGGAAAACTGGATCCAAATTGGGCAGCATGTGGGCATGGAAAACTCCAATCTCCGATAGATCTTAAAAACGAGAGAGTCGTCGTGACGCATACACTTGGGGGTCTCAGAAGAAGCTATAAATCAGCCCCAGCTGTAATAAAGAACAGAGGCCATGACATCTCTGTAAGCTTGCAATAACATTAACTTAAGTCCATGTGAGTTTTGGTTTTGTTGTTTTATCATGTACGCGTTGCGTTGGGTCAGGTGGTGTGGGAGGGAGACGCGGGAAGTGCGCTGATAAACAGGACGAGATACAGACTAAGGCAATGTCATTGGCATACTCCTTCAGAACACACTGTGAATGGAAGAAGGTGAGTCCATGCATGCATACTTATGCATGTCTTAATTCCTCCCTACTCTATATAACAGCATGTTTTGCAGATACAAGATGGAGATTCATATGGTTCATAACAATTCTCAAGGACATATTTCTGTAATCGGCGTTATGTACAAACTTGGACGTCCTGATACTTTCCTAGCAAAAGTGAGTTTATCATAAGTTGCGCGTATTTTTAAACAGTATATGTTGTTTCGTCAACTGATGCTTTCTGCTCTTCACAGCTTATAGACGCAGTGAGAGACGTTAGCCATAAAGGGAAGGATATTGGGTGGGTTGACCCGTGGGATATTAAGTTCGGGAGCAGGAAGTATTATAGGTACCTCGGGTCTTTGACAGTTCCCCCGTGCACAGAGGGCGTTGTCTGGACGATACTAAAGAAGGCGAGTCTTTCTTCGTGCTAAAGTAATTTTCGGTTGTGTATTTCTGAAATTGTTTGTGTTCATGCAGGTAAGAACAGTTTCAAGGGAGCAAATGAGAGCACTCAGGCAAGCCGTTGATGATGTAAGTGCTGTGTTTGTGGCATGTAGAATTACTTATTTCCACTACTTTGTCGACAAAGACTTGCATGAGACAGTCTCACACAAAACTTACTCGATTTATTTCATTGTAGGGATTCGGGCACAATGCAAGGCCAACTCAGGAATCTGATTTAGATGTATACATGTATCGTCCCAGGACAAAGTAACTTTGAGATTTTATTACTGTTTTTCTGTCTGAAAAATTTACTTATGAAATATGAACAGAGCAATAATAAACATCACTTGTGCTGCTTAATAATTTCTACATTTTGAACATAAATAAATTCACAAAGAGAGTATCAAATTATGGTGCAAAAACGACCAATAGTAGATTACAAAGAGAAAATCATATGTCATAAATTAATTCTCAAAAGGAACAGCAAATTATGGTGCAAAATGAGCAATCGCAGATTACAAAGAGGAAAATGACAACCTTGCACTACGCCTCAAAAGAAATAAAGAAAATAACTTCAGAATTCATAAGGATAATTTCTCGAAAGATAGCAGCAAGGTACAGTATAGAAAGTAGAACAGGGAAATTACAATAATAAAATCGTGACACTTTCCTAGGCGATGAGGAAAGGCAAGACAGTTAACATGAAGGATTCATAAGTGAAAGTTGCTGAACCGGAGAATGCCATATCCTTCTCCTTGAATTTTTCAGTCAGACCCTGCACACAAACATCGATTGTTAGACGTGTGGTTGAAATGAAGAAATTGGAGCATATGAAAGAAAGAAAGAAAGAAAAGGGAGAACCAAAATGGATAACCTACCTTAACAGTAAGACAACACCTGCAAAGGATTAAAATGAAAAGGTAAACAGATTAGTAAGTTTTAAACATTTATTATCCAGTCTAGAAGAAACATTTATTATTCATCATCTAAAAACATACTCAATGAAATTGTCGTATTCAATGGCCTTGTTTTTTCCACCGCTTTTGTCAAACTTGGAAACCAGCAGATCAAGAACTACAGGTGACACCGAAAATCCAAGGCTGAGGAGAGCGTCTCTCAATTCATTTGTATCAATCTTGCCACTTCTGTCGCCATCAAATCTCTCAAATATTGACTAGATGAACAAGAAATAGTCAGACAAGATGCACAGGAGAACATATCAATTACTAATAAATACATCTAAATGGAGTTATTACTCACCCTCCAGCTCTGAAGACTGTAAAAAACTTGAGTAAATTCCTTTGGACCTGTTTTCAAGAATCAAGATATAAAAGAAAATCATAATACAATCTTAATCTATGAAAGGACTGGTATAGCCATATAGGAGATTACACGCATTTAATCATGCACACTCTTGTTTCATTAAATCTTATTTTTCGTTTATTCTTGAGAAAGAAAGCTAACTAGTATCACAAATTGTTGAAGAGAATAAACAACATCTCCTATACTAAAGCTGAAGTTTCTGTATACCAACATACTGTATACTCCAAGGAACTGTAGTCAACCCTTGCTAGAAAGCACAACACATCAAGTGTAAACTTTGGATTGAATTTGAAAATGCAAACTTCACCAGTATATGCACATGCCTATCATTGGTGCAATAGTGACATAATTTCATACAGATGACACGCATTGACTAAGTCAGAATAGGAGATGTGAACACGATTTGAGATGGAGGATTTCACGTGTATCTCTTTTCAATGTAATTATTGGCAGGACCCAGTACTACTCTACTTCCTCCATCCACACATTTGCATAAGAGAGGAAAGTCCTGCCACTACGCAATTATCAAGAAATTTGAAAGCAAATGGGGGCCCTTTACAGTGACCCTTCCTTTGTGATATGAATTCGATAGTAAATGGCATCATCATCTCTTTTTACATGGAGTAATTTTCCTAATTTTTATCTCTCAATTCCAATCAATACTCGAATTTTTATTCGTAATAACCTAATTTCATAGCAAATGGTAATAATTCCAATTTTAAGCTGCCTGTGACCGTTTTGAATTAGATGAAACAAAATACGATAACAGAGTGGTAAGCGCATACATACCGATCTTTCTCGTATTATTGTTGGTGAAAAGATACATAAGCAGATGAACAGTTCTGAGTCCAAAGCTCTGATTATAGGAGGAGAGCGCACGCTGAAGCTCCTTGTCATCAATAAAGCCACTTCCGTCCTGATCCGCCATTTGAAAGCAAGCGATCACGTTCGGGTCAGTACCAGGAGGAAAAGCCGAGGGCACAAGCGCCGCGAAGGGGCTTCCGTACGGCGCAGAAGGCGGCGCCGTTGGGTAGCCTCCGTAAGGCTGATTCGGCGCGCCGTGGGGAGCTGAAGGCGCTCCGTGGCCGTGTGGAGCTGAAGGCCCGCCGTGGCCTTGGGGAGCTGAAGGCGCACCGTAGGGTGTGGCGACAGGCGCGTAAGGTGAGCTGGGAGGTTGTCCACCTTGCGGCGGAGCGCCGTAGGGTTGGTTGGGAGGTTGTCCACCTGGTGGCGGAGCGCCATAGGGGGAGGGGGAGGAGGAGTAGGACTGAGAAGGCGGCGGTCCGCCGTAGGGGTAGCCGGAAGGGTTCTGTTGGGGATAGTTTGACATGATCGGATTTGGAAGTGTGATGAAACTGGAAAATGAGATAGAGGAGGAACAAGGAAATAAATGGTGATTTATAGGTGCCCGCAAATTGGGTCTGGAATATAATGATATTTCAGTTTTGCCCTTATCATCTCTGGATACATTAATTAATACGTAATTAGTATACATTTCAAATAATTTAATGTCGTGGCAACCCATTAAGCTGAAAATTTGGTGTCATGTCAACGTGATACGAAAATTATTACTAGCATTCACATTATCCTTATTAAATAGTGTTCGTGTTTAACTTTATTAATTTTTCTATTTTTCTTCTTTTTTTTCTTTTCCCACCCTCCCTTTTCACTCTTCTTTGTTCTTTCTATCATTAATATACTTTCTCCGTCCGTCCGCAGCTTCAAAAAGTGATTAAATAATAGATATAGTACAAGTGTGATGTGATTGAGAAAGAAGAGAGATAGAGAAAAAAAAATAAAATATAAAGTGAAGGGTAAAGTACTTACCAAGCTTACAAAAATGATAAAATGAGAAACTTATAGACCGAACACAGAGAGGGAGTATTTTAAAAAAAAAAAGTTTATTAATAGGGATAATTCGGAAAAATCATTGATAAAAATAAGAAAAACAACAAACTTTTTAAAACAAAATTTAAGATTGACAAACTTTATAAAATAGAGTAGGCATTAAATTTTATTAAATTTAAAAATATCAAATATTATGTAAATCCTAATTTTATAGATGAAATAATATATTCTATTTCTTTCTTTATCTTTAAATTTTTTGAATACATTCCTCTAACTCTCTAAGTTATTCATATCTAGAGAGTGAAAATATAGTTTATTGAAAAATCATAAACAACTTCATCAATTCACTACTACTAAATATTTTTAAAAAAAAAAGTAATTAAGAGATTTAACAAGAATTGTAATTTAAATTCTTAATAAAAATATTTTTATCTTATTTTTTTTTTCTATAACCTTTTATAGGGTATAGTTACGTATGTTTAAATTTATTATATAGTTTGGTTTACACAAAGTTCAAAATACGAAGGGGGGTTGTAAATTGCAGTCTGTGAAGGGTTAAAGAGGTAAATTAACGAAGATATCTTTAAGACCATAAGCATAGCCGTGTAACGCGTAAAATCCACGTGAAAGTCAACTAAAAATTGGAGTTGACAATTCCTTCCCATAACTACTCCATTTAGTTCATTCAAACAGCTATTAGTTGCAGTGTAATACTAGTACAATATTCTCAATTTGGCAACTTGCAAAATTAATACTCCGTACTATTATTTGTTTAAATGACTAAAATTGACCAAGACTTTGTAATAATAATATAATGAGCCAAATCCAAGTATTTCGGATCATACGGTTTATATATTGATAATTTAAAGTGACAAAATTTGGAACAATATTAATATTTTATTTATATAACTTTTTTTTAAAACATCTAGATTGTAAATTAAATGATTTTTTTTTATCCCATCTAAAAAAATTCAAACTTACGAAGAAATAAAAATTTTAATTCATCCCACACAATGACATACATATTAAGAGATATAACTCATATAAGTGTAGAGAAATGTACCCAATAAATTGCATATCGCGTAATGATCAGCCTTCAATGATTAATACTCCAAAGTCAAACTAATACTCCGTATAACGTAGTGTCCACCAATTTGGTTCCCACCAAAATCAACATTTTTTTTTTTAAATAGATAAAACAAAAGTATTGTAAAATTTTATTATAATTAAAGTGATTATTTATAAGTAAATTTAAATGACAATTTAAATAATAAAATGATGATTAAATGGTGAAGATAAAATGATGATTTTTATAAAAGATACAATAATAAATTTAGGTAACAAACGGATAAAGATAAAATAAGAAAAGTTTTGGGTACGTATAGAATATGTGAAAAATATAAGAACATGGAGTAGAAGTCAAATACTCGATCAATGCAATAGTAAAATGGTAAAAAATTTAAAACAATCGGATTAAAGTGAACAATGTCATTCTAATGTGAGAATTACGTAATCAACCCGGTGCAAAACATTTTATATTTTGGATACAAAATAAAAATATAAAATTTTAGAATATTGTACATTTTAATTTCCGGTGCAAAACATTTTATATTTTGGATACAAAATAAAAATATAAAATTTTAGAATATTGTACATTTTAATTTTGGGTAGGGCTGCTGTGTATTCAAGAGGAAATATAATTTATATATAAGATAAATAATAAAATATTTAACAAAATTCATTGTAGCCTAGTGGTTGTCCTTTGATTGTGTTAGCATCATATCCCAGCTTCGAATCCCACTTGTAACAACAATTTTCGATATTTAATTTTAGCAATTTATAAAATTAATAATAATTAAAAAAAATAAAATTTAGTCGATATTTTTTAGCAATTTATAAAATTAATAATAATTAAAAAAAATAAAATTTAGTCGATATAATCAACAATTAATAAAATTAATAATAATTAAAAAAAATAAAATTTAGTCGATATAATCAACAATTAATAACTGGTATATCATTAATATTAAAAATTTGTAAAATTAATAATAATTTTTAAAAAAAAATTTAGCAACAGTTTTTTTATACATTAATTTTAGCAATTTATAAAATTAATAATAATTAAAAAAAATAAAATTTAGTCGATATTTTTTAGCAATTTATAAAATTAATAATAATTAAAAAAAATAAAATTTAGTCGATATAATCAACAATTAATAACTGGTATATCATTAATATTAAAAATTTGTAAAATTAATAATAATTTTTAATCAACAATTAATAACTGGTATATCATTAATATTAAAAATTTGTAAAATTAATAATAATTTTTAAAAAAAAATTTAGCAACAGTTTTTTTATACATTATAAAAAAAGTACAAGTACTAGTAATATCATTAATTGCACTTACTAATAATATAATTAATAGTAATAAAAATGCGAGTAAAAAAATAATAAAACGTGTAAAATTAATAATAATTTTAAAAAAAAATTTTAGCACCAGTTTTTCTAGATTATGGAAGTGCAAGTACAAATAAACAAAAGGTGTATCATTAGCATACACTTTTCAGTTATAATATCATACACTTTTCAATTATAATACCATACACTTTTCATTAATATATAACTTACATTTTTCATTAATAGAACATACACTTTTTAGTTATAATATCATACAATTTTTATTAAATAGATCATACACTTTGCAGTTATAATAACATACAATTTTCATTAAATAAACATACACTTTTCATTAATAGATCATACACTTTGTAGTTATAATAACATACACTTTTCATTAATATATAACTTACATTTTTCAGTTATAATATCATACACTGTTCAGTTATAATAACATACACTTTTCAGTTATAATAACATACACTTTTCAGTTATAATAACATATACTTTGGGGAAAAAACAGAATAGGACAATTCACCCTAAGAGTTTAAGTTTCAAGACAATTATTTTTAATAAAACAATTTAGGACAAAATGAACTAGTTATAGTCTAATATGCCCCTGGTTTGGAATGAGTTATGATTTTCGAATTCAATTAATGACGTTAATCAAAATTAGGAAAGTCAGCCTTTTTAAAATTTAAATTAAGGTGTGAGATGACTTCCCTAGAATCTCGCGCTGTATTTAAGTAAGAAACGATATTACCCAAAACTTTCTCCTAGCTTCTTTCCAGTGCATATTCAATCGGTGGCCTGATCTGCAGAGAGATTTTCGAAGCTTCGAAGAGTAGAAAACTGAAATCGCTGACATTATAATATTCTTTCCAGGTTTTTTCTACTGCATGTTTCTATTTTGTTCATCAATGTTATCGGAAAATGAAAAGGGTGTAAACTGAGTATAAATATATGGGTTTGGTTGTACTTTTTTGGATTTAACAGATGTTTCTATGATGATAATAGTTTTGTATAGAAAGAGTTCTTGAAATAAAATAATTTTCGGTTTGAAATGCTCTGTTTTGTTCTGAATGGAAGTAAAGTTTATGTTTAGGTTTTTGCATATTCACATAAAGGTCGAAATGTTAAACGCATGATCGGTATATTACTTTCTGTGCGGAAAGGGTTTTTGTTGATTATTGTATCGTATTAATATAAAATTGTTTAAATCATTATATTTAAATTCAGATATGCAGATGTAAAGGGTCCTCTAAAAGTGTTATTGTTTTTTCTTTGTACACCTATGCAGATGGCAAGGGGAAAAAAAAGTGTGATGAAAGTTAAGGAAGGTGGAAGAAATAGCAAAAAGAAGAGATCTAACAAAGCTGTTAGAGGATCTTCAAGTAAGTTTTTTTATTAGATTACATTTAGATATGGTTGTTGTGCAGGTGAAGTTTAAAGAAAGATTAAGTATATGTGTCTAAGATATTTAAAACTTGCATTATATTATATGGAATATGTTTCTAATTCTTTATTTGGTTTCTATTTTTTTTAAAGGAATGAGGAATAAAAATGTCACCGTTAAGGTCATAAACGACAAGGCAAAAGGTTTGATAGTATACCATTATTATACAATACTTATGCAGATTAGTCTTTTATAGTTTGTATGAAATATATACAACTCACTTAACATTGTTATTCAATATCAGAAAAAAGGCAAAAAGTTATGCGTTGCATGCTTTTATCAGATGATTCAGGTTATGTTCATATATTGTAAAGTGATTTGTGTTATGTAGAAATGATTAATAGATGATGTTGTATTAAATCTATATATATATTGTTAGATTTTGTGAGTGATGAGGAGATGGAGGAAGAAATAGATGAAGATACAATCTCTGTTTCTGAAGGTTATCTTTTTTTTTTTTTTTTTCGTTAATTTAGCTCCATATCTTAATTATTAGTTTATATTATATGAATTAACATGAGCAATTGATATTTTAGATTCTGATATCGGAGAATGCAGCAGAAAGAAACGTAGACAGTTGAAGTTGACTAATAGAAAAAAAAATAAAGGCAAGTGATGTATATTACAAACTTTTCTTTTGTTTTTTTAATTATGCATAACAATATTAACTCAAATAACATGCTTAACAGGTGCGGGGAGTGATAAGGGTGGAGAGTACTATTTTCGTTCGAATATGCGTACATGCTTCAAAGAAATGCTATGTTTCAAATTTACAGATCTGCATTATAAGGAAATGAAGCTAACCCCCTTCTAAGTACGAGGAAGATGTGAGACAAATTGTTTCAAAATATGACAAGGTCTCTGGTTGTTTTTTAATTGGAGAAGAGGAGTTGGATTTGAGCAGAAATGATGCAGAGTTAATATTGGGATTAACATCAGGGAACGAGAAGATACCATTTAGAGTTGATAATTACATGCACCCTGCATGGATTAGAAGATGCTTCGATGAGAGGTTCTTGAACAGAAAGCCTCTGCCATCTTTATACCGTCCATTGATAAAGAACAAGATACAAGAAATTCAGCATCGCACGGATAAAGAATCATTGCAGGATGTTGCGAGATTGTTGAGTTGTTATGTTATGTGTGGTATTCTGTGTCCGGTTAAGAGTGGTGCATTACCATGGTACCTGACATTGTATTTGGAGGATTTTTATGATATATGCAAGTACGATTGGAGTACATTTGTAGTTGAATATCTTAAATATCATGTTAAGAAAAGTAAGGATACGAAGTCTGGTGGTTGTGCTGTCTTATTACCGGTAAGGATTTTCTTATATATTATACCCAGTCCATTTATATGAACATTTATATATACTTACAGAGCAAGATTTATTTTTGTATGCAGTTTTGGCTTTGTGAACACTCTTCTTTAATAGATCCATTGAACGAGAGAGCTTTCCCTAGGTTTTTGAAGTGGGATTCAAACGCTCTAAACGCTGTTCTGGACAGGGGAATTCTGAACAAGCATGCTAAGGTAATATAAAGGCTAAATATTGTAATTGAAAAAATATCATCCAAATAGTTAATATTAAGAAATTGTTGAATTTGTTATATACAGTTTACACTGTCAACCAAATGTTTGAAGATAAATCCTTGGGAGGAAGAACAGTACAAATCACTGCATGCATTCAGGGATAATGAAAGGTCAAATAGGATAGCAAGTGTTGACAGTAATCCTGGGAATTTTACAAATGCTCATGGACAATCATGCGCAACTGCGGATTTAAATGCAAACGCTGAGTCGGTAGACAGGGAAGGAGTTTTACCGGGTAAGGAGCCAGTTGTAAATTTTGATATTGGATCGAGTTCAAAATTGAAGGGTGTAAGCATGGAGGACGGTCCTTCGTTTGATATAGGATTTGAGAATAATGATGAAGTAGATGATATGGATGTTGATGGAACTGTAATGAGGGTTTGCAGTGATTTGAAAAAATCATTTCTTGAAGATCAGAATGAAGTTGGTGTGATTAAAGGAGGGGAAAGTATTGCAGTTGAGAAGGTTGTAGAAGATACGATTGATACTAGTATGCATGAGATGGTTCAGCTGAGAATGTGCAATGAGAAGCTGGTACTTGAAATAAACAAGCTCAAGGAAGAATTGGGGGAGGAACGAGCTACATATGCACTGGACAGGAAGGCGAAAAATGATATGATTTCAGGACTGGAGCTTGAAATAGTATCACTAAAGAGAGAAGTGGATATGCTTAGCAGGCCTTTAGAAAATTGCACGGAAGATGAGTTGATGTTAGAAGAACTAGATAGAGTTGAAAAGGAAGAGCTGGCCAAAAATTCTGTTAGTAAGGTCGGGGAGGAAGATGTTTTACCAACTGGTTCGGTTAGTAATGTTCAGGTTTTGCAAACGGCTTCAGTTAGTAATGTTCAGGTAGGGCTAGAATGCGAAAAGTATACTAATTATGAGAGCCCACAAAGACCAACAGTTAAAGTTGGAAAAAGAAATAAGACTGTTCAGTCTCCTAGTTCTATGGTTGATCGAATCAAGGGGAGAACTGTTGCAAATGACAGGAAGCCTATTCTGATATCTCCTCAAGTTCTGACCAAAGAATTAAATTTGGTGCATGAGTTAAGCGATAATGAAGATTTGAAAGAGGAGGGCGAGAAAATAAATGATAAAGGACAAAATTTGATAAAGACTCCCTTCAACAATTTTCTTCAAACTGTTAAGAATGCTCCTTACGAGTTAAAGCATCAATTGTTTAATGAGCTTTATGATTATGGAATGAGGTAAATTGAAACTTTAATTATAGACAACTTTGCATATTTTGTATTTGTCTTTTCTTCACAAGGTTGGTTTATTAAATTACTTTTGTTTAATTTTTTTATGTAATTTCAGCCACACAGTGTACGTGGGGAATGGTCCATTAACTGATGTCACCGTTCAAATGCTGATAAACTTACTAAACGAGATGACTGTTGACAATCAGGTTAATAAGCATTATGTCATTCAGCAAAGAGTATGTTTTGTCTGATAAAAAATTGATGCATGTTCTGACAGCATAAGTTAATACTTATATTTTTTGTTCGTTCTAAAATAAACAGGTTATAGATGCGTGGTCTGATTGCATACGTTCAAGTGCATTGGAAGAGTATACTTCTTCAGCGGGAGTCACGATACTGACTTCATCCTGTTGGGTAATAAACTACTTAAGTCTAACCATTATGTATTTATTTTAGAATTTATGCTCATAATTTTCTTTTTGTTTCTTAGTCAATGATTTCAAAGCGTGATGTCTCCCAGCAACTAATATTTGGAAGTATGATTGAAAGAGTTCTTGAACAAAGTTTTGATAAAAGTACACTTTTATTCCCTATTATCATAACCGATGTTGGTAGAAGAACGAGATCAAATGTTACAGGGCACTGGACACTATTGAAATTGGAATTGAGGAGTAGAGAATGGACGTTCTATAACTCACTTCGTCCAAGGAAGCTGACATCTGTTGATCCATACTTGAAAGAGGCTATGCATGTGGTAAGTTGTTTTGATATAATCAATTATTTATTTTATTTTAATATGTTAAATAAAACATCTGATTAATATAATTTTATCATTCACTTGTCTAAATAACTAGGTTAAGTATGTTGAGGCGAAGTTGACGACGGTGTTCAAACAATCAGCACCTAATCATCCATTTTTAAAGATTAAATTCTCAAATCCTATACAATCTGAGATTATGCAGCAGGTACCTGGTTCACTAGATTGTGGGATTATAGTTTGCAGATTAATTGAATGCTTTGTGAAAGGGGAAGAACCTCCGAAAGGTGATTACGATGGCGATGCTGCCAGTGCTATGCGCGTCCGGATGGTGGGGACATTTCTCAATCCGTTTATTTATAAATAGTTATGTGTGTTTATTTTAAACAATGTTTGAAGTTATTGTACTAATCTTCAACGGATTCAGACTCCCTGTCAGTTTGATATTTTGGTTTTTTTAGATGTTTTCAACTTTTGGGGTTCATATTTTATGAATTGAATGACAATTTCAGTTTCATCTAAAAATTGTCTTGATTTTATTATTACTAAACTATATGTAGATTTTACAATATATATTCAGTGATATTTACTACGTCTAGTATATTCATTAGTATATTCCTTATATATATATATATATGTATATATATATATATATATATATATATATATATATATATTGTATACTCATTAATTATAGATATATTCTATATATACTAGAGTTTACTAACAAACTAATTTCGGTATAGAAACTTGTGTTAATTGATTATTTCCAAATTTTAATTTTGGTATAAATGACATTATGATTAATTAATATATTATTAATTATTGCGTTACCAAAATTATGGTTATTCATCATTACTCAACAATTTCTCCTATATATTAGAGACCTACGCCTTACAGAAAACATATGCAAAATAAATTAACGTACTATCATCGCTTTTTCATTACAACCCCTATAATATTTACGATATATGAATCGTGAGGATAATTGGGATGTGAACGAAGTGCATCGTGTAAGGTGTTATTGTGGAATAGATGCTAACATCGTAACATCTTGGAAAAATCAGAATGTGGGAAGGAGATTTTATGGTTGTGAATCATATCCGGTGAGTTGTTCGATTTAATATAGTTATTATTTGTTGTTTTATTATGAATATTCACCAGGTATAACCCTACGCATATATGTCAATATTAACTTTTTTTTGTAAAATCATTTTATAGAACACTGGATTCTGCAAGTTTTTTAGATGGATTGATGATCCATTGTGTGCAAGAGGACAACATATTGTACATGGACTGATTAAAAAATTAAATGAGGAGAGAAATCAAGCAAAAGACTTGCAGATGAATTTCAACATGCTAGAAGATGAGATTGCTTGTTTGAAGTTTGATAATGCACATATGTTGTCGTCTTTGATTGTTAGGCGAAATACTGTTGACAAGAAGTCTGAAAAAGGAACCCTAATTTTATCATTGAGATATGTTAAATACATGTTACTTTTGTTTTTATTCTGGGTATTTTGGTATGTATGGATGAAAACAAACTGTAAAGTGCCAGATGATATGCTTATGATATATTAAACATTTTACAAACTATCGAATTATTGCAATAAACCCTTCCGAGTTGTTATTGAGTTTTTTTTTTTTTTTTATTAGTGTCGTAATGAAAAGTTTTTTTCCATGCATATAAAGATATAATTAGTTTACAAACTAAGAATAACAACATTGAATTCATCATATACTCGAATTTGATTTATAACTTGTTTTATAATTGATTGATAAACAAGAATTACATGAAATATTTCACAAAAATAGAAAGAGACTTGTGTGTTATTTTGATTTAAGAAGACTCTTAAATAATACTTAATGAGTTGTGACTTTTCGTTTGAATTGAATGAAACTCTTTCACTTCCAAGATTTAAATTGAAACCACATATATTTTGATATGTTTTTCAAATATATTAATTTAGTTTATGTATTTATTATTTATAAATATAAGACGTTTTAAACTTATGTTATCAAATATATTATTTCATGTATTTCTTAAACTCATTAATATATAATGAATAAACTGAATTAAACATTTTAATAACCAACATTCACGGAAAACACGTACAAATTACGATTATATGTGGTGCATAACAACTGTTATGCACGGCATATAATTTATATATGTATTTTACCTACTAATATTACGATTAGATACTTTAAATAATTTTTTTTTTCATTTAATGTTTTTTATTTTGGTCAAAAAACCAATATTTAATATATTAAATAATAAAAGTATTCAAATCATTAGTAAACGATATTTAAAAAATTATATACTCCTATATTAATTAATACATGTAAAAAAAACAAATTAAGCACATAACCATTACATTTTATTTCAATAAATGTCTTACATTGGGAAGTTCAAACGATGTGCTCTTTGATATGATGGGTCTTGTATACATTAAATACAAGAAAACGCAGTTGGAATATAACAATGATGAATTTACCGTCGAATTGAAGTTAATATTCATTAATATATTATAAAATATTTATAAATTAATTAATAACCTGGAGTTAAAGGCTTCACCCCACTACGCATTATGTACTCAACTGCTATACATGGGGAAGCCCAACAGTCTTTTACTTTTGTAAGTTGACAATTTTGCATCAATTATACCGTATCACATCATATTCAATTTCCTTCCCAATTCAAACACGCTAAATCATCAAATCTAAAAATTTTCTTTCGATTAACTTGTAACAGTAAAATGAGGCGATTGAGTGGAAATACAGCGATTCCACCAGAAATTGCAGAGGACATTCTTGTTCTTCTTCAGCCAAAGGATTTAGGGCGCTTCAAGTGCATATCCACGGAATGGAGAGCATTTATTTCCTCAAGTTCATTCGTTGAAGCACATCTCAAAAAAATGAAGCAACTGCTAGAGGTTTGTCTGATTAACAAGGTAACTGTGGCTAACCCTCCAATCTGTTACATTACTGTACCTAGTGTGGATCCGCCCATAAGGAGATCTATTTCAGACCATAACGAAGAATATGAAATTCTTGGGAGTGATAATGGTTTGATTTTAATTGGTGATGTTCATGACAGATTTTTCTTAAAGAATCCATTGACAATGGAGTCATTTTTAATTGAAAACGATATGCCTCTTATTCCTAATGGGTATGCTGAAGCGTGGGTGTTTTATGGTTTTGGTTATAATGTTGACAGTGATGATTATATGATTATGAGAGTTGCAAGATTTTATGATCCGGAAGGAATACTTTCAGAGGTTAAATTATACTCAAGGAACTCAAACAGTTGGATTAGTATTCCCCCTTTTCCATTTAATAACCCTCCTATTGATAATGCTTGTTTCGTTGGTGGTCTTTTCCATTGGAAGGTATATATAGGTCACGGTGAACACGAATTTATTACTTTTGATCCAAATCGTTTAACATACGGTACAATTGATGTTCCGTTGTTTATATTGTCGTCGTGGTTTTTATCAATTATTGCATTGGACGAATCCAGTATTGGTATTTATGCATGTCAACTTGGTCCTGAAGAAGATGGTGAAAGTAGTTATTTCTTTGAGATGCATATACTTACTTATGCAACAAGGCGTCGTCGATCGTGGACAAGAGTGGTAATTTTCAAAGAAGAAGGTCTTCCTGATTATTATAAACTGGTACCAATATGTTTCAAAAACTCCAAAAAAATAATACTGTTCAGGGAACAACCGTTTGGGAGATTCTACCATTATGATGTAATGAAGAAGGAATTCGAGTTGTTGATGGATATGGAGGATCAACCTCATATTGGGTGCTTGTATTGGTACATTCCCAGTCTAGTGAGGCCACTGAGAAATTAGTGTCTTAAAGACTTATTTGTTTTAAGTATTTGATTTAGTTTTTGAAGACATTTCGGTTGTTAAAATCGTTTAACACTTTTGTTTAATATTGTTTAACACTTTTGTTTAAAAATATTGTTTAACACTTTCGTTTACATATTGTTATATTATTAATTTGTTATTTTGCATAATGTTTTGTATTTCATTTTTTTTAACTGATATTTATATGTGTGTATGTTATCCGTTTTTTAGCTGAAATTCATAAAGTATTTATTGTGATTGTTGAAAGCGACCAAAAATGTCAACAAAACAATCATACTGTATTTGGTGAATACATGCATAACACTAGAATATGCATTAGCCCCCAATTTATGCATTGAATATGTTGACATATGCATTGAATATATACATCAGATCGTTTATGCATTGCACAATGGATGACAAATTAGAGAGAATGGACATAGAATAGTCCGGTTAAACTCTATAGATGTCTTATTTGGGAAAACCTGCTACAAATATAGTGATATAATAATACATACAGATGATATATAATATTATATACATATTTATTTATTAAATGAAAAACAATTGCAATAATTATATAAAATGTTGATCATCCTTGTACAATTAGTATTAAACAATATAAAATAAAATTATTGAAAATTTATTAAACAATAAATTGTATATATTCATAAAATAGAACAAACTCAAATTCATAGTAAATAATAAAAAACCTGCATTAAGGAACAGATGTATACAAAACTTTATTGAGCAATAAACTGTATCTGATCTAATTACAATTCAATGCAGTTATATTTGTTATGTCCGTTCCAAATACTGCAGCACACATTAAGGGATCGTGTCGACCTTTCTTACCACAAATAGAGCATTTTGTAGCCTTTACACGACGAAAATCACCGTACGACGTAATTCTTTTTTGTCTCGGTCTACCGGGAGGTTTATTCAGAATAGGTGGAAGAACTTTTTCACTGTCTATCGTAGGCTTCCATTCGTATTTCTCGGTTTCTGGAACTGGAATTAAATCAACCTCATAACATTGTTTATAGTTTGATACCATGAAGCATTCTTCAACAACATTGGAAATAGAGGAGCAATATCTCTTAATAACAGCCACCGCATGAGCACATGGAAATCCAGTTACCTGCCATTGAAAACATGTGCATAATTTCTGTTCTAGATCAACAGTGACTGATGTCTTTGAAGCTACTTGAAATTGTCGATTGGGGTAGACTGTGACCCTCCACGATGCACTGATATTTGCATGTTCGTTCCAGAGGTCCTCCTTCGTAGGAACCAACAAACCAGACCAATTACTACTGGTTATTCTCCTATCAACAAACCACTGTGCTAATTTAGACCTTATTGAATCAATCATATGAGTAATGGGTAATCCCCTAGACTCTCGTATCCAGGAATTGAAAGATTCAGCCGCATTTGAAGTCATTTCACCATATCTCTTGATATTAGGTGAATGAGAAACAGCCCAGTGTGAATAAGGCAAATCCTCAAGCCATATTTCTGCAATTCGACCACCAACTTCTTTGAATTTCTTAATCTTCTCATCAAATATGCGTACATTGGGTGCATATGCACATTGCTTGAAGAGGTCAGCCATATTTTCGCGGTGCTGCGTATTCCATCCCCCTCCATATCTGCCCTTGAGATTCATAATCAAATGGAATAAACAGTAGAAGTGTGGAGGGTGTTCCCATACATCATAAAAGGCTGACATTAGACCTGGGTTCCTATCAGATATAAATATAATCTGATTCGGATGGAATATGCAGTCCTTAATTTTGTTCAAAAACCATGTCCAATTACTTTTGTTTTCAGCAGAAACAACAGAAAAGGCAACGGGGAATAGTCCTACATTGAAATTAACTAAATTTAATATTGACAATATCATAAATGAATAATACATAAACAGAGCATACAACTATATGCATTACTATTAAATTGAATGAAACATACCGTTATCACCATCTTTAGCAGTAGCAACAAGTAGCACACCTTTTGCCCTCCCTTTCATGAAAGTTCCATCGATAAATAGCATAGGTCTACAATGTTTAAATCCTTCTTTACAAGCATAGAAAGAAATAAAAATCCTTTCAAAATGGCGAGTAGTGTTATCAACCTCTAAATCAACTATAGAACCAGGATTTGTACGTTTAACAGCTTCACTATACCAACGAAGTTGATCGTAGGATTCATCATAACTACCAAATATGTCATCCCTCACTGCCTCTATACCGCGCCAAGCTTTATAGTAAGGAATATCAAAACCGTAGTCCACGTTAATTCCATCTATAATATTCTTACCTCTAATGTTTGGATTGGATTTCACACTCTCAATCACGAGTTCTTTAATAATCTTAGTCCCAAACCTACCCTTATCACCATCAAATAGATTTCCTACACATGTGTGCACTAGATTAGCTTTATGAACAATGAATCCATTTTTCAAGGGAGACTGTTTAGCCTTAATAAACCAGGGACAATTGAATGATGCTTTCTCACTACATTCTGCATATACATACCTTGGACAGTTTTTTAGGTATGTAAATTTGAAGTTCAATTTGGTACAGTACTTTATGAGTTCAACTCTGAACTCAGGAGCCCCACCAGAAAATGTAACTCCAACCTTCATTAAATCAGACCAGTGGTCAGATAGATAGGACTTCTTCTTCTCAGATGGACATATATCAAAGAGAGGTAATCTACCCAATCCAACAAATTCATTAGATACAGAATTTTGAGACTCAGTCAGAATAAAATCCTTACTAGACTGATTCTTTGAATTTCTATCTAAGGGCGACTTTTCATAATTATTATCAATTATATGTGCATTCCCCTCAAAACTTGTCCTATCATCTACTGTTAAGTTATGATTACCAACTAATTGATTGACATCTGAACCAATATCAATAGATATGTTCACTAATTGTTCTGAAGCCATTCTACAGTACTCTATCAGACCATCCAAATCTGAATCACAGTCTAAACAACAATTCTTGATTCCACCTACTGAGTAAATGAACGAATAGTTACCTGATGATATAGAAGGCCACTTCTTGTTAATCCCATCAATAATACGTTCAAAAGATGTGGCTTCTGTAATTGGAATGAGTTTACTACGGCCTTCGAAATCGATCTTCAATATGATTGATGATTCCATCGTTGGCAGATTTCGATGATTTCCTACGCCCTAAAATACTTGGTATCTAAAAATAAACAAAATTCTAAATACTACATGAAGACTAATATTCGAAAAATCAACAATGTCGTTTTACGGGAAATATGACTGCATACTCTAAAACTGCAGTTATTAACAAATTTCCAGGAAAATTCGAATAAAACTCAATCCAAGCAAATATGCAATTACTCACAGAGATTGACAAAATCTCATTCGCCAGAAATTTTTTGATGTATATTTGGTAGGTTTGACTGCAGGCGAAAAGATAGTATGCGATTGGAAATGAATTGAATTCAAATTATCTTGAATTCAAATATGGAATGTGAACCGAAAATTGTGGTTATTTTTGAGAAGGCAGAAAGTTCGAATTAAATCAAAACAAGGGCAAAAGGGGGAATTTGAACGCTGTTTTGGTCTACTTTGTTTTAATAGAAATTTTTGTCCTACTTTGTTTACAACAATTATGGGTTGTCCTACTATGTTAATAAACTCATATACTTTTCATTAAAAATAATGTTGCACTTTTCAATATAGTAACATACACTTTTCATTAAAAAAACAAAGATACACTTTTTAGTCATAATAACATACACTTTTTAAAAAAAAAAAAATCGAAAAAAAAAATTGAAAAAAAAAAAAAGGGAAAAAGTTAAAGTTTGACCGTTGACCGGTCAACGGTGGTCAACAGTCAACATTTGACTAGTAAAAATTTACTCAAGTACATGGTGTACTTGAGTACATACAAGACTTTGACTTTAATTTTTAACCTATGAAAACTAGAGAGTATTATAAAATTTCATTTCATAGTTTAATTTTGAATATAGATTTTCCCTCATTGTTTAATTTGTTTTTAAACTGAAAAATAATAGCGTAATTGATATTTAGAGACATATATTAACTCAATAAACATCATATAAAATGTCCAATAACCATAGAAGACGGGGAAAATTAATAGTATCTAGTTTTGAGTTTTGACAATCAATCTGAAATTATTCGATCAAAGGTAGGGCTGGTTTTACAGGCTGAGGGCTTGGGCATGGTGACGGATATGATCGTCTATGAAGGTGGAGATGAAATAGTAGGAGTGATCGTAGCCAGGCTGCATTCTGAGACGTAGAGGAACATTAACCTTACGACACGCCTCCTCAAACTTATGTGGTTGAAGTTGTTCGCTCAAGAATTTATCGTCTTCTCCCTGCACAACAATGCAACAATAGAATAGCAGTTGATAACGAAGCCAATTGATCTAGTTTCAAACTGACGATGAATTAGATATTATACCTGATCAATGAGGATAGTAGCTGCAACATTCTTGTATTTTGATACAAGCAAAGTGGCATCATATTCCTGCATATTGATAGTAACATGCTTTTACATAAAATGAATTAAACTGTTTGAGAAAGTATAATTTCAGAAGAAAAATCATACCTCCCAGGCAGCTCTATTTTCACCCAAGTAATTTGTGAAAGCTTTGTGGCCCCATGGACAATTGGTAGGATTGACAACAGGCGCAAATGCCGACACAGACTGAAAATAAGCCAAGTGAATCTTTAGAAATGAGTCCACCAATTTTCTTTATCATGCATTTTTCTTACTTCCAGTTCCAGGACATAAAGGTAAGAGATTTCAGGTAACCTTAAACATGACTACCTTGTACTTGTCTAGATTTTTTAGGTAAATCGTGAGCGCTCCATGTCCACCCATTGAATGACCAGATATAGATGCCCGAGATGTGTCGAGCTGAGGAAAGTTATCCTGAAGAAGGGCTGGCAATTCCTTCACAACATAGTCATACATCTGCCAGTTCTTCCACTTCTCTTGTGTGGCATTCAGATAAAATCCAGCACCTTCCACATACAAAAAATCAGAGTAAGGCAGATTAAATGAATGTGGCAAACAAAGCATTTGAATCTCGGTTTACAAGTTGGACTGAAAACTTTGACACACCTACACCAAAATCCCAGCTGTCTGACTCTCCCTCGACGTTCAAGCCTCCTGACAATGCCAAAGAAGACAGATAGATCATTCGTAAAGTTCTTATAACGATGTATAATAAACCATCAAGATTAAAAGAGATATGCACAAGCCAAGTTCTACATAAGAGCGAGCAATAGTGACTAAAAACTCAAACTTGAAAGCGTAAATTTCTTCAAGTAGTCGAGGCTCCTTATATACCGAAGAGAGTGCATAAACATTTGATTGATCAACTAAACATGAGAACTGGCCCTAAAAAGAGCATTTCTATACAGTTCTTTGTGTGCATGAAAACAGAACTCAGTCAAGCACAAGGAGGGCATCTGAGGCTACATTCTTTACTCCTTAGTATATTAAGGGCATGTTTGCTTCATGGGTTTAGAGGGGTTTAGTGATGGATTTGATATGTAAACTCATCTCTCCATGTTTGATTTCTCATAACTTTAAACACTTTGACCCGGGTTTATAACTTGACCCGGTTTTTATAAACTAGATTCCATGGTTTAGACATCCTAGCCTCCCCTTGGTTTATGAAGCCAAGGTTTACATATCCCACCCCATATAAATCCATCTCATCCCAAAGCAAACATGCCCTAACAGGTTTTGATGATACTCTCACAAAATCATCATTAATTGTTAATAGTATTAGTCAGTATTAAAAAACATACTTGGAGAAGTATCAGGAGCAATCAGGGCAACACCCTCACTGGAAGCAACACGCTGAGCACCAGATTTAGCTATAAAATTCTCATCTGTGCATGTAAGCCCAGAAAGCCAGTAAAGCACCTATTAATCACCAAACCAATCAAAATCATTAACTCACTAGTTTTTAAGGTTTTCACTAGCCCTAAAATAAAATTTAAAAAATCATTGCTCAGTGCAACAACAATCAACCAAGAAAAATCGGATGAAAAACGCCAACACTACAACACAGAATCAATATTCAAACCGCACATATCATATGACAAAATTATCCAGTAATTACAAGCAAGCATCTACTGAAATTGGATCTTTCAGAGTGTCAATGCAGAAAGTAGGAATAATTGAGGAAACTGAGAAATGTTCATCAAACAATCGGCCGTTAACTTACAGGGAATTTCTGGGAAGGAGAAGAAGAGGGAGGGAAGTAGATGTGGAAGGTCATGGAGCAACCGAGCGTAGGACTGTAATGTTTAAATCTCTTGTTATATCCTCCAAACATCTTAGTGCTGCTGATTTCTGTTGGTTTGCCATCGGACGCCATTGTTGCGCCTCTGATTCTTCTTTCCTCTTCTTCTTCTCTGTTGATTACAGTGATGTACGCATTTTGGATATTTCTAGCAACGGTGATGTAAATGGGCCAACGGCCCCCAAATAAATGGGCCTAGCCTCAAATTAATGGGCTATTTCGGCCTTGAATACAAATTGCCTAATCTATAGTATTTTTTTAATAAAAAAAAAAATTTGTAAAATTTTCATTAGCTAAATAAGTAAATATTCAATCTCTATTTTACATATCATTTCACATGCATCCATTTCATAAACTGGATATGTGTTAGTGTTAATCTTCAAAGTATGAAGTTAGGATAATTGCAAATATATGTATGATGTTTCATTTTCCTTAGTAGCATTACCATATACATGTGAAAATACATATATGAAATCAGTATGTATATGTGTAACACTTTTTTTATAAAAAATTTTGGTTAGTAAACTAAATAATTAAGTGGATGTTCCATATCACATGTCCTTACATAAGTAAACTATATTAATTGAAATTATCAAATGGGGCTTCTAAATAAGGCTTCCACATGTTTAGAAATATTCCTAAATCCTAAATATATACATACTAAGTACTAACAAATGAGGTCCCTTAGTTCGATCAATATTGGCAATTAGTGTAGTTGTTATTGCACGTTAGGTCATTTTCAAAATTACTATACCTTAACTACTCATAACGGGTCGTTTATTCATCAATGCGTCGTCATCTAAACGACGAAAAACGATACACAACATCATTACAGAGTTGTTTTAGTCATAACACAAGCAAGAAACACTAGTAAAGATTTCTTGTGCAGTGAAAGACGAGAAAAAACCATGTCTTAAAAGAGAAAATATCGATGTTGCTAGATCAGAGCTTTCAATTTCAAACAATGCTGATACAGTTTGACGATACAAAGCAAATTACTTAACAAGCTGTGATCAAGATTCAAGAACTATTTTTGTGCAGTATGTAGTGATATATAGATCCTTTATTGGGATTTAGTAATATTGGGGTGGGCAAGAAGCGAAGGCCTGTAGAAGGCATGCGTTTGTGCAATCTGTATGCGGTCACGTGGATCATTCAGGTTCTCGTCTCTGAGTGCTTGAAGAATCGCCTCTGGACCTTGTTCCCTATTAAGGACAACACGAAACGTAGAATGTATGTGATGCTAAAATTAAGACCAACTTTCATAATGCACGAAATGTAGCTGCTTACCTGGTAATAAGGATTTTATACAATATCTTAAGAATGGGGCATAGTTCAACAGGGGCAATGGGCTTGTTTGCTCCGGGATGAAGTACATTTAAACTCGCCTGGCTCAGCAGTTGATAAAAGGCTTCAATAGCAGATACTCCCTGAAAATTTTCAGATTTAGTTTTATGATATGTTGTATTTGAAGCCTAATATTAGTGACTTAAGTAGGAATATGGACCTGAATAGTTCCTTTGCCAGTGATGCTGTCACCCACATCGAGGCTTAGTTGTCCGTTGGCTATCATATGGCCGTACCATGCATTACGCCCTTTCAACAGGGTTACGTATGTATCAGCAAGCAAAGGCCCTGCAAGCTTCTCCGGTTCTTCAGCCAACAAATGAGTGATAAATATCATCTCCGATGTGCAGTGTGCAAAATATACTGATTTCCCAGTCGCGCTTTCTTTAGTTAGAGCTGCTACCATGCCTAAAAGAAAATTCATCACTCCATCATATATTCTTATAACTAATTCATTACTTAGAGCAAAATAAAATCAAAATGTGATACCAGCTCCAATGGCGTAGACGTTTTTCAAGCCACCCATGACTTCATGTGTGACGAGATCACTGTTGTCCCATACGATAAAATGAGGCTGCCTTAAGAACTTTGCAAGTGCTAGTCTCCATTTTTCACCTCCACATACACGAGCATTAGCATATTCCTTGTTGTAAATCTCTGAAGCTATATTTGGTCCACCAAGATACAAAATGTTCTCTATTGGAATTCCAGCTGCACCAAGTCAATTCCAATTCTCATATTCATACCATTTTTCCTCTCCCATTGCATAATACTTAATATATAACAACATGAAATCAACTCTTTTCAATTCATAATTAGCAAACAATTATTAAACTATCACTAGAATTAGCAAAACAGACATATAATTGCTTCTCACAGATTATAATAGTAGGGAAGAAAATATATCCTTACTTGCTTGATTAATCATCTGTGTGGGGGTAATTATACGAGGAGATGGATCGAGCTCAGCCTCTATACCCTTAGCTAAAGATATAATAATCGGGGCGGTGATCCTCTCCTTCCAATACTTACCAATCTCTTCAAAAACCTCACGAGTTTCAGTTGAAGGCAATCCATTGATCACAATATCCGCGTCCCAAACAGCTTCCTGCAAGTTAGTCACAACCTTCATCGGGCAAAGTGGCGTATCAATCATGTTCAAACAGAATCCATCTTTCAAAATCTCATCCGCATAAAGTGTACGATCACCCAACCGAGCCTCAACGTACTTGAGATAAGCACATCTCCTTATCAGCCTCCTCAATACATCCTCCCTCGAGTTTATCACCTCAAACAAATGTTCAGCCGTAGCCCTATCCACCGCTTTCCCAGGCCTTCTCCATATCCGGATTTGAACCTTTTCGCGAAATTGACCGTAGCTATCTTGAAGCAAAGCTGCAAAAACACTGCCCCAAGCACCTGCTCCCACACCAACAATCTTCAAAAGATCACCATCATTTTTTCCTATGAATTTTCGAAGTTCGTCTAGCTTCTCTTTCGAACCATTAAGATTCTGTGACACCCCATTTGAGTATGAACTGTTGCTCACAGCCTCAATGCTTCCAACCATCTTGTCAAGTACAATCAAGATTCAACAATCAAGAAAATGCAACTTACAGGGGAAAGGAAAAAAAGACTTATCTATGATTATAAAATAAATGAGGTTAAATAACTTCAATTTTCTGGATCTAACTCAAAACAGCCTCATCATATCAGCACATTCAAGAGCAGAATCTTTACAAGTGAAAATTTCACCTAAATCTGAACTAATTTCTATTTAACTCAGATTTCCAAAATTCTTTAATGGTCCAAATCCCTAACTACAGTCTACAACACACAAAGCAAAATTAAATAATGCTTCATCTTCTACAAAGCAGGAGAAATAGAAACCCAATTAAATATAGTAAAAAAAGTAAAGAAAAACTTTGTACACTCCGCCAGAGTTGTTCATCTACCAAGCAAATAAAACCAAAATTAAAGAGAGAGAAAATTCCAGAAAGGCACCAACCTTTTCCGTGTCGATTACAACAAAGAATGGGTCAAAGAATGCATGCAATATATGAATTTAGCGGAGTTTATTTTGTTTGTTAATGGCGGTATGAATATGATGGTACGATAAGCATTCAAAAACGTGTGTATAGTTTGCACATGATAATGGTAGAGAGAGAGAGAGAGATGGAAATGGCATTGATGGATACAGTTGGATTGGGGATAGTGCCAAGTTATATACACATTTAGTTTCGGCATGGAGCTAACTTCAGAAGCGGCCATTAAAGAGTTGTACTGATTTTCATACTGTTTGTTTCAACTGCCACCCTCCTATCATCTATCAAACCTTTTTCGTTAAACCCAGTAATTAAAATAGTACTATTAGTCCAATTTTATAATTTTCATCCGGGTTGGAGACGGTTTTAAAGAAAAATTGATTGTTTATATAAAAAAAAAAATGAGACTGAGAAATAAAATAACGAGGAAAGTAATATTTTATTTTTAAAAAATAAAAATTATAAAATAGCACAATATATCAACTACAGAAAAATGAGAATTTAAGAATAAAATATAGTAAAATTCCTATTGATATTATATATTGACACACTTCTGTTTATTCAATTTTTTCAATGTAAAAAATTGAAAACCAAATTAAATCCCATTCATTAAAGATTGATTATTATTGAGAGATTTGGAAAGTGTAATGGGTAGAAATTATACTTGAGAGAAAACAAATTAAGAATAAAGACCCCACCTCATATTTTATTTTTTTTAAAATTACATTATATACCCTCACTCTTTCCGGAAGACTTGAACAACATGACCTTAAGTCTAGAAAATGATGTTCTAACCACCTGAGATATCTTGTCCCCACTTCAATTTTATTTAAAATAATATACTCCCTAGTAAAAGAAATGAATGCCCAAAAGTTAAAATAGATAACAATAAATTAATTCCGAAATAAAACTATTACCAGAGGGCTAAAAACGTAAAGTGGGGACTACACCACTTATGAAAGTCGCACGTATGCTAAACGAGGAGTCGCGCTGCACATTACCACGACTTTAGCTCGCAGCAATATATAAACCCCTTTCATCTACCCTGTGTATGCGCACTTGAAATTTGGTGAAGAGGAAAAATGGCAGCAGAAGCAAAAAATATTGAAGAAATATTGAAACCCTTTTACCAAAGAGCTGCAGAAGCTGAGGTTTCAATTCTTTAACTTCCTGAATTCCTTGATATTTGTTTCTTTTTGGTATTTCTCTGTCCTATTGTGTGTGTGGGATTTGTTGCGTCCTTTTTCTTGATCTGATGCTAAATTGGTTGCATTATACATTCTTCATTCTATTTTCTTGTGGTGTTTGTTTTATATGACTTTGTTGTTGCAAGGGTTTATCGTCTTACTAATATAAAATAATTGAAGTTTCCCGTTTGAATTCAAGAAAGATGGGAATTTGTAATTCTTCAACATTGTTACAGAGTTTATGATCTAAATAGAGGTGGTGCCTTCTCTAGGGCTGTAAATGAGTGGAGTGGAGCCGAATGCGATGCAGTTGATGTAGTTCAAGTTTGTTTGAAACATTATCCGGATATGAAATTATTATTTGAACTTGTTTGATAATTAAACTTTAATCGTGCTGAACACAAGCCGAGCTCAAATAATTTGACATTTTTACACTATATATATATATGTCGAATCAAGCTCAAATGAGCTTGTACCTAATGATCTCGAATCGAGTATTGAACTGATTGGTTTGATTTTCAGCCCTACTCTTAAATATTTGTACTTTGCTTAAGGTAAATAAGTCTTTTCTTATGAACAAATGGTTGTATGGCATTATTTGAAGTAAATGTACCTTTTCACTTGTGTGCACATAGCTGTATCCTTGGCCATTTTCAATGAGACTAATCAGGGTCCATAAAGACAACTATGGTATGCTGATAGTTATGAAGCGTATTGTATGTTCAATTGTACAAACAATGCAAGTGCAAAGGAGCTCTATTTTTGTAACTTGAAGTGTGCAACGGTGTAGATTCTGGATTGAGTGAATTGGCGATAAACCTTTGGTAGTCCACTTTGTGAATTTTTACGCATGTTGTGTGATGGATGAATGACGATGTATAAAATATGGTGAAGGGAATGAGGTACTTATGTAGAGGAAATATCATGATCTTACTGTAATGGAAAAATAGCTCTACTATTTGTAGAATGTAGTAAAAAAGCACCTGAGTCTCTTGAAATGCTAATTCTTTGTTGTGGTATGAAGGAGCGCCTCGCGAGACTTGAAGCTCCCCTGGCCAGAAACAAAGGTCTGTTCCAAAGGCTGGCTTTCTCACTTAGTCAGATGAAATTGTATTCGAAAATGTAGTCCTCTAATCGTAAAATTGTTGCCCCTTGTTTCAGAATCTGGGAGCGAGGAGCAGGTCAAGTTGGTTGATGAACTCAAGTTAAAGCTAGAAAATGCGAAAGCTGAGCAACTTATAGAAAAAGAGAAGGTACTTTTGTTACCTTGACATGCATGTATATACTATATAGTCTCGTAAATGAAAATTAGAGGTGCGATTATCCTTGTATCAGGCCGCGAAAGAGGTGCAGCACCTTACTGCTGAAAATGCAAAGCTACATTATCGAATAATCCATCTTCTTAGAGCATTGAAGGAGGCTGATAGCAAGTTAGCTGCCAAGTGAGGTATTGCCCCTACTGTAATTCTAGGTTTTCGATATCACTCTCATGGCTATTCTTATAGTTACCATTCCTCCGGTTTCTGCACTTGAGATCTTATAAATGAAGTTGTGAAAGATCTCGAGAGAAGAAGCTAATCGACCACCCAAGATTCACAGATTCTTCATTCACATTGTATGTGATCAAACACCATTTTGGCTATTCATTGTTTAATGCACAGAATCTTTTTGGATGCATTGTTGATCTTAATGTAATTTTTTACCAGCTTGCCTATTATTTCATCCTCCTTCCATCCATACTTTGTATGTATGATTCATTTTTACATGTTTTAAGGAATATTGATTGTTTATGTATAAAGTAAAAAATGAATTGTTTTGGAAGAATAAATACTTTCCTTTATGAAAGTGTGTATTAAGTTTGAACGTACAAAATATTACGACCACTGCTATTTACAACATAAAAAGCTGCAAAATATAGGTAAAGATTTGAGCCACCAATGGGAAAAATTGAGACTGGTATATAAAAGTTGGATAAACCAAGATATTAATTATGGGATTACGGGGTGTAATTAGATCTTGTATTTTCATGTTTTTATTTATATAGTTCCTTATTTAAAAAAAAAAAAATAACGTATACACTTCCTTTGTTCAACAAGATAGACTTTTTTTATATTTTTTGTTTGTCCCACAATGATAAACTCATTACTATATTTAACATATCCAGATACTAGTAATATTAGTCCTTGGAAATTTAGAAATAAGGGTAACATGGAAAAAAATGTTCTAACTATAATAACTTTCATTTTTTTAATTTGTGTGAAAAAAAATGGTAAATCAAAGACAGAGAAGAGGGAGTATATTTTATTTCTATGTTTTGAGCAATAAGCTAGGTTTTTCTCTTTGTTTATATTGTAAGATTTCAAATCACTAAACGACAGTTGATGAATATTGTTTTTGTGAACCAACAAAATCACAAAAGTTGCATCATCTATATTCTAAATTCGTATAGTATTCAAAATCATATTTTTGGCTGCAAAAAATATGTAAACGCGCATAACGTATTAGAAGTGCATGAATTAGAGAAGATGTGGTGCCACCTGCCCAACCAATTTGATCAGCTCTGCCTTGCTATGTTTACTGTAGCCTCGTAAATTTAGTTTCTTGCAAATGGCCTTGAGATCATTAACCTTTAAATTCTGCACATCATTCCTGCATCCCGCCACACCGTCTCTCGTTTCCTCAGTTGTTCTATTTGAGTAGGAGGTATCATAGTCCTCAATTTCCATCTTTACAGGCACTTTCCTGTAATATTTTTTCTTCCTGGTGATGGTTTCTGAACTTAGAGGCAATTCTGTTACCATTTCTGGCAATGAAGTTGAAGTAGACGCAACTTTTTCTTTACCATTTGGTTGCTGCTGAGTTTCTTTTTCACCATGCTTGCTGATACTGATCTCCACAAGTTCGCATGTTTGCTGCACGTTTACATTTTGTTTGGACGACGACGATGATCCCATTTCCTTGCCTTCCCGTAACATACATTTGGCCAGGTTAGTCTGATGAGTTCCAATCTCCTGTTTTTCGTGCTCCAACTTCACCTTTCTCGTGCATCCTTCTCCCCCTTTCATTTCAAAGGAATGCCTCCTTCCAGTTTCTAGAAATTTGCTCGTTTTCATTTTCAGCGATGGGACATTTTTGTCGATGGCATTGGCCTGCTTATACGCCGCACTTGCTTTTCGTACCTTTCTTGGAGATTTTGATTCTTGTTTCATAGAATCCACCTGGAAGTCCAAGATTTTTCACTTAGGAAAATCAATAAAAAGACAGCTTCAAACATCATCGCCAAACATATACTTGCTCTATCAAAACAATCTAAATTCAGATAAAGATTATATTACTATGTATTCAATCAAAAGTTCAGAAAACTGCATACTTTTAAAAAGATCATTTAAGTTTCTTACTTCAAGCCGCTCCATGGGTTGGCTCTTCCTCTTATAGGTTTTCGGCGAATTCTTGTAATCTTCTGAAGTGATTATTTCTGATTTCACCTTGTTAAAACCACCATTAGGTAGGACAGACATCTGTGTGATACCTCTATCTCTCTGTTCATCATTTTAAAAAAAGTGACACCATTAATAAACGTGTAACAGATGCTAGTATGGTTAAAAGAAAAGGAAATATAGAATATCTAGATCAAAATAATGAAATCTATAGTATAAGAATCAAAAAATAATTTGAGATGCCTATGAGCTTTACCTGCTGTGATAATGAAATTTGTGTGATACCTCTATCTCTCTGTTCATCTAAGCTTTGAGGCTGTTCCAAAGGTTGTTTTAACTGAAGATCAGGATAATGCACATCTGCTGTATTTCCATTCTGCAAGTTTTGTACCCAAATAATGAAATCTATAGTATAAGAATCAAAAAATATTTTGAGATGCCTATGAGCTTTACCTGCTGTGATAATGAAATTTGTGTGATACCTCTATCTCTCTGTTCATCTAAGCTTTGAGGCTGTTCCAAAGGTTGTTTTAACTGAAGATCAGGATAATGCACATCTGCTGTATTTCCATTCTGCAAGTTTTGTACCCAAATAATGAAATCTATAGTATAAGGAATCAAAAAATATTTTGAGATGCCTATGAGCTTTACCTGCTGTGATAATGAAATTTGTGTGATACCTCTATCTCTCTGTTCATCTAAGCTTTGAGGCTGTTCCAAAGGTTGTTTTAACTGAAGATCAGGATAATGCACATCTGCTGTATTTCCATTCTGCAAGTTTTGTACCCAAATGTTAAGATGATCAATCTTTTCAATCAAAGCAACAGAGTCTGGTACGGACCAGCTCTCGTTGCACCAAGCCAGTTGGCAGTGATTCTTCAATATATCTTCTTCAAGTTTTGTTATTTCTTCATCTGCTTTGTTTACCAGTATCTTTAGCACTTGTAGACAAGATCTCTCATTCAAGGCATCTTCTTCGATCACATCTTCAATAACAAAACAGACATTAGATAATTGGAGCCGATTCTACGCCTTCTATCTGATGTCTCGGAATTCTAAAGTGACTCACCACGACCATAATCAAAAGAGAAGTCACTCAGCAAATGATCTTCATTTTTGTGCTCTGAAGATAGAAACAGAAAGTTCTAACTGTAACGTACAATAAAGTAAGGTTTAAGTATAGTCAAATACAGTAACAAATTAACTGCCAGTTTATAACTCCTTCTCCAAGAATTCCATCTATAGAATTAAGGAAGATAGATAAATAAGATCAACTTACGTGATGTCAAGTAGTCCTGATCATCTGGTGGATCCCAAAGCGACAAATCCATTACTTCAAGAAACTTCAATCCTTAGCACAAAAGGTCCATCAGCAACTTTAACTGAACAGGATAAATATTGTATACCTGGTTCCTCTCATTTCATCATAATCTATATAATTCTTTGTACTTTCAACATGATCAGTTATCTTGAAAATCTGGTTCCTCAAAAAATAATGAAATTTTCTAGTCAAGCTTTTAAAACCCTAGACTACTGTACATTTCGGCGTAATCTCTATAATTCTTTGTGCTTTTCTTTGACATTAAACTATTGTCATCATCTCGTGCTCTTCACTACTTGAGGAACCAAGATTAGTACATCAAATCAAACTTCTATATTACTGGAGAAGATCTCCGATGAAAAATTTCAAGTAATATTACTAGAAAAACACGTAATAATCCACAAGTCGTGTTCTGAATAGCATCACTATTCGTTATCAAATCATTTCAAAACGAAATCGAGGTTCAATCTTGAAGCGCGAAGCATTCATCATGACATGTTGAACTATAACGCTTCAGAGACTGTACAGAAATGGAGAAGGTTTCCGGCAATATTGCACTAGAAAAACACCTGAAAAATCAATCCACAAGTCGCGTTCTAACTTCTAAATAGAATTACTGTTCATTTTCATATCATTGAAAAACGAAATCGAGCTACAATCTTGAAGCAAGACATGTTGTACAATACGCTTCGGAGACTGTACATAAAAAATTCTCTTGTTCGTCAACTTCTTTCTATACCATACAACGATCGATTGACATAATAAACCATACGCAACGAAAATCATACACGAGACAACACGAAATCGAGGCGAAAGGCATATTATAGAACAAAAACAACAAAATAGCGCTAAAAGAAACGATCATTTCCGCTTACCGTATGAGAAGTTGCAGCTCTTTTCCACCAGTTGAAAATCGGAGAGAGAGATTCAAAACGCAAATGCTATAATGATGAGAGTTAAATCGAACAGCTAAGACTAAGAGAGATATTCAGAATGCAGATGCTATGGTGTAGAGTAGAGTGGAGAAAATCGAGGACAATTACCGCAAACAGCAAACTGCAGAGGCAGAGGGGCACTGTCGTAATAAAGAGCAAGTTCGTGGCTGAAAGCTGGAAAGCGGAAACAACATGTGGCATTTCTCTCCCGTGTTCTTCAATTTCATTTCAAAGTCGCGTTTCAATTAAAATCGTCAAAATGCATACATCATTTTTTTTTTCTTCTTAAAACTAAAATACAATTGAAGAAACTTTATTGAAAAGTTGCCATTTTAATTTTTTTTCTTCTATAAATTGCATCGATGATTGACATGAATAAGACATGGTCACATGGGTCAATGCGTACCACTATTTTATGAGATAATTAATGTATGGGCGACACTGTTAAATATCTTGTACGTTGGAACACTAAATGAAACATGGAATACAAGAATTGATCTTAGTCTGTCTCATAATAACTTTCACACACTTAAAATAAAAAATCTTTTATAAACTTCACTTGCGTAATATTTACAATTTTACACAAAACATCGTTACTATTAAACTCACATATAAAGTAATTTCATTATTTTATACACGAAGGTTTTCAAAATTATCATTTAAAACTCTATTTATTATTATACTTCTCTTAATACTCTCATACTTATTAAGTTATTATGGACTATTAAATATACTTGAATATTTTTCAAAAAAATTACTCCCTCCGTCCACAAAATATAGTTCTATTTGTCTTATTGAGTATATTTTTTGCCAATAAAATATTATTCCATACCCTTTTTAAAATACATATTTATAAAACACTTAGGGTGTGTATTCAATTGAGATTCTGTTGGATTTTTTTGGACTTTTAAAACATCACAAATTAAATCAAATGTCATTAAATTGCTCATTTACTTTATTAGAATAAAGTTGAAAGTTCAATTAAACCCCTTTTAACTTTACATCATACTCCTTCCGTCTCAACTTAGATGGTGCATTTGTCAAAAATAGATGTCCTATTTTAGATTATGTATTTTCTTATTTGACAATAAAATACTTTTCCACTTTAAACCATACTCTTTAAACGAGGAATTTTTTTTTTTGGTCCTGTAAGTTTAGAATATTCCAAAATAAATCCTTTAAGTTTCAACTTTACAAAATACGTCCTTTAAGTTTTAATTCAGTCCTTTTTTATCCAATTTCAATCCTTTATCTTTGGAAACCCTTAAATTTATTCAAATAAAATTAGGCTTGACGTACATTTTAAATTGACAACGTATTTATAAATCAAAACTTCATTTCAATTTTTTTTTTGACAACATCAAATCATATTGTTAAAATCAATTAATTATAAAATTATGTATATAATTTAAATATAATTATAAAAAATACAAAAATTAAATTTTCAACCAAATAATAATACACTGTAAATTTTGAAATTTAAAAAATAAAATTGATATGTTTATAATTTTAAAAGGCATATTCTTTTATTCATCAACAAAATAAGTTGTGGTATTCATTTCGTCTTTGCACATCATCATCATCGAACTTTCTTTTGGAAATTTTTATTTGTGTTGACAGGTTTTTCAGGAAAAATCGAAGTCCATCATCATCATCGAACTTTCTTTTGGAAATTTTTATTTGTGTTTGCAGGCTTTTCAGGAAAAATCGAAGATAAAAAATACAGAAAATATATTTAAATAAGAAAAGATGTGTATTATCTTTAATTTAATTAAATATATTAATAAGATTATTTATTTTAAATTATAATTTCCTGAGTGATGATTTGACACGATAACTCACTAATCTGGTCTATATAAATATATGGGTACAAATAATAGTAGTGTAAAATTTGAAATTTAAAAAAATATATATTGATCTATATATAATTCTAAAAAATGAAAAAGTTATAAAAACACACAACAAATATAAGTTTTGTACCCTAAAATAAAATAAAAATATTGAAATGAAATTTTGTTCCATATAAATACGTTGTCAATTAAAAATTGATTGTAGGCCTAATGTTATTTGAATAAATTTAATTAAGTTTAATTCATTGAGTTTTTTTTAATTATTTTAATTAATTTTAATTGTTTTCAAAGATAAAAGGATTAAAATTGAATAAAAAAAGGACTAAATTGAAACATAAAGGACATATTTTATAAAGTTAAAACTTAAAGGATTTATTTTGGATTGTCTTAAACTTATAGGACCAAAACAAATAATTCCTCTCTTTAAACATATTAAAATTACATCACATGATATTACTTTATCACTCTACTTTATTATTCATAATATTTTATAATTTATTTTATTACTCAAAAGACTTTTCATACTCTCTACTTTATCCCCTTAATATTAATAAACATCTCTCACATTAAACTACGTATAAATAATTAATACACAATCTAACTTGGAACGAATGAAATATTTACTTTTTACATTTTTCTTAATATATGTGTCCAACCCTAACCATTTAAAACATCGAGTACAATCAATGTTACCCACTCAATAATCTTCGTTACTTCGTAGGCTGAAAAGGGTGGCTGATAGGCGGTCCAAATTTTTGGCTATTTTTATTTTAATAATTTTTTTTTTTAACGTAGAATTATGTTAAATATAGATGTCACTTAATTATACAAATCCCAATTTACTTTACCTTCCATGTCATTATCCATGCCACTTAATTGTACACTTATTCCATAAGTAGGGTAAATAACACCAAATTAGTAAAATCATTAATTAAATTGACATTTTAAAACCACTTACTAAGAAACCAATATCAACATATTAATATTAGATCTTCTTGAAAAATGAAAATAAAATTAATTCCACTGCAATCAAATATGTTTATAATTTATTTTCACATGTTTTCATAAAGGAGTATTAATTTTTTATGTATAAATAGATATTATGTGGTATTGCATGGTTCATTTATTGATAAAATAATTGTATATTAACAAAATGAAAAACAATTTGAATATTTAAAAGGTGTTGATAAAATTATTATTTTAGACATACTTCTTTCATCCATTATCATTATTATAATTCTCATTTGAGTTGTATACTAATTTAAAAAAAAATGAATTGTTCTGATAAAAAGTGGAAGTTTGTAGGTGAAAATGAACAGAGAAAACTCATACTCCCTCCATTTTTTAATAAGTGTCACTTTAACATTTTTCAACAAATTAAGATATTAAATTGTGATCAATATTACCCTTCATTAATGATAAATAATTTTAATATTACATTTTTGTTTAATAAAGAATGTAGTCAAGAATGTATGTTGTATTCATATGTACAATATTTATGATTTTTTCATGATTTATGCTAGTATATTAATTGAAATTGAAGGCAACTTATTTATAAGGGTAAAATTGTTAAAATTAAAGAAAAAAACATAGAATGACACTTATTATAAAAATAATTAAAATGGCAAAGTGACACTTATTTAAAAGTGGAGGGAGTATTAAATTAAAAAAATGAAAATGAAAATAAAGCACCTCCTGATATAACATGATGAAGGTAGTAAAAACTTTTTAATTTTATAAGTAGATAATAAAGTTGTTTTTTTAGTATAATAAAGTAATGACATTTTATGTAATATTGTAATGTTGTGAAGGGATAGTTAAAATATTATTTAACTATTTTAAATATGAATCACTGCTTAAATGTAAATGACGTTAAAAATGAGTATTAAATTTGTTTAAAAAGTTAAAACGGAAGGAGTAAATTATTAAAAAGAAATTACTCACGCCTCATCTCTCTCTTTCACACACAATCTACACACAGCAGGCATTCCCTTGCACCTATACCTGAACATTCCAACAGAAATTCGGAAGCGCACACACCCTAAACACCAATCACACGATGAAAATAGTCGTGTAATAACAGAACCAGAAAAAAATCAAAACGAAACGAAAATGAAATGAAATCAAAAATCCAAACCAAATTCACATAAAAAAATGTCTTCCTCTTCTTCCTCTTCATCCGCTACAAAAAAAGACGCTGTGTTCATCACAAGCCTCATAGTCTTCTGGTACTCAACCAACATCGGCGTCCTTCTCCTCAACAAATATCTTCTCTCCACCTATGGCATCTCCTACCCCATTTTCCTCACAATGTGTCACATGTCCGCCTGCGCTGTTCTCAGCTACATCTCCATTATTTTCCTCAAAATCGTCCCCGTACAGAAGATCAAATCGCGCTCGCAATTTCTCCGAATCACGACGCTAAGCATTGTATTCTGCGGTTCCGTCGTCGGAGGCAACATTTCGTTGAAATATTTGCCGGTTTCCTTCAATCAGGCCGTTGGTGCGACGACGCCGTTTTTCACTGCGATTTTTGCGTATTTGATGACGAGGAAGAGGGAAGCCTGGGCTACTTATACTTGCCTTGTGCCTGTTGTTGCGGGCGTTGTAATTGCGAGTGGGGTATGTATCTCTCTGAATCTCTCATCTGATTTGGTTGTGTTTTTTATGTGATTCGTGGAGAAAAAAGATCTATTCTTCCATGTGATGCATTGTGAGATGAAGATCAGATCTGGAATTTTGTTACTGTTCATCCTTTTAATTTCAATGGTTCATAAGGAAATAGGATCTGTTACACACATCTGGTGTAGTGTAGGATAGTATTAGGTGAGAGAGAGTATAATTTGGGCATGATAGATTGTGACGAAGTGGATTATTATATTTTGTTTTCTAAAATCACATTAGTTTTGGATTTGTTGTAGGGTGAGCCGAGCTTCCATTTGTATGGATTTATCATGTGTATAAGCGCAACTGCCGCAAGGGCCTTCAAATCTGTGCTTCAGGGGGTCCTTCTTTCTAATGAAGGGTAACCAACTAATTGATTTCTCATAATTTGCATAGCTTGCTTTATAAATGGATTCTCGAACTCGTTGTCATTGCAGGGAAAAGTTGAACTCCATGAATTTGATGCTTTACATGTCCCCAATTGCGGTTGTAGCTTTGCTCCCTGCTGCCCTCGTAATGGAGCCCAACGTATTTGATGTCGTCCTTACGCTTGGAACGCAACATAAATTCATGTGGCTTCTTCTTCTTGTTAATTCATCAATGGCTTATGCAGCAAACTTATGCAATTTCTTGGTCACTAAGCATACAAGTGCTCTAACACTCCAGGTCTCTCCCTCTCTCGGAAATCATAAGCACCAAAGATTGTATCATACTTAATGATTTGATTCTCTACTTTGTGGATTCTAATCAGGTACTAGGCAATGCTAAAGGCGCGGTGGCTGTAGTTATATCGATTCTGATTTTCCGAAACCCTGTAACCTTTATCGGGATTGCTGGTTATACCATGACTGTCATGGGGGTGGTCGCTTATGGAGAATCGAAGAGGAGATTCAAATGAGCTCTCTTAATTCTTTCTTTATTAAATTGATACAACTATATACATCAGATGTTCTATGTATTGCATCTACTGAAGGTATGTAGTGGCTATTGATATATTGTATTCTTGATTGCAACTGCTACAGACATACAGAGGCAGCAGTGTGCAGATTCAGCTTAGATATAGAATTATTTTTGTAGCAATGTACTATTATTTTCTTCTTTTTTCAGGCTAAAACACTGGCATCATTTCATCAAGTGCTCAAGTTTGGAAATTTAAATTTTATTCAATTGCTTAATATGAAATGTATGGGGACAACAAATGCTTCATCTCACGAATCGAGTCCAACAGTTGAAAAAAACTTGCATTGGATTTAATGGTAAATTGTAAATTACAAAAAAACACAAGTATTGAAATTACAAAACACTACCTATCACAAGTCATGGCTAGAGTTTGAAGGTTAAGCAAGTTTTTAAATAATCCATACCATCTTCATTTACATTTATTTATATGCTCAAATTGTTTTTCTTTAATTCTTTGCTTGCTAAACCGCCGGAAAAATATAGATGAAAAAGTAACAAAATGTGTATTTGATGGAACCCTCACATTGTAGGATCCGAGTTGTCTGTAAAACAATGGTGTAACATTATCTCTTACACCATTGTATATGAACGACACATAGAACTGTACCACTACGGTCATGTGTCATTCATCTACAATGATGCAACAAAATACGTACACCATCAAGAAACGGAAAATCTGAATCCCACATCATATAAAGGACCGAAAATGGAAACCCAAAATGCAGATGAAGTCTATCTAATCTGAGCAGCTGGGCCTGCTACTACACAAGGTCTGGACCACTCGAAAGTGGTTCATAACCGTCGTGCTGTTTAACAGTGGTGGTCTTCGTATCAACGGGAATGCACTTCAATACTACAGCAATAGGCATGCTCACAGCTCCCAGTAGAACGCTTAGAAGCCATAGTTGCCGGTTTAGCGGTACAGTGCTAGCAAACGTGCCCAGGAACTGGACTATAATAACTTGGAACACTACTGTGGACGCGATGATTCCTATGAATATCCAATTCCCAAGCAACCCTCGAAAGATGTTTATCTTGTCAACGTCACGGCTGTTTATTTCATTGAATACCTGGATGCAGTAAAGAAAAGATGAGAATTCATAATCTTGAATATTTCATTGTTTAACAAATGTGAATTTGAGAGAGAAATGTAAAGATTACCTGACAGAATACAAAGGTGTTGAATATGAAAGTGTTGTTAACCGCAGTAGAATCAGAACCGCTAAGTCCCAATATTTGCTTCCCAATGAAATTGAGGACCAGGAGAACAGCCAACTGATAAATGCTCTGACCAATGATATTTCGCCACATGGTTCTGGTAATGAAATTTTCAGTTCTCCCCACGGGAGGCCTCTTCATCAGGCCATCGTGTGGTGGTTCAGTGGCTAGTGCAAGTGCACCTAGAGTGTCCATAATTAGGTTCACCCAAAGCAGCTGCACAGCCGTAAGGGGAGCTGATCCTGAAGAAGAGAAAAAAAAAAATTATTTGGTGAAATGGCAGAGGGGTAATTAAAGTGGGGAAGGGGTAGGCAGGCAGTACCTGAGACACAAGCAGATATGAAATTGATCATGAGAGCAACAATGTTAACAGTCAACTGGAATTGCACAAATTTCTGAATGTTGATGTAAACAGCACGTCCCCATTTTGCGACATTTACTATTGTTGCGAAATTGTCATCTAACACAATCACATCTGCACTTTCTTTTGCAACCTGGTAAAGTTATTTGATGGAAATTTCAGAAATTAACGAAAACAATTTGATGATGTTAAAGGAATGAATCAACTTAAAATTCATTGAGAACATTACAGACCTCTGTTCCTGCAATGCCCATAGCAAGTCCGATGTCTGCCTCATGCAAAGCAGGAGCATCATTCGTCCCATCCCCAGTAACTGCAACCACCTCTCTAAGCACGCTTCTCGCAGTCTTTACCAGAACATGCTTGTCTGTTGGTGAGGATCGTGCCATTACCTAAATATAAGAACTTATTAACATTTAAACTTTATGATATAAAAGATTCAATAATGCAAGTCTTTAGAAAATTTGTGTATGTCTATTATTCACCTTAAGTCTTGGTATTAGTTGGCTCATCTCATGAGTAGTCTTAGTACGGAAATCTGGACCTTCTATAGCAAGATCATTACCTGTAAGTATGCCACATTCTTTAGCAATTGCAATAGCTGTATTTATATTGTCACCGGTAACCATGCGCACGGTAATTCCAGCCTCTAAACAAGTTTTAACTGCTTCTTTCACTCCAGGACGAACTGGATCCTTGATTCCCACTACCGCAATCAATGTATAGCCACTATCGGGAATTTTATTCCCATGAGAACCATCATCAATGTCCTTGAATGCTAAGCAGAGAGTACGCAAAGCTTCACAGGCAAACCCATTGATGGCATCTGAGATTTGACTCACTTTTTCTTCTGACAATTCGACAACCTCCCCATCGGCATTGATTCCCTTGTCGCACATTTTAAGTACAATCTCAGAAGCACCTTTGCAGAAAGCTCTTGTCTTGCCATCTGGAAGAGTCAGAAGAACAGACATCCTTTTCTTTTCCGAATTGAAAGGTTCGACCTTCAACACCTTGCAGACTCGACGTTCCTCCTCAAAATCACCACCCAGGAGCAACCCATATTCTAGAATGGCCGACTCTGTTGGTGACCCTAGAATGGAACTCTTTCCATCTTTATTCTTGACTACCTCGGAGCCTGTATTATTAAATATTGCTTGTGAGAGAATTGATAATACTTGTTCTGATACAGGAGCTAATGTATGCCTGCCTCCATTGTGGTCTACCTCTTTTGCTTCGTCACAAATCCATATTTTACTCACTACCATATGGTTTGTAGTCAATGTGCCAGTTTTATCGGTGCAAATGCATGTAGCAGAGCCCATTGTTTCACAGGCTGATAAGTGTCTCACAAGTGCCTTGTCTTTCATCAATTGCTTCATGGCAAATGCAAGACTCAGAGTAACTGCAAGGGGCAATCCCTCTGGAACTGCGACAACAATAATAGTCACAGCTGTAGCAAAATAGTTCAAAAGCTTCAGAGCATCACTGGAGGACCATTTAGTAAATTCATGGCGAACTCCTTTCTCGACCAAAAATCTGGTAGCCAAGACAAGGAAAGTCGTCACAGCAAAGCCCAATCCAATTTTACCAATTAATGTCGCAACACCATTCAGCTTCACCTGTAGTGGGGTCTCATCTTCTCCCCCTTCACTTAGAGTTTCCATCAACTTTCCCCATTCAGATCTCATTCCGACTGTAGTTACCAGCATTTTACCAGAACCATCTTGAACCTTTGATCCTGCTAAAAGAAATGGTCTTTTTTCATATATGTTTATTGGCACACTTTCACCAGTCAAACTTGACTGATCAATCAACAAGTTATACCCTGATATAAATATCCCATCAGCTGGAACCTGGTCTCCAATAGATAGAATGACAATATCTCCAACAACCAAGTCATATATAGAGACTTTCTGTCGGAAACCCTCTCTAATGACCTGAATAAAAATCTTTTTCTTCTCCTTGTCCAGCTCTCTAAATTGTAATGATTGCTTGTAATCACTTATTGCAGTAACCATGACCACTAGAAGTATGCTAAGTATAATGCCTAACCCATCATACATGCCCTTTGGCCACCCTTCAGTGGCAAGTCCGACTCCAATAGACACCACAGCACAAACGATAAGTATGATAAGTGTCAAATCATGCAAAGCGTCCCACACAAACGTCCAAAAACCTTTAGGAGGTTTTTCAGTGTAGGAATTGGCACCATATATACTTTGTCTAGTGGGAATATCGCTTGGATTCACTCCTTTTTCTAGTGAAACATTCAATTTATCAGCAAGTCCTTCAACTCCTTTGTGTTTGCTTAAGGTCTGGATGTCATACGATGCAACTAGAGATGCAAGTTTATCAGGGTGAATACTAAATCCTGCACGTCTTGCCTCTTCCTGGAGTCCCTCTTGGAGATCCGTTCCAGTATCTTCTTCATGTGTTTCACTCTTTTTTAACTGTCCACCTATGGTAAAACGAAGAGAAGGTTGTGAAAATAAGAGCACAGTATTGTACATTACAACTGACATATATTAACATGACTAGAAACATACCGTTAATGAACCTGAGAGCTGCTGTATAAGTCATAAAACAAACGCGTATATTTTCCTGGAAAAAGAATAAAGAAACGAAGCATTAATTGATAATAATAATAGACCTTAAAGACAAAGCTATCTTAAAAACTTTCAGCCCTGTGGAATGCAACTGGAGTCAACCAAGTCTTAGGGATAATATAATAACTAACTAACTAACCAACCGAGCCTTTAATCCCAAATAATTGAAGTAGGCTATGTGAACTAATTATCAAATCACGCGGGGTCACAACATAATTTAGTCTTCTCTACGTGTTTCTCTCTTAAAATAAATCTTCATTTAGTCTTAGGATAATAATATTAAAAGAAAAGGAAGAGAGAGATTGGTAAAATGAAAATTAGAAAACAAAAAATGTCCATTCAAGGCTGTACAGCCTACTATAGGAGCAACATTATTTCCCTATTGGTTCATCTTTAATCCAACACCAATAAATGTGATTAAATTGAAAGATTAATTGGGCCACATGTGGCCGGGTAGTTCACCGCCCCTAGACCCTAACCAGATTTATTACAGCGGCATAGTACCCTGACAAATGCAAAAAATGAATGGTGGATACTACACCTGGTGTAAAAAGAATACACCATGCATCTTAACTACCAAGCTAAGAATCATAAGCGTAGCAGTTGGCACATAATTAATAGCAGCCCCCTAGGTAATGCATCTCGGCAAAATAAACAGGTATTCGGCCGCCGCCGGCATGACTTGGATACAAAGACTGACACACTTTTTAAGAAAATGAGAATTAATAAGGTGTGAGTCAAATAAATGAAGGATATTTTGAATAATTTAGTGAGATGGTAAAGAAAATTTAGTGCAGTGTGAAGAGAATTTAGTGCAGTGTAAAATATGGGTACTAAATGAGTAGCAATTTTGAAATCAAAATGATGCTGCTGAGAGTATTAATTTTGTGGTGGAGGGGGTGCAAGTAATATTGAGATGTCTCAATAAAAAAAATGTACAAGTAATCGCGAGACATAAAAAATGATGAATACACCCACTTCTAAAAGAACTATGGAGTATATTTCTAATCATGATGCATTCTACCTAAAAATGATGAATACACCCACCCATAAAAAACGTGATTGTATAAAACAAAAAGATGAGTGCAAATATCCGTGACATCTTTATAACGGAAAGTGGTTTCCCCGTTCAAAGTCAAATTCATGCTCAACTGCAACCGTTGAAAATCAGAAAGGCAGCTCTTTCCTTCAAATTTTAGATTTACATGGAACCAATAAACTACAGATATGGCGAAATTCCAAAAATATCCCTCCTAGAATGACTAATCACAAACAAGCACTTGGTGTTGAGCATTTATTTACTAAACCACAGGCACAAAGTCAGTTGTCATCCCTACCGATCGTTCCCAAGCAGAAACAAACAAACATAAAGGGTTCCAGTTTTTGCTTTTACGCATCAATCCAAAATTAATTAATAATTATATTCCCGATTAACATCTATCACCACAACCACAGAAACGAGGATTTTTATCACTTTTTGCAACGGATGATATAACGAGACTTTTCGTTTGCCAAAAATTTCCTCCGCAAGATCTACAGAAATTTTTAAGAAGAAAAAAAGTCCAGTCCGGTTACAGGATCCGGGAAAATTGTTGATGCATCGCAAGGAAACCCAGGGGATATAAAGAATAAAGAGGAAAATGAATTGCAAAAGAAGAATAATAAAAGTAAAAATGAGAATCTCATGATATTAGGCGAGATTTTAAACCTCCGGTGTTCATATTTTAAGAGAAAATAGTGGTCGAAATCAGAAGTAAACGTACACTGAGTTTTCGCATCTGTTCCTTTGCTTCGGAGCGCTTCTCAAGATCGGCGGAGTAGCGAAACCTTCTGCGTTTGTTCTTCACCATTCCGACGGCTGCTCGCCACCTCCTCAGCGCCTCCTCCGACCGCCCCTTGAGCGGCAAATCAAACTCCGAAGAGATGAGGCTTTCCATCGCGAACTGCTATCTCTCTCTCTCTCTCTGCATACACACTCACACAGTAGTGGAGATGCAGGAGGAGGTATACGACTGATCTGATACATTTAACATTTTGGGGAAATTGTTATTTAAAGGGTACTATGTAAGAATGACAATTTTTTTTTTAATATCAATTTTAATCACTACCTTATTTATTTTATTTCTTTATGAAAATTGACTTCAAAATATAAAAAATGTCTGGTAACACACAATTTAATTATAAAAATTATATATACTTTCAGAACAAAAAATTATAAATAAAAAATTATGGAAAATTAAAAATATAATCAAAGTTGTGGGAAAATGTTGAAAAAGGTAAAAGTTAGAGAGAAATGTAAATGACAAATAATGTAGCTTTATTTACAAATATGAATAATTTTTAATAAATATAGGACTACAACTTACTAAAAAATGAAAAATTAAAAAAAAAAAAAAAGGAAAAAAAATGTTTTAAAGAGAGTACTCATATTTCAGCCTTAAAATTTAGTGTACTTTTTTTTTAACAAACCTAAATAATAAAAAAAAAAAAACAAAATTTCATAATACAATTTGGTTAGGGATTCACTTTCACATTCTATATACAGTATTATTTCATTATCTCTTTCCTTTTTTAAGTATTATTTCCGTATGCCATTTTTTTTTTCTCTTTGTTAAATATTTAAACTTTAAAATTTTGTTACTTTAAGATTTTATATTTCTCAATCCTTATGCCTTTTGTTCTTTTTTTTTTTTTTCAAAAAAGAGGGATTCCCTTTTGTTTTTTAGTATTACCTTTATTCACCTTTAAATTTAAGATTTTAGTAATTATATTCTTATACTTGAATATCAGTAATTAAAAAAAAACTGGGAATGCTTTCAAAAAATATTTAAAAAATTGGGAATAGTATTTAAAAAATACTTCCTCCCCTTTTAGATTCAACATTTGTAAAACATAAATATTTCAAACTAAATTTATGTTTTTTTAATTTGGTAATAAAAACATTTTTTTCATTTTAAACTTTAATTACTATATACTTTATTATAAAAAAAAATTGCATGTCCACTATTATATAATTTAATACTATAAATATTTTTATATTAATTTCGTGTAAATAATATATGATGAATTTAAAGTTGAATAGAGATATTATTTCATTTTGGTTTTGTTGTTTATTATTATTATTATGTAGGGGTATGAGCTTTGGAAAATTCTAATTATTTAAGGATGTGCCCAAATTTGTCACATGAAATAGATCGATCATATTAAATACTAAAATAATTGAGCCAGATATATTCCTTTTACAGGGCATCAAACAAAATATTGTTAATTTATTACATTATTATCGTGTCCCATTCCTAAATTGTTGGCGATTGCATCCACACATGGTTTGTTGTAATTATTCAAATTTGAATAAGTTGACAAATTTGGAATTTTTTTAAATTTTCGTAAATTGAAATTATGTATCTAGGGTAGTGTGATTTACTTATTTGAAATGATTTACAAATTATAATGCTAGAATAATGTTATATGAATAAAGACTACGCATTCATTTATAAATAAAATGCTACCTCCTCTTTTACAGAGTATACTACCCTTATGCGAATTAAATTTCATTTTAGTGATTTATAAAAATATAACAATATGGAATTTATATATTTTTATCATCAGTTGATTTGAAGGATTAAAGAGAAAAAATAATTTATGATATGTTGAAAAAATGAGTAAAAAATAGTTTAAGGACAAATAATTACAAACAATTTAAAGTCTGCAAAACACTTAAATCCAAAACGAGGGTAGTATGAAATTTGATATCAATTTCTATATTCACACTGAAACTATATGTATGCAAATTGCAATAAAGGATAGACTCACAAAATTATTTATTAAATTTTATATGTAAGAAATTTTATATTTAGATAAATTTAATTTTATGTTTGAATTCAATAATGTGACTATTTTTACTATTATTAGTTTGGACTAGGCCGTCGCATATGCATTTAATAGAGTGAGTTATTGTGGATTAATTGTATTTTTTGTCCATTCGGCAACCTCCAATTTTAGCATGAACACGTATAAATTTAGAAATGGTCCATGGTTTTATTAGATTATTTTTAGAAGTATTATACTCCCTCCACTTTTAAATAAGTGTCACTTTGCCATTTTAATTATTTTTATAATAAGTGTCCTTCTATGTTTTTTTCTTCAATTTTGACAATTTTATCCTTATAAAATAATTTGCCTTCAATTTCAATTAATGTAGTAGCATAAATCATGGAAAAATCATAAATATTGTACATATGAATACCACATACATTCTAGACCACATTCTTTATTAAACAAAAATTTAATATCAAAATTATTTATCATTAATGAAGGGTAATATTGACCACAATTTAATATCTTAATTTGTTGAAAAATGTTAAAGTGACACTTATTCAAACATGGAGGGAGTATATTTTTCTTTTATTAACCTTTATATTTTATAAAATATTTACCAAATCACACAACAAATATAATTATATCTAGTCAGCACAATTGCTAAAGGAGTTAAAAATTAGTCAGCACAGACTGACAATTCCATTTTTTTTTCTTTTTCAAGTATTTAAAATTCTTCTGCAATTCCCAAAATTTAATGGACAGAAAATAAAAATATTTTGCGAAGACTAATTACTGGAGTACTAATAAGGCCTTGAACATGTATTGTAGATTGCCAGAGCGCGACAAAGTGGGATGACTTAAGTGGTTAGAGCACCACTACCTAGGTCTTAGATCCTGGGTTCGAGTCAGGGGAGGGAAAAAAAGGGATGAGTATTTAATGTAATTTAAAAAAAAAAAAATTGCCGGAGCGCCGGCAGATTCGGTGGATCCTCCTCCGTGCCATTTTGCTTAATTACATGTTACCACGAATATAATATATATATATATACTAGTACTACTTGATATTTAAATAGCCAAATATATATATTTAAAATCCCTAAATATTTTACTCTACAATTGTGTTTGGATTCCACAATAAAATGTATGGTATATAAAATAAAAGGAAAATCTAAAACTATAAGTTCACAAATTGAGCCAGAGGCCAGAGTGCCGTTAAAATCTTGTATGAAAAAAACCCTTCGTAGGGACAAAACCCAAGGGCAAGAGAAAAGGTGCACTTCTATAAAAATGAAGTCTAAAATAGAATAGTGCAAGTAAGACAAATACAAGTGTTTCGTATTAACACACTCAATCCGAGTTGTCTAGCATATTCGACCAACGATTGTGAAAGGACAGTCTGACCTTTGAAGTGTCAGAGCCGGCTGAACCATCCGGCAGCTGTTGAGGTGGACCTTTCCCAGACCAACGCCTAGTGTGTTCGACAACTCTTGCGATCTCAGACAAACTGGAATCTTCTACCATAAATGACTCTCTAGCTGTATCCCTGAGGGAGTCATAATTTGGGATACTTCGTCCTCTGTTCAGCTCCTCAATGAAAGCAGGCGTCTTAGCCCGATCCCGGAGGCGGGTAAGAGGCTCGTGAATTTTTTTAATAGTACGCTTTGGCTGGAAAAATACCCATCATTCACGTTTTGGAACTACACAAAGTATCATAGACATGATTTATGAAAGTCATTAATGTGAAACTGAATTTGTAAAAGTTTAAGGCTTAATTAATTTGAAAGGGATGAAGTGGTATAAAACTAATACGGAGTATTTTTTTTTTTTTTGACTCAAGGTATAAAACTAATATTCTTCATTTTTTTTTAATCCTATGCATTAAATGGATAATTTTTTTGATTAAACTTACATCAACTACATGCTGGTTCAATTAACTTTTACCTAGAATAATATATTGCCATAATGCTTTCCATGTTCTTTCTTGATTCTCTATAAGTGGGAACTTTTTTGGTTATATGCCTCCCACTATCAACGATCTAAATTCAAGATCTGTATAATATGATAATCATTTTTTGTTATATGCCTCCCACATCTTTTTTTTTTTTAATTAGCAGACGTTAACAAATCAGAAAAATTATTATTGCCAATGCCAATTTTTCTTTCATAACACTTTTTTTTTAAGTCTTACTATCGACTCAAGATCGACTAATCCGCGTACCATTATATTCTTGTCTACTTTCTAACAACATACACAAAATGGAGATTGAGAATTCAAGAAACCACATGGGCCATTATTTATTATCGTACAGTCAGTTGGTAGTTGGTACTTTTTGCATCATTCAATTATGTGGGTCGTCTGAGCTAAAAGTCGTTCAGACAGCTTCGGACCCAGTCATAATATCTAGCTAATAAGACACATTTCATTATTTATTGTGATAAAGCACAAGCATTAAGGAAAACGTAGATACAGAGTTTCATAAAGTCTCCTTTATAATAAGTGGGGCACTGAATGAAGATTTATCACAATTCCCTTATTCTGAGACTTTATATATCTCTAATAAGCCACCCCCCAACTAGTGTTGTCTTTTGGCTTTTGCTTTTTAAAATAACATGCAAGAATGGTATACAACACAGGTCGAACAAATGGATAATCGGAAATATCCTCAAACGATTGCTTTTATTATCATCATCATCATCATCAAAGCACGTATTCACTTGCTTGTCAAGACTATCAAGGGGACGATTCTCATAGGGTGAAAGTGAATAGACCGTCGAAGCTGGAATTTAACAAATAAATTCGCTTTGGAAAATAAGAAAGTTAATGAGGTTGCGTACATTACTCGTCTTCTACCATCATATCCTTTAGCTTTTGCAACCAGTTAGTATATTGACCATGCTCCTTCTTGTGTAGTAAAAGGAGGAGGGAGTTGGTAAAGTTCTCTTCAATCCCTCTGGACGCTAGATATTGCCTCAGCTCGTGTTGTAAAGCAGGGTCCAAATCACTGCACAAGGATGTAATTGAGAAATAAAGACCAACAGTAGCATCATATCATGCAAGTGTGAGGGAGAGTGGTAAATGGAGCGATTTGGCAATGTTTTGAAGTAAAATTTCAGTCATAAGTTTCATAAGATCAATAACCATGGAACCAATCTCATATTTTGCATTCTACAAATAATTTAGTTGAATTCTACTGTTCTTGAAAAAAGTATTTCGTCTTGAGAAGAAGCGTCCAAGCAAGTATCCCCCTTGTGCTAGATAAATATACAAATTTAACAAAGAATGCCAACATATCAGTTTCAAGAACTCTTGAAATTATTTTCTTTATTTTGAGATGGTAGATGCACACACACATTGTTCCACATTACTTCAACATAAACAAAACATGATCAACGTAATTTCAATGTGAAGATACCTGAATAAGGGACCTCTATAAAGTGAAGAATTAACGCATGATAATGATGATGGGATGTAATATGCATTTTGAATGTCAAAATCAGGTTCACCACCCCCTCTGTTAGATGCTACACAATCAAACTGCAAGATGGAGCTCAAACCGGGCTTTTTTACGCATATTTTCATCAAAGCATCTGCAGGAAACCTGCCATTTTCTTGGAAGGTATCGCAGCCCAGCAACGCTGAGATAGCCACTTCCTCCCCCGACAAACATTTTTTCCGCAAAACCACATCTCTGGACTCAGGGGAATCCCACTCCACTGCAAACTCCCCCAAGGAACCAATTTTGTCATTCTACAATCATATATCAACACGAGAAAATAGAAAAATACAAATTAATACCTTCTGCTAATAGAATTTTTATTTTTTTTGGTCAAGCAAAGCAATATATAAATCATTAACCACAAAGTGCCATTACAGAAGATCAGAGAGCAAAGCAGGTACCAGGAGTTCCTAAAACAAAGAATGGGACTCACAGAAACAATAAATCAAAATTAGCATATAATTATCAGTAGATTAAGTCGAACAACAGCTTAGTTGAGAAGCTGCTTCCAAGGATCTTGATGCCATACATTGAAAGAGACGTTTCTCAGTATATTCCCATAGCACGACAACCAACTCCAAAGTCTTCCTTTTATTTCGTCTAAAATTTTTGTTCTATCCCAGTTGCAGTTTTTAAAAACTCTCTTATTATGCCACCTCCAGATTACCCACACGATACAGATTAACATTCCCACCGCCAACTTTCCCCCTTTTTTAATTGCCAACATGCCCGAATGCAGTAAGAAATGATCCCTCACTTGATTATGAACTGGAATGCAAATGTTAAGCCAGTTATAGAATTCGTACCACATAGAGTTCACTATTCTGCATCCGAGGAAAAGGTATTGCAATAGCACAGTCTCGACTCTCGATGCCATAATATAGTAAGTCGATTGTGCTACAAAGATGTGAATGGAAAACACAAACTTATTGAAGCTAATCACCACTGCATAAGAGGGCACAAACCTACTCTCCCAATTGTGTAAGTTTTCAAAGGTTTTATGTTTCAATTAATTCAATAACTTCATCTTGAAATTGCATGTGAACTACTTAATTTTATTATTTTGGTGAGCCACTCCAATATGTACACTATTCATAGTTCCCACGATGATTCCAACAAAGATAAAAGTTTAAACTCAGAGATAATTCTTCCCACGGCACATATAACATAATGTGGCTTTCTCATTTCCTATTCCCAAACAACAAATCCCTAACACAGAAATATCAGTCTGATAATTGACAATTGACAAAGGTACAAGCAACAAACTACGGCGAACCCTCCCTAACCTTCGAATCAAATGCACGCGCAAAAAAGATGGATTCAAAAACTCAAAAGGCCCAAATGTTAGCAATTCAACAAGGGTGAATTTAGTGTGCAAAAAAGGACGAAAATCGACCTGGAAGCTCATGGAGGAGAGTTCATGGTTGAGTTCAGATTCCAAGATTTTGAGCAAATCCAAATCTTGAAAGGCTTTACGAGCTCTGCTCAAAACATGAGTAAATCTCGCCATAATTCTTGTTCCTCTTTCTGCTTTGCCTTTTACGGTTGAACATTGTATGCGAATTGGGCTACTAATTTATTTGGGGGCGCGGCTAAAGGCACCCAAGGTTCCTATGAGTACACCCACGCGATGAGCACACCCACAAAACGGATGAGATGAGGACACCACGTGGAAAATACAAAATTACCCTCCAAGAAAAGCCCGTCGTCGCCGTACGGACGGCGGCACCAGATCTGTAAAAAAAGCTCGCCGTCGCCTCCGGTGTTGAAGAAGCGACGGCCGTGTTGAAGAAGCCCATCGACCGCACCACCTCCACCTTCAAGCGGCCTCCCCCCACCTCCTCCCTCCAAGAAAATCGTCGCCCACACCCCCTCCTATGCCGTCGCCGCCGTCAAACGAAGGTAGTAGGGTTTTAAAATTTTTGTTACACATCTAAACAAAAAAAATTAGGGTTTTGAAAATTTTGTTACAGATCTAAACAAAAAAAATTAGGGTTTTGAATTTTTTTTAATTTTTGAATTTGTCCGAAATTTTCTTTCTAATCCAAGTACTTAATTCAAGTACTTAATTCGATTTATTTTCCCGAACTTTTTTTCGCACAAATGTAACTTGTTTTAGAATTTTTTTTCGAACTGAGTTTGTTTAGGAAAAACTTTCGAACATATTCACTTTGTTGGGTTAAAATTTTCGAACAACCCTTTTTTTTTCGGACAAATTTGAGTTGTTTTGGAATTTTTTTCGAACCTACTGATTTTGTTTTGGAAAATTTTTCGAACATGTTTGTTTTGGAAAGTTTTTCGTACAGTTGGTTGTTTATTTTTGTTGAAATTGATGGAGTTTTTTGTTGTGGAAGAAGTGGGGGGTGGGGGAGATAATTTTGTGAAATAGAATGGGTGGGTGTACTCATCTTCTTCTTTCATAAATTTTACCTTAGGGGTATATTGGACATTTTACATGTACTAAAAAATTAAAAAAATGTTTGGTGGGTGTACTCATAGAATCCTTGGGTGCCTTTAGCCGCTCCCTTTATTTGGACTATTTTTATTTTAAGGGCCGATTTGGTGGTGGCCGTGGGCTGGGCTTGAAGTTTTTTTTTTTTTTTTCTCACTCGTTTATACGACAATTAAATTGAGTAATCAAAGTACGACAATTAAAATAAAAAATCAACAATTCAATTCACATCAGTTAAATATTTTTAAATTTTTTAAATGTATATATATGTTTTTGTCAAAAACAAAACTATCCGTAAATTAATTATATAGTCATCAAAATTAAATCCAAAATTGGTGTGGGGGAGTTAGGTGACTTAATTGGTTTTGCTATTTTTAGTCAAGAATTACAAACATGAACTTTAGTTTCCTCTTATTTTCCATAATAATCCAACATCATAATACAAGGCAATTTATAATTTCTAATTAAACAACAGACGAATGAAACCCTTATTATTATTAGCATCTATCATATAGAAAGAAGTCAACAAACAACATCTTAAAATTAATTGGGATCCATCACACACACACATTTGATTTCCTTCTTAACTCAATCTTGTCTAGTAATATGAGCAACAAATGCCTCCATCTCCACCCGCGACGCGCCGCCCTTCTCCGTCGCCCCTCTAACCACCGCCGCCAGTTCCTCCACCCTCTTTCTAATCTCCTCCCCTTCTATCAACCTCCTCACCACATTCTCAACCGTTGCCGCTTCCACCACCTCCCCGCCACTCTCTCCCCATTTCCTCACCGGAAGTCCCACCTTCAGAATCTCCGTCACCAAAACGGCGTTCGTCGGCTGATCAGAATGCATCGGCCAGGCCGCCATCGGGACTCCCATCGTGATACTCTCTACAGTCGAGTTCCATCCACAATGACTCATGAACCCACCTGTAGACAGGTGGGCCAATATCTGGGGTTGCGGAGCCCAGTCTCTTACAATCAGACCTCGCCCCGCAACCCGTTCTTCGAACCCGTCGGGGAGGATAACCCGACGGGTTTCCCCGTCGAAGACGTTCGCTTTGTCGGCGTCGCGAAGCACCCAGAGGAACTTCTGGTTGCTTCTTTCGAGCCCCGTCGCTAAAGCGTCCACCTCAGCATCCGTCAGACACGTCGTCGTTCCGAATGCCACGTAGATTACAGATTTCGGGGTCTGTTTATCTAGAAATTTTATACATTTGTCGTCGGATTTTTTAGTGGAAGAAAGGTTCGACGGGATCAACGGGCCGATCGCCCAGCTCTTTTGTTTTGGGCCGTTGATTTCTTGTAAAATATCGAGATACTCCCCTTCCATTAACGTGCACGTGTTGTAAAGATCTCCGGATTTGTGCATCAAACCGCCATTTTGTAAAGAGATGAAATGTTGAAGGTGGTAGGAGATGGTACTCTTGATCAACGGAAGCTCTCTGAGGCGCTGTATCGGACACTCTATTCCGACCTGCTCGCAGACGAACTTCACCTGTGATCGTCGTACAATTGAGTCACAATTTTGATAGTTATTAAACGTGGGTGACGAAATATGAAAAGTGGTAAAGTTCAGTGATAAAAGTGATATTTTCCCTTCTGATATATTGACCACATATAAAAAGTGGTAAATTTTAGTGACAAAAAGTGATATTTTTCCTTTATACAAATTACTTAAAAATCTAAAGGACCTACCTGACAGTAGGCGTGATCACTTTAAAACCTACCTGACAGTAGGCGGAGAGGCAGTTGAAGGCGTAGGACTCGGCGGTGGGAATAGAGGCGACGTCTTCAACAACGGAAGAAATGAGGGGTCGTGAATGACTATAACTCTTCTTGTGTGATTTTCGGTCAATGACGTCATCAATTGACGGAGTGGGTCCCTCATGGTCATGGCGGCGTCCCAGGCCGGCTGGAGGTGTGCGGGGAATTTGTTCCCGGAGGTGGGAACTGGCGGCGGAGAAAGGAAGTCCGGGATGGGGAGATCGTGGAAGTGGATTTTGGCGAGGTGGTTAGGGTTTAGGGAGTTGACGCGGAGCTTGGCTTGGCGGTTGTGGAGGGCGGAGCCGACGAAGTGGAGGGGGATGCCGAAGGAGGAGATTTGGCAGGAGAGTTGGAGCATCTGGTTGAGATGGCCTTGAGCCGGGAAGGGAATCACCATGACGGAAACGGAAACGGAAACTCCATTCTCATCCTGCTTTGCAAAGCTTCCCATTGATACGGTAGTTGGACACTTTTCAAATTATTTAATTTAATGAATTGAATGAATATAGAGTTAGATGTCAACATTTATTTAAGAAAAACCAATGTGGTGTCAGAGTCACGTGAATATAGAGCCCATTAGGCCATTACCTATTAGTATTATTTTTTCTCTCCATCTATAAAATTTATAGACTATCAAACTAAAATGATAAAATAAAAAATTTACATTTTAATTAAAATAAAAGATGGTAGTACTATTTAGAGTGTTTGCAAACCATCCACTTATTTTCTTATATAAACGTTTATGTATTGACATTTTTTCTAAGTTTGTAGGTGAACCAATGCGAAAGTTAACGTTCATTTTTTTATTAAGTGTCATTTTAACATTTTTTTTATCAAATTAAGATATTAAATTATGGCTCATTAATGATAAATAATATTAATATTAAATTTTTGTTTAGTAATGAATGTGATCAATAATATAGATGGTATTCATATATACAATAGTTATAATTTTTTCATGATTTATGCTATATTATATTTATAAGGGTAAAATTATTAAAATTAAAGAAAAAAAATATAGAATGACACTTACTTTAAAAATATTAAAAGGTAAAGTACACTTAATTAAAAATGGAGAGTGGTTTATAAATTAATTTGAGCTAGCTAGCACCTTATTAAATATATAGAATATTTAAACTATTATGGTTGCTGTGGTGGTCGTTTCATTTCTTAAAACTTTTCGTATAAATTAAACTAACAATAGATGAGACAAAAAAAATAATTTTTGAAGTATAAATATCAATCATGACACTGGCAATAATATACAACCACATGCCTCATGAGTGAAACCCACCCTAAGAATAGTAAATGTGTGGTGGCCCCTGAATGCAAAAATATTTCACAATGTTTGTTTTATAGAGTAGTATAATTTGAAAATTATTTATTAATATTTAAAGGAATATAGACTTTTGAATAATTAATAAAATATTGTGAATATAATTTTAAAATGTTTAAATTGTGTAGTTTAAAATAAAAAATATATTTTTTACTACATAAGAAAATGTGAATCAAATTCGAGATAGGGTTTGATTATTTACACCTCCATTTCGGAGAGATGTACTCCCGCGCTTAATGCACCCCACTAAAAATAGATGGCACCCTCCTTAAAATGTCTTAAATACCCCTTTCTATACTACTAGCCCCACACCCTACCACCAAACCCTAATTTCTCACATTTCATCTCCCCCTTCACACCTTCATCCTCTCCATTTCTTCTAGCCGTCGGCGCCGACGATCCAGCCACCGAGTCCGCCGCTGTGGCCCCGACCCCGCCGCCCACTTGCCTCCCTCTCTCTGATTTACTGGTTTTTCCCCCACCCTCTGACAGAGCGCCGCCGCCCCACTACCGCAGTTCTGTAAAAAAAAAAAATTGCAGCAGCGGCCGCACCCTACCTCTCTCTTCTCTCCCCTCCACCCCCTGCCATGGCGCCCCCGCCCCACCACCTGTAAAAAAAAAAAAAAAAAGTGCTACAGCGGCCGCCCCCTCCCTCTCTCCCGATTCGTCGCCGACGGCCCTAACCCACACTCCAGGTTTGGCCGCCCCTTTTGGGCGTTTGTTAGGGTTTTCTGATTTTTGCAGAAACCCTTTTTTTTTTCGACACTGTATTATCGACCATGAATCTTCCCGTCGACAAAATGTTGTCGACGAGAGTGTATATGGTCGACATTACAGTGTCGATCGACCTTTGTTGGCCGACCATATATCCTCCCGTCGGCAAAATGCTGTCGACGGGAGGATATATGGTCGACACTGGTTTAACGAATTTTGTTTAAAAAATTGTTAGTTTTTCTATGTTTTTTTTAGGCCGAAAAAAAGAGGTTTGAATATGGTTGATTTGTTGAAATTTTTGAATTTTTTTGATTTCTTGCTGCCGGAAAAAATGGTGATGTTGGCCAGAAGTTTGATTTAGGGATAAGAGGGTGCGTTCAGTAGGGGAATGCATTAAGTAGGCTGAATTTTAATGAAGGGTATTTTGGGGGATTTTTACACTATTATTAAATTAATAAATTGATTGGGGGTGCATCTCTCCGAAATGGAGGTGCATATAGTCAAACCCTTCGAGATATCTAAAGGAGCACCTTACCAGCCCAATACACATTAACATCAACAGCCCAAACGCTCCATTTATTGAGCCTTCATACTTGTTAAATATACTTCCGCTCTACATTTATCGACACTGGTTTGTCGATGAAAAACAGTCTTATCGATAACTCTTGATTGAAAGAAAATAAAAATAAAAATTTTCGAAAACTCTTGATCGAAAATATACACTATCATCGACGATAGTGTATATTAGATATTTTGGGGGAAGTACATTTAATATAATCGATTTTAAGGGAAAGTGCATGAATCGGGAAGTATATTTAACAAGTCTGGAGATATATATAGTCTGGCCCTATATGAACCGCTGTGATGAATTGGCCATTTAATGGCCCAATAAACTGCTACTCCGGGTATGTCCAATTCGCCATGGTGAGTTATATATCCCTCCAACTTTGTTAAATTTACTCCCCCATTCATTTATTAACTAAATGTAAATGTAAACAATCTTATAGTAATAGATATACCCTCCTAAAAAAATCCAAATTCAAATTCAAACTAACCATAGCCCATAACCCTAATTGAAGGCATAACCGTTGCCGCCGACCCACTTTCAACAGCTGCCACAGAACCACCTTCGACGCCGCCCCACCTCCAAGCTCCAACAACCACAAACTTAGAAATTAAAAAAAAAAACTAAAAAAAAATACTGATTTATCTATAAAAAAACACTCTTATCGACAATATTTTATTGAAAGAAATTAAAAAAAAAAATCGACAACAATGGTTGAAAATAGTATTTTGTCGACGAAACACGCATGCTCCAACGTCGATATACATGTCCAAAGTCCTCAAATCCACAATATTGCCTGCTCCCCCCAGTATAACAAAAAACTTCCATTTTAAAATTAATGGCAGTCTCAATTAAACACACTATACATTTAAATATAATTCATATAAAAATGCATGGCTGAATCCATCACCTTCGAATAATGACCACAAAAAATAATGAGTTTTTTGCGTTTATCGTTTAATATGCTCAATGAAACTATCCACCTCCCTCCAAAACTCACCACCTTCCTCCACAGCTTCCTTCATGGCGGCGCTCATCTCCGCCGCCCTGTTTCTAACCTCCTCCCCTTCTTCCGACATCAACCTCTCAACCACCCCCTTCACCGCCGCAGCTTCCACCATCTCCTCCCTCTTCCGCCACTCCCTCACCATCAAACCCGTCCTAACAAAATCCGTCAAAAAAAGAGCATTCAGCTGCTGATCGGAATGCATAGGCCACGCCGCCACGGGAACTCCAGCGATCAAGCTCTCGAAGCACGAATTCCACCCGCAATGGCTCATGAATCCACCAACCGATTCATGACGGAGAATTTCCATCTGCGGAACCCATTCCCTCTCCACAATTCCATATTCTCTCACTCTCTCTTCGAATCCTTCCGGTAATTCAATCCTCGCAGACTCTGTAAATATATCTGTTCTATCAGCATCTTTCAGAAACCATATGAATTTCCTCTTGCTTCCTTCAAGCCCTAACGCAATTTCCCCCACTTCTTCATCTGATAACGAAACCAAAGTCCCAAACGACACATAAATCACTGATTTCGGATCCTGTTTATCTAACCAATTCAAGCATTTACTCCTTTCTCTCTGTTCTTCACTTCCACACGACGTCGTTTTAACAAGAGTTGGATTAATCGCCCATTGCTTCCAATTCGCATTCCCATTCCCATTAATCTCTTCTCTAGATAGTAGATCTAGGTATTTACCTTCAATTAACCTAGCAGTATTATGAATTTCTCCCTCCCTCTCTCTAAAATGATCAGGTTTTTCAACAATAAAATCGATAACAGGTTCTGGATAACACTCTGTAACAGAAGGTAAAACTTTCAGATCTTCATCGACATCGAACGGTTTTCCAATCGATTCATACAAAATGAGAAACAAATTGAAAGCCGAAAAACAATTGAAAGCGTAGGATTCAACATTGGGGAAAGTAACAGCAACCCTAACCGCCTCCGCAATAAACCTGTCGTAAATTATGACGATTTTTCTGGTTTTCACCGATAAATCGCGTACGACGGCGGCGATTGGTTGGTGTAATTCTAAGTACGCCATGGTGGCCGGTGCTATGTGGAACGGATGCTTGTCGGAAGAGTTCCGGTTGGGCTCCGGTGAGGGAATTGGAGGAGTGGGAAGATCGTGGAAGTGGATTTTGGAGAGGTCGTTAAGAGCGGCGCGGTGTTTGACCTGGCGGTTGTGGGTGGCGGAGGCGAGGAAGTGGACGGGAAGGGCGGCGCGGGAGGAGATGAGGGCGGAGAGGTGGAGGAGCTGATTGAGGTGGCTTTGGGCAGGGGTAGGGACTATGACGACAGCTACTTGTTGATGCTTTTGATGATTTTCCATTGATGAGAATTGAGAAACTCAACAAGGTTCAAATTTGGCGGAATTGTGAGAGAGAGAGAGAGAAACACCGTTGTCCACAAAAATAGAGATAATGTGGATTTTTTTTGCTCTTACTTTTAGTATCACTCCCTCTATACTCTGCACCAATAAAAAAATGGCCACACTTAGTGGAATGTTTAGGTACATGATTGGCTTCTAGATGCGACCCGTGATGTATGTGGTTTTAACGACACTCCGATCTGCTTTTTTTTTTTTTTTTTTTTTTAAGTCCACTCCGATCTGCTTTTTAGAGATTATGGTCCAAGTTACATTTATATTAAACTACTTTTTATTGTCATTTGAGAAAGAATATAAATTATTTACTACAACAAAAATAAAAAACTTTTATTGGGACACAAAAAAAATAAAGGTTTGAAATTGTATAGGTGTATTATTCTTCATTTGCCTTCTTTGTATGAACAATTATATTGAAATCGTTGGAGGTTTATCCCACCACAAAATTTTCATTGAACTATGTGAATTTTAAATTATTTAATTGTGTGGATAATTATTAAATATGGTGTTTTTTTCTTTTTGAATATTTTTTATCATTTGGCGGGATCATGGTAACGTCTTGTTGGGACCAGTCACTTATTCACTAACTACATTACGTGTCTGGACAAAAATATAACTAAAACCTACACTAAATTAATTTAACTAAAAATCATTAAACTAATATAACTAAAACGTACTGGGTGCATTTGAGACCTTGTTAGAAAAGATAAGAATTTCAATCTTTATTGATTCATCTAGTAATATGAGCTATAAAAGATTGAATTTCTGTAGAAGATTCACCACCATCTGCCATAGAAGCATTCAAAGCAACACTCATCTCCTCAGCTCTTTTCCTAACCTCATCTCCTTCTTCCGACCCTATCAATCTCTCAACCGCATTCTCAACATCCCTCGCTTTCACCAAACCCTCATTCCAATCCCTAACCCTAATTCCGACCTTAAAATTCTCCGTCAAAAAAATGGCATTAATCGGTTGATCGGAATGAATAGGCCAAACTGCTAGCGGCACTCCCATGCACAAGCTCTCAAAGCACGAATTCCACCCACAATGGCTCATGAATCCGCCTACGGATTCATGAGCCATTATTTCGAGCTGTGGGGCCCATTCCCTCACCACAATTCCGTCTTCTCTCACTCTCTCTTCGAACCCTTTTGGCAATTCTATCTTTCTAGTATCTCCGGAGAATATGTCAGCTTTATCCGCGTCTCTCAGGACCCAGATGAATTTTTTCTTGCTCGCCTCAAGCCCCAGTGCTAGCTCTCTAGCTGCTTCGTTCGTGAACGAGGTTGTCGTTCCGAACGAAACGTAGATCACTGATCTTGGAGCTTGTTTGTCTAACCAATCTAAGCATGTGTGCCTTCTCTCTTGTCTAATTAAACTGGGTTTGATTGCCCATTGCTTTTTGCTTCCACTAATTTCTTCTCTTTGCATTAGATCGAGGTACGTACGATCCAATAATCTGCGAGTAAAGAAGCGAATTGCACTTTAATAAATTATTTAATAATTGTATTTGATTGTCATTTTATCCAATTTTACTTGTGTTCTTCAATTTGGCCTCATCTCGAATAAACAGATTAACGCATTTAATCACATTTACAAACAATATTATTCAATACTCTTTCGAAAATTAAAATTTTGTGATATTGTTTGGGCACGTGCATGTATTAAAATCAATGAATTTGTGATTTTATTTGTGCGCATATTCTGAGTATTCCATCTATATATTGTCATAATTGAGAATTTTATACTTTCAAATTTCAATTTGCACAAAAACTTATATAAAATATTTTAAGGTAAACTGTGATAAAAATTCACAAGTAAATTAAGACTATCAATTTTTTGAAACTATTTTAATTAATCAGGGAGAAATCACTTTCTAGTACATTTGGAGATTACTTACTACAATGTAGTACAATCACTTTTTAGTACATTTCACATTTACACCAAATATTTCACATTCACATTTCACATTTACAAACAAACATTTCACATTTAACTTCACATTGTTAGTTTGCATCGCAAACCATCATAATTCACAAAGATGGTTCAAAATATGTACTAGTAGTTCATGCGTCTTACTGAAAAAATATGCACTTTTATCTATTTTTGCATGTTTGATCAAATTATATATAATTCAGGTAGGTTGTGTGCATAACAAATGACGGAAAGACACACTATTTGTCATTCAATCTTGGACAGTTAACTATACACATCTCAACATATCTATAAAAAAGAAAAAAAGAAGGCCTAAATATATATAGTATTTTCTTTAAAATATTGGAAAATTTGTTTAAATTTATGTTAATGAGATAGAGAGTAGAATTGAAGTTGAATTTAATAGTGTTAGAAATTAAATTAAAGTTGAGACATGTACCTGCAAGTATTATGGATATCAGCCGCTCTTTCCTCAATATTAGCGGACACAACGAACTCGAGGGCAGAATCGGGCATAAATTCTGTCACGGAAGGCAAATCCTTCATACCTTGATCAACTTTAAATGGCTTTCCCGCGGCTTCCCACAATATATAGAAGAGATTGAAAGCGGATAAGCAATTAAAGGCATAAGACTCGGCATTCGGAATCATAACGGCGTCACGTGCCGCCTCAGCTATCATCCGATCGTAGATGATCACCACTCGTCGTGCTTGCAACGATATTCGTCGCGCAAACAACCCGATTGGTTTTCGCAAGTTCATGTAGGCGTAGGCGGCGGGCGCTAGGTGCATCGGAGTTTTGTCTGACGCGTTTGGGTCGGGGTCAGGGGCGTCGATGGGAGGAGTTGGAAAATCGTGGAATTGGATTTGGGATATGGTGTTAGGTTTTAGGCCGTGGTGGCGGAGTTTGGCTTGGCGGTTGTGGGTGGCGGTCCCGAGGTAGTGCACCGGAATGTCGTGTGAGGCGATTAGACCGGAGAGTTGGAGGAGAGTATTGAGGTGGCTTTGGCATGGAAGGGGGATCATGATCACAGAGACTTGATGGTTTGTAGGTTCCATCGTATGTGTAAACGATGTTTTTAGTAGGATATAAATTTGTATGAGATGGTTTTACGAAAAAGTGTTGTGTGAATTTTAGAACAAGTGTTGGTTTGGATTTAAATGGGAACATATGTTGAGATTTACAAATTATTTGTGATTTTGTATTTGGTGTTATCGTTTTTGTTGGAACTAAAACGACAATTTCATTCGGCTGATAGTCTTAGCAATTACCGTTGGATTATTTGGACTTACATGCCGTATGGAGATAATTTTCTAAATTTAGAAGAAAAAAAAAAAAAAAAAACACGAGAGGAACTCTATTTTCCAACTGAAAAAATAAAAAACATTTTAAAAAACGACCGTCTTTGACTCGTCGTTTCATAAGTCGAGATAAAAATTGATTTGATCAAATTAGACAACCGAAATTCAATAAAAAAAAAAAATTAAAACTTTTATAGATTTAATATTTTCATAAAGGAGGCTCTCGACCCAATAATCACAGCCCATTACTAGTCTATTTAAATAGAATTGTAAAAGGGCGCGGCTAAAGGCACCCGGGTTTCCTATGAGTACACCCAGGTGATGAGAACACACACAAAATGGATGAGGACACCCACCTGAAAAACCTAAAATTATCCTATATTCAATTAAAACCTTCCTCTCTCTTTCTCATCCTCTCTCTTTCTCAACAATTGAGACACCCACAATTCTTGTGCTGCTTCGTCGGCATGGCGGTACCCACTCCGCCAATGCCGCCCTCCCCAGCAACCTCGTTCGCGGTCGCCCCCCTCATCCCCACAGTCGCGGCCGCCGCCCACCCCCTCCTCCCCTTCGCCGCGGCCGCCCTCCCTTTTCCCCACAGTCGCGACCGCCACCCTCCCTTCTCCCCACAGACGCGGCCGCCGCCCTCCCTCCTCCCCACAGACGCGGCCGCCGCCCACCCCCTCCTCCCCACAGACGCGGCCGCCCTCCCTTCTCCCCACAGACGCGGTCGCCGCCCTCCTCCTCCCCACAGTCACGGCCGTCGCCCTCCCTTCTCCCCACAGACGTGGCCGCCGCCCACCCCCTCCTCCCATTCGCCGCGGCCGTAGTGCTCCTCCCCTCGCCGCCGCTAACAGGTAAGTTTAGGTTTGAAAAATTAGAAATATTAGGATTTTTTTTGAAGTTTGGGAATTATTTTCGAACATAGTGCGTTTGTTTTGGAAAAAATTTCGAACAACATGTTCGATTTTTTTTTTCGGACAAATTTAAGTTGTTTTGAATTTTTTTTCGAATATATTGTGTTTGTTTTGGAACAATTTCGAACAACTTGAGTTTGTTTTGGAAAAAAATTCGAACAAGATGTTCGATCTTTTTTTTCGAACAAATTTGAATTGTTTTGGAATTTTTTACGAACATATTGAGTTTGTTTTGAAATTTTTTTCAAACATGTTGAGTTTGTTTTGGAAAAAATTTCGAACATGTTTGTTTTAGAAATTTTTTCGAACAGTTGGTGTTTTGGGTTAATTTTTGTTGCAATTTTGGAATTTTTTTTGTTGAATGATGGTGGTGGTGGTCAAATAGAATGGGTGGGTGTACTCATCTTCGGTTTTTCACAAATTTTACCCTAGGAATATATGGGACATTTCACATGTTCGGACAAATTAAAAAAATGTTTGGTGGGTGTACTCATAGGAAATCCGGGTGCCTTTAGCCGCGCCCATTGTAAAAGGGTGAACCCAGAGCCCAATGTGTGGCCCACTAAATCATATTGGAACCCAACATTCACGCGGCCCAAACATGTACTGTGACTCATTTATACCATTAATAAGTGGACCATGCCTCATTAATCTTACTTATATCTATTTTGTTCATAAACTAATCAATACTTTCAACGTCCACCTTTAAATTTTACATTTTAGAGGACAACACAAATTTTAATGAAAATAATATTTCAAGTAAAGTTATTAGTGAAAAGTGTAAAAAAGAATAAAAGGTAAAAATAGAAAATGTAAGAAAAGTAAAAAAATAAGAAAGAAAGAAAAAAAGAAAAAAAGAGTAATAATTTATGTAATTTTATATAAAAGTAGAGATAATTGTCAATAAATGTGGGGTCCTAATTAACTTGCATAGAATAGATAGAATAATTACTAAAACTCGGTGTATAAAAAAATTTACATTATATGATTGGATGAAGGGAAAAAAAAAAATTGGCACCAGAACTTGTAAAAGTAACAAAATGATACTCTAAAAAAGTTACAAACATATTTATGCAAGTTTGAACGAATCTAACATCTTCACAAAACAATCAACTTCTCTAATCCAACTTAATCTATCCTAATTCAATTAAAAATGAATTCTCCCACGATTTTTTAACATAACCATATATTTTAAACGGGTTTAACTTATCAATTTTAGTGTAATTTGTATGGTATTAATTTCCACAAGATTTACTCCTAAGTTTATTTTTTTACCTTATTTCCTATTTGAATTTATAAATCCTTACCGTCTTGATTACCTCCAACCCCACGGTCCACCCCGTGTCCATACAATTCTTCCAAAAAAAAATCTAGATTAATTAAATACATAAATTAATAATTATGGTATATCTTGAATTACAGACATGTTATAATCGATCAATTTGTACATTTTTCAATAATCTATTAATGTATGGATATGGATATGGATATGATATGACTTAATTAGGTGTATGTATATTCTTGAACTACACATTTCTTTTATTTTCAATTAATAATATTTGCCACCACATATACAAAGAAAAAGAAAAGTAGAGTTGGGATGTGGTTTTCATGGTCCTAGCTATATGTTTCTATATATGGTGGTATTATATATCTACCAGCTAATAAAGGAAAAAAAATATTATTTTAGCCCGTGACTATGGAATTGCAAAAGAGGGACATTATGTTTACGACTTTTATATTATATTACATTTATTTTTTTAATATATTATTCGTGTCAATTTAACATATATACAATTACATGAACTAAAAAGTATTGGCCTATCATTTACATGGAGCAAAGCCCAAAATTTCACCACTCCTGTGAGATTCATGTCGAGTTTAGCTTGATTGGGGTGAATTCAAGTTAAATTAAAAAGTAATAAATCTTTCTCTTTAAATTTTACATTTATGAAATGTTACAAATTTTAAGAAAATTAAAAAAAATGGAGCTAGAGAAAAATATAAGTGATAATTAATATGGAGTACGTGAAATTTTATGTAAATGTTAGTAGTTTTAATAAAAGCGAGTTCACAATTTTTTAAAAAAATAAACACACAGATTTTAACACGAAAGTCTAAAATGATACTAATATTTCCATCATTGAAAAATGTGCTTAAATTTTTTAACACATATTTAAAAAAAAATAAAAGGATGTTACAGTGTTAGTGTGCAGTAAAAATAAAATAATTATTTACATAAAAAAATAATGAGAATATTTTCATAAAATCGTGTTCTTAATGAATTTTGGTCCCTTGGCTATGTCAACGTATTTATTACCTAGCTACCAGCCTAAATTCCACGTGGTCTATAACATTTTGAACACGAGGAAATAAAACAGTTGGTCCTATTAATTAATATCCGACTTAGACAACTTTAGTAGATGCAGCTAATTAATCAATTAAATATCAGATTATACGTCTGTTTTGGACATTAATGTAACTAATTAATTATTTTAAACTGAAAAATTGAATTATTGTTATAGGTGAGATATTTTATACTATAACTTGTATTCTCCACCTCAAAAACAAACCCAAAACAGAACCACATCTAGCAAAAGGTTTATTACAAAGAAAAAGGAAATTTCTAATGATGAAAACGATAGGCCAACGTTGAATTATGTCTTTGGTTAAACTCTCAAATCTAAGATATTGAAAACACGGGACAGGGTCCCATAATACATAATGTTGGCTTGTTTGATAGTGAATATGGATTATTTAGGATTATAATGATAATTAAACTTTATAAATTTTAAAGCATAATTTATCCTGATAAAGTGGGATAGCTCAAGTGGTTAGAGCACCACTACCTAGACCTTAGGTAGTATATATTAAAAATAGATGATATATACTCCACCTATAGTATACTTCGTGATACTTCAATTTATTTTGTCATTTTGGTTGTTTCAGCTCCTAAAGTTATTATTTTTTTGACAAAAACATATTATTAATACTCTTCACTTTTACTCTTTTCTACATTTCTTTTATATTTTTCTTTGTTATCTCTTTCTACTTCAACAACCAACTACACAAAGTATATTTTTTAAAAACATGCAAAAAACAAGTGAACAACTTTTAAAGGAAAAGAGAGAATGTTTTACAATAAATTAATTATATAAAATATTTATTTTTTAAATATTTATTAGTACGTGTGTATAATTATTCAACATGTATTACACAATTATATTGTTATATGTTTTTTTTTTGACAGGGTTATGTTATTTGATTATTATTTTTCTAGAAAATTAATGTGTAAAAAATAAATGGACAACTTTTAAATGAAGAATTTAAGTAGTACATAGGAAATCTCGCGTAATATGTGGTAATTTTCAGTAAATTACATAAATTTTGAATCTTTAGATAATTTTTCAATATGTAGTTTGATAAATATTCAAAATTTATATACTATATATTAAATAGAATAATTATTAATGAGTTTATAGTATATGTGTGATGTGTTTGTTATATGTTACATTCAAAAAAAAAAAAAAAAAAGATATTGTGAGCATGTGTTTGTTATATGTTGCATTCAGAGAAATGTGGGGGTATGTAGCAAGCCTTGATTCTTATAATTTGGCAATACATAGATCTGTATTTGAGGATTTTTATTTATTTATTTTAAAACGTGCCCTTTTAAAAAAAAGGATAATATAGGGATGAGGCAACCAACTTCTGGTTTATAGACTATAGTTGGTCCATTTGAAGAAAAAATAAATTATCACTTAATTGTTTGCCATTAATTAGGTTAGGTTCATCCTATCCTAGCTCTCTAGCTATGGGGTCCCTAGCTACCATATATAGCAAAATTCTAGGGTTTTAAAAGCTTATTACTAAATTAATAAATGCACCCATGTCGACAAAAATATAGTTGTCTTAAAGGGTTACAGCTATAATATATATATATATATACACACGTAGGGGTGGGAATGGGCCAGGCCTTGGTAGACTTTAAGAATAAAAGTCTGGCATGTTATATATTTTTTAGGCCCGAGCCTGACCCATGGTCTGTCATAGACTTTTTTTTAAAGGCTCAAGCTTGACCTTTTTAATAAATAGGTCTGACCTGAAAGCCTTTTAAAGGCCTCTTAATCTTATTAGCGTATTTTTTAAAAAAATTCTATAAAAAAATCTACAACAGTATTATTATCAAATTATAAAAATTAACTCTTTAAATCTCAAAATGAAGAAATCGAAATAATAGAATGTTCCAAAAAAATATTCAACTATTTTTTCAACTATTACAAAGAAAAATATAACTAGTGTTACTAAATTTTATTATTTATTTATTTGAAAATCACATATTATATAAGTATATACTTATAATATATACAATATATATATATATATATATATATGTGAAGTTATATAGGCCGGCCTGTTGAGCTTATAAGGCTTACGAAAAAGTTTGAGCCCGGCCTATTTATGGTGTGTTTTGAAACTCTACAAACTGCTTCTAGAATCACTTATTTTTAAAGCTGTCTCTCACAGCTTTTCAAAAAAAAGTGATTCTGGAAGCAGTTTATAGAGTTTCAAAACACACCCTTAGTTAAATAGGCTTCTAAAAAAGCTTGAGCCCGACTTATTTATTAAACGAGTCGAGCCGAGCTTTAATAGGCCGAGCCGTAGGCCCCTGTCGGGTAGCCTAGCCTATTCCCACCCCTATATACAAGTGACAAATTAAATATAATTAGTGCAAAATCTTGACGAAAGACTAAATCTCATAGAAGAAAATACAACATAAAAATATTATAGATATGAGTTCAAGTCATGAATACAGTGAAAATTTAAGAGGTGAAAACTGTTTTTATATAAAAAAAAACTAAATAATAATAAACAAATAAAAAATTTAGACGACCACCTAAATCGTGCCTAGGCGCTAGACCATGCCTGCCTATTGAAGATAGATATGTAGTCCTTTTGAAAAAATAAAATACAGATTTTTTTTCTCTTTAGAGATGATATATATATATATATATATACTATAGTTTATAATTTTAATACGCAACAGCAAAAATAGTTAAACAATGCACATGCATGCACGTCTTATGACTAAAACTTTATGTTTATCTACATAAAATTAAGGTAAAGTCTAGTGTGGACTCGAGCTGTGCACCCTAATCCATGTGCACTTTTCAGTTTACTGACTTACACTTTTTGGTAAATGGTGTTGCACTTTTCAATTATTACTAAAAATATTATTATACAGTTTAATAATTAAAAAGTGCAACACCATTTACCAAAACGTGTAAGTCAGTAAACTGAAAAGTGCAACATGGACTAGGGTGCACAACATGCACTCGAGTGTATAGCAGACCAACCCTAAAATTAAATACAAGAAAACTATCCCGTTGGAGATGTAAACCTAGTTGAGCCAAGTGCTGATCTCGAAATTTCATCCGATTACTATACTCCAATTTTAACTCCAACTCGATTAAGCTAAAAAAAATTAAGCTCGGGTTCGATTCAATAAGACACTCGATAAATTTGAACTCGTCTTGATTACCTTTGTAAAATAATATTTTTCTTAATATAAGTCCGACTCGATTACTTGTATATAAATATAAATTATAAAATTAACTATAAAATAATTAAAATATTGTACAAATTTGATTAGATTCGCTAACCTTTCGAGTAAAATATTTATGAACTTAATTTTGATAACTACTTAGAGCATCTCCAACTCTCCAAGGCAAATTGGCACCAAAATCTTCAATTTGTTATCAAATTTGAGTTAATCAGTAAAATTATCTCAAATTTTTGAACTCAATTGAAATATTTTTAACTCAAAAGGAACAAAATAAACTTGAGTTTATATTTGAGTTGGTGGCAAATTTACCAAAAAAAAAAAAAAGTCATTATGGATTATTTGCCACTTATTTTGAGTATACATTGGAGGACATTTGGCAATTTAAATATATATATATATATATTTTTTTAACAGAAAAGAGTATTATATCATTCAAGTACAGGGGTACTCAACCCATTGGTGTACAAGTAAATTTATAAGTTATACATGTATTCTTCTTGTCCGCCTAGCTTTGTACGAATTTATTCAATGATACATAGGAACGGATAACAGAGTCAAGCTGATATAAATATTTGTCTCATGATAGGAGATGCTCTTAAATAGTTCGAAACTCAATTAAATTCGAATAGATTTTAATCTTTTCTCGAGTCAATCGCTTACCTCGTTTGATTCACTCACACCACATATAAATATTGGTATAAAATTGAAATTTGTATTTTTTTAATTAATTAGCTGTCTCCATCAATTTTTTTGGACAGGAGCTGTAAGTCTGCATCGTATTAAAAGGTAAACCCACATTTTTACTTTTTTTGGAACCTTCGTATTAAAATCACAATAAACATATTTTTAGAAAATGTACAAGAAAACACGTACCACGTGGATGAGTGTGACAATTCATTTATTATTTTGCTCAAGACGAATTTCATATCTTTTGTGTTCAAATATGACTACATGAGTGACGATTGTTGTACAAAAAAAATAAATATAAAATGACGATTGAAAGAATGTAAAATTTACCCTTAGTTTCATAATATATATACACATTCAATGATTCAATTGGAGTAATATTAATTATTAATTTAATAATATTATATTAACACGAATATTTAATTATGAAGCAAATATAATTTAAAATTGCATTAATACTATTTTTGCCACTATCTAGTGATATGAGAAATGAAAGAATCCAACTCCTTGGTCGTCAAGCCACCATCCGCCACCGCATTCCTGACAGCGCCACCCAAGTCGGCGGCCCTCTTCCTCATCTCCGCCCCCTCCGACGACACCATGAGTTTTCTAACCGCCCTCTCGACTACAGCCGCCTTCACCACTTCATTACCCCGACTCCAATCCTTCACCACTAGGCCAATCTTCAATACCTCCGTTACCAGCACAGTATTCCTGGGCTGGTCGGAGTGCATTGGCCACGCGGCGATCGGAACACCCATCGAAATACTCTCAATGCACGAGTTCCATCCACAATGACTCATGAACCCGCCCGTTGCACAATGACCTAATATCTCCAACTGTGGGACCCAATCCCTCTCCACAACCCCCCTTTCCCTAACCCTCTCTTCAAACCCCCTCGGCAACTCCCCGGAGAATCCATCTCCGCCGTCAGCCTCCCGGAGAGCCCATATGAAATTCACCTCCGCCTTCTCTAACCCCATCGCCAGCTCATGAATTTGTCGTTCCGACAAAGTCGTTGTCGTCCCAAACGACACGAAAATAACCGAATTCCGGGCCTGAGAATCTAGCCACTTCAAACACTTGTGTTTGGGATTGGAATTGGAATTACAAGAGTGTTCGGGCCGGGGCCCACTTATCTGCGGCCTCTCCAATAGATCAAGAAACGGGCTTTCCACAGCCCGACACGTGTTGTAAATCCGGCCCGAATTGAGTTTTAAGTATTTATGCTGCTTGAGGACGAATTTGAGAAATTCGGGTGTGAAGCACCCGTCTAGCGACGGGAGGTTCTCTAGAACCTCCTTATCGACGGCGAAAGGCCGTCCCTGACTCTCCCATAAGAAAAAAAAAATAGTGTAAGCGGAGACGCTATGGAAGATATAAGACTCGGCGTTAGGGAAATGCACAAAGTCCTGAATCACGGATCCCATGAGCGAGTCGTAGATTACCACGACTCGTCTGCACGTGGACGAGAGGTCGTCCAGGAGATTGGTGACGGGGCCGCGGAGGGCGGGGAGGGAGTCGAATAACGGCTGGAGATGGGAAGGGAATTTGATTGATGAGTTTGGATTTGGGGGGTGGGTTTTAAAAGAGGGAGATTTGAATTCGTGGAAAATGATGTTGGAAATGGATAGAGGGTCCCATCCCTCGATTCTGCGGCGGGCCTGGCGGTTGTGGGTGGCGGTGCCGACGTAGTGCACCGGGACGCCGTGGGCGGAGATGAGGCGGGAGAGGTGGAGGAGCTGATTGAGATGGCCTTGGAGAGGGAAGGGGACCATAAGCACGGCCACATCTTTTGCCATATTTGAGTTGTATTGCAATTTGCAACTCACACTCATCTAATGTATGTATATTTATAATTGGCGCCCAATTGTAACTCTATCACATTTATTTGAGCACGTGGTCTGCCGTGTGCACACATATGGAGTACCTATTAATTAATTAATTAATTATACCAGTATAATTTTTATTTTATACTCCCTCCGTCCCATAGGAATTTGCACACTTTCCATATATGGATGTCCCATACCAATTTGCACACTCCATAAAAGGAAATATCTTCACAACCCTCACCCTTGAAATATACTCATATTTACCCATATGCCATTACTTTTCCACACTCAATCTACTTTTTACTTTACTTTATTAATAAAAGTTTACAAAACTACCCCTCAAAACATCAATCATTACACCCTTTCTTACACATTTCTTAAAATGTGTGCCGGTCAAAGGGTGCAAGTTCCTCCGGGACGGAGGGAGTATGTTATATTGTTATAAATAAAAAGTTGATCTTGCTAGCTACCTAATAATTAAAAAGTTAGAAGTGACAGCTTGGTTGAATTTTTCATGAGAATTAGTTTCTCTCTCTACTCTTGATGTATGTTGGTGGATGAGTTGTCTTTCATGTGAATACATTATTAGTGTTGTGATCTAATATAATTAAAAATTGCTTGTTAGTCATGGTATTTTTTATTAAAAAAATCTAAATATTAATATTCTAAATAAATTTTGGTATAACCAAAATTTCAATATAAAATTATATACGGAGCACTAAAATTGTAGTATAAAACAAAATATATTGATATTGTTTAAAATTTCGACATACCAAATTTTTGGTACGGTGGAGTAATTTTATCCGAAAATGCAAATTTTTATGCAAAGAGAGGTAGCAAATTTGCTATAGTGGTATGGATAGGTGTGGTTTGAGTTATTTGGAGTGGACTAAATGAAAATTTCAGTAAAAGTAGCGGCTTTCTCTTGGAGAATGGTTCAAAATAAAATTTCGATCATCCTTAACTTGAAGAAACGAGGGGCATTCATCGGGCATTTTGTGAGTCTTTGTAAAATCTGTAACTTCGAGGAAGAAAGACTAGGATCACTTGTTCGATCTTAAGGTGCTCAATTATCTCATCCGTTTGGTACAAGATAAACAAATGATTTGGACTTACAACGGACTGCAATAATGTTTGTTTGAATCACTTCAAAAACCATGGAGAGAGGACCAATGTAAAATGGAGAAAAACATTCATTCATAACTAGAGATGTCTATCGGGCTGGCCCTAGCCCTATAGGGCCAGCCCTACAGGGCTACAGGCTAAACGGGTTAGGGCCTTAACCGGTTCATATTTAACGGGTCTACAATTGTTAGGACCTAACCCTAACCCTAGCGAATCACGGGCTAAACGGGCCACTAACGGGCTACAATAATTTTTTTTCTTTTAAAATTAAAGATACATAATTAGTTAATGATCAGTGAATGAGAAAAAAAAAATAATTTAAACACAATTCTAGAACTCATTGGTCCTTAATATGACCAAATAAAGCTAAACAAATATCATAATCTAATAAAAAATAGTAATAATGACTAATGGATGGTAATGGACTTCTTATATGACCCAAAATTTGTTCTTAGGTTATTTATTAAAAAAAAAGAAAAAAAAGGTAACAACTCGGGCTAGCGGGCTGGCCCGATTTAGCCCACGGGCTAACCGGTCCGGATCAAAAAAGCCCGGTTTTAAACGGGCCTATAATTTATCAACCCTAACCCTATATTTTTCAGGGTTAAACGGGCCAGTCCGGTTAGCCCGGCCCGGATAAACATCTCTATTCATAACAAACAAGTACCCTAGGGGCATGTTTGTTTTGGGATGGGAAATCCGGATTTGGGATTTCGAAACTCCACCCCCGTTACAGTTTTGGATTTTGATTCAGAATTTCAAAATCCCACCCTATAAATACCTATAAACTCTATAAAAGTCAACCCTATAAATACCTACAAATCCTATATAAATACCTATAAAACCTATAATCCTATTCTATAAAGTTAAATCCTACCCTACATAAATCTCAAAACAAACACAAAACATAAAAAGTATTAGAATTTTAAAATCCACTAGATTTTGAAATCCGGATTTCAAAATCCTCCAAATTCCAAAACAAACATGCCCTAGAAGATATGAATTTGACTTGGATTTTGGACATCCATAAAACGTTTGTTTGCTCCAATTAATTATTTTGCCAGCTGCCCTTACAATCTAAATAATTTTTAAATGATACTTCCTCCTTTATACAATTTTCAAATTATATTCACATTTTCTCTTTTATTTAAGTATTAAATATTTTATTGACAATTTTACCCGTAATTAATTTAATTCCATAATTACTCTTAAACTTAAACTGCTTTGGAATTTACACTTATTTCATAAATATCAATATTAATTAAACTTGACCACATTTATTGATTACCCCTCAAATCTGTCATTACTTTTGATATGCAAATTGTTATTACTTTAATTTTGACTCACACTCAACTCTTTTATTTACTTTACACATAAAAGTTTATAATTATCTCTCAAAACTCTACTCATTATTACATTTTCTTAATTTACCTATGACTCATATGTGAAAATTATTTCGAGATGAAAGTGACTATACCATTCGTGTTGCACATTGGCGACCAAAATAAAACAATAATTTCAACGCACTGAGTTTATGACTTGTCAAAAAAGTAGTTAGAAATTTGGAATAAGGAATTTGCATGTGGTACATGGTCTTACATTTTCAGTTTTCAACAGTAGAAGAGAGCTGGAGTGTCAACAACCCAAATAACTACATATACACCAACGTTGTGTACATATATACAAGAAGTGGAGGGATAGAAAGAGGCAATTACAAACACTTTTTTAATATGTGGTATTGTGAATTGTGACACCTCATCAATTTTATACAATTAAGTAGCTAGAACTTGTCCACGTGTAGTCATTGCCAACAATAATCGTACGGTATTCCAACAATTTTGATTAATTCCCCTATCATTCCTTGTGGATAAGCTCGTTCAGAGTTTCAAGTGGGTGGAATATGTTAATGTGCAAATATACCAACTTTTCGACGAGCCACATCATCACTTGTTTCGAAAAAAAAAATACTGTAGTGTGTATCTAATTAAAATAATATTAAATGTTGAAATTTTTAATTATAATCTTAAAAATTGTGATTAAATTGAAATTGAGCCTAAAAGTTGTGTATTTATATGAAATTAATCCTTTATTTAATTCGAGAATATATTTGATGGTGATTCAAAAAATTAGTACATTTGACTTGGATTAATTGGCTGATCACGCCATACCCCCGAGTTTGGAAAAGTTGTGTACGTATGTATATTCGATTTTCAATTCTCTGCGTTTGGTTTTAATGATTAATTATATTACACAATTTTTTTATTTTTTTTTCATTACAAACTTTGAATCAATTAATTCGTTTACCGAATACCCACCCCTGTTGATTGCACACTTTTAAATGACAATTTTGTCGTCTAACAATAAAATAAAAGGCATTTGTTCTTTTGAAATGTCAACCTCAAAAACTCTTTAACTAAATTCCAAACTATGACATGCGCCCAATTATATATTCATCTTTTTTTTATGTTTGTATTTTTTGTCGACATCGCTTGAGATAAGTGTAAGAGACATGCATGTTAATATGTTATTAACGAGATACTTATCGTTTTAGGCACATTTTAAATATATTGAGATATTTATGATCAAATTTGAATATCTTAATTACAAATTGAATCATATATGTTGTGTCTTTTAATTGTTTAATATGCACAAAATCGATGTATTTTTGTATGTAATTAGAAATTTTATTTTAAATCTAATAAATCATACTATATCCCGAGTCTGATTACCGGCTATATATTCGAACGGGTCTTTTAACTGTATATTTGCATTATACTCGACCCACCTATTATGGAGGTGTTTGCAAATTGGTGACTCTATTCCTTTAAAAAAAATGGTGATTATAAATGATTTGTCTAGAAAAAATAAAATACGTCATTATTTGGAAACAAGTGATTCTAAAAACCAAGTAGACTCACTTATAAGTTGATAAAAGTTGGTAGATTATAGCTTTTTGAAAAGTATAGGAGTATTTTAAATGATTCGGAAAATAAGAATCAATTTTAAATGGGTAGCAACGTTTGCAAACACAACTCAAGATTCTCCAACTTATTAATATTGGAATTAACTTGACTAATTGCGATGTACCACAATGATATGATGGATTAACTTCTTTTTTTTTTGCCTCGTAGGAGTATATGATTAAACAAAAAGTGGCTAAACTAAACTTTATTCTATTTTGTTATTCTTGAATTGAGTCCACTTCTTTTGGTGATCAATCATATGGTAACATAGTGGGTACGTATGCTCCGGTCCTATCAATAACAAATTAAATCAAGTCATAATGGATAAGTATGTATATGTTGAAATAGATTGAGTATGGGTGTGTATATATATATATAATATTATCTGGTCAAGGAGTAGTCACCTCATTTCTTTGATTATTCCCTCCGTATCAATGAAAGCTACCAACTTTTTTTTTTCGTCTGTTTCAATAAAAAATACTTATCCTTTTTTTGGAAACTACTTTCTCTCACATTTCATTATATTCTTATTTCTCTCAATCACATCACCTCTAAACATATACTTATTCTATTATATTTTTTAACCTCCGTGTTCAAAGTTCTCGGGTATCTTTCATCGGAATGGAAGGAGTATTTTATTTGGATCGGAGCATACTATAGGTTGAGTTTATTTATTTTTCAAAATTCACTGCATATAAAATGTCAATTTTTTTTTTAAGGAAATGTTTAATTTTAAATAGTTATACTTTGTATATACAAGTGTACAATCATATTTATATACGTATAATAAAAATTACTAAAAATATATAAAAAGTGAAACATTATTATATAATAGAAGTTGAAAAGTTATGGTCTTTGTCACTTAGTTGGAGAGTGTGCCGCTTTCTACAACATGTCAAAGACAAGTTGCATCAAGACAATGGATCGAGCCTACAAAATATTTGGGGGGAATGATTTCAATAATTTAAAGGCGCAGCCGCAATAACAATACTAGGCCTAGGGATTGCCGACAGTCGACACTTATATTCTATGACTAAATACATTTAAGGTAAAATAAAAGCAAACTAGTGTATTGTTCGTGTGAATCTTCCTGAAAAAATGTACTATCATTATGAAGAATTAGAAATTAATCTAAAATCAGAGATTTTATATATATAATCACACCTATATTACTATATTCTACAGATACAAATTTAAGAATAAAAAAAGGAAAGTTTGATGATCAGAATATGAAATGTAAAAATAATAAAAACTACCGAGAATGTCATCCACATTAAGTTGTAGTATCGACCCAATAATTAGGGTTTAAGGAATACTTAGACGCTCTAACAAAATGATGAGTCAAATCATTGTTTTTTTTATAAACAAGACAAATCACGTAATCATTATGTTGTCGTAATATTAAAAGCAATTAGCTTCTCAGTCGAATTTGGTCAAGTGTAAGTGTCCATACGGACCATACCCTCCCAAAATGATTTGACGTGGGATCTGAGTTGGATCTCCAACAACAAAAGTTTTTCTCTTTCTTTTAAGTGTTTCAGGATGGAAAGATCATAGATCTTTTTTTTTTTTTTACCACATCAACTCTATGATTTGTTAAAATAAAATTCGTCTTCGTCTATAACTTTACCAAACCCACAAACTTGCAAGGACGGAGGGACGTTGGGCCCAGGGGTCACTGGACCCCCCACCCACTGAAACAATTTTTTAACTATACATATTGCATTATATGCTTGCTAAGTAACATTAGAGCATTTCCAATGGATGTGTGCATCCAACCAACTTCTCTCCTCCACATCATCATTTTATCAAATATTTTATTTTATAAGCAAACACTCACAATGGTAATCCATCTATAACTAGGTCCCACTAAAAATAAAGTTTTAAATTTCCTCTCTCATTACTCCATGTGGGCCTACCTTTTTTTATTTTTATAATCTAAAAGAAAGAAAAAAGCATACTACTCCTCGGTTAATGGGTGTCCAAAACTTTGGACAAATTATACTCTCTCTCCATCCATGAGTTTAGCCACAATGGTTATGGACATCCATCCAACCATTGTACACCCCTATGGACAACCATTGGAGGTACTCTTAGTTTAGTGGAGTAGCCTGCAACAAAATACTCCCAATTGCCTGAGTTCGATCCCCATTGTAACTTTTATTTCTTTTTATTATATACTCCCTCCGTCCGCCTATAAGCTCCACGTTACTTTTTGGCACAGAGATTAAAAAAGTGATTAAATAATAGATAAAGTACAAGTGATGTGATTGAGTGAGGAGAGAGATAGAGAGAAAAAGTAAGATATAAAATGAAGTGTAAGAAAAAATACTTACCAAAAAAAGGTATGGAAAGCTTATAGGCGGACGGACCAAAATGGTAAAAAGGGAAGCTTATAGGCGGACGGAGGGACTATATATTAACCTGATTAGTTATATAAATTACTTGATTTGTAAATATCATTTTCAATTAATGCATAGGAAAAATAATTATTATTAATTAATGCATAGAAAAAATAATTATTATTAATTTATTTTTTAGTTTCTTATGTTAGTAATATTTTAGCAATTTTGACACTGATTGGTCTCTTCTAAATTGAAATAACCAAATGTTTATCAAACACAAATTATTTGATAAGTATAATATTATTATAGAGTAACACTTGTGTGAACCTGAAACTTTTGTCCATTACGTTTTTAATATAGTAATGTTAAGCGGGCTTTCAAACCAAAATTTCTGGCTCCCGTGACTGCAAACTTGATACCAAAATATCAACTTCATGATATAAAACGAAGAAGTAGAAATCGAAAACTCTCAACTCAAGAAAAAAAATCAATGACTCTCAAACAAAGAAGATAAAAAGAGGCTCATAACTAAATGAGAAAAATTCAATGGCTCGAAAATCAAGAGCTCTCAACTCAAAAGAGATTTATTGAAATATTAATCCAACTTTGACCACCTGTGAGCAAAATATAAGGTTTTAGTGATTTCTAATGCATTTACAATTAAATCAGGCAGGTTGAATAAAGTCAATTAATAAATTAACAATTAAGATGGGAGTGGGCTTTGGGACTTGGGCTCAGATCAACTTATTTATAAAGCCCAGTTGGATTGAAGGGATCTGATCGGGTCTGACTACATGCACCTCCATTTCAGAGAGATGCACTCCCCCTTTCAGTTTATTAATAAAATAATAGAGTAAAAAATTAAAAATACCATTTTTTAAAATACAGCGTACTAGATGCACTCCCTTTACTAAACGCACCCCCATTACTATCATTTCTTTCACCTTATCTCTAAACCAAATTTTCGGCCACCATCACCATTTTTCTCGGTAACAAGAAATAAAAATAAAATAAAAAATTCCAACAAATTACCATTACCAAACCCATTAATAAACACCATTATCAAAACTTAGAAAACTAACAAATTTTAAAATATTTCGTCAAACCAGTGCCGACCATATATCCTCCCGTCGACCAATGGTCGACGGGAGGATATATGGTCGACCAATAAAGGTCGATCGACACTGTAATGTCGATCATATACACTCTCGTCGACAACATTTTATCGACAAAATTGTACATGGTCGACATTACAGCGTCGAAATGAAAAAAAAAAACGGAGCGGCGTGGGCCAACGCCAGTGAAGAGAGGTAGGGGCGGCCGCGGCGGCCGATGGACGGGGGTGGGCGCGCGGCCGCTGAAAGCTGTTTTTTTTTTATTATTATTTACAGATCGGGGCGGGGGCGCCATGGCAGAGGGTGGGTGGGGGAATGGAGGGGAGGGGAGAGAAGAGAAGAGAGGGAGAGGGCGGCCCTGCAAAATTTGTTTTTACAGATTGGGGTGGTGGGGCGGGGGAAATGGAGGGGAGAGAAGAGATCAGAGTGGTGGGGCGATTCCGACGGCAGCGACATAATTTTTTTTCTTTTTTTTTTTTTTTTGTAGAAACGCTGAGGAGGGGCGAGGGTGTTGACGGCGGCGGCTGTGGCTGCGAGGGTGGGGGCGAGGGAGGGTATTGTTGGCGGCGGCAGGTGGTGGAGTGATTTGGGGAGGAAAAAAAGAAGATATAAGAGAAATTAGGGTTTGGGGTGTGTGGATAGTAAATTGAATTTTATGAGGAAAGGGTATTTTGGACAATTCGAAGGGAGGGTGCATTTTTTTAGACAAATTTTTGAGGGGTGCATCTATCGGAGGCGTGCGTCTCTCCGAAATGGAGGTGCATATAGTCAAAACCATCTGATCGGAGATCAGTTATTTCAGAAATAATAGTGTCTTATAACAAATAAATAATCAATTCACAGAGTTTCTATCATAGTTAATGTCAAGTTTAATTTATTTTTCTTCGTTTATATAAATTAATATTATTCAATTATATTAACTTGAACGTTTAAACACTACAAAAAACGCGCGCTATAGGGACGGGCACATGCCGACGGATAATATTCCGTCGGCTTTTCCGACGGAAATGCCAACGGATTACTGTTGTTTGAAAAGTCAACGTACTTACCGACGAAAATCCGTTCCGTCGGCATATGCCGACGGATATTTTGAAATATATATGCCGACGGAAATGCCGACGGATTATCCGTCGGCATAGGTTCCACCGCCTCGTTTTCCAAAAAAGGTAACGGTTACCATTAAAAGTGGGCGGTTACCGAGGGAAATGCCGACGGAATATCCGTCGGTATTTCACTACAAAAAAAGGGCGTTTTAGGGACGGATTTACCGACGGATTTTCCGTCGGCCGCCTGTGTTACCGACGGATTTGCCGACGGAAAGTCGGCCGTCCCCTTTTTCGGCGTCAGCAATTTTTACCGACGGATTTTTGAATTCCGTCGGCAATTCCGACGGATATGCCGACGGATTTTCCGTCGGAATTGCCGACGGATTTACCGAGGGAAATTCCGTCGGTATTTCGAACAACCCGTTTAACAAACCGGGTCAACATTCCGTCGGTAATTCCGTCGGAAAGAATGAATTAAAATAATTATAAAATAAATTAGAATGAATTAAAATAATTATAAAAGAAATTAATTTTTGAATAAATATTGATTTCGAAATTCACATGCCGACGGAATATCCGTCGGCATCTGACCGACGGACTATCCGTCGGCATTTTACAGAGGGAATATACGTCAGTAAAACAAAAAATGAATAAAAAAAATATGATTTCGAAATTCACATACCGACGGAATTTCCGTCAGTAAAACAAAATATTAATAAAAAAAATATGGGTGGCCGGAGAGGCCCCGACCAGAATTTCATTTTCCGACCAGAATAATTATTAACCAAATTGTTATCAAAAAATTCATCACAGCATTGGCATAGAGTAATACAAAAAACATACTCCACTAACATAGAGTGCTTATAACTTAACTGCATAACCAAAGCATCAAAACTTGTATTAGATTATGCTAAACGATTACCACTTTTTTTTAGCAGAATACGAACAATTAAGCTTCCTTTCCGAAGATTGAAGAAGAAAACAAAAATGATATATGCAACACATACAATTAGGATCCAAAATTCATATCCCAATACCCCCTTCAAGATCTATAGACACATTTGATATCATTACCTCCACAAAGTTGGTAAATTTAGGATCCCGATTCACAACTAACTGATGAACCTGCAACATCAAAGTGAATAAAAACTTCAAAATTCAACCGAAACCTGAAATCGAGTTGTAAATCGAAATCACAATTAAAAATAAATAAATTACCTCGTACTCAACCTTGTGCTTCTCGGATTGGGGCCGAAGAGTGGAGGGAGGCGAGGTGGGGGGGGAATGGGGCCGAAGAGTGCAGGGAGGCGACAGTGGTGGCGGCTTCGCCGGTGGTGACGGTGCCGGCGGCGTGCCGGAGAGTGGCGAATGTTACGGTGCCGCCGTGGTGGAGGCTGTCGCAGCCGGAGGAGTGGAGGGAGGCGAGTTGGTGGAGGGAGGCGAGGTGGGGGGAATGTAAAGAGGAAAGTTTGGAAAGAAAACCCTAGGTTGAGGTTTTATATAAGGGGGTTTATTCCGTCGGCATGTACACATACCGACGGATATTCCGTCGGTATTTGTCAAAAAGTAAATACCGACGGAAAGTTAATTCCGTCAGCATTTTGGCGATTTTTTTTATTTTTATTTTTTAAATAATTCAATTTTTTCTATATACTTACTAAATTACCAAAATATTTTTTAAAAAAATCACAAAATTCATTTATTCCACATATATTAATATATATAGTTGTGACTTATATTTATAGTAAATTAAATTTTTATAATTTGTACCTAAATGATAAATAATTAATTAACTTTTATAAAATAAGAAATAAATACATTACATTAATTGAATTAATTTTCATCTTCATCGTCTTCATCCTCCTCTTCGTCCTTATCCTCCTCCTCATCATCATCATCTTCCTCATCCTCATCCTCCTCCTCCTCCTCATCCTCATCTTCTTCATTCTCCTCTTCATCCTCATCTTCATCCTCTTCTTCATCCCCCTCCTCTTCACCTTCAATTTCGATTAATTGGGGATTTGCAACCGTCAAGGGTACAGAAAGATTGAAATCTCCCGTAAAGACTTCAGTTGGAGTCTCTATTTGTTCTACTTGAAATGGAGATTCATCTTCAGTATTTTTATCCTTTTTAGGGACTTCTACCATTGACCTTGCCTTTACTTTGCAAACAGCGTGCCATTCATAACCACGTGGAGCTCCCGGATATGTGCAGTAGTATACTTGAGATACTTGATGGGCAAATACAAATGGATCATCCCCAACATACGCCCTTTTCGAACTAACATCAACGAGCTTGTACTCCGGGTGAATTCTTGTTCCTAGATGGCCTGAATCAAACCAATGACACTTGAACAACACTACAGTCTTTGTTGGATATCCTGGATATTCTACTTCGACGACTTCCCGTAACACCCCAAAGTAATCACTTGCATCTGCATTGTAATTCGCACTGCTAACGCAGACGCCACTGTTGGTAGTTGCCTTTGTCGATGCATACCCAGACGTATGAAATCTGTAGCCCTTCACAATATAACCATTGTAAGTCTTTACACGACGTAGTGGTCCCTTGCTGAGATCTCGTAAGAATCGACTGTCTAGAGCGTTATCCCGTCCCTATACGGCTCAATTTAAAATTAATTAAAATAAATATTAATTTATTTACGTAAAACATAATTAATTAAATGGTACTCACATAACGTTCGAACCATCGGGAAAATTCACGTTGAATACGAGCATCTATATATGCATCTGAGATGTTTGGTTCTGCTCGTCGTAGTTCTTGAGTGTACATCCTAATTCACAACATTAAAAAACTTGGTTAATATTAAATGACATAAATGAAGTAGTATTTAAATAGACGATTTATATATGAAATACTTACTCAATGTATGGCTGAACTTCATCACAATTCAACAACACATACGTTTGTGCTATTTCCGCCTCCGAGTTCGTCTCCCAATATCGTTCAGTGGGTTTTCCTATTGGCCGTCCCTTAGACTTGAATATGGAGAGCATTCCATCGACCTCTTCACTGATATCGTCAGCGGATGTACCACCGAAGTTACGTGGAGCACTTCTTAATTTTGTGTTGACGTGGTCTTCAAAGTAATAAGAACAAAACATGCCAACCTCTTCATTCAAATAAGCATTCACAATCGATGCTTCAACGTTTGCCTTTTGTTTAGCATTGCGTTTCAAGTTGTGGAGATACCTGATATACACACACATATATATATATATATATAAAACTTATATGAATGCATGTGTAATTGTAATGAAATAAAAAAAGTAAGATTTTACCTTTCAAATGGGTACATCCACCTGTATTGCACCGGACCACAAATTCTCGCTTCATACGCTAAGTGAACGGGTAAGTGTTCCATCGAGTTAAAGAAGCTAGGTGGAAAAATTTGTTCCAACTTACACAAAATCACTGGAATGTCTTCATCTAAACGAATCATATCATCGATCGTGATCGTTGTAGCCGTTAAATCTCTAAAAAATAGACTTAATTCAGTGATAGCCCTCCACACATTGAGAGGAAGAAGTTCTCGGAACGCAATCGGTATCAAGCGTTGCATAAATACATGACAATCATGACTCTTCATCCTTGCAACCTTACCCGTTGTTGTGTCTACGCATTGACTCAAGTTCGACACGTAGCCATCCGGAAAGTTCAACTCCTTTATCCACCTACACAATCTTTGTTTTTGTGGCTTATCCAGTGTGTAGCTAGCCTTTGGAAATTTACCTGTACGCTCATCCTTTTTCAACTCTGGACGGCGACAAAGAGTGTCCAAATCCTCCCGAGACTTTGGAGTGTCTTTCGTCTTGCCTTCCGTGTTCATGATTGTGTGGAACACATTGTCAAACACATTCTTTTCAATGTGCATCACATCCAAATTGTGTCGTATCAATAGTGAACTCCAGTATGGTAAGTCCCAAAAAATACTCTTTTTGTTCCAACCACCCTCAATTCCTCTGTTGTGTTCCGCTGCATTTTCCTCAGTACTTTTTTTCAACCCCGTCACTTGAACCTCATATAACAACCTACGTCCTGTACGGAGAGTAAATTATAAGTGACACTAAAAGCAATAGATAAATATACGTTTAGTACTCGATTATTAAATAAATGTATAAAATACCATCTCGTAGTGGAGGTCGATTGTTTGTGACTGCTCTGTTTTTTACGAAGTTCTTCTTATTTCTTCGAAACGGGTGACCTTGAGGTAAGAACCTACGGTGATTATCGAACCATGAAACTTTTCTACTCACCGGGAGACTGAAAGCTTCAGAATTCTCCATACAATACGGACATGCTTTCTTTCCGGCCGTACTCCACCCGGACAACATACCATATGCAGGAAAGTCGCTAATGGTCCATAAAAGAGCAGCACGCATCGTGAAGTTCTGCTTTCTAAAAACATCGTATGTTTGGACTCCATTCTCCCATAAGAAGATCAAGTCTTTTATAAGAGGTTGGAGATAAACATCCAGTTTGTCCTTTGGATTCGTTGGTCCAGGCACCAATACAGTTAGAAACATTGTTTGAGGTTTCATGCACATCCACGGAGGAAGATTATATGGAGTCAGTATCACCGGCCACAAAGAATACTGCTTCCCATGCATCCCAAACGGTGCAAAACCATCAGTACACAAACCTAATCTCACATTCCTCGGTTCACAACCAAAATTTGGAAACACGTTGTCAAGATGTTTCCAGGCCTCTGAGTCTGCCGGATGTCGCATCTCCCTCGACTCAGCCGAAGAGGAATCTGTAGCATGCCACGTCATGTGTTGTGCAGTGGCACTTGATTGATATAATGTCATCAAACGGGGAATGATAGGAAGGTAGTACATCTTCTTATATGGCACTTTCTTCTTTGTCTTCTTCGATTGACCACCAGGTCCCTTTCGACGTGCCTCTTTGTACCGGGGATGGGCACACAATCTACACATATTCAGACTGCTATCTTCGTCACCCCAATATAACATGCAACCATTCACACAACAATCAATCTTCTCAACCGGCAAACCAACATTCTTCAACATTTGTTTGCTTTGATGAAACGTCGTAGGCACCTTATTATTTTGAGGACAAATTTCACTGCATAACTGTGTCACTTGCTCATATGCCCTGTTAGAAAGCTTGTTCTCGGTCTTAATGTTCATGAGTCGTGCATTAAATGACAACTGTGAGTGAGATTCACAACCCGGATATAAATCTTCTTCGACTAATTTGAGCATCTCATAAAACCGAAATGCCTCATTCGTCGGCTCCTCTTCCATGTTTGAAAAACCAGCTTCCCTGATCATTGTTTGATACATATTCGGTTCTTCATCCCCAAACTGTTGTTCTTCGTCCCCAAACTGTTGTTCTTCGTCCCCAAACCGTTGTTCTACCTCGTTACTAGTGCCAACATGATCGAAATTTGCTTCTTCTTGATAGATTCCAGCAGTGTAATAGTAAAACACTTCATCAAATCTATAAGGCCAACGTGTTTCGCCATGACTAGTCCAATTATAATAATTATCAACGAAACCATTCTTCACAATATGCACTAGGACCTCATCAATCTCTTTATATTGCTTATTCTGACATTTCTTAGCATTACACGGACACCTAATGCAATTTCCACTCATGTAATGTGGCTGGCTTTTTGCAAATTCAACAAATAACACGAGTTCATTATAAAATTCCACATTCACATTTCCTCTAATCATTCTAGGAGTACAATACATCCAACGACGGTCAGGCAAATCCATCTGCTAAACATTTAAGTGGAGCAACACATTACTAAACTAAACTTATAATAAATTCAAACAAAACTTATGATATATATAAAACATGTAATTACATTATATTGAATTTTATATATAGAGTAAATTAAAAATGGTAGAAAATGTACCGTAATTTGATGTTTCTGAATACCCGAGCATGAGCATAAAAAAAATTAGGCAGTAGAAAGTTTTGGTGTAAATTTACAATACGAAAGTGAAGTGAAAAAAAAGAAAGTTTTAGGAATTTTCCGACGGAAATGCCGACGGACTTATCTTTCCGTCGGCATTTCACCGCCCAAAATTTCCGTCAGTCAAGATAAATGCCGACGGATTATCCGTCGGCATTTATCAAATGGTGAATTCCGACGGAAACTTAATTCCGTCGGCATTTCACCGCCCAAAATTTCCGTCAGTCAAGATAAATGCCGACGGATTATCCGTCGGCATTTATCAAATGGTGAATTCCGACGGAACCTTAATTCCGTCGGCATTTCACCGCCCAAAATATCCGTCAGTCAAGATAAATGCCGACGGATAATTTATCAAATGGTGAATTCCGACGGAAACTTAATTCCGTCGGCATTTGGCGTGTTATTTTTTTTTTTTTATTAATTAATTCAATTTTTTGTATATATAGCAACAACACAAAGCTCACACACACCATATTCGATTTTTTCTATTTTGCAAAGAAATATCATGTCTTCTTCATCTTCTATTCGATTTCAGCAAGGCCTTGTTTGTTATTGTGGAAAGGCATGTCGTACATATGCTTCTAAACAACCTAGAAGTAAAGGGAGGATATTTCATAATTGTCCTGACTCCCAAAGTGATGGTGGTGGATGTGGTTTCAATACAAAATTGGCTGACACTCAAGAAAAGTGTGTTGTTGACAAGAATCAAGGATCTAATCAAAGTGACCAAGAAACTGAAGACATGAAGAAAATGACTCAAGAGATGAAGAAATTGGTTACAGAGATCAAGAATTTGGCTGAAGAAATCAAAGATTTAATCAAAGTGAACAAAATCATTTTGATTGTGCTAGTTGTCATGGTTGCATCTACCACCTTCAAGTGGTTTGGTTAAATATATGTATAATGCACTCTATATGAGGCTATTTTAATTTGTACTAAAATGCACTCTACAAGTGGTTTAAATCTATATCTAGAATGCACTCTAAATGAGATTATTTTGTACTCAATGAAACAAATGAATGCACCCTATTTTCATCTATACACCAATAAACTACACAAATAAACTCCAATATATAGTTCAACATATTTTTCAACATAAACATAAATATATACATAAAGATAAATAAGTTCAACAGAAAATTAAATAAATTCAACAGAAAATTAAATAAGTTCAACAAAAAAATAAATTAGTTCAACACAAAATTAAATTGTTCAAATTGTTCAACCAGGATAGTTGCCAGTGCCGGGAAAGTTAAAATATTCATCCATATCATCATTCAAGTTGACGTTGCCACCGTCGGCCTGACCTGCATCTTGACCTGCAGCTTGATCTGGAGCTGGAGCTGGAGCTGGCGGTGGTTGCCCCATCGTCTGTTGATAGATGGCCTCGATCTGCTCAGCAGACATCCCCAACGTCCGACCCGCATTGGTACTCCAGAGGCGAAAGTAGTTCTCGAACGTTGCCATGACGTTCGGATCCGGGACGGCAGTGGAGGATACGGACGTCTGCGATGCACTCCGGGCCGACCGACCACTTGGTGTCCTCACGGCGCTGCTCATCCCACCAAGGCCAAGGACCCTTCCCTTGGAGGTCGGGGCAACGTCAAGGTAACACTGGTCCACGTCAACAACCGGAGGGGTACCGCTGCTTCCGGATTCAGCAGTAGTCGTGGCGGTGGCTTGCGTCTCAGCCTCTTCAATCCTCTGTCGGACGCTCAACTACATAATTAAAAAATTAAAATTAATTTAATTATCTATATATATATATATATAATGTAATTAATACATAAATTTAATTAAACTTACGTGGAGGTCAGTAGTGCGCCCGTAGGTGGACGTCTGTGTATCGGCATTAAACGGATGAAGAAGGCTCAGCCGATCCAAGTGGGTGTGGGGACGTCCAGTCTCCCGCTCCTATTACGTATCAAATAAACATATACAAATTCATTTAGATAACTAATATAAAATAATTAACTATAATTATTTAATTTTTAAATAATTAAATAAAACTTACGAGAGCAAGTGATTGCTCGAGGACGGACCGAGCTCCCCCCCGATGCACTGCCATCCCGCCTCCAACGTCGGTTCTGCGGTTGGCCCGAGCTTTGTCACACTTGTCTTGGTAATCCTGGGTCATCCACTTCTCAACCAACGACTCCCACAGGTCAACACCATCCTCGTCTTTCCCCAGAACAAGATTTTTGTCTTCATCACGCCAGGCCTTTCTCCAGTCGTACATCATGTTCGTGTACCGAGTAGAACAAAGATTGTACCACTTCTCGTAAATAGCGGCGTCCGAGTAGATCGTCGTATCCCAACGGGCCTTTTTCTATACAAATAAATATTCAACATATTTATCAAATAATATGAATAATTAGTTATTTAATAAACTTTAAATATTGTAATTATATACCTGGAACTCCTCGAAATAATCATCCTTTTTAGATTGTGGCACCTTCGACCAAGTGATAGCACCCTTAGAAATCTTGCAATCCTTAAAGGATTTTGTGCATATCCTGGACACCTCATTACCGGGCATCAACCTGTAAAATTATTAACAAATTTATAAACTAACACATTATAAATAAATAAATAAAGTTAATCGTTATTGAATCTCATCAAACATTAGAATTATTGACTTACGCTCCTGAAACGATGTCAATGACTTTCCTTTTGTCTCGAACAGGATGCTGACGAGAAGAGGATGACGAACCAACCGACATCGTAGTCGGCGGCGGCGGCGACACTGCCACAGGAGGAGGAGGAGAAGCCGTCACAGGAACTGATTCATCCCGAGACCTCCTTGCACGTGACCAAAGTGACGACCTACGACGTGAACCCGAACCCTGATTCGGTACTTGTTCACTCATCTGTTTCAATCAATAAAAAATACATAATTTTACTAATTATCAATTTAATGAACATATTGCTAATTTAAAATTTTTACTAATATATCATATTTCTAATTTAATCAACATATTCCTAATTTAAATCAAAACAATATATATATAACCTAATTACAACGTGATACCACCGTCGAACCATCTAATTAACTAATAATTTAAACAATTGATTGAAACATGCATCACCTACATTAAAAATATTTCTAAATTAACATATTCCTAAATTAACAAATCTAAACATAATTAAAATAATAGTTTTCTAATTGGAGTTTTCTAATTATCAATTAAATGAACATATTCCTAATTTAATTTTTTTACTAATATAGCATATTCCTAATTTAATTAATCAACATATTCCTAATTTAATCAACAATAACCTAATTTAATTATTATTTTTCTACCTAACTTAATCAATAATAAAAAATTGAACATATATATTCCTAAATTAACAAACCTAAAACTAATTAAAATAATAATTTTCTAATTTAAACAATTGATTGAAACATGCACTACCTACATTAAAAATATTCTATATCAAAATTACACCATTAAATTAAACTAGTAATTAACTATATAACAATTAATTAATGTATACATATAACAATTAATTAATTAATTAACCTTAAAAACCTACTCGATCTATCAAAATTATTCTTAATCAACAAATTAAATTAACTAACGTACATACTAACATGATCATAATATTTTAACAACTAACTAAATCAATATAACATGCAAATCAACATTAAATTATTCATATTTACATATATCCATGCATAAACATATATAAGTATTAAAATTAAGTAATAAAACTAATTAAGAAAACGTACCGTATCAATGTAATCGAAGAAATTTGCTTCAATAGCCTCGTCCTCGTCTTCCCCACCGAATCCTCACTCACGCGCACGCCCCCTTTTTTTTTTTTCTAAAACGAACTGATTGATTTGAGGCCCTTATATAATAAAAAAAAAAAATTGCCGACGGATTTTCCGTCGGCATTTCCCTCGGTAACCGCCCACTATTAATGGGAACCGTTACCTTTTTGGAAAACGAGGCGGTGCGAATTCAACGGGTCAGATGCCGACGGAATATCCGTCGGCATTTCCGTCGGCAAACATATTTCAAAATTCCGTCAGCATATTCCCTCGGTAAATGCTGACGGAACGGAAATCCGTCAGCATTTCCCTCGGTAAATGCTGACGGATCAGAAATCCGTCAGCATTGACGTTGACTTTTCAATCTGTCAGCATTCCGTCAGCATTTCCGTCGGAAATGCCGACGGATTATAATCCGTCGGCATTTATCCGTCCCTGTAGCGCGCGTTTTTTGTAGTGTTTTTTTTTTTTTTATATATATAAGGGCCTCACAGAATGAGTTTTAGAAAAAAAATAAGGCGTGCGTGAGTGAGTCGATTCGGGGGGGAAGATGAAGACGAGGACGAGGCTATTGAAGCAAATTTCTCCGATTACATTGATACGGTACGTTTTCTTAATTAGTTCTATTATTTAGTTTTAATACTTATATATGTTTATGCATGGATATATGTAAATATGAATAATTTAATGTTGATTTGCATGTTATTGATTTGGTTAGTTGTTAAAATATTATGATCATGTTAATTAGTACGTATGTTATTTAATTTGTTGATTAAGCTAGAATAATTTTGATATATTAGTTTTTTAAGGTTAATTAATTAATTGTTATATGCATGTATAGTTAATTACTAGTTTAATTTAATGGTGTAATTTTGATATAGAATATTTTTAATGTAGGTAGTGCATGTTTCAATCAATTGTTTAAATTAGTTTAGATATAGTGGTTCGACCGTTTGATCACGTTGTAATTAGGAATACGCTATATTAGTAAAAATTTTAAATTAGGAATATGTTCATTAAATTTATAATTATTGACCCAATTAGAAAATTATTATTTTAATTAGTTTTAGGTTTGTTAATTTAGGAATATGTTCAATTTTTTATTATTGATTAAGTTAGGTAGAAAAATAATAATTAAATTAGGTTATTGTTGATTAAATTAGGAATATGTTGATTAATTAAATTAGGAATATGCTATATTAGTAAAAAATTTAAATTAGGAATATGTTCATTTAATTGATAATTAGAAAACTCCAATTAGAAAACTATTATTTTAATTATGTTTAGATTTGTTAATTTAGGAATATGTTAATTTAGAAATATTTTTAATGTAGGTGATGCATGTTTCAATCAATTGTTTAAATTATTAGTTAATTAGATGGTTCGACGGTGGTATCACGTTGTAATTAGGTTATATATGAGGATGAAGAGGAGGATGAAGAGGAGAATGAAGATGAGGAAGAAGAGGAGAATGAAAAATATGAGGATGAGGAGGAGGATGATGATGATGAGGAGGAAGATAAGGATGAAGAGGAGGATGAAGACGATGAAGATGAAAATTAATTCAATTAATGTAATGTATTTATTTCTTATTTTATAAAAGTTAATTAATTATTTATCATTTAGGTACAAATTATAAAAATTAAATTTACTATAAATATAAGTCACAACCAATATATTTATTAATATATGTGGAATAAATGAATTTTGTGATTTTTTTTAAAAATATTTTGGTAATTTAGTAGGTAATTTAGTAGGTCTAGTAGAAAAAATTGAATTAATAAAAAAAAAAATAATAACAATGCCGACGGAATTTCCGTCGGTAAATGGGGCGGTAATATCCGTCGGTAAAATGCCGACGGAATATCCGTCGGTATTTATACATGCCGACGGAATATTGGGGCTTATATAAAGCCTCAACCTAGGGTTTATTTCATTTCTTTCACTTCTTCATCTTCCCATCTTCTCCATCTTCTCTGTTCCTTCATCATCACCACCATGGCCGCCGCCTCCTTGCGCCGTCGCCTCCCCCTCCTTGCGCCGTCGCCTCTCCCTCCTTGCGCCGTCGCCTCCCCCAAATTAATTGAAAACACGTTCTCCCCCTCGCTCCCTCGACTAGCGCCGTCGCCTCCCCCTTCCGCCTAGCGCCGTCGCCTCCCTCTCCCGCCTTAGCGCCTTCGCCTCCCTTTCCCGCCTCATCGTCGTCGTCGTCAGGTCCTCACCACATCCATGCCGCCGCCGCCGTCTCCTTCTGCCACAAGGTAAAATCATTTTCCTCCACCGCCACTGCTGCCGCCGCGTCCCCTCTACTCTCCTCCGACGCGCTTGTTTTTTTATTAAATGTAACAGTATATATGTTTCTTGTTTTTTTTCACTTTGAAGAACACTTGTAGTATAGGATTAAGATTATGAAATTGAGCTTTATTGTGAGCTTGTGAAATTGAGCTTTATTGTGAATTCCTTGAATCGAGTTGCAAATCTCGAAAGTTCACGAAGAAATTGTTTGGGAGATGTTGATTGCCTTTTGAATTTTGTTTGTTTGTTTGTTTCTCTTGTTTGTTTGTTGATTGCCTTTTGAATTTTGTTCTCTTGTTTGAATTTTGTTTGTTTGTTTGTGTGTGTGTTTCTCTTGATTGCCTTAGATGCCACGGTATTTTATCTCCAGACGAAGAGGTTTTTGGAACACCCATACCGTGTAGGTCGGGGTCGGGTCGGGCCGGGTCTCCCCGGTCCCACCCATTTTTTTTATTACAATTTTGTTTTAGTGACGGATTTTCCGTCGGTATTCCGTCACTATATGAATTTTTGAAATGGAAAATCCGACGGAATTACCGACGGAAATGGGGACCGATTATCCGACGGCATTTCCGACGGAATATCCGTCGGATAATACCGACGGAATATCCGTCAGAAATACCGACGGAATTTAATTTCTTTTATAATTATTTTAATTAATTTATTCCCAACGGAATTCCGTCGGAATTACTGACGGAATGTTGACCCGGGTTGTTAAACGGGTTATCCGGATTACCGACGGACATTCCGTCGGAAATATTGACTGAAATATTCCGTCGGTATTTCCGTCGGTAATACCGACGGAATTCAAAAATCCGTCGGCAAAAAATGCCGACGCCGAAAAAGGAGACGGGCAACATTCCGTCGGTAACCTCGACGGGCGACGGATTTTCCGTCGGTAAATCCGTCTCTAAAACACACTTTTTTTGTAGTGAAAATTAGTGTTATGTTTCATTCAAAATGAGTGTCACGTTTGACCTATGTATCCATATATGAGGAAATTGATAGATTCGATTGATGTTCTTTTAGGCTCCATTCAAATCAATCTCACTTGTTTGGATTATAAATGGATTTCAAATACTTAGATTTTTGTTCACACATTTTTTAGTTAAATTGAGAATTCTCACTAAAACTATGTCATTTGAAATCCATCTATTTTTAAATTCTTTCATTTGAAATACCTTCTCAAATCAAATCCCCTCATTCAAACACAACCTTAGTGTCATTTGTACCGTGCAGGTGGTGCACAAGCCTAACTGTTTTGGATTACATTCTTAAAATAATGGATTTAGGAGCTAGTTTGAACAATTTGGAACTGAAAAGAAGTTGATTTGAGAGATGATAATAAGATGGATACTGTTACACCAGCTCAAAGGAGTCAATCTTTAACAAGTCAATCCTAGTCACCAGCTTAGGTGGCGACGACTAGTCAACAAAGCCAAGAAAGGTCAATTGAGTGCTCGCCCAAAGAAAGTGGCGAGCACATGAAGAGTTAGTTAAGAAAAGACAAGTGTTAGAGTTTCGGGAGGAGTCATGGAACATGGCGAGCACTGTATGTGCGACCACCATCTTTGAAGATGGCCGGACGACCATGATCTCCGGCGACCATCAATGTCCAGATCCTCGTCATGGGCGAGGACGACCATCAGGGGCGGTTTAGCATTAAATGCAACGTCCCATCACCTTTTCAGGCAGATATTCAGGTCCAATATGGCTATGCCACGTGTAATGGTCGGGCTGACCATAAAACCTAGTATATAATGCCTAAAAGGCTCATTTGTAAACATAAGTGAACAATTCCCTATCAAACCCTAAGCAATACACCTCCCAAGCTCAAAGCTTTAACTTCTCATCGAAGCTACCTCTTGTGTTCTTACCGTTCCTCATTAAGATCATCAAGATCATCATACTAATCCCTTCTAAAACACGTAATAAACTCCGTTAATCATATATGTTTGTTTAGTGCTAACGAGCCCACATCTGAATCAACCCGACAAAATCACGTACAACATTACACAAATTAATTGTGCTAAAAAAAAAACAAAAAAAAAAACACTCATCTTAATTTATTTCCTTCCTCATCCTTGAATTAATGAATCAATTAATTATCTAGTGATATGGGCAATGAATGAACCCATTTCCAAGGACGTAACGCCACCTTCCGCCACCGCTCTCCTGACAGCGCCACCCAACTCCTCCGCCCTCCGCCGAATCTCCGCCCCCTCCCCCGGCCCCATCAGTCTTTTCAATACGGTGGAAATAGTCAACGACGTAGCAATCTCGTTCCTCTTTTCATCCCAAGCCTTCACCGCTACGCCAATCTTCAACACCTCCGTAATCAGCACTGCATTTCTCGGTTGATCCGAATGCATCGGCCACGCCACAATCGGAACTCCCATGGAGATGCTCTCCATGCACGAGTTCCATCCACAGTGACTAACAAATGCACCAGTTGCACCGTGCGACAGAATCTCCAATTGTGGCGCCCAATCTCTCACTACAATTCCCCTATCCCCCACTACCTCATCATACCCTTCAGGCAAATCACACTTTCTTGTTTCGTGTTCATTTGAATTGAGATTTCCTGTTATAGAAAATAAACCAATCATAAATATATATATAAAGAAAAATGGGGTGTGACAAATTTATATTCTAGCTACCTATTTCATTTTGTATTCAGTTACCTTTAGTACACATTAAAACACAAAATCACAAAATGAAACATATCTGATTATTAATTTGTCAATTTACTATTATCAAATACTAATTGTCTTGTGGTCTATATTATGATCCTAATGAAAAATTGATTTGTGTGAATGAATAAAATTAGAAACGAGGTAAAGGAAAATAATCAAACACCTGTATCCGCTTCCCTGAGAACCCAAATGAATTTCAAATCACTTTCAACGAGCCCGTTCGCGAGTTCTTTAATTTGCTCGTCGGACAATGATGTCGTCGTTCCAAAAGAAACGAAGACGACGGATTTTGGTTCTTGTTTATCGAGCCATTCGAGACATTCGTGTCTGAAAGAATTCCGTCTCATCTCTACCGGATTGAACGGCCCTATAGCCCAATGCCTTTGATCAACATTAGTACTTTTCGATATTTTCTCAATCAAATCCATGTATTCACCCTCAACTTCCTTACAAGAATTGTAAAGGCACCCGGACCCTAACCCTAGGTACTTCTGTTCCTCGATAATAAACTCGATAAACTCCGAGCTAAAACAATCTTCGAGGGACGGGACGACATTCTCTTTCAAAGAATGATCATGTAACGGAAAGGGGTTTTCCATTTGTTCCCAAAAGTACCAAAAGATGGAGAAAGCTGAAATGCTATGAAAAACGTAGGATTCAGCGTTGGGAATGAAAGCCACGTCTTGGACGACGGACGACATCATGGAGTCGTGGACGACGACGACTCTGTCGGAAGTACGTGAGAGGGAGCGGATGAGTTCGGCGAGGGGGTGGCGGAGGTGGGGTAAGGCGTTGAACAGTGGCTGGAGATGGGAGGGGAATTTGTTGGCGGCGTTGGGATGGAGGATGGGTGGTGGAGATTGGTAGTCCGGGATGGGGAGGTTGTGGAAGTGGAGGTTGGCGGCGGCGAGTGGGTCCCAACCGTGGACGCGGCGGTTGGCTTGTTGGTTGTGGGTGGAGGTGCAGACGTAGTGGACGGGGATGTTGTAGGCGGCGATGAGGCGGCTCAGCTGGAGGAGCTGGTTGAGGTGGCCTTGCGCCGGTAGAGGCACCATGACTACCGCCACTTGGCTACGGTGGTTGACGGCGGCGGAGCAAGGTTGGGCCATTGCTTTCTAGCTTGATGAATAGTAATTGTGAGAGTGAGTTAATATTATTTGGTGGAGATTTAATTAGGTAGGTTTTAATAAGATGTTGAAATTCTTGTTTTATTATAAATAGTGATTGCGACGATTATATCTATGAATATCACTTGCCTTTTTATTTGTTTGTATCTTATTATTAATTTATTAGTACTCCCTCCGTCCGTGTATAAGTTTTCCATTTTTTTTTGGGTGTTTTGATTAAGGAATATGATAAAATAAAAGATGTAGTACAAGTGATTTAATGGTGAGAGAGAAAATAATAGATTAGTATGAGATGAAGTATGATATAATAATAGATAAACTATAAATAATGTGATTGAAAGAGAGAAAATAATTTGCTAAAAATGGAATTGGAACGAAGGGAGTATATCATTGGTAACACAAATTACAATAATAACATCGTTGAAGTTGCCCCTTCGAAATGAATTTGGGCCCACTTTTCTCTTGCTCGTTTTGCCGTTGTTGCTACTGTTTTCTCTTTTATTTCTTGTTTGGACATGTATTTAGTTTACTTGGTGCAATATAATATGACTTAGAAAATTTTTGCTCACTTTTTTTTATACATATTTTTAAAAAATTATATTTTAAATATAAAATATATGTGTGGAATAACGAGTAAATAATATTTTTGTTACATACTCAATCTTTTAATAAAATAGAAAAAATAACTATTTAAATAGAATAAACATATACTTTATGGACTCAAAAATAAGTCTGAGCAAAATTTTATGGAATGGAGAGTGTATTAGATACGAAAAACGGATTGTAGAGTGTATATATAATTACAATTCGTTGTGTGGAGTTTGCATTTCGAGTTCGTAATGTGCAAACTAATTGTATGTAAGAGTAAGTTGGATTTTATTGCACGAGAATGCTAATATTGTTTCCAAATTGCACTTAAAAGTAACTCCTCCAATATTAATGTCGAAATTCGTAATAAATACTTATTTTATCCATTCAAAAGTTATCAATTTTATCATTTTAAACGTCTCACCAAAAATACTCATGGTCTTTCTCTCTACCTTTTCTCTTTTATATTTCTCTCTACAATTTTTCTCTCATATCTCTTTTAATATTTTCTTTTTTTAATTCTTTACCTCAATAATTACTATACATTTAATCTTATATTTCTTAATACTAATGTCAAAAGCAAAGTGAACAACTTTCGAATGCTATTAATCAGTGCTAAAAGTACTGATGCACGTTTCTATAAATTCACTAAATGTTTGATTATCTTTTCTATTATTCTTACACCATGTTTGATGGTTGTTTGATGATGCAGCGTGCGTGATCAAAAGAAAGAATAACAAGAATCGTTGATTCACAAAATACTCGAATCTTGATAAAACGAAGAACAATTCTTCAATAATAATTTCAATATCTAAAAACTGCCCGACAATGTTTGGAAAACAGGAATAAAACCAAACCCTAGTGTACGGAATTAGGAAATTACAAAAAAACCCCAAAACAATTAAAAATTGCAAAAAATAACACTCAAAAAGCAATAAAACACGTTTTTGACCACTCAAACGATGGAATTTGGCCAAAAAGCGTCGCACGTCACGGCAAAGCAGTGTGTTTGACTCGTAGCATCGATTCCACCCGAAAAAGTGTGCTCACACGCCAAAATCGGGTTCCGGCTCCCAAAACTTCAAAAATTCTTCGGATGCTCTCGTTTCTTCAAAAATTGTAACGCCACTCGTGCTACATCATTCCCTCCTGGGTAGAAGAGATTCGCCCTCGAATCTGAATCGGCCTCATCACTAGACGACGAATCCTCAACAAAGGGAATCAGATGCTTCACATTAAAGACATCCGACATACGAACATGACTTGGTAATTGCAGCCTATATGCATTCGAGTTGATTTTCTCCACGATCTCAACCGGGCCAATCTTCTTAGCAGCCAATTTAGAATACTCACGAGCAGGAAAACGGTCCTTTGTCAAAATAGCCCACACAAAATCACCCACTTCAAAATCAACCCGACGACGACGCAATTCTGCATGTGCCTTATACTTGGAAGTAACCTCAACAATCCGAGCATGAGTGTCACGATGAACCTGTTGAATCTGTGTCACCAAATCCGTTGCACTAGCATGGGAAGGGACCTTGCTAGGCAAAGGCAGCAAGTCAAGCGGACCACGGGGCACGACACCATAAACAATCTGAAAATGGCTAAAACCTGTAGTACGGTTAACAACATGATTGTGAGCAAATTCAGCTTGACTAACCTTCGAATCCCAAGATCTGGGATTATCACCAACCAAGCTGCGAAGCAAATTACCCAAAGAACGATTAACCACCTCCGTTTGGCCATCAGTTTGGGGATGGTAGGCGCTGCTGAAATTAAGGGACGTGTTCACTGAACGCCACAAACTACGCCAGAAATGACTAACAAAACGAGTGTCTCGATCAGAGACAATGGAAGAAGGGAGTCCATGGAGGCGGTACACCTCACGAAAGTATAATTGTGCCACATTAACAGCATCAACTGTTTTCTTGCAAGGAATGAAATGAGCCATCTTAGAGAATCGATCAACCACCACAAAGATTGAATCATTCCCCCGTTGCGTCCGTGGTAGGCCAAGGACAAAATACATACTCACATCAACCCACGGCTGCGTTGGAATGGGAAGAGGCATATACAAACCCGCATTAGAGGCAGCCCCTTTCGACACCTGACAGATACGACAACGAGTCACAAACCTGCTCACCTCTTTGCGCATCGAAGGCCAAAAATAAGAAGCCGCTGCAAGCTGAAAAGTCCGATCACGACCCACATGTCCCTCGTTGTGCAATTCCTGGATGATTTTGGGACGAAGACTGCAATCAGGAATACACAACTGGAGGCCTCGAAATAGAAATCCATCCTCCAAAATGAAAGGGGAACCACCACCCTGCTGGATCTGAAGAAGAACCTTGGAGAAGAAAGGATCCTCTACATATAAATCAATAAGAGACTCAAACCCCGGAACCTGTACCCGGAAAGTCGAGATCAGATTATGGCGACGACTCAAAGCATCTGCCACCCTGTTAGAGACCCCTGCTTTGTGTTTAATAACGAATGTGAACTGCTGGAGGAAAGAAATCCAGGATGCATGGCGATGAGATATCTTATCTTGACTCCCCAAATGTTTCAAGGCATCGTGATCAGTAAAGAGAACAAACTCCCGCTGGAAGAGATAGTGCCTCCAATGCCGAACAGCCTGGACTATGGCATAAAACTCCACATCATATGTGCTGAAACGGAGTTTGGAACCCGCCAACTTCTCACTAAAAAAGGCCACCGGACGGCCTGCTTGGCTCAAAACCGCCCCAATTCCTGATTTCGAAGCATCACAATGTAACTCAAAAGGCTGAGAGAAATCAGGAAGAACAAGGATAGGTGCTGTCGTCAGTCTATGCTTGATCTCATCAAAGGCAGTTGACGCATCCTCTGTCCACACAAACTTGGTCCCCTTCATGCAATCTGTTATTGGTACCATAATGCTACTGAAATGTGGAATGAACCGTCGATAGAAAGGCTAGCCCATGAAAGCTCCTGACCGCCGTACCTAAATATAAGCATAAATATCTAATCAAATATTAATATTGATTCTCATCAATATCTCCATCATTCTCCTCTTCTTGAAGATGATTCGCCCTCGAATCATGTTGGTTCTCATCGAAAAGGTACGAAGACGAGCTCGAACATCTTTGTATTCTTTTGGCCATAAGACGATAAGAACCTCCATCGTTAGGTCAGAAATATTGAGATGAACACGAACATTCTTAACTACAAAAATATTTCCCTTCTCTTTTTCCTCATAAAAAATTGGGGGGCCACAATAACCATCATCAACACTATCAACAAACTCATCGAAAACTGGTGGTACATCATAACCACAATTTTCATCAAAATATTTATCGAAAATTGGTGGTCCATCATAACCACAATCTTCATCAAAATATTTATCAAAAATTGGTGGTCCATCATAACCACAATCTTCATCAAAATATTGATCGAAGATTGGTGGTCCATTATATTCACCATGACAGATCTGCATATTATCATCTTCATACGTTGATTGCTCATCACGAATAGTATCGTAAACCGATTGAAATCTCGGAACCATTATCGAGAATCGTACCTAGTCTCTGATTACCAACTGATGCAGCGTGCGTGATCAAAAGAAAGAATAACAAGAATCGTAAACCGAATAGTATCGTAAACCGATTGAAATCTCGGAACCATTATCGAGAATCGTACCTAGTCTCTGATTACCAACTGATGCAGCGTGCGTGATCAAAAGAAAGAATAACAAGAATCGTTGATTCACAGAATACCCGAATCTTGATAAAACGAAGAACAATTCTTCAATAATAATTTCAATATCCAAAAAATGCCCGACAATATTTGGAAAACAGGAATAAAACCAAACCCTAGTGTACGGAATTAGGAAATTACAAAAAAAACCCCAAAACAATTAAAAATTGCAAAAAATAACACTCAAAAAGCAATAAAACGCGTTTTTGACCACTCAAACGATGGAATTTGGCCAAAAAGCGTCGCACGTCACGGCAAAGCAGTGAGTTTGACTCGTAGCAACGATTCCACCCGAAAAAGTGTGCTCACACGCTAAAATCGGGTTCCGGCTCCCAAAACTTCAAAAATTCTTCGGATGCTCTCGTTTTTTCAAAAATTGTAACGCCACTCGTACTAAATCATTTGATAACTTAGATTAAGAATAGATTATGCTTTAAAATTTATAAAGTTTAAATATATTGAAGATGGCTAGAAAATCCCAAGTGCGGTAAAATGATTGATGTACCAACAGATCCTATAAAGGGAATATCCCATGATAAAAGAACAAACAGAAAATTCAGTGTTTTTTTATTTGAGCGACTAGTCTGAATAGTCATGATTGAAGAACGTACAGGATCAATAGAATGAAATCACCTCTATTATTATTATTTTTCTATAAAATAAAAAATAATAAACAACTCAATAATAATTGTGACTATCCATATCCATTACTATAATAAAGGGGGAGTTGCCCAAACTTGGCCAGTTTCCATCCGGTGACCGGTAATGTGACTTTTTTTAATAGTCAAATGTATTTTTATTTTTATTTTCTATATACTTTTGTTAATTTCTTTTCATTTTATTAGTATTATATATCTCCTCTTGAACCGATAGACTCTCCAATTTTATTATGCTCACTTTTCTGAACACGAGTTTTAATAAATATTGATTAGTTTATTTATAAAGTAGATAAATTGAAGATATGGTGAGATATTGTGGGGTCCATTTATAAATAAATTATTGTTTATGAATAAATTGAATGACAAAGTGAGTAAATAAGTGATGGTAAGAGTGTGGAGATAAAATAACATCAATAGTATTGTTTTCAAAAAAATGTATGAACATAATAAAATTAGATAACCAAAAAAGAAAAGTGAAAATAATGAAATTGGACGGAGGGAGTATTTTCTCTGTTTCATAATAATTTTTACATGTAGATGACATATAAATTAAAAAAAGTGTAATAATGAGTAAAAATTTATAGGGTAATTATGTAAATTTTTATGTATAGAGTTAATAAAAAAGTTGATTTGTGTATATGTGTGCGTTAAAATTAATAATATTTTATATAAAATTAAGGATATTATAAAGATGAAATTTATAAAAACTTTTCATTTTAAGGATTGTAAGTTACTGTGAAATGGTTAAAAAAATAATATGTACAAGTAACATCTAAATGAGAAAGTTGCACTAAGTTGACCCATTTCTTTTCGATAGCAAATAAATTTTAACATAGCTGAGGGTGAGACTGATTTGGGAATCTTCTCATGATTTTAGAGATCTTGCTCATGATTTAATTTTAATAATTCATATATTTTACTGTACAAAATATTAATTTTAATAATTCATATTTTTTACTGTACAAGATTTTAATTTTAATAATCCATATATTTTACATGTACAAGATAAATATATACATTATAAATTAAAATGTTATGCTATAATCTTATTATTTTATATTCTAAATATATATTATTCTATTCATCCAAACTTTGTATATATAGTTTATTTTTTACAAATTTTGAAGAATATTAATTGTGTATGTATAAAATAAACGAGTTAGAGAGTATTATAGGGTATTGTCACTACAAAAAATTTGATAAATGGCATCGGGGAAGGCATCGGATCTGCCGTCCCCAAAGATGAAGGCAACGGCAAAGGCATCGGCAGTGTGCCGATGCCAATATGCTCGATGCCATTTAAATGGCATCGGATTTGGGGAAAACCGATGCGAAATGGCATCGGCAAGTCGCCGTTACCAAATGGCATCGGGACCTACTGCCGATGCCATTTTGCATCGGGGACAGCCGATGCCATTTCGCATCGGGGAAAGCGCCGTTACTAAATGGCATCGGGGCACTGTCGTTACCAAATGGCATCGGGCCCACTGCCGATGCCAATATGCTCGATGCCATTTAAAAAAGACGAATCTGGGTTTCGAACCCAGGTCGATAGGCCACCAACACCCACCCCCCACCGCTGGGCCACCCCATTTTCGCATATTCAGCCCATTTTCGCGATTTCAAGGGTTCGAACTCGACCCCATTTTCGCATATTCAGCCCATTTTCGCGATTTCAAGGGTTCGAACTCGTGACCTCGCGGTCTCGAAGGCTTTTAAGTGCCCCCTGTGTGCCGTTTAGGCTAGGAGCTTTTAGTCGACATGTTTTGAATGCAATTAATATATATTCAATTTAATTTGCGTTTTTAATTCTTTAATTAATTCAATTCATTCTAACTTTAATTGTTGTTTATTAAATTATTTATCAAAACATATCATATTATTTCTAAATTATGTTTTTCAAATTAACTAAATTATGTTTTTCAAATTAAATAATTTATTTACGGTATCAATTATTCACACTATTTAAATTTATTCTAATCTTCAATTTACAACATTTAAATTCATTCTAATTTTTTATTTCACAACATTATAATTACATACAACATTGAATATAATTATTTTCACTTATACATTTAAATTTATTCTAATCACATCATTTAAATTCATTTTAGTTTTCAATTCACAACATTAAATATATATAATTATTTTCACTTATCCATTTTAAAATATGAATTCACTTATCCTTCAATGGACCCTAAACCCTAAACCCTAAACCCTTAACTAAATTATGTTTTTCAAATTAAATAATTTATTTACGGTATCAATTATTCACACTATTTAAATTTATTCTAATCTTCAATTTACAACATTTAAATTTATTCTAATTTTTTATTTCACAACATTATAATTACATACAACATTGAATATAATTATTTTCACTTATACATTTAAATTTATTCTAATCACATCATTTAAATTCATTTTAGTTTTCAATTCACAACATTAAATATATATAATTATTTTCACTTATCCATTTAAAAATATGAATTCACTTATCCTTCAATGGACCCTAAACCCTAAACCCTAAACCCTTAACTAAATTATGTTTTTCAAATTAAATAATTTATTTACGGTATCAATTATTCACACTATTTAAATTTATTCTAATCTTCAATTTACAACATTTAAATTCATTCTAATTTTTTATTTCACAACATTATAATTACATACAACATTGAATATAATTATTTTCACTTATACATTTAAATTTATTCTAATCACATCATTTAAATTCATTTTAGTTTTCAATTCACAACATTAAATATATATAATTATTTTCACTTATCCATTTAAAAATATGAATTCACTTATCCATTTAATTAAAAATATTTTCATCTATTATAAAATTATTCTCTAGATCATTTTCAATTAAAATACACTTATCTAATACGGAGTACTAGTGAATACTTTTTTTTTTTTAATTGTAGAGAATAAGCTTGATTAATTTCCTAATTGTTGTAGTATATTATATATAATGTTTGTTTCACTCTGATCAGGAGTAATGCTAAATTCATAAGTCATACTCACGTAACTATCAAAATCCACGCAAATATGCATGACATATATATATATATATATATAGAAATGATATTGAGCCCATATAATGGGCTCCTTAGGCCATCTCCAACCACAAACTCTCAAATGAAGATCTCTAAACTCTAAAATACACCTTTTCATACTCTATTTTAAAAACCTTCTCCAATCATGAAACTCTATATCTTACTCTATTTATTATTTTAATCATTTTCAATATATTACAATCATTAAATAATATATTTATCTTCATATTTAAATTAATTTATACATCATTATCTACATCATTATATTTACTTACATAATTAACACTATTTTATGGAAATTTAAAAAATTAAAGGATATTCCTATAAAATTAGGAAACGTAGGACAAAGATACCATAATCAAGATTACCAATGCTAATTATTTTGATTTTTTAATTAATCAAGATTAATTATTTTGATTTTTTAATTAATCAAGGTTAATTATTTTAAGATTTTTTAAAATTATTTATTAACGTGTTTATTATCAGTATATAATTATTAAATTAAAAAAAACCATACAATTTATATATATAATTTTTTTAATAACAAAAAAATTAAAATTAAAGTTATAAAAATAATTAATTGAAAAATAATGACTACATTAATTAAACTAAATCATAAACTCTAAACTTTAAACCCTAAAAAAAATTATAATTTTCAATTTTAGTGTTTAGGGTTTAGGGTTAAGAGGTTTAGGGTTTTAGAGGTTTAGGGTTTAGGGTTTAGGGCGACGGGGAAGGCATCGGGCCCACTGCCGATGCCATTTTGCATCGGGGGGCCCCGATGCCATTTTGCATCGGCCATTAAATGCCGATGCCATTTCGCATCGGGGCCCACTGCCGATGCCATTTTGCATCGGCCATTAAATGCCGATGCCATTTCGCATCGGCCCGCCTGCCGTTGCCAATTGCCGATGCCTTTTGGACAATATTTTGTAGTGTGTGTTGTCCACTTAAAAATAAAATGATTGTATATAAATAAAATAAATGATAATTTAAATAAATAAATAAATAATGATTTAGAGGTTCATGATAAAAATATTATTTTTATTTTAAAATACAATATTAAATATATTTTTATTTTATAAAATAAGTTAGAGATCGTTGAGCTATTAAAATATTATCCAGAAAAATTATCCTTATAGATAAAATCTTAGGCTAAAGAAAAAAAAGTACACATCTATTAATCAAATCAAATAAGTATAACTCGAAATTAAATAGATGGAAAAACAGACTTGCCCATTTTAACATCTAATTATTATTTACAATTCAGTTTTTTTAAACTATGATCTATTACACGTACTCTACATATTAAACATTTTACCACTACTGCTTACACAATTAAATTACACAAAATTATGGGTAAACACCTCAAGAATTGAGGTGCTACCCATACTAGTTAAAATCAATGGGCCGGCTACTTTTGTATTTATATCAATGGTTGGGCTACTTTTGTAATTATATTTGACGTCACATATACATACCCCCAAAAAAACGCATAAAATAGATGTACTCCCCTAAATTTATACATACTTTGAAGGCTCAAACCAATTGGACACGATTTTAATGAATGAATTGTTTATTAATATTGTTTAAGATAAAGTGGCGGTAGTAAAGACTTTTCAATTTTATAAATAGTACTCATAAAATTACTTTTTAGTGTAATAAAGTAGTGACATTTGTTGTAATATTGTGATGTTTTAATTAAAGAGGATGTTTAAAAGTGTTTTTGCTATTTTAGGTAAGGTGCCTTCAAGTGTGGGACGCCCAAAATGGTAAAATGTGCCTTCAAGTATAGGACGGAGGGAGTATAGTATTATACTTTTTTTTTCAAAGTTTTTTTATGATAAATGTACTCTCACCAAAACTTTTTTCTTCCTCATTCTTTCTTCCACACTTTTCTTTCTTCCATCCATCCAATTGGCGTTGTCGCCCTTCGCCCAACCCGCCGTCCCCTGTGCCCTCTTCCCTAGCCCAGTAACGCCGCTGCCTCATCCCCACCCTGCCCTGCCCCACCCTACCCAAATCGCTTCTATCGCCGCCCTTCTCCCCTCCTCCCCCCCTTTTTTTTTTTTTTTTTTAGTTTTTGTATCAAACAGCGGCAGCACTACCCCTCCCCCACCCAGCGATGCCCCCGCCTCCTCCTCCCCCGCCTTGCCGTCCCCACCATACGCCTTTGAGGTAGGGGTTTTTTGTTTTTTTTTGTTTATGGTCAACATTTTTTTATCGAAAATTCTGATTTTTTTTTTCAATAAAATGTTGTTGATAAGAGTGTTTTTCGTCAACGATATATTCTATGGTCGACAAACCAGTATAGATCAACACAGATTTATCGAAAAAATATAGTAATTTTTTTTTTTCGTAGATTTCTAAGTTTTTAAAAATATATATATTTGTTTGGACGGCGGTTGGGGAACGACTGCTTCCTCTGAAATTAGGATTAGATTGTGTGTTTGAATTTTAAGGGAGTATCTATTCTGAGATATTTTACTAAAATGACAAATTAGATTTCTTTACATGTATGTTTAATTAATAAATGGGGGAGAGTGCATCTAACATTTTTGGAGGGGCAAATAACTCATGCCCTGAATAATTTGTCAAAAATCGATATTATCAAAAATCGCTCAGTCACTCGATTCAAAATGGTTAGGATAATAATATTTTCAAATTTAATCAATTAAAACACACAATTTAATTCAAAATTTTCACATATCATGTTCACAAAAAAGAAAAAAAAGTACACTATATTCTGATATTCATATCCAATATTATCACTTACAAATGATCCATTTAGTGGCCAGTTAATAATTCGTTAATATGCTTAAAATCTTATAAAATTTTGGAATGAGATGGATAGTAAGAGGGGATATATCAATTATCGATCATACATTGTCCTCTCACAACTTTTACTTTTGAGAAGTGCTTTTAAGCTGTTTATAAAGTTAGCACACACCTCTTAAAAATAAGTGATTCTAAAAGCAGTTTATTGTGTTTCAAAACACACCCTAAATATATAAAAGAAAAGTAGGAGAAAGAATAAATGTGTGGAATAAAAGTAGGAGAGAGAATGAGTGATTAAAAGAAAAAAAAGAGTGATGTGATTGTATAAAAATAGGTATGTAAATGAATTATAGGGGTGAATGAGTATTTAAATGAGTATTTGGATGGAGAGGGATGGGATGTGGATGGCCCATCCAAATCCGGATGGGCCAATCCCAAACCAAACACACCCATGGTGTTTGATACCTTCACCTACGTACGTACAACACATTGATTTAATGAGTATTTGTTGGAATACACTGTTTTATTAAAGGAAAAAGTAGTACTCTTTTTTTTTTCAACGAAAACCTTTCAATACTCTTAATCAAAATATATTACTCCCTCTGTCCGTTTAACTTTTGTAATTGATTAAAAAATATATTACTCCCTCTGTCCCACAATTGTTTGCACTACCCAAAAAGGAAACTTTTTCATAAACTTCACCCTCACAATATCCACATATTTACACAAAATGCCATTACTTTTACCCTCAATCCAATCATTCACTTTACTTTATTCATAAAAGTTACAAAATTACCCTTCAACACTCCACTCATTACACCATTTTCTTAGTTTGCGTGCCCATAAAATGGTGCAAATAATCCTGGGACGGAGGGAGTACTATATGTGTAGTGAAATTATTAAAGTAGAGAAAAAAAGAAAAAAAGATAAAAAGATAAAAAAAATTTATTGCACATTTTTTTTATTGGAACGTCCCAAAATTACTTGCACTCTTTATATGAAAATACCCCATAAATTTAATAACCTCACAGCATCATTTTATTTTTAAATTTATCACTCATTTTTTTCATATATTTCACTTTACACATCATCAAATCACCTAAAATACCCCTAATTTATCTTACATCATCAATCACTAAATTCACTTTTTTTAAACAGTGTATCAAATAAACTATGCAAATTATCTTGTAGCCGAGGGAGTAAAAGATAAAGGAAAATATGAGCGTTGTTAAAAATAAAAAAAATATAAAACAAATGGAAGTTTCGCACGATAAAAGACGATTGAGACTCCAATCCAATATCATCATCCAAAATCTACCGTCTTGTCTACTCCTCCTATAAATTAATACTCCTATTTCAACATTGAAATCCCAAAAAGATCTCAAATCCAAAATATCCATTCGACGTGTCAGAAACTAATTAGATTTTGATAAAGTATTAATTGCATGAGATCATGAAATTTTAACATGCTTTGCTCATAATTCCATACATGAGTATTTTTTTAAATTTTAGGGATTATTATATCTCATATATACGTACAAGTTTGTGTATTAAATTTTAGGGATATATTTTTTAAATTCTCGCAATTTTTCAACTTTTTTTTAACCCGTTCCAAAAAATTGTTATAATTCTCAATTACTCGGACATCTCAAATTTTATCTAACTTTTTACATTCTAAAGTTCAAGAAGACATCAAAACGACGTTGTATCACAACATGATGTAAAAAAATCATTCAAGGATTCGGTATCTAAAAAATTCATTTTCTTTTTTTATTTGACCCTGATTTAATTTGAATCGGCTACATCTTGGTTGGATAAGGCCGATGAATATTTTACCCATTTCTTAACTTTCCTCTCTTACCAAACACGTCTAATGAATTTCATGGGTAAGGGACTACTGTCAATAAAAAATTAATAAATGTCACAGTAGTCAAATCCAGAAATAAATGGGTTGTCATGTTACAAGTTACAACGAATGAGAAAGTGACGCATAGTGTGTCTATTTTTGTGTAATATTGTTGGATTAATAATTTCGAAATTTTATAATTAAAAAGATTTTAAAAATTAAAATATGTTTGACTAATGTTTTTGAGGTATATAAATGTGGGCTCTTTTTTTAAATACCAAATTAATAGGCTCACGTCTAACTCATGATGTTCTTACATCATGATACATAGTGTGGAGGTTGACGTGCCAGAGGCTATAGACTCTTACGAGGCTCTTTCGTGGTTAAAAGAATAAGGTTTAGATGATTATGTTATTGAAGCTGACGCTAAGGTAGTGATCGATGCTATCAACTTGGACGTCTTCTTATCTACGATTTTTGGAGATTATGTATACGAATGTAAGACCTTATTGACTAGTTTTACAAACGTTACTATTGTTTTCGTAAAAAGAGTGCCAATGATATTGCTCACCAATTTGCTAGGGGCTTCTCGTCATTTTGAAAGCCCTTTTGTTTAGATAGATTTATCGAACTTTGTGGTTGGACTTTCTATTATCAATTGTCGATACAATAATAAAAGTTAAGCCTTTCTACATTCGGAAAAAATAAATAAAAAATCATTCAATCTTGAATTCATGTTTTCATATCTTAATTTCAAACGAATTAAAATATTTTGACTAGAATATTTTAAATACTCGTATATTTTCAACATTTAAGTACAGATATGATGAGATATCCGAATCTCATTTTTAACTAATTCTAGACAGCGACATCTCCTAGTAAATTGATCAGTAAATCAAATACGATCGTTGAATGAATTTCTTCCAAGTAAAAAAATAAAAAATATTAAACGTAAATTTCCATAGATTTTGTTATTGGTTCCATGTGACAAAAGGGACAGAAAAAAAATAAAAAATACATATATTGCCAAAATCATGAATAGTGATGTGAACAAGTTGTGTGCTCTTTAAAAGGGCCTATAGAATAGATGCCAAAAATCACAAACAAAAAACAAACATGGATTTCACTACCCAACAAAATACTCTTCAAAATAAAAAATCACATGTGGCGGTAGTTATGGTGCCGCTACCGGCGCAAGGCCATCTCAACCAACTCCTCCACCTCTCCCGCCTCATCTCCGCCTACAACCTCCCCGTCCACTTCCTCGGCGCCGCCGTCCACCTCCGCCAGGCCAAGCTCCGCCTCCACGGTTGGAATCCCACTTCTATTCATTTCCACGAATTTCCAACAACTTCTTTCGAAAATCCCCGACCCGACCCGCATGCACCCCACAAGTTCCCTTCCCAAATTGTCCCTTCACTCCTCGCTTCCGCAAATCTCCGAAAGCCCGTCTACGACTACGTAGACGGTCTTTCGCGGATTTTCACACGAGTGATCGTGATTTACGATTTCCTAATGTCGTACGTTGTACAAGACATGGATTGTGTACAAAATGTAGATTGCTATATTTTTCGGAGTATTTCGAGTATTTCGGTTTGTTCATGGGAGTCTAAGTCATGGACGGTTTTACCCTCGGAAGCTGAAATATTTTTGAAAGAAATTCCATCCGTTAGCGGTTATTATTCGGAGAAATTCTCCGAATTTCTCAACTTGCAATATGGTGCAAAGAATGTTTCGTGTGGAGAAATATTCAATTCCAATTTGGAAATTGAAGGGCTATTTCTTGATTTATTATCAAAAATTAGAAAAAATGTATGGGCTATAGGTCCATTCAATCATGTAACAAAACCGTCACAAAGTGGTCACAAATGCTTAGATTGGTTACACATGCAAGAACCAAATTCGGTAATCTACGTTTCGTTTGGCACCACGTGTTCAATCTCCGACGATCAAATCAAAGAAATCGCGATCGGGCTCGAAAGGAGCGATCAGAAGTTCATTTGGGTTCTCCGGGAGGCGGATAAAGGAGACATTTTTAGAGGAGATGTGAGAGAAACAAGACTTCCGATTGGGTTTGAAGAGAGAGTGAGGGAGAGGGGTATAATTGTAAAAGACTGGGCCCCCCAGCTGGAAATACTCGGGCATGAATCTACGGGCGGTTTCGTGAGTCACTGTGGTTGGAATTCGTGCTTGGAAAGCGTGACGATGGGCGTGCCGATTGCGGCTTGGCCCATGCATTCGGACCAGCCGGCTAACGCGGTCCTCGTGACACGTGTCTTGAAAGTCGGGGTTCAGATGAAGAATTGGAGTCGATGCGAAGAGGAATTGGTCGAGTCGAGTAGGGTTGAGAGTGTCGTAAGAGAATTGATGAGTACGGATAAAGGGGTTGAGATTAGGAAACGGGCGATCGAGTTGGGGAGAAATGTTAGGGAATCGATGATGGAAGGCGGAGCTACTCGTAAGGCGATCGACTCGTTTATTGCTCATGTTACGAGATGAGTCTCTATAAACGAGTCCAATCATTCAAGTTTGTTACGTACCTACTTAGTTTGGACTTAATAGTGATGGTTTTCTAACTTGTACAATAATTTATTTTTCGCTTTTTTCCTCCTCGATCACCTACATAACTCGAACTCATGACCATAAAAAGTAATGCTCTAATCAGTTAAATTATTCCCCTTACCATTATGGAGCCTTATAATGTTATCCAACAAAATAGATAGATTATTAATAAGCCGTCTGAAAATGAAAAGTTTCTCTACTTGATTAGTATTTCAGTTCCCATCTTGATATAAAATAATAATATAAGCAAGAAAATTAGACTTTCGTTTGTATGATTGGTTAAAAAAAAAGTAGGCCATGATTTGCAAACATCATTAGATTGGACTTTAGGGATGTAGCTAATTTAAATAATAATAATGTTAGCTTTAATTTGTTTTATACAGATATTCATTTTTTATGATGTTCATTCTTCATTAAATTAAGAATTTAAGTGAAAGCTGGAGATTTGTTTTGCTATATATATACATGGGAGTCATTTTCATTGAGCTGTACACCAAAATATTTATATTGGTGAACGGGGCTCATAGATTCGACCAAGGCGGCGAAGAAATCTATTTTATAATAAAATACTTTAACCTTAATTTAATCAAATTAACTCATTAATGTCATGAGCATTAGGGATGGCAATAGGGCAGGGCAGGGCGGGTATCTCAATATTCAAATCTGCCCCGCGCATATACGCATCTGCCCTGCCCTGCCCCATGATCTGCTACGGGGCAGCATTTTATGTCCTGCCCTGCCCCATGATCTGCTACGGGGCAACATTTTATGCCCTGCCCTACCCCGCGCGGGTACCTGCCCTGCTCCGTTCTGCCCCACGCTTAATATGGGGTAACATTTTTTAGTCTCGCCTTGCCCTGCCCCAAGTCTCATTTTATATGTATATAAATCATTTAAAACGATATAAACTAAACTAAAATAAATATTGGTATAAATTAGGGTTAGTTTACTTAATTAAATTATTATATATTTATATATATATATATATATATATATATATATTTAAATTCGGTACAGGGCAAGGCGGGGCAGGGCAAAACAATAAATATGTAAACCCATGCCTGCCCTGCTCTGCGCACGGGGCAGGGCTGACTTGCCCCATTCTCAAAATGGGGCAGAGCAGGGCAGATCAAAATCTCTCGGGACAGGGTAGGGCAATAAGCCTATATATTTCCTTTTAATTTGTAACAAATTTCAGTGAACTTTCTTTTTTTAGAGGTGTGTAAAATATTTTAAATATTCTTATTTAATGAAAGCATAACGTCACAACAGATAAAGGTCTGTATTGCTAGGAGAAAATGTCCCTAGATTTTAAGAACGCCGGTGCAACCTACTAAAGACTGGTCAACAAAGTTGAAAGTGTGCGTGCGTGCGATATACAGAGTGTTGTCTGTAGTGTTGGCACAGACCAGACAACAATTGAGCAGCGAAATTTAAACAAACACTTTGCAAAGAGTATTTCAAAAATTGTGTAGATTAAATAATTAATCTACACGAATCACTTATATTAACTCTTAATATCAGTGAAACAAAATCAACAACCTTGTAAGGTTTTGAACAACTACAACTCAAATTGAGTTTGAAAAGTTACTAGAAAAATACGAAACTATCTCCCTTATAGATCTAACATATTTTCCTAATAAACGACTATGATTGAGTACACAAATATTCGGGTTTATAAGAGTGCACTAATCTACAAGAAAGAACAAAATATTTTTCTAACTAGAAGCGTTGCGCATTCCATAGGTAGTAATCGAGTTTAGCTTTCTCTCTTGTTGTCCTTTGAAGTGAAGGCAGTGTGTTCTATTTATAGGCTTCAATTCGAACTGTCTTGCAACTCCTACAACTCCCTTGATCAATCTTGGCCATTGGATCAAGGTGGTTTCTTGTAACTTCCCTTCACACTCCATAAAAGAAGGAACTTGCACATTGAGGCTTAGAAACTTCTCACTCCCATGCAACTGCTTGACCTGGGTGATGCCCACGTCTTCTACCTGCATTTGGGACATCACTAAGCAACACAAGTTAAGTTAGAGTTTGTAAAAGGAGAAAGGGCAAATTCTGATGTTGTGGTAGGTGTTGGCACATTTAGTACAACATGTAACTGAAATGTTGGATCATAAAATACAACACCTATTCCAACATCAACAATCTCCCCCAATTTGGCCTTTCTACATCAACACTCCTAATGTTCACAACATTCAAAATTTTGACAAAGAAAACAATACCATGATATTTCAAATCAGAACCAATATCAGTATTTAACCAAATTTAATCACAGCATCTAAGTCAAAAACAATGTACTTAGATTTAAAAACAATAAAAACAGTAAATGTAGGGTAATGTATGTGGGACAAAAATGAAACAACATAAGTAAGGCTTTACAAATTGAGGAAATACATAAAAGCAGTAAAGGGGAGGATTGGGCTGATAGAATCAGCTGCATCTTCAGGAGTCTGCACGAACTCCCCCATACTCTACACTTCCTCATTCTTCAAGCCTTCAAAAAGCTGCATTGAGATCTCCATAGAGATCTTCAATGTCTTGAGCATCTTGAGCATCTGCATCTTCTTGGTTTGGAATCGGAATAGCACTCTCTTGTTGACCTGGATTAGCATTATCTTGACCTGGAATAGGAACAACACCTGCATTGTGAACATTTGGCCTTACTCCCCCTGTTGAGGTAGAAAGTAGATCCTCCCAGAAACGTTTTTGGATGAGCAAGTCTTCAACCGTACTTTGAAGGTTGGTGATCGTGCCTTGAAGAATGTCTACCTGCCTGAGAATGAAGTGTGAAGACAAATAAACCGAGGTGACACAGCCTGAGGAAGGGGGTGTTCTGGAAGTTGATGGCATATTAGGATCAACACTTCTGGGGGCAGTAGTCTTCGGTATAGGCAGGTCCACAATCCGGTCACCACCACGAAGCAGGAGTTGTGGTGAAATGGAGAGGCTAGGAACATATCCACTAATGACCTCAGTGTCCAATCTGTGGAATTCCTTATCTGCAAGCAGCTTATACACCAAACAGGGATATGGAAGAAGACCCTTACCAGTCATATTGCAAGTGAAATTCATCATATTCTGAAATATGACATGACCTAGATTAAATTGCTTAAGGTGTCCAATCTTATAAAGGAGAACAGCTTGTTCCAAGGTAAGAGTGGTGTTATTCGTTGTTGGTATCCAATTATAACACACAATCTTATGCAAAACGGAATATAAGCTAGTTAACCTAGAAGCGAGCAATTTTGGCACCCAACGAGTAATTTTACCTCCTGTAAGCACATTTATCATCAAATCAAAGTCTGTGACTACTGGATCCTCCATAATTCTCGTTTTCAACAGCATATTGATCTTCCGAGGTGTAACAATAATCTCAAGACCCCGGAACGGTACACAACCATATCTTCTAGAGTTCGTATCACCAGTTTTAGAACTCACATTCGCATAAAATTCGTGAACCCAATCAACGACATACGGTACAACAAATAATAAGGCATCCAAAATAGATCTTTCTCTAAACCAATCCATGAGATTTGCTTCTTCAAAATCAGAAATTTTCAGAATACGTTCACTCAGAATTGTCCTATTACGAATAGTTTTATAACGAGTACTCTTATGATAATTGTACTCAACCTCATTATCACTAAAATCGGAATCAGACGAAAAAGGTACCTCTTCCTCGGGAGCAGAGGCGTATGAGCTGGAATCGGAAGAAGAGCTTTTGGATGAAGCCACTGGAGAGACAACTGGTGGAGTTTTTCGAGCCTTTTTGGGTACGGACTGAGGAATGGGGCTGTCTTCATCTGCATGCTCAACAGACACAGCTTCGGGAAAGTTATCGATGATATCATCGATACTTTGAGGCTCCCCCTCAGAATCTGAATTGGATACGATAATCGGTTGAGCTATGCCTCCGTCCGTTCTGGGCTTTTTCTTCACAAAGTAGTCGACTCGTCTCCCAAGTGTCCTGTACGAAACACGTCGGCCACCAGGCCATCTGCGAGTGACGGGAGCAGTGGCTTTTGTTGTTTTAGAGGGGAATTTCCTCTTTTGCCGTAACCGGGCTATCTTTGCTGCTAAAATCTCCCCATCAGACGAGGAGGCGTCTTCCATGTGCACATCTTCTCTGAACATTGCATTGTCAAGAGTTTCTCCATTCAAGATAATTTTTGGAGAGGTTGTTCTGCGAGCTAGGGCATCGTATGCCCTTTTCAATTTCTCGAACGGGGTTCCTAGAGGGAATGATTTTTGGGCGATTGGTGATGGAGGAGGTGAGCGATTATCAGCAGCAGCACTCTTTGACTCAGGGATGTTTGCATGTGCCATTTCTGATCGGATATCAAGAGGATTGTAAACAACGAGTGGGAGATCAGAAGCTGCTGGTTCAAATTGAACAATCATGGTTCCTACAACAAAGGATGGCGAACCAGGTGCGGGAGAGCTTGGAAGTTCAGTGATTGTCACCATTTTCGGATTGATTTTGAGTTTCGGAGAAAAAATCGCAGGGTAGTTGAGAGTGGCTTGTTTGAATTTTGAATTGAGAAATACCAGGTGCTGTGATGATGAGTACCTGCAAAAGTAAGAATTTAAATTGATTAGACCTCTTCGAATTCTGGAAGGAGAAGATAATCATAAAAAATTCAACCAATTCAACCAATTGTTTTTTGAAGAAACACTTATGCCAAAAATTATATTCTAAAATGAATGCTGTATAAACAGAAGTAAGCTTGATGGTATAAAATAGCATTCATATGAGATCTATTTATAGAGGATTTCAGGCGGGAGTTGGAGCACGATTCTGTATGAGGAGAAATGGAGAGAGTGGAAGAATTAACTTCTCTCCATAAAAGTTCGTGTGTTGTGGAGAATAATTACTGATAATTAAAAAATAAAAGAAGCGGTTTAATAAATAAATGAACAGATAAAATAATTAAATTCAAATAAATATTTGCAGATAATAAAAATAATAATTATCAGAAATTAATTAATTCTATAAATAATCAAAATCATAAGTCTGAGTCAGGTGTTGAATAGATTGTTGGCATTTTGTACATCTCAACACAATTTTTTTTCATGAATTTGCTTCATATGTGTTGCACTTTAATTTTTATCACATTTACACATTGATCCATCTTTTCAAAAGAGTGCATCGTAGCAGCGAACTCCGTGCCCCATGGTTACTCAATGGATTTGTGTTTAATTTGATGCAATATATATCACCTTTAGAAAAGAGAACATCGTAGTAGCGAGCTCCGTGTCCCTAGTTACTCAGTGATTTTTAAAGCATCTAATTTGTGATTTCCTTTGCATTTGAGAGATTGTACAAGCTTTTCTCATATTCCACATGACTCAATTTAAGACTTTTAGATTAAGATTATAAAGAATTATGTTAAATCCGATACTTACGAAATTTATACAAAGAAATAATTAAATGAACAATTCTGGTGTTGTCCCAAATGCTGCCGCATTTGGTACAACACTTTTGATACAGTGTTCAAATATTGCATAACCCAAGAGACTTCCTTAGAGAGGAAAATCTCTTATCATCTAAAGCTTTTGTGAATATATCAGCAAGTTGTTTTTCTATAGAAACATATTCCAACTTGACCACCTCTTTTTCAACTAGATCTCTTATGAAATGATGCCTTATACTTATGTGCTTAGTTAAAGAATGTTGCACTGGATTCTTTGATATATTTATGGCACTAGTGTTATCACAAAAAACAGTTAGAGTATCACAGGGTAAACCATAATCACACAACATTTTCTGTAACCAAAGTAATTGTGTACAGCAACTCCCTGCTGCAATATATTCAGATTCGGCTGTGGATTTTGATACACAGTTCTGTTTCCTGCTATGCCAAGATATGAGATTATTTCCCATGTAGAAGCAGCCATCACTGGTGCTCTTTCTATCATCAGCATCTCCTGCCCAGTCAGCATCACTATAGCCAATTAAGGAACAATTTGTGTCCTTGCTATACCATAAGCCTAGGTCACAAGTTCCTGCAACATATCTAATTATCCTTTTTACAGCATGCATATGAGATTCTTTTGGGTCACACTGATATCTGGCACACAAACATACACTAAACATAATATCAGGCCTAGTAGAGCTCAAGTAAAGAAGACTACCTATCATTGATCTGTACAATGTTGGGTCAACATTTTGGCCAACACTGTCTTTACTCAGTTTCTGAGTTGATCCCATAGGAGTTTTCATGTGTTTTGCATTCTCTAAACCAAACCTTTTCACAAGATTTTTAGCATATTTACTCTGTGATATAAAGATACCATCATTTTGCTGTTTGATTTGCAAGTCTAAGAAATAGTTTAAGTCACCAACCATAGACATTTCAAAGGTTGATGTCATTTCATTCACAAACAGTTTTAACATATCATCACAAGTAGAGCCAAACACTATATCATCAACATAAATTTGAGCTACCATAATATCATTTTTCTCATGTTTAATGAATAGAGTTCTATCAGCTTCACCTCTAGTGAAACCAAATTCAATCAGAAAATCAGTTAATCTTTCATACCAAGCTCTAGGTGCTTGTTTCAAGCCATAAAGAGCCTTTTTTTAACTTAAACACATGGTCAGGAAATTCTGGATTTTCAAAGCCTTTTGGTTGCTCAACATAAGCTTCTTCCATTAAGATTCCATTTAGAAAGGCTGCTTTAACATCCATTTGATACAGTTTAATGTTGATAAAGCATGCAATAGCAAGTAAAAGTCTAATGGATTCTATTCTAGCAACTGGAGCAAATGTTTCATCAAAATCTACTCCCTCTACTTGAGTATATCCTTGAGCAACAAGTCTTGCTTTGTTTCTGATAATGTTGCCTATTTCATCAGTTTTGTTTTTGAAAATCCATTTAATACCAATAACATTTGTATGATCTGGCCTAGGTACTAATGTCCATACATCATTTCTAACAAATTGATTCAATTCTTCATGCATAGCTTCTACCCAATGTTCATCATTTAATGCTTCTTTTACTGTTTTAGGTTCAATAGCAGAATGATAACACTCATGATTTACCTTGTTACACACAGAAGTCATGCAAATAGATCTTACCACATCTTTTGGATTTATACCCAACCTTCTTCTGGTCTGAATTCCAGTAGATTGATCACCTATAATCAGCTCTTGTGGATGATTCTTTTGAACTCTCCTTGAAGGAGTTTTATGCAGATTGTACAGATTCTCTGGATTTTCTGTAACTTCAGCAGATTTGTCTGTGAGTGTTCCCTCATTCTGTTCATCACTTTTGATCTGATCTGTTCTGTCAGTAATTATTGGACTATCAGCAAGGTCTGAGACATCCTCTTCAATATTGTTTCCTATAATACTTATATTATCATAAAAAACCACATTTACAGATTCTTGAACAGTATTTGTTCTGAGATTATAGATTCTATATGCTTTACTATTCCTTGAATAACCAAGAAAAAAACCTTTGTCACTTTTAGAATCAAATTTATGCAATTGTTCTCTATCATTTAGAATGTAGCAAACACAGCCAAATACATGAAAATACTTAAGATTATGCTTTCTATTATTTAGTATTTCATAAGGTGTACTATTAGAATCTGTTCTAATCAAGACTCTATTAGAAATATGACAAGCTGTATTTAGAGCTTCAGCCCAAAACCTTTTGGCTAAATTTTTAGAACATAGCATAACTCTAGCCATCTCTTGAAGAGTTCTATTTTTCCTTTCTGCTATCCCATTCTGTTGAGGAGTTTTAGGTGAAGAGAACTCATGTAATATGCCTTTAGATTCACAGAATTCAGTGAAAGCACTGTTATCAAACTCTCTTCCATGGTCTGATCTAATTCTACAAACTTTAGAATTATAAACAGTCTTGAATCTTTTGCATAGAGTTTTAAAGACAGAAAAGGTTTCTGATTTTTCTTTTAGGAATTCTATCCATGTGAATCTAGAATAATCATCAACAATGACAAAAGAATACCTTTTTCCACCTATACTATCAATTTCCATAGGACCCATAAGATCCATATGAAGCAATTCAAAACAGTGTTTTGTAGAACACTGGCCTAATAGCTTGTGAGAAGCTCTTACCTGTTTGCCCTTTTGACATGGTCCACATATGTGTTTGTCTGAAAATTTCAGCATTGGTAAACCTGTAACAGCTCTGAGTCTAATTAATCTATCAATCTGTATATGATTAACATGCCCAAGTCTATGATGCCATAGTGTACTTTCATCATTTTTCACATTATTGCAGCTCACTTTGGATTCAATTAAATAGCAGTTATCAGCAGATCTCTTACCCATCATAATGCAATCAGAATTTTCATCTAGCACATAGCATGAATTTTTATCAAACTTTACATGCAAATCATCATCACATAATTGGCTTATACTAATAAGGTTGACAAGTAATCCATCAACATGTAAAACATTTGGTAATCTAGGAAATCCAGGAACATTTAAGGTTCCTTTGCCAATGATCTTCCCTTTAGATCCACCTCCATAAGTAACATTACCACCATTATAAGCTTTGTAATCAGATAAATAATCAATTTGACCTGTCATATGTTTTGAGCAGCCACTGTCAAAATACCATAAACTAGGAACACATGCTTTCAAAGACATATGCACAACATTACATATAGTATTTTTGGAAATCCATTCTGTTTTCTGTCAATGTTGCTTTGTGTGTGGTGTCATTTTAGACAATCCAGTAGCATTTAAATCCTTCTGTCTTTTTAAACAATAATAAGCTTTATGTCCCTTTTTAAAGCAGTAGTTACACACAAGTTCTTTCATATTGACAAGATTTTTCTTTGAAACAGTAGCATCAATTTTTTGTTCAGCTTTGACAAAAACAGTAGATCTATTACTTTGAGAATTAAGAACTGTTTTACCTTTATAACCAATACCTGCTTTCCTTGTATTGTTGAACAGCAGTGATTCATCCAATTTTGCTTTTCCTTCAGAGAATTTCTTGAAGCTTAAAGACACTTCCATCATCTTTTCTTCAAGTTTTTCAATCTCACAATCCTTCTTGGTCAAAACACTCTCAAGTTTTAAAACAGAGTTTCTTAAATCATCATTTTCAAATGTTAAAGATTTGATAATGCGATTTAATTTTTCAGTTTCAGAATATGAAATGTGTTGTTCTTCATTTGTCAAAGGATTTTCATAGGAATATTTTCTGAAATCAAGAACAGATACTTCTAGTCTATCTTTTAGATTAGAAATTTCTTTATCTTTCTTTGTTAAAAGACTTTCCAGTTTGAACACAGTGTTAGATAAGTCTTGAATATCAGCAGCTTTTCTGGATGTACCTGTCTCTGTAACAGAACTTGTGAAACAATTAAATTCTGGAATTTTATTACTCAGTGATTTCTCAAATGATGGCTCATTTGTCTTCACATCATAATAAAAATCATCCAAATCATCATCAAAGGTATCATCATAAATAATTCTAGCAGAAAAAGCTTGTTCAATGTCTTTTTCAGGATCATGCTCAACATCAGATTCATCACTTAAAGTAGCACTGAAATTTAGTTTCTTTTTCAGAATAGTGTTAGCACATTCATTAGCATAATGACCAAATCCAGAACATGCATCACATTTAACATTCTTCCTATAATCTTGGTCAGACTTAAACCTGTTTCCTCTTTCTAATTGTCTAGAAGAATTAAAGGTGTTTTTCCTAATAGGCAGTTGTTGATTATTAGTAATCTGAACCTTAGGTTGAAAATTGTCTTTGAACTTTTTATTCTTCATGAAGGTTTTAAACTGTCTAGTCATAAAAGCCATGTAATCAGGATCATTATAGTAATCCTCAAAGTTTCTTCATCAGAATCAATTTCAGTAACATAAGGGGATTTTTCAGAACTGGATGTTGCAGATAATGATGCATCACCTTTGAAAACAAGTACTTTCTTTTCATTATCAGCCTTTTCAGATATGCTCATCTCATAAGTTTTCAAAATACCAATTAATTCATTTTGACTTAGCACATCTGTATCTTTAGCTTCCTCTATAGCACATATCTTAGGTTCAAAACGTTTAGGAACTGATCTAAGAATTTTATGTACTAACCTTGTATTAGAGATTGGATCACCAAGAGAATGAGCTTCATTTGAAATCTCAGTCAGCTTTTCATTGTAAGATGAGATGGTCTCATCTTCTTTCATCCTCAAATTTTCGAATTTTGTTCCAAGCATACGAAGTCTGGTTCTTCGTACACTGTCCGATCCTTCACAATGTTCTTGTAATCGATCCCATTCATCTTTGGATGAAATGCAGCTTGAAATGATTTTGAACATTGATGCATCAGTTGAGGTAAAGATTGCATTCAACGCCTTTGAATTGTAACTAGCTGTTGTGATTTCTTCGGCTGTCTAGTCTAGCTCTCTCTTGATTTGGGCTTCATTGTCCTCATCTGCAGCAGTTCTTGGCTGAGTCCATCCACCAAGAACACTCCTCCATGCTCTTTCATCAATAGATTTGATGTACATCCTCATTTTAGGTTTTCAGAAGGCATAATTTGTGCCGTCCAGAATTGGAGGTTTTAGTGCAGGCGAAAGTGGATACTCCATTGCAAATAAACACACACTCTAAGCAGAATCTCTACTTAGTGTATCAAGTAGTTGGCTCTGATACCAACTGAAAGTGTGCGTGCGTGCGATATACAGAGTGTTGTCTATAGTGTTGGCACAGACCAGACAACAATTGAGCAGCGGAATTTAAACAAACACTTTGCAAAGAGTATTTCAAAAATTGTGTAGATTAAATAATTAATCTACACGGATCACTTATATTAACTCTTAATATCAGTGAAACAAAATCAACAACCTTGTAAGGTTTTGAACAACTACAACTCAAATTGAGTTTGAAAAGTTACTAGAAAAATACGAAACTATCTCCCTTATAGATCTAACATATTTTCCTAATAAACGACTATGATTGAGTACACAAATATTCGGGTTTATAAGAGTGCACTAATCTACAAGAAAGAACAAAATATTTTTCTAACTAGAAGCGTTGCGCATTCCATAGGTAGTAATCGAGTTTAGCTTTCTCTCTTGTTGTCCTTTGAAGTGAAGGCAGTGTGTTCTATTTATAGGCTTCAATTCGAACTGCCTTGTAACTCCTACAACTCCCTTGATCAATCTTGGCCATTGGATCAAGGTGGTTTCTTGTAACTTCCATTCACACTCCATAAAAGTAGGAACTTGCACATTGAGGCTTAGAAACTTCTCACTCCCATGCAACTGCTTGACCTGGGTGTTGCCCACGTCTTCTACCTGCATTTGGGACATCACTAAGCAACACAAGTTAAGTTAGAGTTAGTAAAAGGAGAAAGGACAAATTATGATGTTGTGGTAGGTGTTGGCACATTTAGTACAACATGTAACTGAAATGTTGGATCATAAAATACAACACCTATTCCAACATCAACAAAAGTGTTTGTAGATCAAATCGAAGAAATGATCGAGATCTACGTCGATGACATCCTCACAAAAAGCAAAAAGGCAAAATATCATGTTTGTGACCGGACTAATTAAGATGTTTAGATTTTCGGTTACAAAGGATCGGATCGGCACGAATTGGAACTGATAAACAATTTTTTTTTTTTTTTTAGTTTTCTCTTTTTTTTTTTTTTGAAGGTAGTAGAATTACAGATAGGGTTAAATTACATATCACTTGCCCTCACCTATCCAAACAACAAATTCTACCAAAAGATCACAAATTCTAGACTCAATCGTGAGAGGGTGGAAGGATCAACGAACAGCCAGCATACCTCGAAACTCCGCGATCTAAGAAGATAGCAACGGCCGTGCTACAAACCTCCCAAACCACATAGGTACGGACCCAAGGCCTACCAGCTCCAACAGACACAACAAAGTGCCACCATGGGAAAACCCGAAAACGAGAAGAAAACCCATCATAACCAGGAAGAAAACAAACCAACGGGGAAAGGGAAAATACCGACAACGGGTACAGGGAAAATATTAGGCATATATAAATATATTAACAAGATATTATATGTCTTGTATAATATATTTTATATATCTTGTAAATCTTTATTTTGTTTAACTAAGATTTAGAATAGATATGTTTTTGTATCTTTATATACCTCTCTTGTAAACACTTCAAATTCATTCAATGAAATAATAATTTTCCTATTCATTGTTTCTCAATATGGTATCAACGAGTCGATCGGCTAACGCCTCGATCCGTCTCCAACGGCTGTAAAATTGCCGCTTGCACGCCTACAGACAAGTTCCCACTTGCCTGCTTCTTCAAACTTGTTATAACTTCCGTGCGGTTACTTCCTCCCACCTACAGCAATCTCCAAATTTGTTGCAGCTTTTTCTCCCACCTAACCTCCAAATTTGTTGCAGCCTTTTCTCCCACCTAACCTCCAAATTTGTTGCAGCCTTTTCTCCCACCTAACCTCCAAATTTGTTGCAGCCTTTTCTCCACCTACAGCAACCTCCAAGCTGTTGCAAACAGCCCTTTCAATTCCTCTCCAAGCCCACGATCGCATCCCTTGTTCATCTCTGTTTCTTCAAACTTCCTCTCAAATTACTTTCTCTTCTCCCATGGCTGCACCTGCTGATCCCAATCCCAAATCCGGTTTCGTTGCGTTCAACGTCTCCGCTCAAGCCCCACTCAAACTTACCTCTACCAACTACGTCGCTTGGTCATTTCAATTCCGTACTCTCCTCACCGGATATGACCTTCTTGGATTCGTTGATGGAACGAATCCATGCCCCTCTGCCACCACACCGGCAACTGCAACCACACCAAAAATTGCCGCCACAGACGAGACTCCCAATCTTGAGCACTCTAAATGGGTGCGTCAAGACTAGTTTATCCTATCTGCCATTATTGGCTCCATGACCCCTACATTAATCCCATTCATTGCATCGGCGACCACATCCTTTGAAGCTTGGAAAACTCTAGCCAACATCTATGGTTGCCCCTCCCGTGGGCGAATTCTTGCCCTCAAGAACAAAATCCGCACACCTTCTAAAGGCTCCAAGTCCATCACAGAATACCTCAATGAAATTCTCACTACCGTAGACGAGCTTGCTCTTCTTGGAGTTACGACAGATCAAGAGGACATCACTCTCAAAATTTTACACGGTCTTGACGAACCCTATCACAATCTCGTCAACGCCATCCAAGCAAGAGATTCGGGAATCACGTTCGAAGACCTTTTTGATAAACTCCTGGGTATGGAGGCTCAGTTTGCGACCAGATTAGCCACTTCTTCATCAACCCCGACTTCGGCACTTGTCGCTGGCCGAGGATCTTCCAAATTCAGCAACCGATCGTCGCCCAAATCAGCGCCGCGATCTGCTGATAACCACCCTCCTTCGTCTGGCTCGCGTGGCTACCAAGGTCGCTGCCAATATTGTGATGTCGTCGGGCACACGGCCAAACGCTTCCCGGAACTTGCCCCACCCTCTCAGCCTTCTCGCCCCAATTCGGCACCCAATCGGCCGCAGTATTCAGCCCATACGGCCAGCCCTTCGGCTCCTTGGATTCTCGATTCTGGAGCGTCTAACCACATCACTTCCGACCTCCAAAACTTGTCTATTCACTCGCCTTACTCTGGTTCCGATGATGTAGTAATCGGAGATGGTAAAGGGTTAAAAATATCCCATATTGGCTCTCTATCTTTTCAAAACCTCGACGTATTGCAATTTCCAAATGTGTTGGTTGTCCCAACAATGTCTAAAAATTTAATTTCAGTTTCAAGTCTTTGTCGAGATAATAAAGTTGACGTTATTTTTGGTCCTTCGTCCTTTCAGGTACGGGATGGTCATACAGGGAGCACCCTCCTTGTAGGGAGACGAGCGAATAATCTCTATGTTTGGCCAGCACGAGCATCCTACCCCACACCCACTGCTCTTCTCTCCACCCGTTTACTCACTACGGTTTGGCATGCACGCTTAGGCCATCCGTCTCTAAAAATACTTTCTCATACTTTGTCTAGAAATCATTTACCAAACATTACTTCTTCCCTGCTTAATTGTGACTCTTGCAATTGTATCAAAAGCCACAAAATGCCTTTTAATGATTCTAGTAGTATCATCTCTCATAAACCTCTCGATGTTATCTACTCTGATGTATGGTCTGCTCCGATTATGTCTCATGATGGTTTTAAATACTATGTTATGTTTGTTGATCACTTTAGCAAATATATGTGGATTTACCCCTTGAAACGCAAATCAGATGTCTTACCCACATTCACCATCTATAAATCCCTTGTTGAAAATTTCTATCAAACCAAAATAAAAACCTTTTACTCAGATAATGGAGGAGAATTTATTGCTCTCCGTTCGTCTCTCCAAACCTATGGCATAACTCACCTCACCACACCCCCTCACACCCCTGAACACAATGGCATGTCTGAACGACGTCACAGGCATGTCGTTGACACGGCCCTTGCCTTACTACATCATGCTTCCATGCCTCTAACCTTTTGGCCATATGCAATCGCCACAGCCACCTATGTCATTAATCGTCTTCCCAAGGTAAATCTTCACATGCAATCCTCCTTTCAAGTCCTCCTCAAACAAACTCCAAACCTTTCCAAACTTCGAGTTTTTGGATGCCTATGCTACCCTTGGCTTCGTCCATACTCCACTCACAAACTAGACCATCGATCCATCCCGTGTGTCTTCATTGGGTATTCTATCACCCAGAGTGCCTACCTTTGCCTAGACCCATCCACTAACAAAATATACACCTCTCGACACGTTCAATTTGTTGAAAATAATTTTCCCTTTGCCAAAACTAATGCTTCCCCATCTACACCCATTGCACCCACTATTTCAGTAAATACACCCACTGAGCCTACTATTTCAGCAAACACACCCACGGAATCCCCTTCTTTAGTTAACCCCCCTGCTATTCCCACACCCCTTGACCTGGTACATACACCCGACCCACATACATCCATGCCTATACCTACACCACCGCCTGCAACTAATCCTACCCCACATCCTACTCCTCTCGTGCTGCCCGTTGCTCCTCTACAACCTCTCGTACCACCTCACGAAGCACCTCGACCGGGTATGGTCATCCGCTCTCAAAAAGGAATCTTCAAACCAAATCAAAGGTATTGTTTATCTTCAATATCTTCTAACACGGAACCAAGTTGTGTCACTCAGGCTCTAAAGGATGAACGGTGGAGAAAAGCTATGTCTATTGAGTTTGATGCTCTTCTCAGAAATGGCATTTGGGACTTAGTACCTCCTACAATGTTTCAAAATATTGTTGGATCAAAGTGGGTTTTTCGTATAAAACGCAACCCCGATGGCTCCCTAGATAAATATAAAGCTCGTCTTGTTGCCAAAGGCTTTCATCAGCGTCCAGGCGTTGACTTTTCTGAAACCTTCAGCCCGGTTGTCAAACCAGCCACTGTCAGAGCTGTTCTTAGTATTGCAGTCACCCAAAACTGGTCGCTTCGCCAATTTGACGTCAACAATGCTTTTCTTCATGGCTCCCTTTCCGATACCGTTTACATGGCTCAGCCTCCTGGTTTCATTGATAAGACATTTCCATCCTATGTTTGCAAATTACATAAATCCATTTATGGTTTGAAACAGGCTCCTCGTACTTGGTATTATGCACTTAAGACGTTTTTGGAAGGAATTGGGTTTATCCACACAAAATCCGATGAATCCCTTTTTGTGTACAACAAATCTGGTATTATTGCTTATTTCCTTGTGTATGTTGATGATTTGATTCTCACAGGAAATCCCATTCCCTTCCTCACTCGTGTGGCAACAGACCTAAGCTCGAAGTTTTCAGTAAAAGACTTGGGTCCTCTTTCCTACTTCTTAGGTGTTGAAGTTCTTCGTACCAACAACTCCTGCTTTCTCTCCCAACGAAAGTACGTGGTTGATCTACTCACTCGATACAATATGATCACCTCCAAACCTGTTCAGACACCACTAGCCGCCTCTGCTCGTCTTACCCTTGCCGATGGGACACCTCCTGCTGATGCCACTCAATATCGCCAAATACTTGGCAGTCTACAATACCTTCAACTCACAAGACCCGACATTGCATTTGCTGTTCACAAACTGTGTCAGTTTATGCATGCCCCGGCTATCACTCATTGGGGGGCTGCCAAACGACTACTTAGGTAATTAAATGGAACAAGAGATGTTGGAATCACGCTCCGGCCAACTACCTCCGCCTCTCTACACTGCTTCACTGATGCTGATTGGGCCGACAACAGTGATGATCGTTCATCCACAAGTGCTTACATTGTCTTTCTTGGTGCCAACCCTATCTCATGGTCCTCAAAGAAACAAAAATCCATTGCTCGTTCCTCAACAGAAGCTGAATATCGTGTTATTGCCTCCGCTGCCTCTGAAGTTCAGTGGTTAAAATCTTTGTTTCGTGAGTTGTGCTTCACAGTTTCAGACGTACCTGTCATCTATTGTGACAACATTGGAGCCACTTATCTCTGCTCAAATCCTGTCTTTCACTCTCGAATGAAGCATATTGCAATTGACTTCCACTTTGTTCGAGACTTGATCAAGTCGTCTCAACTTAGGGTCTCACATGTCTCCTCTGCGGACCAACTTGCTGATGCCCTTACAAAGCCTCTTCCTCGACCTCGACTGCAACTTCTAATGACCAAGATTGAACTCTCCTACGGTGCTCCATCTTGAGGGGGCGTATTAGGCATATATAAATATATTAACAAGATATTATATGTCTTGTATAATATATTTTATATATCTTGTAAATCTTTATTTTGTTTAACTAAGATTTAGAATAGATATGTTTTTGTATCTTTATATACCTCTCTTGTAAACACTTCAAATTCATTCAATGAAATAATAATTTTCCTATTCATTGTTTCTCAATAGAAAATACCGAAAGCAGAAAATAGAAAATAACGGCATAGAAAGAAGAAAAGAAAAAAACGATCCTAAAAACACTATATCTAAACTAAAAAGCAGACTAAATTAACATGCAGAAAGAAAAAAACGAAAATAAAATGGGATCAGACGGATGACTCACCCGATCGGTCACCGTGGCTCCGACGGGGAGATTCACCCATTGATCCCAACTAAATCCCTAAAAAAACCCTTACGCCCAACCGTTGAACGGTGGTTTTACAAGCGACGCGGAGGCGGTGTTGCAAGCGGCACGGCTGCGGGCGGCGGCAGGCGACGGAATTTCAAGCGGATATCTTTAATTTATTTTGGAGAAGATAGAGAAGAGGGGTGCGTTGTAGGCGGCGGTGGGCGGCGGATTGTAGGCGGTGGTATTCACTCATCATTATTTAAATAGGTAGGTGAATAATAAATGTACCTGGAAAAATAATACACCATCACATTCTATATATATAGTTTTTTTGCCTTTTATCCTAAACTTTATATGATGTTATTGTAGAGGGGTGAAAAATTAATTCTTGTATATTAATTTTATAATATATATGTTTGATTTTTATATTTATTGCTTTTTCATGATTTTGTAATCGTCGCCGTTAAAATATTGGTCCTTCATGGACTTTTAATTATTGCTTCTCCATGAACTTTTAAATCAGGACCGCTAAATCTTTTGAGCATGCATATAAGAATTGATTAAATAAATTCAATTTTGATAACATTTGGAATGTTATATAGCTCTGTGGGCAAATTGATGTTTTGAATTTGTGGGAAAAATCTTTATCCATCCATTGAGTAATCTATCCATCAAGAATGGGTAACATTGTTATTTATTTATTTTTTCTCTCTCCTCACATGTTTTATTTTTAATTAGAATGAATTTTCATATTTGATGTTATTGGGTGATATGATTTATCCACCAAGCAAATGTAGCACTCTCCATATATTTGTATAAAATATTCATCCGATCAATATAAATTCTTCCATATAATTGAATGTATATATACACTTGAATTTTAAAATGGTAAAAGTGCAACTAATTTATCACTCGACATTATATATCTTGTATCCATGTGTGCTTCAGATTATCCCATTTCTAGAACCTCCGGCCAAAAATTTCTCATTAGAAAATTAGGTTGTTGTCATTTTCTTAGTATATACAATATGAAGTTAATACTATAGACTAGTCATAAAATTCCCTTGAATTATCAAAGTCTCCTCCTTCTATTCACATTTCACAATTTCTACGTCTAATTAATAAGGCGTTTACCTATATTATCTTTTAAATCATAAATTGATAACCTAATTATCTTTCCCACCCTAAATTGATAAAACTCCTACAAAATATAACATAAAAAATTAGATTGTTGTCATTTTTCCTTAAAATGTCACTTTATTTGTACACACAATTTAACTCGATGTATAACTTTAGTTAATGAATTATCAATAATGTCCCTCCTTTATTTTAACTTACACATCACTATATTCTATTTTATTAAACTCTGTGATGGTGTCAAACCATGCAAAAAAATGCTGGAACAGAGGAGGTGTATTATTTTTTATTAAGAAACGGAATCATGTCATTATTATTTTTTAAAATCTTTAATAATAGAAAATTTAGAATTAAAGACAACTAGAAAAAGTATAGGAGAGAAGATTTATGTTAATTTTGTTTTAGTGATATATATAGGTAATAGTAGATGATATTATCTAGTCATAAAATTCCTTAGAATATCAAAGTCTCCTCATTCTATTGACAGTCTTCAATTGGTTTAACATGAACTACTATATATTTGGCTTTGGAGACATTCTATTGACAGTCTTCAATTGGTTTAACATGAACTACTATATATTTGGCTTTGGAGAACTTTTAGAAGAGCTGTCCAAGCTAAATTGCACTTGGAGAGCCCTTTAGCTTGGACAGCTTCCACTTGGAAAGCTCTTCTAAAAGCTCTCCAAGGCCAAATATGTAGTAGTGATGACAACCCCCAATGCTACACAACAGACTTCGGTGGCCGTAGAAAATTGGACGGGAATTGACCAAGTCAGACTTGGCTGTTTTTATATATATAGATATATAGGTAATAGTTGATGATATTATCTAATCATAAAATTCCTTAGAATTATCAAAGTCTCCTCATTCTATTGACAGTCTTCAATTGGTCTAACATGGCAACCCCAAATGGTACACAACAAACTCTGGTGGCCGTAGTGATGGTGCCTCTACCAGCTCAAGGCCATCTCAACCAGCTCCTCCACCTCTCCCGCCTCGTCTCCGCCTACAACCTCCCCGTCCACTTCGTCGGCTCCACCACACACATCCGCCAAGCCAACCTCCGCATTCACGGTTGGACCCCTGCATCCTCCTCCAACTTCCAATTCCATGAATTCTCAATCCCTACTTTCAACAACCCTCTTCCCGATCCCACCTCCGCCACCAAGTTCCCGTCGCAAATCATCCCGTCGTTGAGCGCCTCCACACATCTCCGGCAGCCTGTTAATGACCTTGTCCACAAACTTTCAACAACGGTTGGACGAGTTGTCGTTATCTATGATTCCATGATGGCTTATGTTGTCCAAGATGTATGCGATATTTCCAACGTTGAATCTTATTGTTTCCAGAGTATATCTGCTTTCTCTTTATACTCATTTTGCTGGGAAGTTTATGGAAAGCCATGCCTACCAAAAGAAGCAGAGATTGTTCAACAAGTTCCATCAAGGGAAGGGTGTTTTTCGCCCGAGTTTGAAGAGACTTCGAAGCTACTAATCGAAGCTAAGCAATCCATGTCCGGAGATATTTTCAATACGTCTCGTGTGATCGAAGGTTTGTACGTTGATCTTCTTGCAAAAGGGAAGATCACCGGCACTGGATTGAATTGGGCCTTAGGCCCATTCAATCCAGTTATCGCGCTTTCAGAAAAGCGCGATACCTGCATGGATTGGCTTGACAGACAGGGGCGAAACTCGGTCATATTCGTCTCATTTGGGTCCACGACTTCTCTAACGGATGAACAGGTATACGAGCTAGCTCACGGGCTAGAAAGAAGCGAGCAGAAGTTCGTGTGGGTGGTGAGGGACGCGGATAAAGGAGACGTGTTCGAAGGAGGAGTGAGAAGGCCTCCATTGCCAGAAGGGTTTGAAGAGAGGGTAAAAGGGAGGGGGCTGATTCTGAGGGAATGGGCTCCCCAATTGGAGATTTTGTCTCATCCTTCAACGGGTGGTTTCGTCACTCATTGTGGATGGAATTCTTGCATGGAGAGTATAAGTATGGGAGTTCCTATCGTGGCTTGGCCGATGCATTCGGATCAGCCTAGGAACGCGGTCCTGATGACAAAGGTGCTGAGGATTGGTGTCGAGATCAATGAATGGGATCGTCGTGATGAAGTTGTGTCGTCGGAGATTGTAGAGAAGGGTGTGAGAAGATTGATGGCATCAGACGAAGGAGATGAGATGAGGAAGAAAGCAGGTGAGTTAGGGGATGCTGTGAAGAAAAACAAGGAGATGGAATCCTTCATTGCACACATCGAAAACAGGTTTGAAGTTTCATCAATGGCTCAAGGGATTCTTGAGGATCAAATCAAGAAGCAACTAGTCTTTTTAATTAAATATTTGTTATAATCTTCTTCTGTGCTGGATTCTCCATTATTCATGGCAATGATTTCAACTGTTATATTATTCAGCTTTGCAGTAGACTCAAAAATACTGGTAAAATAATAAAATAAAAGTAGACATATAAAAGTTTATCATCAAGAAAATTTCATCACTATTATTGTTTCAAAGAAATTTAGAGAAAAATGTACACACACGATGTATCTTTGTCATATATTATGCCTTCCAGTTAATAGTCTAGTTAAAAGACCTTGTTCATACCTAGTATTGGTATAAAAATTAACAGTTACCTTAACAGAGTCGTCGTCTCCTCGTCCCATTAAGATTTAGAATTGTTCTTTGTCAGAATAGTTCACTGAAAATACATCAAGGGCTGCAGAGATGCTTGAGGTGTTCATCCTGTGCATACCAATTTGGTATTATCTTTGAAAGGTGAGGGTAAAGATCCTTAAACGAATTTCTAATCGTCCCTTCTGCAACTCCCGTTGCACTTGATATATCTGCAAATCATCAATACGTTTAAACTGACGTTAAATAAACGAAACAAATGATCAAAAGCATGCAGAGTGAATCATCTTGGAAATAATCAGCAAGAGAAGTCACCTTTGAGGGGCTTTTTATAGTCTGAGAGCTGAGTGACTATGTAAATAACTGCTGCTGCAATGGAAATGGGGCTTCTCCTGTAATGAAGAAGATGTTTCATATCTAATTAGCAAAGAAAATTAATGTACTAAAGCAAGAGACAGAGATACCTAATGTCAAATTGTTCGGCCTTCCCGACAGCTTCTTGAGCAGCTTTAACTGTTTGATTTGCCATACCAAGATTAGAACAAAAGCGTCTCTGAAAGAACAATGTTGTGTTAGTTTTGGGTTAAAAGAAATTGAGATATATAATTAAACATCAGCTAGTTTCTTGCCATGAAATCACCAGCATGTATAGTCCCTATCTCCACTGACCCGCCATTCTCAAGCTCTAGCTGTTTCTTGATGTACGCTTTTGCTCGTCCAATCTCCTTCTTCGTTGCCCCATTAGCAACCGAACAAATCTCTGATTGAATTCACAAGTATTATATAAACTGTTTTTATACTAAGGTTTATCATGAAAGCAGGATCCGTCGTGTAAATGAGTCATTGATGCAGGTCAATAATATCTAAAGTATGTGCATACCCTTTACAGTACGGGGTTTGTCTTCCTGACGGCAAGCTATGTACAAGCAAGCGGCCAATATGGCGTCCTGATTTCTTCCTCGACTCGACTTCTGATCTTCCACCTTCTTGTAAATCTCATTAGCCCGATCCTTGAGAAATACAGTCATTGAAGAAATTACTTTTACAGTAAATGTACACATGACTTCTGATTCTCAGGCTTGCAATAAACTAAATGGCTTAACATAATAATCAAGAATCTGCACTTGTTATAAAAAGTCTAGCAACAATATGCACAAGTTGTTGAGTTCAATTTATAAATTATAAACAACTTAGATAACACCATTGAGAGTTGAAGAATATGTGAATAGCAAGTAAACAGAGTACCTTTATAGTTGCAACAAGGCCCAACCTGAAAGAAGATTAGTCTGCATCAGATCAGATGCATTTTCAATTTTTCAATTCAAAAAAAATAAATAACTTAAACCATAAGTTCACAAGTTGGACCAGAACAACCAAACAACCAGTCAAATAGTCAATGCAATATAAACCCTAACGACCCAGTCAAAATGGCGGAAACAGTAAAACGGGGCATGTAAAGGAAATGGCAATTTGATTATAAAGGAAAAGGCATGTAAAATTGGACCTGTCAGACATAGTAGCAATATTTTTGAAAGCCAAAACGAGAGATCGATCAGAGTTGTTAGCGCGGGTCTGCCAACGGCCAAGCGACGTCGTAAGGAAGTCAGTGGTGGTACCGTTGGGCATGGAGATAACAGTAGAGAGGCCGCCGTCAGTTAAAAGCGGGTTGGTGGGTCCTCCGACGCGGGCCGGGTCGGTGTCGCCGGACTCATTGGCGAAAGTCCTCCACTCGGAGGTTTCATCAATTGAGTGGGATTCGAGTACGAGGCCGCACTCGGAGCACACGGTGTCGCCCGCCGCGTGATCGCAGACTACCTCCGTCACTCGTTTGCAGTCGGAGCAGTATACATCCGCCATTATTACTCTTCTCCATCAAACGGAAAAAATGGGATTCAATTTGTAAAGGTGTTACAGGGGTAGAGAGGTCATGGGTAATTCGTTGCTCACATTTATTGAATGGACGTTATCCGTACAACAATGAAGAAACCGCCAATTCATTTCGGTTTTTTCGAATGTTGTTCACTTTCTTCTAATAAAATAAAATACTCACCATCAACTCTTTTTGTTGTTGTCTTTCTTGCAAATGTATATTGGGTGGGATGGGGAAAATATATTGAAATTTCGGTATACAAGTTTTTCATATCGAAATTATTGAAATTTTCGATATGATATCGTACTGGTGTATCGAAAGATTTTCGATATAAAATGGTATACTAAAATTACGGTATAGTATCGATATGAATTTTTTTATATAGAAATTTTCGATACAATATCGATATGAATTTTTTTAATATTGAAATTTTTGGTACGGTGGATACCGGAGTACTTGTTTGGACCATCAACTTTTTTATATAAAATATCTTTGTTGCATAAGTAGATAAGGATGTGTTTGGTTATCTTTTTTTGTACTTATACCCTTGTTTGGAGTCTTTGGACCATCAACTTTTATATTGAATTTATTCATTTGCTGCATTTGCATATGCGGAATTTAAAAAGGATACCTTGTATTTTTAAAAAAAAATGGTATATCTAAAAACTGTTTTCTTACCTTTGAAAATTACTTCACATAAGCTTAGAATCAACTATAGTCCGTTAGAAAGGCTAAAATTGTAAAATGTTGAATTTTGAAAGTTAACAACATAAAATTCAATTAAAAAAATAGTGTCGTGAAAGCAAAAAGGGACTAGACTAAACCATCTCCCTTTGAATAAAAAATTTAAAAAAAAAAAAAGATACACAGTACATTGTAGCTTCAATTCATCTATATTTTGATTTATTTTTTTTAAGAAAGACTTGTGTTAGACTTTCTACCACCCTTCTTCATGATTAAAGTGTATCACTTTTATAAATAAATAAAAAGTTAAATACACAATTATAAGGTAAAAACTCAAAAAAAATGGTTAAATCTAATAAATACTTAGTTAAAATGATTGAACTCATAAACTATATATGGTATAACGTGAAACCTAGAATAAAGTCCACGGTAAATTGTTCACTGTATTACTAAAATGAAATAGGAAATAGGCAAAAACTAGTTCCAAAAATGTCATATTTTTTCTTTCACTCAATAAAGAATCGGAGATCTCAAACCAATACAGGATATATTTTTTGCATGTATCAGAAGCTCAAACTTATGGAAAAAGTCTATCAACTCATGTAAAATACTCTAAAATGATGAGACCATCAAATTTCAGAATTGGAAATTTGAACTACCACATAATTAGTAAAACTATGCCATATCCCTCCGACAACAACCAAGAGATCCCGTATCCAAGAATACCACCAATCCAAAAATTACTCACCGTTGCAACCTAAATTATGATTTAGGACTGCTAAGGTTCTTCAAGCTCCTTTCCTTAGCATACCATTCAGGTATAATCCTAACTGCATGGGGGTAGAGATCTTTATACGCGTTCTTGATGGTCCCTTCTGCAACTGTAGTAGCCAACGAAATGTCTGCAAGCATAACATTTTGGTATTTTAATCGAGCATGTGAGGAATAAAGCTCGTGTAGAACTAGAAACACCTATAAATACCCCATACACACACTCAAATCAAGAAACAAATGGACAGTTGAATGCACTGTACTAGTCAAATGCACTTTTTTTTTTCTGGAATTCAAATGCCTCAACTTCGAGTGGCATCCCATTCCATTCCGGTTACGGGGGCGCCAAGGTTGCATGAAAATAAGTGAGATTATCAACTAAAATAGAACAAGTTTAAAATCGAACCTCGAAGGGGTTTCTTTGTTTCTGCCAGCTGTGTTATCATGAAAATGATTGCCGCGGCAATAGATATAGGGCTCCTCCTGCAATTAAATACAATACGTTGATGAGTAAATCAAAATGAAGTTTATGGAGGCAAAAAGTCAAACACTCGAGTGGCATACAAAGCTATCACTTTTAGGTTTAGAAATGTCCTTGGCGATGAACTAAACCTAATGTAAAGAAGATAGATAACACAGTGATTAAAGAGTACCTAATGTCAAAGTCCCCTGCCTTTTGCACAGTTTCCTGGACAGCTTTCACCTCTTCATGGCTCATACCAAGATTGGAGCAAAAACGCCTCTGCAGATAACAAAAATAAAGACAAAAGAAGTTGTTATAAGAACCGCTAAAAGACAAGAGCATGAAAAGACAAAATCAATAATCTACGGTTCTCCGTGACCTTATTATAGCAAAGGCAAACTTACCAAATAGTCCCCTGCATGAATGGTACCCATCTCCATCGACTCACCCATCTCAACCTTCAACTGTTTGACGATAAATTCTTTTGCTCGTCCAATTTCTTTTTTCGTAGCTCCAGGAACAATGGAGCATATTTCTAGTTGAGACCGATAGATTCAGAGGACTTCACAAAAGGTTAATTGTGCACAATATAATTCAATGTGCAAGTTTTTTAATGCAGCACACCTTTTACAGTACGTGGCTTGCCTTCCTGCCGACAAGCAATGTAAATGCATGCAGCCACAAGAGCTTCCAAGTTTCTTCCTCGCGTACACTTCTGATCTTCCAACCTCTTGTATATCTCACTTGCCCGATCCTTCAAATCAAACAAATCAAAGTAGCATCAGAAACCAATGATGGCTTTTGTAGTCACAGATACGTACTGACACACTTGAAGTCATAGGAAACAATAGGAAACAAGTATAACATGTCGAGATATAACCACACTTTTACAAAACTACATGTATTATAAATATAAAACTTCAAAATCTCAGACAAAAGAAATTATTGACCAATGCCAAAAGCCATTCGTACATTAACAGTCAGTTTTGTAATGTTGATAGACCATAGAGATAGAAAATCAACCAAGAAAAAGCTCTGAGGAACATTTGAAGGAAAAAAATGTGTAGAGCTAAATATCGCTATGCAATTTGAAACTCGCTCACAGCAAAATCAATCAGCAAAGGTGCATACCTTAATGGTTGTTACAAGGCTCAACCTGGAAGAGGAAAGAGGAAACAATGTCAGTTCCATTATTGTGAACTCTATACAATAATCCATAAGAGATGAAGAGCAACAACTTGGATTGACTCCAAAGAAATATTACTTGCTCAAACCAAAATTACCTCAAACATATTGCAATCTGTGGACATTTGTTAACAACTATTCAATCAAATTTAAACAGTGAGCATCAGGGTGTATTTCACGAGTGTTTTTAATGGATTGTGAACAAATCAAACAATAATGCAACACAGTGTACAACACGAATTTGAATAGCATACAGGTTAGCAAGCAACAAAAGCAAATGGTCAAGATCGAAACAAGCAAACAACCTAGAGTTCTGATTGAAAAAGCCCCCAAAGGTAAGAAACTTCGAAAGAAAACATTTTCCAACGCTTTCTTAAGGCTGTTGCTACCAACCATTCCAAATTTTCAATGATAAGCTACCAAAGATTCCCTCCACTTGTAAAGTTAATTTTTATGCTTTGTTCATGACCTAAAACTTCACAATCAATTCAATCGTTTTCTTTTTTCTTTGTTCCTTTTTAAGGTAAAGTTGCGTCACTCATCGAAAGTGAATCGTTTCAAACAAACCCCAAGAATTTCTTATTTACCGATTCTATCACACACTAAAACAATTTAACATACCCAAAATCAATCAAGAAGCATGACTTATAAACAAAACAATCACAGACCTATCAGCCATGGTAGCGATTGCCTTAAAAGCCATGACAATAGCCCGGTCGGGATCCCCGCCGCGGTTCTGCAACCGGGCGAGAGAGCCATCGACGTTGGACCCATTGGGGCCCCGGGAAATAACGGTGGTAAGTGCCCCATCCCCAAGAAGCGGGTTATTGGGTCCACCCACACGATTCGGGTCATGATCGCCGGAATCATCGGCGAATGTCCTCCACTCGGAAGTCTCGTCGATGGTGCGAGCTTCGAGTACGAGGCCGCACTCGGAGCAGACGGTGTCGCCGGCGGCGTGATCGCAGACCACCTCCGTCATCCGTTTGCAATCGGAACAGTAGAATTCCGACATGTTATTATCCGATTGAATTGAATGAATAGAGTTTTCCGGGAGTGATTTTACTGGGTTTTGAGGGAATTTGCGGATTTGACGGTCTCTTTTTCCCCCAACCCTTTTGTCTCTGAAAGAAGAGGAGGATGGGTGGGGGGATATATATAGAGGGGGAGATAGAATGAATTTGAAGGCGGCCGTAAGGGCTTGTCGGGGTGGGCCCCACTTTACACCTTGCAATTCCAATTATTTAATTATTCACATGCTATTTAATTATCCAATTTTTTGTCATTAATATTGGTATGTGGAATAATATTTCATCCATTTCATTATTATTGGAATATTTAAATTTAATAATATATTTACTAATTTATTAGTATAATTTATTATCCTGAATAATCCTCAAATAAATCTTTTTTTTTAAACTATTAATATTAAAGATAGTAAATATTTACCATATATTTGACAATTGACATATCATCATAATTATTTAAAATTAATTCAACATTAATTATGATGACACCTCATATTCAAATAGATATTTTATAAAAATATGACACATCATACAAAATTGAGAGAAAAACACGTCAACAAAATTAAAGAGAACACAACACCTCAAACATCTACTTATTTACATTTCATGTCATTATTTTTTACATACAAACAAAATATTTATCTCCAATAAAGTTTTTTAGGCATATACAAATATATTAAGAGATATTATATATATCTTTATTTTCCTTAATTAGAGATTTAGATAGATACGTTTGTATCTATAAATACTTCCTTCATGTACACTTTATTTTCATTCAATGAAATCATAATTTTCCTATTCATTATTTCTATATATGGTATCAACGAGTCATCTGGCTAACGCCTCGATCCGACATTCTTCCTTGTAGTCGTTGTTCGACGTCGGACGTCGTCGTTCAATATTTCATTGATAGTGAAATGGTGGGAGTAATATTTTTAAAATAAAAAATCAATAATTACTCATATGCAATAATAATTATATGGAGTCTGAATATAGAAAAATATTAACAAACAAAAAAAATCAAGAAATGTCTAAATTTTAAAAATATTGATAATGATAAATTTTTTTTTCTAAAGCAAATATGGTTAGCTCTCTTTATTGCAAAAAAAAATTGGTATAGGTAATCCAACCACAAACTTCAATACTAACAAAAAAAAATTAACAATAAAACGGAACACTTTTATAAATTTGTGTATCATAACATTGACACCCCTGCCAATCCAACTAGCTGAAACAAAACATAATTCCCTAACAAAGTCTCTACTCTCTACACACATTGATATAATCTCTAAACGCTGAACACAAAGCATGAGACTAGGGCTGAGCAGAAGTCGGAAGAAACCGAAAAAACCGACCAAACCGAAAATACAAGTTTGGTTCGATTTTCGGTTCGGTCACGGTTTTAATTTTTTCCAAAAATCGGTTTTCGGTTCGGTTCGGTTCGGTTATTTTTATGGAAAAAACCCGAAAAACCAAAAATTAAATATATATATATATATTATATATATAGTATGTCTTAAAAAATAAAAACCTAAAAAGTTAATATATTTTATACCTAATGTAATTGAGAGCCTCATTCCAGAAAAGGCAGAAAAGAAAAACCCTAGTCCTACTCCTCTCCGTTGTCCGCCTCCAAAATCCAGCAACCCTCCGTCCCTCCCCATCCTTACTCTCCGTCTCCAACCTCTGCCCCCATTTCAGTCAGCCAGTGCACAACAACCAGAGCACGGCACATAGCGGCTACTCACACCGGCGACAAAAGCCCAAAATAAAAGTCAAAAAACATGTCCAATAATAATTCAATTTTTCGATTAATAACTGTAACCGAACCGAAAAGTTCGATTCGGTTATTTTTTGGTTTTATACAATTTCGGTTCGGTTTCGGTTACCGAAATTGACCATTTCGATTTTGGAAATTCGGTTCGGTTCGAAAACCGAATCGACCGATGCTCACCCCTACATGAGACGACGACGTGATAACATCCACCACTATTTTTTAATCTCCGATGACCACATTTTTCAGTCTGAACCCCTTCACTCAAAATAGAGCTTTCGTAATTCGTAAAGGTCATCACCTCTCCCACGTCAAGGCGAAGAAGCCCATCAACCACCACCATCGGGCTACAATGAATACATCATAGTATCATACCAAATCCAGTTGTTAGGTCTCCATAAAAAAGGCTTCCTCCACAAATAAAGATAATGTTCTTTACACAAATAAAGATAATGTTCTTTATAGCTCGATATTTCTAGTTTCTATTTTGGTAAAGTCTAGTATGCACAATACTGTATAACTTAAAAGTGCAAACACAATATTAATGAAAAGTGTAAGTCCTTATATTTTTTTTATTACTAATTTTACACCTTTTTATTATTTACTACTTGCATCTTTATAATCGAGAAAAATATTTGTGAAAATAAAAATAAATAATTGGAGGAACTCGAACCCACATCATTATAATAAAGTAAGAATACGCCTACCATTAGACTATGACGTAATTTATTTAACAATTCTGTTTTATCAATACATATTCAATATGTTGGACTCGAGTGCATAACATGCACTCAAGTCCACAACTGAGCTACCCTTCTATTTTATTGTTTATCATTTGGTTTGTGTACTAAAGTAATATATTATGTACAGATCAAATTTTAGCTGAACGTTTACAGATCAAATTTTAGCAATATATATAAAAATATATATAATACATTCCATTGCCATTTTATCTGCATAAACTAATTTCATTTCAATCAATATTAAAAATATAAAGACCCAATAAAAGATTAACAAACACAGTCCAATTAAAGAAAAAAATGCACAGCTAATATTTATTGTGAATTAAAATACAATTGCCAACAAAATGTTAATAATTAATTACTCCATTAGGCTAACATGCCTAATAAATCGGATATTGTTTTTGAAGCTTTTTTCAAGGCTATAAATCAGATGTGTTTACGGACCAATGAATAGCTCAATAGTCAATACACCATAGAAGTCATGTATGAATTATGATAATATTATTATTGAGTTTAACCTTTTTTTTTTTTTTTGGGTACGCAACTTTTTTTTTTTTGGGGGGTACGCTAAGGGTGTGCAAAATATTATTTGAATAAAAAATCAAACTGAACCGAAATGGAGTATAAAATTTGATTCGATTTTTTAATACGTTTTGTTTTGTGTTTTAAATTTTAGTTTTTTATTTGGGTTTGATTTCGATTTCTCTAATATAAAAATTGAATAGATCGAAACGAATTAATATATATAAATAAAAATTATATATTGATTCATACTACATTAAAAATTGAAAATTGACGTGATTTTATAATTTATAATTTTTGAAAGCTTTAAAAATTCACAACTACTAAGTCGTGCATTATATTTTTCGTTAATTATTGTGCATGAATTTAAAAAATACAAGAAATTTTCTGATTTGGTTAGAATTTACCAAAACATTTTGAATTTTGATTGAACGATCTTTAAAAAATAATTGGTCCGTAATTTAATTTTCGACCGTTGCACACCCCTATGTACAACACAAGATCCGTTTACTGATCCAAACCTAGTGACCCCATAATTGAAATGGCTTGATAAGGCATTAAGGCCTGTGATAATAGAAAATGAAAAGCTCAAAACACAAGATGAAGACACATTATATAATAAAATCCATAATTAATTTTTGGGCTGACTATTTACACCTCAAATTCGGTTTAGGACACACCCCCGGTTGATGCACCCACAAAAAATTGTCATGATAGATGCATACCACTCAAATTATCCTAAATACCCTTTTATCTTTAAAAAAATATTTACTAAACACAACCCACCCCAAAATCCTAATTTCCTTCTCTTCCTCCCTTTCTCTTTCCCCTTCCCCAATTTTTTCTTCTTGTCCCCCCACCCCGCGGTCGTCGGACTCAGCCCCCTCCGCCCCAACCATCCTCCATTTTTTTTTTCTGCTCCCACCGTTCACCCACCCCACTGCCGCCGAACCCAAGCCCCATCGTCCTACCCTGCAGCCGTCGCCGAACCTACCCTACCGCTGTTGAACCTAGGCCCTCGTCGCTCCTCCTCCATCGTGCCCCCCCTCGCCGTGCTGCTGCCAACCCCATCGCTGCCTTACCCAGATTTGACTTTCAGGTTTAGGATTTTTTATTTTATTTTTTTTCTTCCCTTTTTTCTCTACATTTCAGTGGTTTTTTTTTTTTTGACCATTTGTGGTCGATCATATACACTTTCGTCGACAACAATTTATCGACGATAGTGGACAGGGGCGGAGCCACACTGGGGCCAGGGGGGCCCAGTGGCCCCCCACCAATTTTTTTTTTTTTTTATATATATATACTCCATTTGTCCCGTATTTATTTGTACACTTTTTTTTATTGGGACGTCAAAGGATTATTTGTACACTCTTAATATGAAAACACCCAACAAAATCAATACCCTCCCAACATCATTTTATTTTCAAAATTGTCACTCATTTTTTGCATACATTTTATTTTACACCTCACAAAATCACCCAAAATATGCATACTTTAAAAATTGTGCCGATCAAATCGTGCAAATAATAGAATATTGGAACAAATTAATGTATTAATTAAAAGACATTTACAATCGAAGAAATAAAATGTTTTTTTAATTTAATATTTTAGTAATTTTTAAATTGTTTCGCTTAATTTTGAATCAAACTATCAAATTAAAACTTCAAAACAAAATGAAAGTTAGCTTGTTCAATTTAATTTAATGAAATTTATTAACAATTTTATCATGTAAAAATTTGATGAGTATAATAAGTATATATTATTTTATTTTTAAAGTAATGTAACTAATGTTAATCGGGCCCCCCTATCGAGATCTCCTGGCTCCGTCACTGATAGTGGATATGGTCGACCATTTTGTGGTCGATTTTTTTTTTATAAAAATTTTGAGTTTCTTAGTTTTTTTTTTTATTTATTTTGATTTGGATGATGTTGGATGTTGGATATTGGAAGTTGTGACGGCGCACAATCGAAAGTAGTGTGGTGGTAGTTGGGATTTTTTTTTCCGAACTTCTACATAAAATGGGGGGTGCGGTGCGTTCAGTAAATGGGTGCATGTAGTATGATACTTTTAGTTAAAGGAGGTTTTTTTTTTTTTTTTGCATAATTATTTTATTATTAAATTGGGTGGGAAATCGGATTGGAGATGTAAATAGTCAGCTCCTTAGTTTTTTCTCTGTGACCTGATAAAAGAAAGCCCATAATATAAATGGGCCTTTTCTTTAAATTCATTTTGGGCCTTGTCTTAAAGTTGCATAATACTAGAATGTTAACCGAAGGTATTGTGAAAAGGGATGGGGTATATACCCCTCCAGCTTTGTTAGATACACTCCCCCGATTCATATACTCCCCTTAAAGTACCTCTGAGATAGATGCACTCCCCCCAAATTGTCTATTATACCCTTTTATCTTAAAAATTGATATGATAAATGCACACCCCCTATAAAACCCTAATTTCCTCATTTCTTCCCTAATCCTCCTCATTCCCTCCTTCCCCTTCGTTTCTCCAAGCCACCGCCGCCCCAAGCCACCTCCTCCGGCGCCGCCCGCTCAGCCCCGCCCGCTCCAGCGCCGCCGCCCTGAAGAAACAGGTAGGTTTTTTTTTTTTTTTTTTTCTGCAAGCGGCGGCGGCGCCGCCTCCTCCCCACCGCCCTCTTCACCCCCTCCCTCTCGCCGTCGAACTCCCCCTCCCCTCCTCCTCTCGCCGTCGCACTCCCCCTCCTCCTCTCGCTGTCGCACTCCCCCTCCCTCCCCCATTTTTTCTATTTTTTTTTCTGCAACTAATTAGCGGCGCGGCGGCGGCGCCCCCTCCCCTAGCGTCGCCGCCTCCGTCCCGTCCCCTCCCCCAGCGTCGCCGCCTCCACCCCTTCTCTCGGCCTCCACCGCCGTGAAAGTTGAAACCCTCCCCCCAAATCGTCACAGGTTTTTTTTTTTTTTTTTTTTTTTTTTTTTATTTTCGACTATTTTGGGTCGCCTGAAAACCCTCTCGTCGACAATAGTTCGTCGATGAGAGTGTTTTTGGCCGACCCAAAATGGTCGAAAATTTCAGTTTTCTTAAAAAAAAAAAAAAAAAAAAATCATTCGAAACACATAGTCGGCCGGAGTACTTTTGGTCGACAAACCAGAGTTGACCGGATTACTTTTGGTCGACAAACCAGTGTCGACCGAAGTGTTTTTGGTCGACTCTGGTTTGTCGACCAAAATAAAGTTTACTTTTTTTATTTTCAAAGTCTGATTTTTAAAATTTCTAAATTTATTTTGTGGCCGCCGGCGGCCGTCGTTTGTTGAGCGGCGGCGGCCGTTTGTAGGTAGGGTTAGGATTAGTGATAGAATTAGGGTTAGTTTAAATTTAAATTGAAGGGGAGTGTATCTATCTTTGTGTATTTTAATAAAGGGTAAAACAGGTATTTTACATGATTATTTAATTAATAAAAGTGGAGGGGGAGTGTATTAAACAAAGCTGGAGGGGTATATACCCCAACCCTTGTGAAAAATAGCATTTTTTATTGTTCTCGATATTTTTATTTATTTTTTTAGTTACCACGATGTTGAGTTTTGAGATAATAGTTGTTATTTTTTGCGTGACATCCTACTGTCTATGTGCTTCTAATTTTGCTGTGAGGATATATTCATTGTAATTTTTTTAGTACTGTTTGTACTCCCACAATAAAATCACATGTTTACCTTTAAAAAAAAAAAACATCAAAGTAATCATGTCACGTACGATAATTGGCACTTTACAATTTTTTTATTTTTTTTTACTTTTTAAATCCTGATGGTACACGCTTAATAAAATTTAAAATTTATCCTGTGAAAAATAAATCAAAATTATTTTCATTCGGTGTTATTTCAAAAGTAAGATCCAATTAGAGTAAAAAAAGATGTAAGATCCAATTAATTAAATTCTCTGACAAAGGCATACAAGATTCTTCACCAATGATATTGTACGTCTTTTTTTTGCAATTCAATTATAATATCCCAGTAATATTACGTGTCATGCCACGTAAACATACATATAATCAAACATAGATGAATAAAAAAATAAATTAAATAAAAATAATAATTTCCAGGTTGCAGCATGAGACCCGACCACAAAAAAAGCTCGTGAGCTGCTGACCTGCTGTTTATTGCAATAATATTAATAATGCTCCCTTCATCCTCGAAAAACTTTTATTTTTCGTTCGTCTTAATAAAAAAAAAAGTAAACTATTTTCTCTTAACTTTGTTAATTGTTCTATCTTTTTTTTAATTATATCATTTTTAATACATTTACTTATTCTATCATATTTATTAATCTTTTGTGCTAAAAAATTATAAAAAAACTTTATCTTGAATAATTATAATCCATATATAAATGGATGCATTGGATTGAAGCATATATAAATGGATGAAATGAACGTCCCCATATGCAACCTTACATGTGACTTTCTGTCATCCAAGTGGTCCAACTAAAGCTAAAAGGAGTTTGGCAATTGTCAGAAACAAAATTAAAAATATATGAGTTTCTATAATTTAATAAGCAATCTGAGTGTTCATGTAACGGTCCAATTGATTGTTTTGCTCACTTCTCAACCATCGTATTTTATTAAATGCAAATAATATTTAGATTTGTCAATAAAATTACGAGTTATAAAGTCTCAAGTCCACATAGAATTCAGAATCAAACGATAATGCAACAACTAAGTAGTAGCTCTTAAAAAGTAATCAACAAGTAAAACAACACACGAGAATTTATAATGGTTCGATCAACTTGATCTACATTCACTGTTCTAGACGACTCAACTTTGATTGATATAGAATGTTTACACGCTAAATCACTCGTAATAAGAGTATTCTCACTTCACTCATGATCTTACGCAGCTCAAAGATGAATGTAACTTTTACAATGTATAACTACAAGTGTATTTATATTATACATGGTGGTTGCAGCAGTTATGATGACAGTTAAGTAGTTAACACCGTTTTTTAATCGTTGTAACAACTCATGTGCCAAGTTAGAGCTCAACCGAATGAAAGTTATTCTCCTTGTTAGTTGAAACTGCTTGTAACGGCTTTCTCAGAAGACGTATTAGCTTGTTCAGAAATTAGATGACTCCCCTCATCGATCTGATGTAACTCCTCTAATACGTACACTTGTCAAAAGACCGATTCCAATAATAGACACCAGACTCTACTGATCTAAATCTTATAATCTGATCAATTTAAAATTGATTGAAAACTTTCAATTCATCTGGCCTAAATCATAAACCCTAACAACATATACGTATCAACTGAAATCTAATCAACTTGTACTAAAATTTCAACCTAACGTATGTTTTAATTTTTGTATTTTTTTACAAAATCAGTTTGTATGCTGAGAAAGTATTAATGCTGCCCAAAATACAAATTAATAATTCATCTATATAATTTTAATACACATTTTTTTTTTGGGATATGAGACAATTTGAGCTTGAGAAATGGGCCGATTCACACTCCCATTTATATGGAGACTGGGACAAAAAAATATAATCATTTCTAAACTCCAACATTATTTTTTATTTTTTAAAGTCAATAGATTGCTACAGAAAGTATAGTAATAAATGTAAATATAATTAGTACAGTACTATATATGTACATTTTTTTGAACATGAATTAAAATTAATATTGATTAATTTAGATACTAAATAAATAGGTTGAATTAATGTACTCCGTATGATGTAGTATTGTAGATTTCTAGTGTCCAAGTGATTGTTAATTGATAAAATGAATTGCAATTTAAATAAATAAGTTTGGATGATATGAATGATATTATTTTGGATTAATTGAAAAAAAAAATCACGATTTTTATAGATTTTATCAATTACAACATTTTTTTTCTTTGCAATTTGATATACCATCACTACTACACATTTTCACTTAGAGAGCTTTGAAAAGGGGTCTTGGAGAGCTTTTAAAACCGCTCTCCAAGTGACAGCTCTCCAAGCTAAGAGAGCGGTTAAAACCGTTGTCTAAGTAAAAGCTCTTAGAAAGCGATTTTGAACCGCTCTGCAAGTGGAGACTTTAGACAGCGGTTCTCAACCGCTCTGCAAGTAAAAGCAATTAGAGAGCGGTTTTGAACCGCTCTCTATGTGAATTTTTTTTTTATTAATTTCACTTGGACAGCGGTTTTGAACCGCTGTCTAAGTTATTTATTTATTTTTTATATTAGTTTTTTTAATAATTATTTTATATTTTAAAAATCCTATTTATACCAAATCAAAACTTAATTATACCACTACAATATATATATACGTCAAATACGAAAAAATCAAATAAATAAACGTACACAAAAATACGTCCAATATACACAAAAAACATGAAATATTGGACGTATTTTTGTGTATATTGAAAATCGATTGTAAAAGTTATCACGAATTCTGGTTCTGACTGCTGCTATGCTTTGATTCCAATACTTTACCACTACACGAAACTGGTCTCTTTATAGAACAAGTCCCTTCCCTTCATCTAATTGAAGCTATAGCCGCGCTGAATATCATTAATGCAGAAGAAGAATCCATTAACACTGATCTTCTCATGGGTTGTACCCCTGCATCTTCATTGATTTTTTTAGATTGGGATGCCCCATCATCTTCAATCCCGAGCTCGGGCCTCAATTCAGAAGGTCCAGTTTCTAAATCTCTGTTGATTTCCGATTGGTTCTCTTCCACAGGGCCCGAATTCTCAACAGCGGGCTCTTGCGACGGCAACAGAGCAGCTGCGTTGTTGACAATTCCGGCCCGACACATGGGGCAGTTAGTGTGTGATCTAAGCCAAGTATCAACACAATAATGTTAATTTTTAGTAGATACCCCCTTACAAAAAATGGATACTTTCACATTTTGATAGTTTGAGATGAGGAAAAACTTAATAATCAGTTCCAGGTCTCATCACAAAGAAATAATTCAATCAATACATTCTGCAAGTGAAATTACTGAATAAAAGACAATTCAGGGGTTTGTTACACAAGTTCATTGCATGGGAAATTACTCATCACAATCAACTATAGGATTTATAAATTCCTGGCCAATCCATCATGACTACTAGCTTGCTTTTAGCAAGTAAAGTAACCTCAACCATAAATATCCCAAATAGTATGTTGAATGTTAAAACTAAAAAGTAATTTCAATATTAATCCATTGTATTATCTCATGACAACAGAGATGCTTTCTACTTCAGAGCCAATGCAGTGAGAAATTTATTCCACGAGAAGATGTGATTAGTACATATTCCAGCAGTAATTGGGCAAACTTAGAAAAAAATCACAGTAAAGGAAATGTTGTACAAACAAATGTGATTTAGTGATTTGCAGACATGCACACAATGACAAAGCCACATTAACGCAATGACCTGTATTTTTTCTATTAAGAAGCTTATAGGCGCAGAGACTGTTAGAATCAAAATTTATAGTCTAACTTGTAAATCTAAGCATTGTATTCCCAAATATCAACTCCTCACCAAAACTGGTACTTTTTCTTTTTTTCACCCATTATTCTTCAAAAGGTGGAGGTTGAATGAATTTACTTATCAAGTAGTATATTTTAAGGAATGCCTTAGGAATAACGCTGCAAATCTAAATAAAATTGACAAACACAAAATTGTGAAAGCATTAAAAGATGAATAATAAGCATGACCAGTCAACTAGCATCCAGAATGGCAAGAGACATGTCAAATGGGTTTGCTTAAACATGCATTCAATATGGTCAATTCTCATGCATTCAGGATGACTACGTGCATAAAGACCAGGTTGTAACCTGAAGAGCCATGACACCAGTCGCAAACTGAGTCATTGGATGCGCAGTAACAGGTAACCCATCAATGGTTTTATATACATAATCTGCAATCACAAATGAAAATTCAGCAATGTGAACATTTGCCTAAAGATGATAAATGCAGGAAACTTTTGTTTGACCCTAATATTAGATCATATTGCTTAACCACAGAAAGATAAGGTAAAAAACTATTGTCATGATAAATGAAAACAACAGAAGGAATGAAGCAAAATAGCTTCTTCGTACTACATGAACTGACATAAACCAAATAAATTTAAAATGGATTAGTGATTTTTTTGGCATTTTTTATATTACAAAGGTGAAGTAGTTGGCATAATGCACAGCTAAGAAATCATCAGGAGGTTTATCTTTATGCAATCATAGTTTAAGCATCTTAAATAAGTTTCTGAGCTGAGAACCTGGAACGGTAGCACAACTTCTCAATTCCTTTGATAATGCATCCACTTGCGCCTTTGAATCTTATACAAAGTCATAAGTTAGTCAAAAGGCACGCACCTCTTCTGGATCAAGCAATGAGGTTTCCCACAATAACTCTGTCATTCCTCTCATCCCACCAAGAACCTGTTGAAAATGTTTGAGGAATTAGCTAGTGCCTGAGAATTAAAATAAACTCAATGCCGATTCTGAAGTCCACAAGGCACACAACAATCTTGTGTTGGTCTCATCATGCAACAGCAAGCGGCATATATAAGTTCTAGGGAACATACAACAGATGGTGGGAGCAGAGCTCATGTGATCTTAGAAGCAAAATTATCTTATTACCTATCAAAATGGCAAATTAAAATAAACTCACATGTGTTCCAACTTCCCAGTGTTCGATCTAACTTGATAACATAAAAACATTCATCACCAACTGAAATATACTAAGTAAACAACACCAGATTGTTAAAAGTCTCTCAAGAAATCTCATCCAGAACAAGATAACAATGATCATAACCAATGATAACAGCCACATCTCAAGCAAAAGAGCAGCACTGCACGCCCGTTCCATGGCAACTCATTCACATCTCTCACAACCTTATTCTCATCTCCATTTCTCAACAATTCCTCCCCTTGCAGCAGCAAATCAAACTCCAACGCCTTCTTCAACCCTCTACACCCATTTCTGCCACACCTTAGCAAGCTTGGCCCATTTCTGCAACAAACCAAAATTAAACGACAACACAATTCCTTAAAATAAGAGAAGGCATAGCAACATACAACAGCAAAAGAAGAAGCAAATTCGGCTCAACGATTTATCGGGTTGCATCATACGGTACATCTAATATACATATATATACATACGTACAGTGGGAGAGAGGCGACGGCGCGCAGGCGGAGGAGACAGAGGCGACGGGGCGAGGGCGGGAGAGGGAGGCGAGGGCGACGAGGGATTTAATTGGGGGAGACAACTATGATTTTGGAATTTGGGGGAGAATGAATGCTTCGAGATTTTGAAATAGCACCACCGCCCTAAAAGTGTGGGAGGTGCAAAGCCCAGCAACTCCTTGGACTGCATCCACGGCTTCACTAGCACCACCGCTCTAAAAGTGTTGGTCGGGCCTCCGCCGTGGCGTGCGGCGGAGATCTTGAGGTAGTACTTGATTCCGGAAACCACCTGCGTCTGAGACTCCACCTGCGAGAAGTCAAGAAGCTTGGCGTCGGAGGCATTACTTTCCTAGGGCTTGTACGTCTTTGTTCTGCTCCACGTTCTTCACCGGCGTTCTGCCTCCCACTCGATCTCCTTCCGATCGATGCAGTCGCTTTGGAGATGGAGAAGAAGAAGAGGAGAATTAAAAGGGGAATTTAGTTGAATGGTGTGAAATTGAACAGAGAGAAGGAGGGGGAAGGACACGGGGAATATCACGCGTATTAATTAATATTTGGTCAAAGTTCTTGGAGAGCGGTTTTTCAAAACCTAGCTCTTTGGAGAGCGGTTATGAAGGGCTGTCCAAGTGATTACACTTGGATAGCGGTTAATAACCGCTTTCTATGTGGTTTTTTTTTTTTTTTAAAATAAAACCGCTCTCCAAGTTATATCTTGGAGAGCTGTTTGAAAAAAGAGCTCTCCAAGTGCAGCTCTCCAAGCTTAAATGTGTAGTAGTGCATCTTTTTAAGTTTTACAATTAAATACATTTGTCAATTTTCTAGCAACAATTAAATTATGAAGTGATTGTCAGTGTTGTCAAGGTGCCACATAAATGTAACGAATGATGAATTTTTTTTTTAAACCTTCTTAACTAAAAAGAATACTAAAAATCGTTTTAAACTAAAAACCATACTATTTTTTAAAAAATAAATCATAAACCAATTTAATTATTATCATCCCCTCCCAAAACTCATGACATTTTATTGATCACTCATGACATTTACGTGGGTACTTATGTAGAACCTTAATGCAGCTTCGGTATATACATTATTCATGTGTTGTCGAAAAATAAACACATGCATTGAATTGCAAAATTAAAAAATATTTTGTATCGAATTGCAAAGAAATAAAAAGATATGTTAGATACTGTAAAATTCATGATTATTTTTATAATAAACCGTATAATTTTTTAAAAAATAATGTAAATAATAACACTGAAAAACAAAAAAAAAAGAAATTGGTGGAGAAAGTATTTGAATTGCTTGATCAAGGGAAACATGCTTTTTCATTATGATGGACTTTTTGCACATGAAGACATGCACAATGGTCCTTGCAGCTCCAATAATGTGCAACATGCCATGAGCCCATCACAACTTGATACATTTTAAAAAAAATTAAAAAAAAATGTAATGAATAGAGTTAAAGGGTAGGTTTTTAAATTTTTGTGTATAAAATGAAAATTTAGTTAAATATATTGTGTGTGTGAACTAAAAAAAATAGAGTACAACCTATAATACAGCCCTCGAGAATAATATCCAATATTTTAATATTAATGTATGATATATTGATTTGGTCAAGATTATTGAAATTTATGTCACTCAACTTTTTTGGAAGAATTTTTTTTTTTTTTATTGAGCTTAGAAGTTACACAAAACATGTGAAGTAGAATTAGGGGCAAATTCAAGATTTGTAGTAACTCCCCAGTTTGACCTTGCATTTATCAAGTTTGACTTTTTTTTAAGCACATGTACTTTCTAGTTTGGCGATGACATAAATAATCAGGGGGCCTAGATGCACTTTCCTTCGTCCCTACTCTCTAATTATTTATCTAATACTCCCTTGTTCATATTCATTATAATTAATTTTTTTAGAAATGAGTTTTAATGTTGACGCGACTTTTTTCATAGATTCGGGTCAAACTGGATTAGGTATGATTATTCATAATGGGACGTTTGTGCAGGGAAGAAGAACGATGGTAAAATTTGAATGCGCTAAAGTCGAAGAAGGCAAGGCCATTCAATTTTGTGAGGCTTTATCTTGGTGGTTTAGGATGTTTTAAACGCTACATGATTGTATGATTTCATATTCGGAGACTGCATTATCGCTTGGACTAAAAATTCTCATTTTTTTCAATAATGCTTGTACTTGGGTACATAAGTTCATCAAATTGGGCTCCCATTGACACACTCTTTGTCTTTGCAATAAAAGAAGTTGAGATTTTTCTTCATAAAAAAAATGAGTTTTAATAAATATTAATTATCTATATATAAATTAGATAGATTATGAATATTAATTATGAGGACCATTTACAAATAAAGTAAATAACAACTTCAATAAGTAAGTGACAATCAATTGAAGAATGTAAATAAAATAATGAGAATAATATTATTTTCACTTAAATTTGATAACTAAAAGAAAAAAAAAAGGTAAACTTAGTGATACAAAGTACAGGGTATATAAATTTTCATGATTTGACAAGTTTACAAATAGAAAAACACTTTAAAATTAAAGATAAAGTGAATAACTACTGTAGCCATGCTACTTGGTGTGTCCTAAAAAGGACTATATTTTATTTTTCACGAATCTACATATATGTTTATGTTTATCTCTCTCTAATTGATCCAATAAGTTTTCAGATAGTCTAAAATAAAGTGTGTCACAGTGTTTTCATCTCCAAGCATTATCATCATTGCTGTTAATATATTTCACAGTTATATTTATTAAATCATATTACATATAAATAATTGGACCATTTGTGCAAAAGTTGTCACCTTTGTGAGAATAATAAATTAAGATTAATTACACGGTAAATGACGCCGCCAACGTTGGCTTTGGCCTCTTGACTATCGCAATCTTTATGTAATTTTAAAATTTTTTACTAGGACTTTATTTTACTCCATTATTTATACTTTTATAGCATCCAATGCCCTGAAATACTGTAATCTAAAATTAACTTGATTTTCCAACTTTAAAAAAAGTGCTTCACACAGTAATGTAGAGAAATTATTATCGACCCAATTCAATTTTATAATTCTTATTTATCTGAACACGAATTTACAAAATGTTAATTATTTATATATAAAGTAAAAAAAGGGAAAAAAAAGAGGCGTGAAAGTAAATAGTTGAGATCTCCTCTTTCAAATTTTAACTCACGTTCTGGTCTTTTTTTTTTTTGAAAATGATGCTTAAAAATATTAAATTAAATTTGTAATTAACATGTCATGTAATGCGTATTTTTAAAATAATAAAATAGTTTTATCGTAACTATAAAATAACATAGTTAAGCAATTAGACCCATATCCTCTGGCTCGCGGTTAGTGGCCTTGGACTGCTAAATCAACCTTTTTCTATATTGTCACTCTTTTCTTTTCTTTTGCTTTATCCCATTTTATATTCCTTCAAAAAAGAAGACAGTATAATTATTATTTTAATAATCTCAACTTTTGTATCGATATTCTCGTCTAGATTGGAAAATAATATATCCCCCTTTTCAAATAAAACAATTAATAAAAAATAGATCATTTATTTATTTATTTAAGGAATATAAAGTAAATTGTGGATCACGTATGCTACGAAAAATGACAATTTTAATTACTTTAGAAAATTTATCTGAAATGTCATGTTGACTAATGTGATCCCCTTTGATTTTGACAAGATTGTCCAATTATAATCCAAGGAAAATTAATTAATTAGTTCTTTCTCTTTTCTTTTTCTTTAACAAGCTAAATTATCCCGTATAAGAAAATGTTATAGGGTTTGGTTTGTACCTATATTACTTCGAAAGGAAGATATTCTCTTTTTTATTTTTCTTGTTTGAATATTGTTTCGAAAATTGATATTATGTTAATTTTTTTTTTTTTGCCAAAGATCAATTGGGGAAAACTCTTACACAAACTGTACATTTATTTGTAAATAAAGTTACTTTTAACCCAACATCCTCGGTTTTATTAGAATTCTTTCATTTTAATTTTTAACATATTATTTTAACTTTTTTAATCACGTAACACATTTAAAAAAAAAAAAAAAAAAGGAGTTGTATTAATGCTCTTCCGAAATAATTATGAAATACTATTTAATTCAATATGCATATTAAATGAATGCCACCTTCAAATTAGTACTCCATCCACTTTTAATTAAATGTCATTTTAACAATTTTCAACAAATTAAGATATATAATTATGGATCATTTTACCCTTCATTAATGATAACTAATTTTAATATTAAATTTATGCTTAGTAATGAATGTGGCCAATATTATAGGTGATATTCATGTATACCGTAATTAAGATTTATCCCTGATTTATGCTATATAGTGCTATATTTAAAAGAAAGAAAAACTTAAATCAAGGTAAATAAAATAGAGTATAATGTATAAGGGTAAAATTGTCGAAATTAAAGAAAAAAAAGTGTAGAGTGACACTTATCTTGAAAATATTATAAAAGGCAAAATGAAACTTAATTAAAAACAGAGGGAGTAGTATTCAATAAACATTCCAACAAATAACTTTCAACTGCATTGATTTCAAAAAGAAGATTAAAAAAAAAACGCAACAACTTTTCGCTATTTTACGTTTTTAACCCATTTCTTATTAATTATACTATCTTTCATTCAATTTCCCACTGTTTTTTCTTTTAATGTAAAATTTCATTATTCTTATTATCTTTTTAAAAATAATACTTATTTATAGGTAGATTCCACCATATCTAAACATAATAAATTTAAACATAAATAATATTTATTATTTTGAAAAGATTCTTTCCACAATTTTAAATAATACAAGAAATGTCTATGAATTGCTGCGATGACATTAGCTGTACTTTGGATAAGTAAGACTAGATTTTGAGTCTCGTATGACGCGTTAAATCATCATCCCAAATTACACCTTACATACTAAATTACTAATAGAATCCTACATTATTAATAAAAAAAAAAAGAATCCTACATTTTTAGAAAACATTGAAAACGACTCATGAAATATATCCAATATGATGAAATAATAATATTTATATATCTTCTCGAAATTAATTTAGATAAATACTGATATTGTTTGTAAGAAAGGGCAAAAGAGAATTAAATATGATATAAACAAATTTATTACTAATAGTCAATGGTTATTAATCTTTGAATTAAATATTAAAAAAAGCGTCCTCAAATCCGCGTATATTTAATTTTTATTCTTTATTATAGAATATATAGAACTCTAACTAGCCGTTCTTTCCTTCACGCATCACAATTCACACTACAAATAGACTCGAAAAAATAATAAAAATAAATAAATAAATAAATACTCTCTCTCTCTCCTCTCTCTCTCTCTCTGAAGAATAAACAGAGCCAGCCCAGAAAAGCATTGAACGCCTTCATTCCCATACGCAAACCAGATACCGATATTCTCTTTCTCTCTCTACAATATAAACCCTCTCTCTCTCTATATACCTCTTTGCTCTGGGAAAGAAGAAGGGGGAAAAATGGTGAAATACCAGAAGAAAAATCTGTATAGTCAGTGGAAAAGGAGCAAAGATTTGGTTGATGAAGATGAAGAAACGGGATTAGAGCCTTTGGGCTTGATCTTTGGAAACCATGCTTACTGCAACAAAAGAGCCAAGCACAGATTTCTGTTTCTCATTTTACTCTCTCTGGTTTCTTTCAGCTTGGTTTTAGCTCCTCTATTGTTGTCCTTCAGCTCTAACATCTCCTTGCTTTGTAAGTCTTTTTTTCCTTATGCTTTCTCGGATTATGTGTTTTTTTTCCTTGATTTATTGATGGTTATTTATTATTTTTTGGATTTGGATTTGGATACGCAGATAAGGAAGGATTTGGTTCTGAATCTGATGTTAATGCCTTCCTTTGCTCCTCTGTTCGTAACGGTTAGTTTGTTCTTCCTCTGTTTGATTTTTTATGTGTTTGTTGGGGGTGGTGGTGGGGGAGTTTTTTGAGTTTTGGTTTTGTTTTTATTTTTTCTGTTTTTCTGTTGTGAACATGTAAATAAAATGGTGTATGAAGAACCCCCTGGGTTGGTTGGTTAGGGTTGTGCGTTCGTATCAAACTTTGTTCTAGCTTCAATTGGGGCTCGCGACTACGATTAGTAGTTGTAATTGGTCCCTTGAATTAGTCGACCGGGTATGGAGACCTGAAAAAATGGTGGATGAAGTTTGAATGATTTGAACTTTGCCCCCTAAAAGACGTGGAAAAGTTCCTGTTGCAGTGGGGTAGGATGATCTCATGATCCAAACTCAAGATTAAAATGCATAATCAGGCTAACAACCTTATTTTCCCTTTAATAAACATTAATTTTTCATTTTTTTGTGTAAATGCCACAATCTAAATGAGTATTCTCTATGCAGGTACTATCTGTTGTGATAGAAGAAGTAGAAGAACTGATGTATGTGTTATGAAAGGGGATGTAAGAACTCACTCTGCCTCCTCATCCCTCATTCTATACCGTAAAGTTTCAAACCAATCCGATGGTGGTGATGAAGAGATGAAGACACTCCAACACGAAAAGATTAGGCCATATACTCGAAAATGGGAGACCAATGTTATGGGCTCAATTGATGAATTAGATCTCATCGTGAAGGGGGAGACTGAGGGGATTGATGACAAGTGCGATGTCCATCACGACGTTCCTGCTGTGTTCTTCTCGACTGGAGGGTATACCGGTAATCTTTACCATGAATTCAACGATGGGATACTCCCTCTGTACATCACCTCTCAGCATCTTAACAAGAAAGTGGTGTTTGTGATTCTTGAGTATCATAATTGGTGGATCACAAAGTATGGAGATATATTAGCTGAATTATCGGATTTTCCAGCTATAAATTTCAAAGAGGACAAAAGGGTCCATTGCTTTCCAGAAGCCACAATCAGCTTAAGAATCCATGATGAGCTTACTATTAATCCTTTCTTGATGGAAAACAACAAGACAATAGTTGACTTTCATTCCCTTTTGGACCGGTCCTACTGGCCCCGTATCAAAAGCCTAGTCGAGGATGAGGAACGTGAACGTGAGCAAGAAGCCCAGTCGAGCATATCAATGCCAGCAGAGTATCAAGATCCGACCAAACCTAAACTGGTTATAGTATCAAGAAACGGGTCAAGATCGATAATGAACGAAAATTCATTGGTGAAACTTGCTGAGGACATTGGATTTGTTGTCGAAGTATTGAGACCTCAAAGAACGACTGAGTTGGCAAAAATTTACCGAGTTCTTAACTCGAGTGATGCCATGATTGGAGTACATGGGGCTGCGATGACTCATTTCTTGTTTATGAAGCCCAGCTCGGTTTTTATACAGATCATACCATTAGGTACAGATTGGGCAGCTGATACCTATTATGGGGAACCAGCTACAAAATTTGGTCTTAAGTATATTGGTTATAAGATTCTGCCAGAAGAGAGCTCTTTGTACCAAGATTACGATGAAGATGACCCGATTCTCATGGATCCGAGCAGTGTTAACCAGAAGGGATGGGAATTCACGAAGAAAATCTATCTTGATCGACAAACTGTGAAGTTGGATCTTCGAAGATTTCGCAAGCGCTTGCTTCGCGCATACTTCTACGCGAAAGCTAAGAAAAAATGGGCGTTTACGTCTTCAATCGCAGTAAATTTGTGTCAACATTCTTTAGGCTTGTACATCAGTAACTACAGAGGGAATGAAATTGTTGTAAAGATTAGTGGATTGAGAAGTAATTTTAGAATGAAACTTTCATATTATATTATTATTCTTCAGACATATGTATGTGCTTTCATAGGTCCATGATGTTGGAAGTTCTTATGCAAGATTGGAGGGCCCTATGTGGACATTAGACAGCTAAAATGGAATCTCTTTCCATGTGTATATTCGATATACAAGTAACGTATAGTGTTAATTAAATATTATTCATAACATGCAGCCTGATATGTCCTGTAATTTATTGAACTAATTAAATCAAGATTTTCACATGAGCTGATTTTTCAGTTGTCGGAAGTTAGCCCTTAATTGTTAAGCTTAATTAGAGTAGGTAAATTGTGAATTTGTTATAGTTTGAGGGGCCAATGTGTTAATGTGTATATTTAAAGGGGGTAATTTGGAATTTACCCTCAAATTTTTTGATGATGTAAAGATGAAAAGGATGTAAGATTCAGAAAAGGATGTTAGAGTTAAAGATGTCTACTCATAAAGAAATGGTATTTGTCTTGATTTAATTTAAAGCCACCTAAGTGGTGCCAAAAATACACTGTTGGAAATAGACAGTACAATGACTTGTAAGCTTGCAAAATTTTCAAAAATAGAAGGGTTTCAATTCAATTTTTATTAGCTGTACATTGTTGACACTTTTGATGAAATAAGAGGGTCTTTGCATGAGACCTTATGATATTTTAAAACTTTGAAAAAATATAGTGTTGATTTGTTAACGATCTCACGCAAATCTTTGCCTAGATATTATATCTGTTCTAATGTTTCTATTTTGAACACTTTTAATCAAAATATTTCTGGGAATATTTCAACAAATTTTGTATCTTGTATTTCATCTTAATCTCTCATACACAATGCCAACAATGATAGGATTCATGTTTGTTTCCTAAGTTCTGTACAATAATTCTGCATCAAACTATTCTTCTTTTCAGTTAAGTTGGAATCTTGAAATTCTGTAAGATTATCAATTCTGTTCTTCTATGCTTCGAGTTAAAGCAAAGCCTACTTTCAATCAGCCTAAGACTTCATTCACATCCAGCGTTTCGTTGACTTTGCTGAGGCGCGAACCTCAGGAGGTGGCGTCTTAGCAATCCGATTTTCATTCACGTCTGCATTAAAAATGAATGTTAGATTATAATGTATGTAGATAATCATAATCAAGATTTTGTCATAACAGAACTCACAAGAATCGGTTGTTGAGACTCCTCCTCCAAGAGACGAACGCCTCGATCTCTCTGGTGGCAGTATGCCTGTTAAAGACTGCCTCCTTAACGGCCTTGCATTAGCTGAAGTTGGTGACTTTGCACCGTGCATAATCACAGTGTCTTTGAAAGTTGAATTTGGTGACTTTACTTCAGTTGGTTTCTGTTGGTTCCTATAATTCAAAATAACATACATGAAATAACAATCTATAAAGCTAAAAACAACATATTAGAGCAAGATAATAGTAGCTGCATACCTCCTGTCTGAACCGTTGATAAATTTTCCAATTGTACGAAGAGAATTTCTTATATGGGATCCTTTCCCTTGAGTTCTGCATGGCGTCTGGAGGGCAATACGTTCAATTGGCAACGTTCGTTGGACCTCATTTCTTGATTTCACTTGTGGTTCAGGTGTTTTGGGAGTTTGTAAAACTGGAACCACCTTCATAGTTGCTGTATCAACAGAACATATTGGACTCAAAGGAGCTCTTTGGTTCGAAAGATCCAGCAAAGATCCATTGCTCGTTTTCTGTACATTTCTTGGCCCTTCTAGACTTAATCTTCGAGAGCGAGGCTTTGTAGAAGAAGCTTCCTTTTTGTACTCATGATTCGTTGATCCCTCCAATGGCACGGTGCTTCCATTTTCAATGCTCAACCTTCTTGAGCGTGGAGGCGTTCGTTCAGCCAACTGTTTAGGCTTTAGAGAAGGGGTTTTTACCCCCTTCCTATCACTGAAATTTGCTGACTTCTCCAATGCCCTTGTAGTGCCATTTTCAATGCTTAATCTTCTGGATGGTGGAGGCGTTCGTTCAGGCATTTGTTTAGGTTTCTCTAATGGTGTTTGTGCTGCTTCCTTCGTTGTTTTCCTCAGTGGAGTCTGGACTTCATTATTGCCTAGTTCCTTCTTCAGGCTCTCTATCTGTAAAAGATGAAATTTAAAATATTGATCAAATTTTATCATAAGCAACTAATAGACCTTTCCTGCTAAATAACTGTACCTGTGCTTTAAGCTCTAACACCTCGTTGCTCTCTTTATTCGATCGAGCTGCACCAAGTTCCACAGTCGAGACCCTCTGAGCAAATTTCAACGTGCTCATCGTCTCTCCAAAAGAATCGCCTTCTGGGCTCACGTGAGCAAGCATCAAGGTTTTCGCATTTCCTCCTGCTCATGTAATAATAAACTATTATCACCATTTTGAAGATATATAGATAGTAGCATTTTGAATATAATAATAAACTACCTAAAGAATTCTGCAGAAGTAAAGTGAGCTTGCTGTTCCTGTATGGAATATGAGAGTTTTTCTGTGCCAAGGCTGTGATAACATCTACCAAACAAGAAAGGGACTTGTTTATATGTTGTGCTTCTCTCAGTCCATCCCCAGTAACTTCCGATTTATCAACGCGTTCACTTCCTGCCAGATCGACCAGATGGAGACAGCTACGGAGTATGCTTCCCGATGCTTCTTCACCATGCACGTGGACAGACAATACACTGCACAACACAAAGCAGTATTCGTTTTCAGACAGACAGTTTAAGGATGAATAAAAATTTGTCAGGTAGCTTTAAGAAAACCGACCTGTGTGAACGACTGCTTCTAGTATTAATGGCTGTGGAGCCAACAGCGCGATTCGTTTCACCAAGTCTCATTAGATTTATGACGTCTTCTGTGGACTTCACAGGACACAATGTAGCATCAGGAAGAGCCAAGGTGTTGCTGCTTACACAGCTTCGTATCTCTAATTTACGAGTTGAGGAGTCTTCAGCAAGGAGATCGCGAACTTGTTCATTGTATATCTCAACCATTTGTACTTGAATTTCATACTTTGTAACTTCCTTTCTTTGATCAGAAAATTTGAAAAGATCATTAAGAGCCAAGTAACTGATTCCCAGCTCCTTATCTGATCCGCCTGGAGGACCATACTGTCGAGAAAAAAGGTATATTTGTCAAACAACACACTTCATAATCATAGCCCACAGACACTTCATAAATATATGAATGCATGCTCACCATGGTATGTGTTTTTCCCGATCCAGTTTGACCGTAAGCAAAGATACAGACATTGTAACCATCCATTACTGATCTAACCAGAGCTCGTGTGTCGTTGAAAACATCGTCTGTGAGATAAGAAAGTATTACTCACAAGACAACAATTAGGTGAAGTGTTGCCTACACATGACAGAATGGCATACCTTGAGTGGATGTTGGACCAAACACATGATTAAATTGGAACACTCTCTTCCCATCTTTCAGGGGGTCTACGACAACTAGAGAACCATCCTTTCCAATAAAATCAATAACATTTTGTACCTCAGGACAACCAAAGAGGGGTCTAATTCTGCAGTAAACCCGAATATTACCTGAAAAACGAGAATTGAAAAAAATGGTTGGTAAAAAGGAAGCAAAAGTGAACTTACTTATATATTTGAATCTGATCAATGAGATAATACAAAACTGAAATAATTTAAAAGTACAATTCAGTGCATCTCCATAAATATAACTTCAACGAACCTTTCAGATCCTGAACCATGTTGTACAGATTCCTATTCTCTTTAACAGCCTTGTGATAACCAAGAGCAGCATTTGACATCTCAAGCACTTGATCTCCTGAAACCATTCAACATATAGTCGACTCCAAATGATTAGCAATTTTTTATTATAAAAAAAAATGCTCCTATTTATATGTAATTTTAGCACCTTTGCATGGTAAGAAAACCAGGTTCTTAGAATAGAAACATACCAATTTGTTTGAAATCACTCTGAATCTGAGATTGCAGGCTTCTAACTTCTTGCTTTGATTTTGACAACAACATTTTAATATTCTGCAAAGAGAAACAAAGTTTAGTCACATTGAACTTGCTGAACTACATCATAATGCATATCTGTATTGAACAAGCAGAGGAACATATATGCTGTTGTTTTAATTGAAAATAAATGGAAAAAATATTGATTGCAATAATGAGTTGTTCTTTGAGATATCATTAGTGTCTTGGGTTAATAATCTTATATAAAAGAAAATGCCGATTAAGATGTGCATTATACAATACAGGTCACGGGTGATAAATAGAATGCAAAGCCTTATGGAAGTCATTCACTCAATAAATAATCAATTATAGAACATTTGAGATATCTGAGAGTCGTCGACTGACCAGAAAAGCAAAATATAGCTTACCTTAAGTTCCTTTTCTTGCTGCTCGACGAGATTCCAATGATTACAGTTACCCTTCTTCAAGCAAGCTCTGCAACACTGTTGACCAAATAATTCATACATGTTACAAAAAATTGGAACAAATAGAAGTTTTCTACATATTTAAATTGACACCACTGCTTATTCAAAAAATATGGTTCATCTTAACCTCTACGTCTAAGTAAAAACAAACTTCAATTATATTATGAGTCAACATATATAGGAAAGCCACCTTTCGGTTTTGTAGATTTGTCAAATCTGCAAGTGGAACGGATGTGGAACACCCAGGTGAGCTACTTTTTTCTCTTAAATGGTCCAACATGCTCAATTTCATCTGGTCATGAGTAGAAAGAAGCTGCATTTGTCAATTTCATATAAATAAATACATGATTAGTATAAAAAAGAAAGAAAGATAGCTTACCTCAGGAAATTTTCTTCGAAATTGTTCCTCAAAACAACTCGATAGAATCTTGCTGAAGAACTTCATTGAGTCCTGTTAATGGAGAAGATAAAATCATGAGCAATTTTGGAACATCTAAGTATTTTCAGGAAACAAAGATTGACATTACAAGTTACGCACCAAGTTTCCTCTACGATAAGAAGCAACTAGATTATTATCGATGTTCTCCTTAGCATTAGCCATATGTTCAGCAAGAGCCTTGACAATTTTATCTGTAAATTTTTAGAAGCCAATATTAATAATAAATAAACTAGGTACTAATGTGATGTTGTGGGAAGAAAAACATGTTAACTCACCTTCAAGGTCATTAATATCACTCTCAGATGGCATTGGTTTGTTGCCAAGTCCCGACATTTCTAATCGCCTCGAACTATTACAAGAAGCTAGTTGTGGAGTTTGAGGATGAATTTTACCAGCTGAACGCATAATCATAGGTGATCGGTTTGGTTTAAAAAATCCACTGCCACCTGTCATTTGCTTCCACTCATGGTAAGCCTTCAGCTCCAAAATGCAATCAACAACCTTAGTCGATGATCCCTCGTCCAAATGTTCCTAAACACACATAAGATTGATCAATATATGATCAACTTCTGCCAATAGTAATGTGATTGATTGATGAAGTAAAACTGCAAACAGTTCTTACCCTTTCAAAAACAGAAGAATCAAAGACAGGTAGCTTTAGTTCTTCAACCGCCACTAAAAAGTTTCGAATATTCTCAAAGTATTGATAAGCTGGCAATGGCTGAGAATCCCATGGGAGCGATGGTGAAGGCGTAGTAGTATTTTCGACGACCTATTTTATTCGTGGGACGAAACAATCAGAAATCAAAAGGTTCACATTCAAGTCCTTAACAATCAATGGAGAAGACTGGTAAAATACCTTTGGAACTGAACCAGGTTGAATCTTTTTAATTACATTGCAAAGGATTAGCCCACTTCTTAAGCAAGAAATGAACTCTTTCTCCGATGGTTGGCTCGATATACCGAGAGGCCCCACAAGGTAATCAAGCCAATGTACAGCTTGATATCTTCTCAAAGCTATGAGTTCATAAGAGAACATTGGAAATAATAAATTTTAATCAGTCCATACAATTGACAGATTAGACTTAAGATAAGAAGGCAACAAAACGAATCTATCTTAAACAGGCCTTAAACCAATAGTCACATTTTCCTCAAAAGGATCAAAGCTAATGTACAGCTTGATATCTTCTCAAAGCTATGAGTTCATAAGAGAAAATTGGAAATGATAAATTTTAATAAGTCCATACAATTGACAGATTAGACTAAAATAAGAAGGCAACAAAACGAATCTATCTAAATAGGCCTTAAACCAATAGCCACATTTTCATCAAAAGAATCAAAGCCAATGTGCAGCTTGATATCTTCTCAAAGCTATGAGTTCATAAGAGAACATTGGAAATAATAAACTTCAATCAGTCCATACAATTGACAGATTAGACTTAAGATAAGTAGGCAACAAAACGAATCTATCTAAACAGGCCTTAAACCAATAGTCACATTTTCCTCAACAGGATCAAAGCATTATGCAATCTACCTAAAATTGAAATAAAATTCGAATTGAATAAAAACACAATCAAGAAATCTGTTCCAAACACCATATGAATCTAGTTCATCCATGGACTTCAAAATCATACATGCTTCCTAAAAGTAATCAATCATATGAAGATTATCAAGAAAACAAACAAAATGCAGAAATGAGAAAAATACAATGCAAAACTTTTTTTTAAAAAAAAATTACCTGCTTCTTCAGCCCTTCTTGAAGCCAAATTCAACTCACCCATTGTCACTCTTCTTGTCAAAATCCTCAATCAAAGCGCCACTAAATCACAAATTCACAAAAAACAGAGGAACAAAAGTCAATTAATAATCTACACGCTATTTTCTTGATTACATACACCATTACAGAACTGAAATATTTATACACATACATTGTCAAGAAAAAATATCCAAGAACACTGTTCAAAGATTTATTTCCACAACTGGGCCTTGATTAAATAGAAAAATAACAAAACCCCAAGAATTTCCCTTTATTTCAGAGAGAAAAAATTAATACCGCAACGGGGTTTGTAATCAAAGTTGGAATCTTTTTCAGTTGAGGCAAAGAGAAATGAGAAGCATATATTTTCTTTCTTGAAGGTGATTTCTGGGCTCGGATATCCAAGCCTGAGGCTCCGGAATTATTACTTACGAAAATTTGAATTCAAAGACGGATTGATTTGGACCGTTGATTCTAAAGCTGTTATGTGATTTCTGGGCTCGGATATCCAAGCCTGAGGCTCCGGAATTATAACGTTACTTACGAAAATTTGAATTCAAAGACGGATTGATCTGGACCGTTGATTCTAAAGCTGTTATGTGGGCTCGTGTTGGGCTTGATATTGGCTATTGGGCCTTTAAAATTTGGACAGATTTGTTTCTGTTTAAGAAAACAATCAGAGATTTGAATTGTAATTAAACAGTCTGACTAATTTATTACTATTTCTTTATTTAGAAAATTATCTAAGTTTGATTAATAACAAATTGGGACGGAGAGAATTAAATATTTAAATTACTGAGGAAAAGTCATTGTATTAATTGTTTTCTTTACTTGGTATATCTAATTTTTTAAATTGGAATTAAAATATAAACATTTTGACAAATTGGGATAGTCAAAGGCAAGAATGATTTAACTCTAAAGCTCTCTATCTACGTTATGTAAAAGTAATACTAATGAAAGTCAAAATGAGAGAATTTAATAAATGTTGGTATTATTAATTAAGTTTTAAAATAGTGTCATAAAATATTTTGTAGATGCAAATTAGTTACGTAGTTATAATAGCTTGGTCTAGAATTATTTTTTTAATGGTATGAGACGAGTCTTATTTACTGCAGAGAATATTATACGAGTCTGGCACATGGATTTTATATTAGGGTTTATAAGAGACGGAGACTTCATCTTTTTATGAGTCACACTTTGCAATTGAACAATAACTTTAATTTAATTTTAATGTATTGAGTTAAAAATTCAATGAACAACATTTGTGTTAAATATTTCACACATGAAATATATCTAACTAAGTCATTTAAAAAAAATTGTGAGTCAAAAGTTTGGATCCGGATCGCCCAAAAAAAATTATGAATAGCAAGCACACGGTTTACTACATGACCAATATATTGTTACTACAAGGTCAAAGTATTATTACTACAAAACCAAAGTGTACTTATACATGTCAAAAAAAATTATGAAGAATTCCTCCAAAAAATTAAGTGTTCAAAAAATATATTTTGACTTGTAGTAGTATACCTTTGACCTTGTAGTGACAATGATCATGTAGTAAAATAATACTTGAAAGCGAAAAAATATATTTTAATTAAATTTGACTTGCGTTGACCCGGGTTTGATCCACAAATTTTTGCTCCAAATTTACCTTAATTATTTATATTTTATGTATAATTTTTTTTTGAAATTCAATTGGATAATTTAGAATATATTCAAATCACTTAAATTAAATTCAATTACATATATTCAAATATAAACACAAATTTATCTATTTTTATATATATGGTGTAAAACACATAATTTTCTCTAATTTTCAACATGCTTTGATAAATTTTTATTCTTAGTAGGTAGATATATTAATAAACTCAAATGTGCTATTTAAAAACAACATATAAAAGCGAAGTGAGAAATAACTCGAGTGTCAGGGATTTAGGCTTCTCCAATTCTCGATCTCAAATTGTCACCAAAATTATCAATTTGCCATCAAATTTGAGTCAAACAGTAAAATTATCTCCAACCATTAAACTCAAATTTTAATGTTATCTTTTTTATTTATATTTTATTAAATATTTGTTTATCATTGAATATATAATTTCATATTTATATTTAAATTAAATTAATTAAACAAAAAAAAAGTGATATATTTAATATAAAAATATATAAAAAAATCAATGAAACAAAACACCAAATTCAATTGCATAAAATATAAATTACATCATAATTTGAGTGGTTTCGAAATGAGCAGCTTAAAATTATGCAAGGAAGTTCTAATCAATCTCAATCTGGAAAATCTCTCCACCTCATTTGGACAATATATTGTTAATATTTGAGGATTTGAAAGTAGTTTATCCCAATATTATTAAAATTCGTAGTATTTATGTTTAAGTTGTATTTCATTTGCTTATTTTTATTTACGTATATTGTATTAAATTTAGATAATTTTTTACTGTATTTTATAATTTAAATCCGTAGTGTGTATATTTTTATTTTATTGTATTTTGTAATTTAAATTTATAATATGTATTTTTGTTTTTTACTGTATTTTATAATTATTAATTATAAAATTTAAAATTATTTCATAAAAAAATATAAATAAGAGAGTAAGTTGACAATAATCAGCAAATTAATAAATTAAATAGAAAAAAAAATTGAATTGAGATTTGAGTGGGAATGGTGGCAAATTGCCACCAACATTGAGTATGCATTGTAGCTGTGTTTTAATGTTAGTTTGCCAGAGGCGGAATGGTGATACTATATAGATGGTGAGATCTTGAGTTTGAGTTGAGAATTAAAAAAAAAAAAAAAAGTGAATGGTTGAGAATTTAATAATAATAATTATAAAAAAAACACATAATAAGAAGATCGATTTAGACTGCCCAAAATACACCGATCAATTACTATAAATCTCATATTTTAGCTCCACTCTACAAATTCATATACTTCGACAAAGTGGGATAGCTAAAGTGGTTAGAGCACCACTAGGCCTTAGGTCCTGGTTCGAGTCATGGGGAGAAAAAAAAAAAGGAATGGGTATTTAACTTTCAATCAAAAAAAAAAAAAAACAAATTCATATACTTCTAGTTGTTACTAAGATGTTTATTGGTCTCTATTTTTAATATTGTCATACGTTAATTTTGTTAATTTCAATCGGTGGCGGGGTACATTGGTTACAATTATACCCTCAAATAAAATAAAAATATTCCCATTAAAAAATAAAGACTTAAGATCATTTTAAGGTAAATTATTAAAAATCGATATACTTTATCTTTAAAAGTGATAATTATTTTATTGAAATATGATATTAATAGTAAGATTACACATTCATTTTTATTTATACTCAAAATTAAAAAGTGATAATTATTTTATTAAAATATGATATCAATAGTAAGATTACACATTCATTTTCATTTATACTCGAAATAAAATCCCGAATTCATCCGTTTAAACTAAACTTCTTTTTTCACTATAGTGCCTGATATTGAGGGTAATTTTGTAAATTGTATGAAGTATTATAATGAGTTAACTTGTATGTATGTGTAATTAAAAAAATAGTGACATTTTGTGTAAAATTATAAATATTTTAATTATAAAGTTTATGAAAAGTTTTATATTTCAAATATATGAAAATTATTGTGGAACATTATAAAAAGAAAAATGTAAAAGTTTTTAGGGTCTTCTAAGGATAGTTTAGGTGTCGCCCAAACTATCAATAGTCCATTAATCTGAGCCATCAGATCTGAAATCTGAAATCTAATGACTTATATTTAATGACCTGTTACTTGTTGCATTTGGTATTGCAGAAGCATTGAAGTTATTATCATTTTTTGTCGCCCAATCAAACTTTTAAATTAAATTTAATAATTTTAAATACACAATTATAAAATTACAAATTTATCCTCACATAATTAATAAAAAAATTTAATTGATACTTTATTTTAATTCTCATATCATTATCGTTACAAAATTATATTTTTGATTTTAAGAAATAATAATTTAATTTTAAAATTTTATTTATATTTTAGTTTACACCTGATCATTTAATAAGTTCAATTTGCTGAGTGAACTCATTAAATGAACACGTGTGCAAGTAACAGTAAAAATGATATTATGTGTATTTTTTTAAAAAATTTAATACAAAATAATATTATTGGTATAATTTTATTATAGTCGGCAATACAATAAATAATAACTAGTAATACTATTCGAAAACAAAATCTGAAATAATTTTACTTACACGGACGAAGGCGTGGATAGGGATTTTTACACCATTTAATTATATTTAGTAATACCAAAAATAATTATTAATAATACCACGAACAATAATCAATAATATCATTAATATTAGTTTGTAACATTACATACAATAATAAATAATTTCACACATCTAATTGTATTCATTAATACCAAAAACAATTATTAGTAATACCATGTGAACAATAATCAGTAATACCATAAACAATATATACAATAACAAATAATTCTACATATCTAATTATATTTAGTAATATAAAAAATAATTATCAATAATACCATGAACAATAATCAGTAATCAATAGTCGATTATACGTACACACGATATTTTAGCGCACACCCCGTACGATTATGACACACCCCATGAAGGACCGAAGATACCCTTCTCCTTCTCCTACATAACCATAATTCTCCCCTTATTATCTCAAATTATATAGCATGAAAAACAAAATATGCTGATTGGGACACCCACTCCTCCCTCAGCCTCGTCGATCGTCGCCGCATTTGTTTCGCCGATTTCACGCGCGTTTGCTTCGCCGTTCGTTCAGACCTCACCGTCCGTCCAAGGTTGCGTTTCAAGCCGCCGTCGTCCGTGGCTACGTCCCAAGCCCCCGTCGCTTCTTCCTCCTTCTGTCGCGTCCCAAGCCGTATGTCCCACTTTCGATTGTAAGTTTGATAAATAGATTTGTTGCCTCCTCCTTGTTTCTGCCGCCCCCCTCCCGTCGTCAATTTTCTTTTAGATCTTTCAACCTCAAAATTCATTAAAATTTTCTTCTAGACCTCCCATTCTCAAAATTATTGATTTGTAAAAAATATTGGTGGGTGTCCACCTCAATCTTGTGTGTGCATATAATCGTGGTCTTTCATTAGATTTGTGTGATCTATTAATTGTCTGCAACAAAAAAAAGTAAACTAGACTTACACTTTTAATTAAATTGAAGAGTGTATATTCACGCGAGTTTATATAAGAATTTGTCTATATAAATTATGATTGATTGTATTATATTTTGTTTAAATTAATAGAAGGGCACTATAGTAATTTTAGGTGTAATTGTTTTTAAAAAAATAATTTGGGGGTGAAGTCAACAAAAGCGAGGTATAAATAACCGTGGTCAAATGTTTATTTATAAATTATGATTGATTGTATTATATTTTGTGTAAATTAATAGAAGGGCATTATAATAATTTCAGATGTAATTTTTTTAAAATAATAATTATTGGAGGCGAAGTCAAAAAAAGTGGGGTGTAAATAACGGTGGTCAATTGTTTTTATAATTTGTGGGGGTGAAGTCAACAAAACTGGGGGTGTAAATAATGTGGTCCATTGTTTATATAATTTGTGGGGATGAAGTTAACAAAAGTAGGTGGTGTAGAATTTGACATGTATTTAATTTTATGGAAATTAGCTTCTTCCATGGAGAAAATATTACTCCCTCCGTCCTACTATAAGTTTCCCACTTTCCTTTTTTGGATGTCCCACTATAAGTTTCTCATTCCATTTTTGGTAAATTATTTTCTCTCTCTCAATCACATCACTTACCCTTTATCTATTATTTTATTATACTTCATCTCATACTAATCTATTATTTTCTCTCTCACCATCACATCATTTGTACTACATCTATTATTTTATTATATTTCTTAATCAAAACACCTAAAAGAAGTGGGAAACTTATACCGGGACGGAGGGAGTATGATTAAAACATACTCCCTCCTCCCACTATAAGTTTCCAACTTTCCTTTTATGGATGTCCCACTATGAGTTTCCCATTCAATTTTTGGTATATTATTTTCTCTCTCCCAATCACATCACTTCTACTTTATCTATTATATATTTTATCATACTTCATCTAATACCCATCTATTACTTTCTCTCTCACCATCACATCACTTATACTTTATCTATTATTTTATCATGTTCCTTAATCAAAACACCTAAAAGAAAGGGGAAGTTTATAGCGGGACGGAGGGAGTATAAATTAAATATAATTTTTTTAAATAGTGAATATATTTTATTGTTAAATACATATGTTTTATTCCTATTTATATGGAGAATATTTGATAAATATAAAATTAAATAAAATATTAAAAAAATGTTGATGTGATAATGTTACGGTGGACACTAATTTTAATACTATTATTTTTAATTTTAATATAGAGTAAGCTAGTAAATAATAAAATAAAATTTAAAAAATTATTTAAAAATATTAAAAATAAGCGACATATATCAAGTTAGGACGATACAATGAGACGACACTAGAACTATCCTAAGAAAACCCACATTTTTATAATAAAGAAAGAGTAATAAATGTATTTAACGGTAGATTCATCAGTAAAATAAAATGTGGATCCTTCCCCATATTCATTTCTTGTATGTACTTATAGTTTCATTATGAAAAAAAATTATAATGTATTGGGTTGAGCTAATAAAATGTTGAGTTGTTATAGTTTTGCGATTTGGCACAACTTGTTAATAATTTGCCTCTACTTACTTATTTTTTCCTTTTCCTTTTTAAGAAAATGGTGTTTCACACTGATAATTTTTTCATTAATTAAAATTTTACTTTTTTTATTCATATAAAACACAATTAAAAAAAAATACTCTCTCCATTTTACAAAGATAAATACGAAACATTGATACATTTATATTGATACAATGATATTAGCAAATTGATAGATAAAATTAAAAATACATTTTAAATAAAATAAAATAAGATTATTAATTTATTAATAAAGAATGAAGGTAGAAATAGATTTGAAACTTTCTATATAAAGCTCACCCCAATAGAAATGCAGGGTTTCTGGAAATTAGTTCCACCATTTGAATTTATTATTTTCCAAATTTGGTATTCTTATCCTTTTTTATACTCATGAGAAAAAAAAGTATCCAGAGTAAATATTCCCATGGACAAAAATATCCGGATCCGGAAATTTCTCTTATCCTTGATATATCCATTTTTCGCAGTCACACATATCGATATTGAGAAGAAAATAATATTTCCACGATATTTATAAAAAAAATAAAAAATATCGATATACAATAACAATATCTAGATAAAATATTGAAAGAATATCGGAAAATATAAAAAAAAATCGAAAAATGTTGATAAATTTCAAAAAATATCATATGAAATAACATTGTATGCTATATTTTATATAAATTTATCATAAATGTAAATGGATTTAAATTGTTTTTTTTTTTGAATTTATGTATTAAAAGTTAGTTATTAAATTTTCACAATTTTTAAAATTTACCGATATGGATATTCGATATCAATATATGCATTGATATTTCCACAAATTTAAAGTCTCGATATTTCTACGACACCTATATTTTTATCCTTGAATACTCCCTCCGTGGCTCCGTCACAAAAAAAAAAAAAAAAAAGTGTGTTCATTTTTCTTTTATTTACAAAAAAAAAATGATTATTCTATTTAAATAATTTACTTTTAAATATTTTTCTATTTTACTAATAAGATTGAATATTTATCAAATATATTTTTTACTCATTGTCCTTAATATATTCTTTATAATTAAAATATAATTTTTTTAAAAAAATATGTATAATAAAAAGTGAGCACACTTTTAATAGATAGAGGTAGTAGTTTCTAATGAATATAGAATGATATTGATTTACTTGTTGTGCACCCTAGTCCATGTTGCACTTTTCAGTTTTACTAACTTACACTTTTTAGTAAATGGTGTTGCACTTTTTAATTATTAAACTGTATAATAATATTTTTAGTCATAGTGACTTACACTTTTTAGTAACATTATGTTGTACTTTTCAGTTTAATAAAATACACTTTTCTTTAGATTAGGTTGCACAACATGCACTCGAGTGCATAGGTTTTGTAGATACCATACAAAAGATAGTACTGCTTCTTTTTTGAGATTAAAAATAAGACTAATGAATATAGATGTGCTATTCGTCTAATTGGCATACATATCAATATGAATATAATATATCTAAATACATATATACTAGCCTAAAAAATATTATTATATAATATACTACTGATTATTGATTCGTCTATTGATATTGATTATATAATAAATATATACAAGACATATATTTTTATTAATGTATTTCGCCAGATATCTAAAAGATATATTATATTTGTTCGAAATGATACTCCTTCCGTCCATAAAAGTGTGCTCATTTCTTTTTTTGGATTCACAAAAAATGTGTTTATTCTATTTAAATAATTAACTTTTGAATATTTTTTCTACTTTACTAACATGATTTTTTTAAAAACATATATATAAAAAAAGTCAGACACTTTAACAATTGATCCTTATCAATATTTGTGTGCACTCAATTGCACGATAATTTGATTTTTCGTTTTAACTATCATCCACATTTCAAAGAATACATTCCTAACAGACCTACTCACACAACCTCAAACAAAAGAAAAGTTTTTTAAAATGAGTTTTTTTTTTATTTAAAAAAAAAATCAATTTTCTAAATTATAATATTTCATAAATATCTGTCTAGAAATGAAATATCAACATCCACCCTAAATCAGAATAAGTTGTAAATTTAAAAAACATGTCAAAAAAATGATTCTATGAGCTATGACATTCCAAAAATGGAAAGCCCACAACCATATGATAATAGTGGGCACAGTATGATGTAGATTCCCAATTATAGTAGTCCTGGTTGTTTTTCAATTCTTTTTAACCTTTGCCTTTATTAGGTTTAGCCTCTAAAATAGGAATGGGTATGCCCAAAGGATTCTTTTCATATTATATCAATAGCAACGCCATATCAAATTCAAACGTACCATTTTTGGTTCTTCCATACCCATTATTTATTTTCTTTCTCTATTTAGTTTCCCTATTTTTTCTTCCTTTTTATTTTCACCCATATTTTTATTCAAAGAGGAAACCTACTCTAACTAGCCAAAAGTGGCATATCCCCTTTTATATTTATACCCTTCTATTTTCATATATTCCAAATTTCCAATTACAAAATTATGACAAACACAAAAGTTTTAACATTCATAAAAAAATCATTTTACATTGGTCAATAGTATTAAAAGTTGTATCCAATTTTATGAATAATGAACACAATACAATGTTATAGTGGAAAAAAGGCTTTAACAGGAAAAAAAACTTTAATTCAGTACACGACAAATAGTGGTTCGGTGGTCAAAAGTCCTTTAGCTTTTCACTCACACGTGTTACATATGTACACCCCCGTTACGAACCGCTTTCATTTTTATATAATGTAAATGTCCATTTTTTAAAAATTACTTACCCTTTTACTTAAAATTTTCATAATCTAATTTTTAAAATTATTTTAGTAATAATTCCTACCCAAAAAAAGTTGGGAAATTTTACCATTATAATGGTCTTCCCACAAAAGTAAGATTTCTACACATAGTAAACCTATCACACCCCTTACCATATTTCCTCGCCAATTTTCACAACCTTTGCTTTTATTTTTTTCACCCAAAAAAGAAATATAAAGTATTATATAACACAGATCGAATTTTTGAAATATATCTTATATAGTAAGTTCCAACCCATATGCAATTCTCATTACCAATTTTATTTTTAACTTATTTTTTCTACCTCTATTTTGAGGTTAAGAGCATTATATTATTGTAGCCCAATAAATATATATGTATATATAATATAAATATAAATATATATACATAAATACAGATAAGCATATGCAGTACATGTATATATATATATATATATGTGACTAGGAGAAGCAAATTTAGAGATAACCGTCATAAATTGCACTCGTTTGAGAAAGTAAAAACTAAGAAAAAAAAATATGGGGAGAGGGAAAATAGAGATAAAAAAGATTGAGAACTTGAACAGCCGTCAAGTAACGTTTTCTAAACGGCGCGGCGGATTGCTGAAGAAGGCGAAGGAATTGGCCGTTTTGTGTGATGCTCAGGTCGCCGTTATCATCTTTTCCGGCACCGGAAAACTCTACCAGTTTGCCAGTTCTTGGTAAGTTTTTTTTTTCCCCAATTTTTTTTGTAACTATTTTGGAATGATAATTAGTTTTTTTTTTTTTTAAATTTTAATTTTAGATTAAATAAAAAAAATTCTATACAAATTCGATAACCATTATTTTTAGGTTTTGGAATTCGATATATGGTCGGCGAAGTTGCCGCTACTACCAGCTCCATGTACAAAGCAAAAAAAAAAAAAAAATCAAGAAAAATTCAAGAAAAACGTGTCTCTTGTGATTTGAAAATAAATAAATTAATGTGTTTTTGTGTTTATTTTTATTATTCACAATAAATATTCTAAAAATTGTGATATATATGATTAATCAGATAATTATCATATATTAATCTCATGAACTTTATCTCAAAATTTCCACTTATTTCGGTGTTAAAACTAATTTGAGAAACAGGTAGTAATTCATGATTACACACTCTTGGCTAGAAAGGGCTGATTCGTTTAATCTTGAAAATATAGACATGTTTAAATTCGGACTTTTTTTGACCCATACCGTTTAGACCGTGGGCTAAACCGGGTCACTCTGCTAGCCCAAGTTTGTTACCCCCTCTTTTTTATAATATACCGACAAATTTTAGGTCATTTGGCTCATAGCTATAACTGGAGGAGAATTGTGTTTAAATTATTTTTCTAGTATTTTATTTTTTGGTTGGATGTGCCAAAATTATTATAGTCCGTTGGTGTTGGTGGCATGTTTAGTCCGTTAGATCCCAACAATTCCCCAGTAAAACTGATGCTATAGCCCTAGTCCTATGGGCTAGGCCCGATAGACATTTCTACTATCGGCCATGTAAACAAGGCCCGATAGACATTTCTATTATTGGCCATGTAAACTAGGCCCACTTATCTCCAAACCCCAGTGTTTCTTCTTAAGGCCCGACGTATTAAACTGAAACTGGTTAAATTGGCCTCCTCTTTCCTTTAAAGTAAATTTATTTAAATCAAAACCAATCTTTTTTTTATACTGGAGCATAATTGATTGTAATGACTAATACATATTTGTTTTTATATGCAGCATGGAGCAAATTCTGGGAAGGTATAATCAACATCATGAAAGCCTAGAGCTTGCAACAGTTGAGCATGCAGCTAATAAGGTAATTTTGGTTTATTACTCTAATTTTTTTTAATTAGAAGATAAATTGTAAATTATGTTGAATCATTAATATATACTTCCATTAGTAAATTTTCTTATTTTATTATATTGATAATTATCTTGAATCTTAATCACTAAAAATTTATGTACATTCATTAGTAAATTTTCTTATTTAATTTAATCAATAAGTTGTTTGTCTTCCATTTGTGATTTAATATAATTTTATTCAATATTACTAATTAAAGCATAATCAAGAGCCGGCATCTGAGGTGGACCTCCTCAAGATTGAGGTCGAAAAGCTTCGCAGGATGCAAAGGTACATTTTAACATAATTATATTTTATATTCATATAATTATAAGAAAAACATTGTACTTTTTTAATTATTTAATACTAATTTTTTTTATTTGCTTGGTGAAGCCAAATGATGGGCAAAGAGCTTGAAGGGTTGACGTATAACGAGCTGCACAAATTAGAGCAGCACCTTACAGAAGGTGTCCGACACGTCAAAGATGCAAAGGTACATATACATATGTGTCCCACTCGAATCGAATTATATACGCATGTCTATACATTAATACACATAAAAATTTATATAGCAAACCAATTAATTCAGGGAAAAGAATATTAATTTTGATTTTTAAGTTTTTACTAACATGTAATTTAATTAAAATGGTGTTTTATCTGCATTTTATGTTGACAAGCCTTTTATTTAATTACTTTTAATTTCAGGAGAGAATCCTATTGGAGCAGGTGGAAAAATCAAAGCAGCAGGTATCTATTTTTCTTTTGAAATATATATAGTATCCAGATTGCTGGGCTTGAGCCCAATTGGTATTTTGGCCCATGGCCTAATGGGTTAGGCCCAACTCTTTTTATTTGTTCTAGGGCTGTTGTCTGTCATACATAACACAATCTTTTTTTTTTGTGACATTGAAATGAAAGTGAGAGTGTCTCTTGGTGATTTTTCTTCAAATATTTCAAATAAATAATATAATTTCAATAATTAACAATATATATATATCCTGCCTAATCATTACACGATCTTTTAATTTGAGATTTTATTTTGGATGCAGGAAATGAATATTATGCAGCAAAACGAAGCACTGCTGGAAAAGGTTAATAAAAAAATGTTGAAAAATTAAAATAAGCCAACTGAACCACTTCCAAGGATCAGCTAATTGTAGTTAATGATTGATCATCATCATGCTAATTAGTGGTCTAATTATTTAATTCTCGTTAAATTAGTCCATAATTAGTATGTATAAAATATATTTAATTAAATTATGAAAATGCAGATCGAGGAGCTTAGACAACATGCAAAGGCAAAGTTGAGCACTAACGAAAATCGTCAGCAGCTTGTGTGCATATCAGAAAAGGAAGAATCAGCTTCTGATACTTCCTTGCGTTTAGGGTAAGTTTTCTTTTAAGTATTTTAATTGTAAAATTGATCTCAAAAAATTATACTCCCTCCTATTCAAAATATAAAGACGTTTTGACCTTTCGTTTTCTTTGCAAAATATAAGTATTCAAAATATAAAGACGTTTTGATCTTTCGTTTTCTTTGTAAAATATAAGTCGTTTTGCACTTTTCAATGCAAATTAATTGTATTTATTTCAAATTTACCCTTAAGATCAATATCCATTTACATAGATGTATTTTTTTTAATGAGAATTATAAGTATTAATTAAGGGTAAAATGAGAAGTCAAAAGTTTTCTTAATATGTGTGCATGAGCTTAGGATGACATATATTTTGAATAGGAATAGGAGAGAGTATTTTACATGTTTAAAGATAATAAGAGGACCACTTTTGCAAAAACACCTAGCCCCTTAGTATAAATACTAACATAACATATCTACCAAATGGGGCCGTCAAATATAGATTGTGTACAAATTATTTGTACATTTTGGTATATATATTTGACCCTTAATACCTTAATTAATTGAATTCGTGACCCCTAATTAAATTTTATATTTGTGATGATTATTTTATTGATTAATGTTAAAAATTATACTATATATATGCAGAATTTCATCGAGTGCTGCTTCTGAACAGAGGAAAAAGCTAAAGGTGGAAAGAGTCAACGACAACAGTGCCATGGTTGTGGATTAATGGCCAAACTTGTTGTTTATTAGTTAAGCACTCTTTTTTGAATTTATTTTCTCAACAATTTCCCTTTCAATTTTTTCTTACTTAGAATTACCAAAATTTAACTGTATCTGAAAAAATATATAAAGAGGGGTTTTGCTGCTTTTGCAACGTGAAGAATTGGCGATTCTGCTAATTTATTTGTTCTTGTGATGATATATCAAACATTAATTAATTATATATGCATCTAGCTTAGTATGGTTTGACAAATTGTGTGTTGATGTATTGGTAGTGTTTGTATTTGACAACATTTTGTATGAATGAGGTTTACTATAAACTTCATTTATCATAAATTATGAGTCTAGAATCTTGCATTGGAAATTCGTTTACATGATAAATCTTATTTAATTCCTTAAAATTTATCATATTTAATTCCTTAATAAATCTGAATATGAAAATAATTTATATAATACTTTATATATAATTCTATATAGAATTTGAAATGCACTCTATCCTTATAGAAGTACCAAGAGACGAGATGGGTGAAATATTGAACCATTAAAAATTCATATATATATATAATCACTTAATAGTACCTTTGGGTTTAACGAATTGGAATTCAAGTCAACTGACAGTGATTTATACACATTGAATTGCAATATTAATTATAACATAGGGGTAAATCATGTATATACGGTTTGTTTATAAAGAGAAAAAGAAAAATTCTAAAGCCAGAATAAAATCTGAGTTTTTAAAGTAAACAATGGAGTATAATTAAAATTGTTTTTTTCTCCAAGAAGAAAGATGCATGAATTAATCAATGGTGGAATCTGAATTATATCTCTATGAATCAGTTTTATATATATTTAAATAAAATTTGATGATACGATGAGTTGGCAACTTGGCATGACAATTAATCACTAATCTGGCTTCATTCAAATTCTATCAGTATTATATGTATCGTCTTTACCTATATTACATGCATGTAAGGTTAGATGATGCAATTTGAAATCGAAGACTACTTTATAGTATAACAATTTATATTAATCCAGCTAGCTGCTAATTTGAGATTTATATATTGAAGTGGTCCAACTTTTTTTTTTTTTTTTGAGGAAACAATCTTCAATAACAAATCGAACGATCATGCTCATTTTCCCAAAAATATTAGTGGTTTGGTTAGAGAATTTCCCATGATGATTGCTCGTCACCATTTTGGAGTAACGCTTTAATTAAAAGAAAAGAAATGTATGTGAACGTGTACAAGTGGTCCTAATTGAACAATGATGAAACTAAACATCAAATTAACTTCAAATTACATACTTAATCGAACCTTTAGGATGGATTTTTTTATTTTTATCTTGATCGAGTACTTTATTTGTATGATATGGGATGGCAAAATGACCTCTGAATGGACCAACTCCATCCCGTCTCATACTGAAAATGAGTATATGTGTGGGAATGACTGCCCTACTCTGTTCCATTGTCATTCCTACGTATTATTTGTGCATTACTGCACAACAAAGTATTGATATATATAGCATAATAGTGCAATTTTCTAGTTATTTTTGTACGATTTATTTTTGTATAAGTTATTCTTTAATTAGTTCTTGATTTTTCATATTTGTTAGTAGGGCAATTCTTACGATAGTCACATTTTACAAAGTGACTACATAGTCACTTTATCGAATCGCGCCACCTGACGTCGTAAACGTCGTAACGACCTGCTACCTGTTATACATGTTTAAGTTATTTATATCATTTTTTAAATTGTATTTTATTATTTACTATATTACACTTCTTTTATTTAAATTATTTTTAAAATATATACATATATATTAGGTAAAATTACTGTTCTAACCTTTTGTAATATAATTATTGATCTTATTTTAAAAATTAATGAAATCAAACCAAATAATAATTAAAAAATAGATTTGTTAAATTAGTAATTAGGTCTTTTGTCTTCCCCAATTCAGTCCGCACATTCTTAAGAGTTTTCACAAGTTCGTGATCCTTGTCCCTTGATTCGCCATTAACAAGCAAGTTTGAAGCATTAGGTTGGAAGCAAGAATGAATCTTTCTCATTGATTCTACTTCTCCACTCTACAATCGAACTCGCTCACTCCAAGAACAAAGGGGCTTTTCTTCGAGGGTCGCTCAATTAAATCCGTCTGATCCTTGATTCAATATTCCATTATCAGGTTGCCATGTTCATTGGACAGTTCACCACTGATCACTCAATCACTATATTTTAGGTTATATAAATCACGTGTTCTTTATCAATCAGACCATCCATTGTTTTCAAACACGTTAAGTTTGGGGTTAACCATGTCGTTCTATTCTTAAAAACATGTTTAGGTTGTAAAATGATGATATCGGGAAACTTAAGTTTCATATTTGACACACGAAAACGAGATAACGACCCGTGTGACATTATAACGGAACGAAGGTCATTACCGTCACTAACGACACCTTACCAACCATTCTCCTAGATTCATGTGATATTTTATACGATTACTGTGTAGAACATGGATATCGACGTATAACATGTGTTGAATACTCCGATAAACAAGAGAACGACCCATATCGACTTCTAGACCGTGCATAAGTAAATTTTGGAAATAATTGTAATTCTTACAAATAATTATAAATATCAATTATATATGGTAAATTATTGGTAATGCACGACTTCTACACCGTGCATACTCTAATTTTGGAAATAATTGTAATTCTTACAAATAATTATAAATATCAATTATTTATGGTAAGTTATGGGTAATGCACGAATTCTAGACCGTGCACACTCTAATTTTGGAAATAATTATAATTTTTACAAATAATTATAAATATAAATTATTTATGGTAAATTATTGATAATTATGAATTGATAAATCATATCCTTATTTACAAAACAAAAACTTCCATGTTTGACACGTTCTCTTTAATAGAAAATACAAATTTATGACACATTACGACAATACATACCGTAAAATTTACAAAAGGTAACAGGTCATTAAATTTAAGCCGTTAGATTAGATTTTTAATGGCTTAGATTAACTGACTACGATAGTCATTACGACACCTTACGACACACTGACTACACGTAGAAGTTCCCTTGTTAGCAATATTTTATGTTGTTTGTAAATCACTATAGTTGAAATTTATTGGGCGCCTCTTCATCGAATAGTAACTAAATTTTCTTACAAAAAATGCTAACTTAATCATCATCAATCAAATTAGCATTCGTCGACGTTAAAAGACCAAGTATATAAATATTAGTGAAAGAATGGAGTATTAAACAAATATTAAGGCATAAGTTGACCCTGCTTATGGTAATTACGATTCCACGTGGCAGCATGCGTAAATGGGTAGGCCAACCAACGGGATCGCCAAAAGCCCAAACTATCAAGGTGTTTGGAACCGGCCCCAATTTTATTTTTACAAATTCAACATCCCTAATTATTTTAATAATAATTATCTTCATTTTTCTTTTAAAACAGATAGTGACTTCAAGTCTTTATCAATAAAGTCACCCCTAAATTTCTCATAAAAAATTTACTCAGTTTTAATTATTATTGGGTTGGTCTGCGGACTCCAGTGTATGTTGTGCACCCTAGTCATGTTGCACTTTTCAGTTTACTGACTTACACTTTGGTAAATGGTGTTGCACTTTTCAATTATTAAACTGTATAATAATATTTTTAGTAATAATTAAAAAAGGCAACACCATTACCAAAAAGTGTAAATCAGTAAAACTGAAAAGTGCACATGAACTAGGGTGCACATCATGCACTCAAATGCATACTAGACTTTACCATTATTATTATATGGAATATTATTTTGGCTAAACCCACTAATCCACTATACACTATTAATATATAAGAATGATATTTATTCGGTATATATGTAAATATTGATTGCAGATTTTGTGAGAGTTCATAATTTGTTAATAATCACAATGTCATTTTCTCATGTCAAATATATATATAATCCTTTAGCACATTAGACAAACAAAAATAAGTGAGAATTAGGATTAATAATTAAATTCCAAAGATTAATAAGTTAAATATTTTTAGAATCGTATTTAAAACTCTTAATTATTGAAGTGTTGAATTTAAGTCGCTGTCGATCTTTAACTACCGCCAACCATGGTGACTATAATCCAATGGTCAACCAACAAAAAACTTAATATAAAAAATGGATTACGTCACTTTTTATTTTATTTTTTATTTGGGTTGATTAAGCTTAGATTAGGCTCTCCAATATTCCATGTTTCTTGCCATTGTATGAAGATCTTCTGATTAAAAAAATAATAATAATAGTTACAATTCATATATACAATAGTGACATTAAAAATTAATTTATATAAACTTAATTAAGTTCACATTTTTTTTCTAAAATTGTCATGTTTCCTTTTAACTTGTGTATCAAGTGTCAAAGTTCTCGCATTGAATATTTTATTTGATAGTATTTCTTTATTTTTATATGAATGGTACATGTATTAAAAATATAAATTAATCATAATGATAGTATATAAAATGAAACATCAAATTAAAATAGGTGAAATTAAACATTTGATCGGAAAGTTCAAACTCTATTATTGGATGTATGAGTGCGTAATCAATTTCAATATGATCATGTTTAGTTTTATAATATAATTATACATGTGCAATCAACAGTACCTAGTCCGATTTTTTAGAATTACAATTCATCTTTTGATCTTCAAAGCACGTTTAAGTAAGTCAAGTGTACATACAAAATGACATAAGACATGCAATCTATATAACATTTTTCTTCTTCTTTAAATTATGGAGTACTATATAATTTCATGAAATATAAAGTCTTATTTCCTAAAAAAATTGACGGTAAAATCGGTATTGACACCCCCTCACCCCTCCTTTTGTGTAGGAGTTCGATTTGGACAATCTTGCAAAATTATCTAAAGGAGAAACTAGGCACTAAGCAAATACACGTGATTTCACCACGATGTACAATATTTTTTTTGTCAAATGTTATCGTTTAAGGGATGAAAATTGCCTTTTTATAATTTTCTCTACAATTATTTTTGTAAGTTTTAATTTATTCATAAACCTATTTGCAATTTAATATTTTTGTTAAATTATAATTTTATATTTATTTCTTGATAAATTTTATAGAGAAAATAATTTTTAAAAAACTATAGTGGCCCCTAAACAGCCTAGATGTTCTAATCCTCACATTGATTTCCGACCTCTACAATTTTACTACTAATAAGAATAAATTAAACTGCATGCTATTGGACATATAAATTTTTATTTTTTAAATTCATAAACTCAATGACTAACCCACATTAAAACTGTTTTTTTCACATTAAAACTGATAACTACGTTCCTAATATACTAAAGGAGGTGTATTTAATTGAGATTATGTTGCATTTTTTTTAACTTTAAAAAGTCAGTGCATTTAAAAAATTCATAAATTCTATGCAGAGTTTGACTGATTTTTTTATTAATTTATATAGATTTGACAGGATTCTGAAATACACATTTTTTTTATGGTAAAGTCTAGTATGCACTCGAGTGCATGTTGTGCACCCTAGTCATGTTGTGCACCCTAGTCCATGTTGCACTTTTCAGTTTACTGACTTACAATTTTTGGTAAATGGTGTTGCACTTTTCAATTATTAAACTGTATAATAATATTTTTAGTAATAATTGAAAAGTGCAACACCATTTACCAAAAAGTGTAAGTCAGTAAACTGAAAAGTGCAACATGGACTGGGTGTACAACATGCACTCGAGTCCATAGCAGACCAACCCCTTTTTTTTTATTGATTTACATGTATTTTCATAAACTACGCCCCTAAAACTATTGATGCAAACGTATGTCGAACACACTTGTATATAAAAAAAATTATCTAAATTATTTAGAAAAAATACCAAAAATATATTACTTCAAAAAAAAATATTATTCATCATTATTATTCTCATCTTCATTTTATACCTGGACCTCACTGCATTAGTTTCAGTTCTTTGAATCTTGATTTTCTTCATATTCGATTGGAAATTCATCAGAGCGACAATCTTTCCTAAGCCAATACTTAACTTAACTTTGCTTGTGTTTAAAATGGGAATGGAGGTAGATTTTGAAAATACCAAAAAATACCAAAAAATTATCTCAATCACATTTCTTACCAAAAACTCTCTCAATTGACCACCAAAATCTTGCATTTATGGGGTGATGACTTTGACCACCAAAATCTTGTATTTATGGGGTGATGACCTTGACCACCAAAATACCATGTGCTGATGACCTTGATCACCAAAATCTTTTAGATGACACCACGCATTAATGCTATGAATTAGGTGGCGATCGAGAATATATTATTATGTGCAGATATACTATAATTTTCAATTTTTCACGATAATAATGGTGGTGAAGAATCTGTGATGCTTATTGAAGAACATAGTTACGTTGATTTTATTTCGTTTGAAGAAGAGCAGGAAGATGGACAGCTCTTCGATTTTGTATTAAAATCCAACGAAATCCATAGAGTAATGCAATGTGTATTTCAGAATCCTGTCAAATTTATGAAAATTCATATAAATCAATAAAAAAGCCAGTCAATGTATTTCAGAATCCTGTAAAATTAATCCTGTAAAATTTATGAAAATTCATATAAATCAATAAAAAAGTCAGTCAAAAACACTGTATAGAGTCTATGAATTTTCTAAATTCACAGACTTTTTAAAGTTAAAAAAAATTCAACATAATCTCAATTGAATACACCGCTAAAATTGGAAATTCATGAAAATAGAGGATTTGCACGTGTAAAATTGATAATGGCTAACATTGGGGCCATATGTAATTATATATACGTCACACAACTTAATTAAAGACAATTATGGCATTTGCCTATAAATATGCATATATAAGGCCGCATGACTCACTCCATTCATGAAATATGAAACGATCATCATCACTAGCATACACAAATTCCCTTTATATTTCCCCCACTTTCACAATCATACCTTGTCCCCCCTCTTCTATTTTTGTCCTCTTTAATTCCTCCTTTAATTCTTGTTCAAAATCCCCACCCCCTCCTTTCCCAAACACACTATAGCTTAAAATAAAACGATACTTCGAAAGTTACTCATTTTATCATGACACAATTCGATCAGATGGTTCCAATTGGTCTTGCGAGAACTAGTAGCTGCAATAGCTCTAGCAAGATAATCCCGGCTAATTTAGCAAGATCGACGTCGCTCAATCCTGTCGAGCCGTCTCTCGACGGCTTCCACCACCGCCCCCTCGCGCGGAGGGCGTCCGATTCCGCTACGGTTTTCAAAACCCGAAGCGGAGTCTCCACGTTCCTCCGATCACTCATTTCCATCTTCACCTTCCCCTCATTAAGGTGGCTCAACATTCCGAACCAACTCTCCGTCAGGACCGTCACTCCCACTCTCGGCCGGAAAGTCACCGGAACGCTCTTCGGCCACCGCCGAGGCCACGTCAGCTTCGCCGTGCAAGACGACCCGAGATCCGAACCCGTTTTGCTAATAGAGCTCGCGGTTTCCACGTCCGCGTTGGTGAAGGAAATGTCTTCCGGGTTGGTCCGAATTGCCCTGGAGTGCGAGAAGGTGCTCCCGCGCGGCGGCGGGAAGGCGGCGGCGCGGCTGTTTTCGGAGCCGGCGTGGACGATGTACTGCAACGGGAGGAAGAGTGGGTACGCTGCTTCGAGGGGTTGTACGGAGTCGGATTGGCACGTGCTGAAAACGGTGCAGAGTGTGTCGGTCGGAGCCGGAGTGATTCCGGTGGTGGACGATGGCCGGAAAAAGAGTGCGGCGGAGGGGGAGTTGCTTTATATGCGGGCTCGGTTTGAGAGAGTGGTGGGAAACCGTGACTCGGAGGCTTTTTACATGTTGAACCCGGATGGAAATGGAGGGCCCGAACTCAGTATTTTCTTGCTTAGAATTTGATTATATATATATATATATAATATATTATTCCCTACTAAAACAAATGAGAGAGAAATATGGAGTAGTATATATATATATATATATATATATGTATACCCCATGTTGCTTTTGGAATTTGGTGTTTTAATGTGTGGAGTATAAATTTAAATTGGGAATATAGGTTGTGCCTAGGGACCTTCTACTTTGTGTGAAATGAAACGAGTTTATTTTATGCAACTTTTGGCTTTAATAAAAATTCATAGTAAACAGTGTCATACATGAAATATGTATCACACGGGTATAGGTGAATCGAGTCAACTCGCGAGCTACTCGTGCTCGATTTGGAAAAAGATCGAAACCAACTCAAAGTTAATCGAGTCGAGTTTCGAGCTACTCGAGTAGCTTTCGAGTTCGAGCTCATAAAAATACTCGGCTCGAAAGACTCGCGAGCCTAATCGAGCTTGAACAATATTTACTATTTTGCCATTAATATATAATTTATATTTATATACTATAAGTAATTGAGTCGAGCTCGAGTTTATTTTAAAGAAAAAATATAATTTACAATTAATTTTGAAAATTATATAGATAATCGAGTCGAACTCGATCTTTAAAATTGTAGGCTCGATCGAGTCAAGTCGAATTTCGAACTTCGAGTATAACAGTCGAGTCGAGTTTCGAGCTCAACACTACTCGACTCGTTTACACTCCTAATGTACCATCATATAAAGTAACGTGAGACCTAACTATTGAAGTGGTGGGTCGTTGCATATATGATGAGGTTGTGAGACCTGAAAGAAAAAAAAAACAAGAAGCTTTATTAATTTATGGTCTAAAATATTTTTATATCAATTTAGAAATCACACTTTTTAAGACCATGTTTTGACATTTTATAATTCTCAAAACACCCTTTTTAAAATGTCAAACATGCTCTTAATATTTTTGAGTCCTAAATTGATACACTAGTATCTATGTTTCATGGTCCCATGTTGATAATTTTTCTATCTTTCAGAGCTTGACATTATTCCAACAACAAAAAAAAGTAAAAAAAAGCTACAGACCACTGAAGAGTGAAGAGAAAGCATACTTAACCATCCAACAACACTGAAGATCCCAAAAGTTGAGATTTTCTAAAATTATTTAAAGACTATTTGGAATATACAATCTCAATGGGAAAGTGAATGGCATATTTTAGCCAAATTTAAATATCAAAATTGAGTTGCATACAACAAATGGATGAAACAAGAAGACAGCAATGCTAAGTTTTACGACTCCAGCATCGCCTATTTATTTGCTATGATGAATTCTCTGTACTCTTTCTTCATCTTCACACCCGATACAGTCCTGCATATCGATTCAGGTCAAACCATTATCAGCTTACGTCTTTCAGACATGTTATCGGTGTTATAATCAACGATATTATAATCTTGCGTTGATGTTGCCTCATTTTAACAATGACATTATGCTACATAACATATGGCATCTTTGTCTTAAAGACATGATGCAACATTATGCTTTTCCTTTTATACGGAACGAGAAGCTCAAAGTGAAACAAACCTGATCATTTCCTTGTTCTTGAAAAACTGTACACAAGGTGTACCCATGATTCCAGCAGCCTCAGCAATCTCTGGATCCTCCTCAATGTCAATCTCCACAAAATGGACATTCTGGTCGAATTCTTCGATTACCTGCCAAACATGTCCAAAGTAATAAGCATAGCAAAATTGATAAACAATAACTATTTACTGCACAATTAGTTCTTGAATTTTTATGTCTTGATTAAAACTAGCTGTTCTCCATGCTCACTTTTCTTACTTTTTATTTTTGTAAAATAGATAGAATCTGATTAAATGACACTAATTTTATATATTAGGAACAATCTGAACCCAACTGCAAACACTAGTAACCGTAGATTAGGACACTTTCGAATGAAAATTTGTACCTTGCTAAGAATTGGTTTCAAAGTCCTACAAGGGCCACATGTCGGTGATGTATATAGAACACATACAAGTCTTGGGCTTTCATGGTACAGCTTCCGTAGAGCATACTGTGAAGGCGAAGAATACGGTATATAAAAAATGTATATTATTGGTTATTTGGTTGAACAAACGGGGAAAATATTTAAGCTTCTCGAGAGGAGGCCATACCTGACCCCTGTGCTTTGTAAGTGTGATATCAAAACCTTCGTTCACGTCTCTGTCCGTAAATTCTTTCTTAACTTCTTCAGTCACAGGCTGCAAGAAACAAAAATATAAGATAACTTTCACCAGCAGAAACGTGCTCAAACTGGAGACACGTTTTACCATATAGGAAAACTTAACAAACAGCTGACTTTCCTAATTGCCTAATAGGGAACAATTTGTCAAAATTTCATTTTCAGACGAACTTTAAATTATGCAAGAAGAAGTAGCATGCCTGGTGGAATTCAATCAGTAGATTTTCGCTTGTAAGATATCTTTCAACCGAGAGAGCTGCAATGCATCCCGATCCAGCTGCAGTTACAGCTTGCCTCCATTCATGATCCTATTTATAGAAACGAGAAACATTAATGACTTGAATTAATGCTACAGGACAAAATTAAAACTGCATGTTTCCAAGCATCACAACGTGGCAATATAATACCTGCACATCACCAGCTGCAAATAAACCGTCGACTGAGGTTTTGGCAGAACCTTCCTCAACCAAAACATAGCCAGCAGAATCGAGATCAACCTGGCCTTCCAACAGCTGGCTATTTGGTGAATGGCCGATCCCATAAAACATGCCTTTCACTTCCAGAACAGATTCTTCGTTTGTATCAATATTTCTCACCAATATGCCTGACATCTGCCCTTTTGTGTTGCTGACGACATCCACTGCTTCTGTATTGAAGTGGACGGTCACGTTTGGATTGTTAATTACTCTGAAACATTCGCCATAATCAACCTGTTAAACAAACATCCAGGGAGTTGGAACTTAAAAAATGTGGCTCATTAGTAATTGAATGGACCTTACAAAAGAGTAATTGAAAAAAATTGAGATGATGGTTGTAATATATACATACACACACACATACGATACTTGTGACATTTTCCAGTTTTACTAAATTTATGTCATAGTTGTAATATGCAAAAGTATAATGTCAAGGAGGTCAATAAAGGGTAAAAGCAGTGCCACATGAACAAGCTATAGCTATTGATTGATTGATAAGCCATAAACATCAAGATTCTACACCTTAATGGAAGCTGGAAGGAAAAGGCACACAACATCCATCATTAGGGATTATTGATGCATCGATATCATTCTTATTCTAACACAACAAGAAATATCCAAGAGAATATCAATTCAGTGTTCACTGTAGGGCATAAATGAATCAACAAAACAAGAGCAGGCGCTCGTGAAATTGGATGAATGGCTTTGTGTGCTGCAGCAACATAGTATGATTTACGCTGTTTGTACAGCGAAGTAAGAATAAAGACATCTCATATTTTGCTAGAGGCCAATTTCATTTAATAGCCAAAACTTTATAAATGGTAAGAAGAAGAAGTTAGATCTCATAAGAACCTCAATCTGACAACTTGAAGGAAATTTGTAATACAAGCATGTTTATTGAAGAAAATTGCATATAGAAACCTAATCAACTTGAATTGATACGATGCCATATGTAAGCATTTTCTTACCGATCTTGCATCGCTTTTGATGCCCTTAATTGGTCTCTACGAACAAGTAAGTGAACATGACGAGCATATTTAGTCAAGTACAAAGCTTCCTCAGTAGCTGTGTCACCTCCTCCTACGACAGCAAGTACTTGACGTTTAAACAATGGGGATGCTCCATCACAAATAGCACACGCACTGATTCCTCTACTCCAAAATTCCTCTTCTCGCGGCAATCCCAGCCTCCTTGCAGTGGCTCCAGTAGCATAAATAATACTGTGGCATTTTACCTGAGAAGTAGAGAATATTTCTTAAAAAGGGATCCAAAAATCGAAGATTCTTGTATTTCATATAGGCTTACTGCAAATGTAACTTAACATTAGTCGACAATGGAATAAACGTCATGTATAACATAACTAACTTCCAAACAACAGAATCATGAAAAAATCACAATGTCGTGGCCAACATTTTGTAGCTTCCAACATTATGCGGGACACGTGTAGCACCACTTAAATCCAGGATTAATGTAGATATATCCACAAAAAAATGCTTTTATAAACACTTATGCTACAAGAGATTAAAAATAACCCCCACAACGAGCATCACCTTGCGTTCACTACTTTGCACTGTAAAAGGCCTGTTTTTCAAATCAACGAATTCCACATCTTCTTGATGTAATTCTGCTCCCCAACGCTCAGCTTGTCGTCGCATCCTAGTGAAACAAACATGGTCAAGACTACGATTTTCTTATAAATAAAGATCAATCAAGACAAGAGGCAGCAGTTACGTAAAAAATCGAACCTATCCATCAAGTCTGGACCCGTTATCCCATCCGGAAATCCAGGAAAGTTCTCGACTTCAGTTGTGGTCATCAATTGTCCCCCCGGAACACCACCTACTTGATACCCCTCAAACACTACCGGCTTCAGGTTAGCTCTAGCAGCATATACAGCTGCTGTATATCCTGCAGGCCCTGATCCTATTATCACCACATTCTCAATTCCCCCAGCTGCAAAATACAAAGACTCAATGCACTTAATAGTCATGCCAAAAAATGTAATAGAAAATGTATTCTTTCCCAGTCTTTGTCAATGACTAATTCAACTATAATCTACATATGTTCATGTAAAATTCCCCATTGCCATAACATAATCAACACTAAATGAACTCATTAAAAAACTACACAATTGATCATAATTGCAAGTTGAAGAGCTATTTTAACCTAATTGATTTTCAATCTATTGACAATAAATGAGGCACCTGAAGAAGAAGGCTGTTCCTCGACGGCGGCGGCGGAGACACGAAAAGACGAGGTGTAAACTCGGAGTTGACTCAGTCGAGTTGAAGTCGGGGCAGCTTCGAAGGGTCGACGGCGGGTCAACCCGGTTTTGAGGAAGATACAATTGTTGTTGCGAGGAGAAAGGAGGGCGTTGGAGAGAGTAGAAGGAGTTGCCATTGAGCAGAGGGATGAATGTGCGATTACGGGTCGGGCAAGGAATCCGACTCCGGTTCCGGTATCTGCTCCGGCGCCGAAAACGACGGCGTTTGTTATCTTTGGGAATGGGAGGGGAGTGACTGCCATTGGTTTCGGACAATACGATATCCCTTCTAAACCAAAAAAAAATCTCTTTCACACAGTCACGCACTCAATATTTAATATAAAAATCTTTTTATATTTGTCTATAATTCGCCAAAATTAAATTATATGGAGTATATAAATACTTTATCTAATACTCCTTCCATCTAATTATTAATTATATATTTACTATTTGTACGAGTTTTAATGTAAAATTGTTAGTATACACAAATTATCACACTTCAACTATCACTTAATTACTCAATTATCATCAACTTTATTCACAAACAATCACTTTATTCATAAATATCAAATAATACATTTACTTTATCTATATTTTCCTTAAAACTTCTTTTCACCCCAATGAAACTACATTCGGTGGATAGAGAGAATATTAAATGTGATAAGGTTGATTTTTAAAAAAAATATTATGGATATTTCTACTTTATTTGAGAGATAATTTTTTGTGTAAAAAGTGACATTATGTATATTTCTACTTTATTAGAGATATAATGTTTAAAAACATTTTTTAAAAAGTAAAAGGTAGATGAAAAATGTTAAAATAATAATGAGATAATTTTTTTTTTCACGCATAACAGCTAGGGTATTTATTTCTTTTCTTTTTTTGGAAAATACAGTATACACTTATTTTATATCTTTCTCTAAATTATTTAAATAATTATTTTTTTATTAAAGTGTCCAATTTAAATGAAAGTATATTGTTTTAGTTATGCAGAAAATTTCACACCTCACTTATTTTATTTGGACAATTCAAAAATTATTTCCACATACCAAAACATTAGAATATTTCATAAAGTTATTTTTAAAATATTTATAATTTTACATAAAATATGTAAAAAAGTTATAAAAATAATCATTAAAACTACTTATTGCTTCTATTTCTTTAATATGTGTCCAACACTCATGTCAACGCGTAAATACTAAATACAAATTTAATATTTTTATATTTTAAAACATAAAAAAAAAATCAATAAACGCATTCATTAATATGTGAGATTTGAGAAGCACTAAATTAAAAATAAATTAATGCCAAATTTAGTTATTTTTTGCATTGGGCCTTTTACGCGTGTTAAAGCCCAAATATCTGTATGACTTGAGGCCTAGACAATATATCTAACAAGGCCCACTGTATTCTTAGTAAAGCTCAAATCAGTAAAAATAGGGCGCGGTTATACACACACCAACATATTGAGGATACCCACCAAACATTTTTTTCAATCTAAATAAAGATGAGTACACCCCCATTATATTTCTGACAAAATCGTTCCACCACCAACACCACCCCAAAAATCTTCCACCACTTGGGAGAAATTATTTTCGAACAATTTGTGTTTGTTCAAAAAAATAAAATCGGACAAATACACAAATTTCGAAAAAAAAACCCAAAAAAGTAATTTATTTCGGCAAAAAATTTCGAACAAAGTAATTGGATTTGGCAATAAATTTCGAGCAAACACCAAAAAATCGAAAAAAAAATTGGATCTAAAATATGTACAAACCAAAACCCTAATTTTCCTAAACTTAGCGACGAGGTTGGACGACGTGCGCGGCGACGAGGCGGGGAGGGGCGGACATGGCTCGATGGGGAGGGGCTGCGAATGGATGCCACTGGAGTTGGGTGTGAACAGCCGACAGCAGCGGCGAGGCCTGAGGGAAGCGGCGGCGAGGTTGTAGAGACTTTTTCTTTTACATGGGAGGAAAGGCGAGGGGAAGCCGGCGACGAGAGGAATGGAGGGGAGGAGAAGCCGGCAACGCTGCCGCGCGCATCTGGATAGGGAGAGGCCGGCGTCGCTCGTGGGAGGGGGAGGGAAGAAGGGGAGTGAAATTTTTAGGGTTTTGAAACAAATGTAGTAGATGTTGAATTATATTGAAAAAGAGGTATTTTGAAGTTTTTCACGTGGGTGTCCTCATTTCACGGTGTGGGTGTCCTCAATAGGTCCGTGTATGTGTATAACCGTGGCCGTAAAAATAAAGGCACCACGGCTAAATGCCTAAATGCCCCTCTTACTATGTTTTCACAACACCCCCAATTTTTTTTTTTTTTTTTTAAAGTATAAGATAAAAAGAATTACTACCTCAGTGACGAGTTCACCCTCACACCAACAAAACCAAAAGTTTATGTGTTCTCCATTCCAAAAAAACAAAAAATTTAATCTCGAAAAAAAATAAAAATTGAAATTTTGAAGTAATTCATGGAACTTGAATATATACACGTTTTAAGTTACATCGATTGAAAAATGGAGTTTTCGATACCCATAGGTAAATGTTGTTTATATATTTTTTTTGAAGTATTGAATAATGTTTGTTTGCATTTAGTTATTTTTTATGTTATTATTATTTATTTGAATAATGTTTATTTGTATTTAGTCGTATTATTGCATGATTGTGTAGTTGAAATGAATATATTGCTCATTTTTCTTGTTTATTAAAAGAAAATCGTGAATGCAAAAATTTGACACTAAATGATCGAGTTTTTTGAAAAATTTTGATTTTTTTTTTACACAAAAATGTCATTTTTACTGAAAAAAGTTCCACAAAAGTTGACATTTTCGAAACAAAGTTCCATAAAAAATGATTTTTTTGAAAAAAAAATTCCACCAAATATGAATATTTTTCACGGAATGTGCATTTTTTAGTTTTTGTCAAAAACTTGGACCTTTAGGCCGAGTTTAACCGAAAAACTTGAAAAACAAATTCGAGCTTATGATAAAAATTCAAAATGTACATTTCATGAGATTTTTTTCGAAAAAATGCACATTTAGTGAAACTTTTTCCCGATAAAATAATATTTTTAGTGAAACTTTTAAAACTAAACATTTAAATCAAAAACTTAAAACTTATCTTTATTCATGGAGTGTGAGGGATAGAGGGCAGCACGGCGACGGTGGGTCGATTATGATATACTCCTTCCGTCCATGAAAAGTAGTCTCATTTGCCTTATATTTCTTGTCCATAAAATGTAGTCACATACCCTTTATGGAAACTATCACCATTCAACCATCACTTAATTACTCAAATTGCTATCAACTTTATTCACAAAAAATCACTTTATTCACAATGGACCCCACAATATCCTATAATACCCTTACTTTATCTATTTTATCTACATTTTTCTTAAAACATGTGTCCCACTTCCATGTGACTACTTTTCATGGATGAAGGGGGTATATTTTTTTAAAATTGAAAATGAAGAAAGAAGGAAAATGGGTGAAGTTAAAAAAAATTGTGAGCGATTGTTATAAGAGTGTGGAAAAGTGGGGAGGGTATTTCTGGTATTTTATGTGGGTGAACTCAAAATGGGGAGGGTGTGAAAACATAATAAGAGGGGGGCGGTGGAGAAAAATAAATTGATGGTTACGGGCCCATTAAGTAAAATGCTCTTCCATGAAATATTAAAGGGCGCGGCTAAAGGCACCCAAGGATCCTATGAGGACACCAACGCGATGAGAACACCCACAAAATGGATAAGGACACCCACGTGGAAAATACAAAAATACCCTTCGTCCTATTAAAATCCTAAATCCTCCCCATTCTCAAAATCTTTTGAAAGAGTACACCCACCTTACCCATTTCCTCCGCCTCCTCCACTCTCTTGAAGACGGCGGCGCCGCCTGACTTGGATGTATTTTTGCACACTTTTTATAACTATACGATCCCCACAAGCGTATGGGTTCGTTAGTAGTATGATAAGTATACCAAGTAAAATTTCGTTCCAAGGACTTAATTGAGTGCTAGTGAATCCCTAAAGTTACAAGTAAGCATGCTATTGTAGTAACTAAATGATGTTGTTTGGATTTTTGGGAATAAGAACAAAAGTATTAAACTATATTAACTAAAATAATAAGAACTAGTGACAAAAATAACAAGCTATCTAACTTTCGTTGGAAAGTGCAAGGGAAGGGTATTGCCTCGGGTGTTTCCGTTTTGTGAGCAATTAAGTGAACTAGTGAACCAATTACATGATTTTACGACAAATTTGGATCAAGCTAAAGGCTATCACATAAGTGTGCAACCCCCCTCGAAAGGCATAGGTAAACATCGTGCATTGATTAGCAATTATAGGATCTAACCAAATACCATAAGCTCCTAAGATAGTGTTGCATAAGCACTTTCAACACGGTTACTAATGCTTATGAAACGCCCTCTCACCAAACTCCTAGACGACCTCTATTTGTTTAGTGTCTAAAGTTGTCGGTCTAGCCATTAACACCCCTCTCGGGTGAGCTAATTACTAATTAACTTATATTCAATTGATCAAAGCTCACACTCACACTCCCAATCATGCTACCCAACTCTCGTTGCAATAAACATAATCGAACATGCTCGCTAATAGGGTTAATCAACCAAATGAATCAATCAAAGTACAACTCTAGAAACATAAAAACCCAAACTATAAGCTAATCATGCAATTAATCCTCAATTACACTAAATTCTCATCAAAACATCCACACCCAAGGCAATTGAGGATTAGCCCATGGTTCTAGAAGAGAATCCCATGGCTACAACAACAAATAACATAAAACTCATAATAAAATAACAAGAGATTGAAGAAATTAAGAAAATACCAAATTGAATTGCAAAATAGAGTAATATCACTTTGATCATGCGAATTTAGCTACAAAACGATGTAATAGACGATGCCCGATGATAATCGTAGCTTGATTTGAAGTAAAAACCACTATTCTATCTAATCTAATGAAGAAATTAAACTAAAAATGAAGAACACCTACAACTATGTGTTTGTGTGTGAGAAAATGCTTGGAAAAGGAGTAAGAGACTCCTTTTTAAAACTCAAATTTGATCTATTTATAGTTGGGGTAGAAGTCTTGAATTAATTTTGCAATTAGGCCCTTGAAATATGGAGAAAATGGGCCAAAAACCCCGAAAATGAAGTGACCCGACCGGGTGGCTCCCACCCGGGCATGCCACCCGGCCAAAAGACGAAGCAAATACAATTTCAGCCTTGCCCGGGTCGAAACCACCCGGCCGGGTGGGTTTCACCCGGGCGAAACTCGAACCTCTTCACATTCTGCCCTTGCCCGGGTCGAAGTGACCCGCCCGGGTCGTTTCTACCCGGGTACGCTTTTTCGTCTCTTCGTATCTCGAGCTTCCGACCTCCGATTGACTCGATTCTTTTTTTCATTCCACTCCATTTTTCGAGACGAATCCAACCGTGCACTCCTCTTCCTGATCCAGTAAAGTATGGTTGGTGTTTTGCTCCAAATTCCATCGTATTTTCTACAAAATCGACAAAACACAACCTTTCTCTCATTTCGGCTTAAACAATCATATTCAATGTATAATTCAATGAAATCAACATCAAATGAGCTTCAAATATGCATCCAAATAGTGTAAATTCCACCCGAATCAACTCCCCCAAACTTAAAGTGTTGCTCGTCCTCGAGCAACGAAAGAATTACAACGTGAGGGTGAAATTTACAACTAGATGATCAATGAAAGATCCCACGTATCAAATGACATGAAATGAATTCTTCTTCCTCAAGATACATTCTCAAAAATGATCACAAGTTCAATATTGAAAATCAAACTAATTACCTCACACATGCTCAACATACAATAACAAGTGATGGTGATGACAATATCCAAATGCTCAAGTTCAACTCACAAGATATAGTGTTTCTCTCAAACACTCAAACAAATTAAGGACAATAGACACTCATCAATCAAATCACGCATTGCAATTGCCATAAGCTTGCCCAAGCTCTACCATCTTTCCACCACAAACATGTTCAACTATGAGATCAATAGGTCTTAACCAAGGACGTAACGTTGGCTCTTTGGACGGGGTATGATGAATATGGAGGAAGTGACTCGTCTAGTGGAGAACGAAAGTTGTTTTTCAACACATCAAGCTTATGCTCATAAGGTTTACACACCTTCATTCTCACTTTTCATTCAAATTTCTCACATGCAATCATCTCCTCCTCTTTTTTAGCCAATCACTTCACCTTTCAATTTATTTTCTTCTCAAGCACTTGGGGCTCATTGTCCCTCTTTTCTTTCTCAATTTTTTATTTTCTCATTTTCTCATCACTTCCATCTTTTTCTTTCTTTTCACACCCTTGCCAATTTTTCTCTTCAAACTAAAGGCATTTAAGCATATGTTTTACCACTTTCTTTTTGTTCTCCACTAGAATTGGACATCAAAGGCTCACAAAGCTAAATGGTTAAACATGGTAGGTTGCCAAGAGAATGGGAACTCAAGCTCAAACGGGCTAACTACGGAAGATTTCTTTGGTTATTGGAAAAATATGGCTAAGTGACTTGTAGTACGAAAGATGGCCTACATCATATCTCAAAGTATCACACAAGTATGATCTCAAGCAAGGACTTGGGCAAGTTCTAGAAAAACAAGCAATGAATTGATCCACTCAAGAATGAAATAAACCGGATTAATGTTCGGTTCAAAGCTCAACTCTCACCGGTTCATTCAATACTCAATCATTCATCAATCATCATCACACATAACTCATTGTGCATGCAAAACATCCATAGGCAACGAGATGACAACAACACAAACAAGATGATTCATTCCAATCATGTACACATTCAAGGAATCAAATTCACAACAAATCACCATCAAATGTGTCTCAATGATCATTTAAGTTCAAATTACACACATACACAAGAATACACATTGGTGTCAATAGAAAATGTAAAAACGAACATACCCCCCCAAACTTTTTCATTGCAAAGCAATTAAAAGTTTGGAAAAATAGTGTTGCATTGATATTGTCACCAAGTGCTAACCATACAAATCTACACACATGGGCCACTATCCCATCAATTAACACTAAGAGTAGCTAAGCAATCAATATTATGAACAAGAATATAAATTCCACTACCCCCCCAAACTTAGTAATTGCTATGCAATTCCTAAGTTTGGAGTGGGCGTACCTCTCACGATTGCTATAGCTACACCTTCTTCAAAGCTCAAAGTTCCACTTTCAATCTCCAATCGTCCATTCAATCCAAGCTTCTCCAACTAACATCAAAACTCACAAACACATCAAACTAAACTAACAAAGCAAATAAAATGAGCAAGAAATGAAATAAAGCAAGTAAAAATGGGTTGCCTCCCATTTAGCGCTAGGTTTAACGTCCTATGCCGGACGGAACTTAACAAGTTCATACTTCTCTTTCTTTGAATGGAGGATGATAGTACTTGACATTGTGCTCATCGGTGATGAACACTTCATCCTCCTCACTTTCCAACGCAATGCCTCCTCCATAGACCAATTTCTTCATGACCAACATTTTCCGTTCCTTGATCTTCATCTTTCCAAGGACTTCCATCACTCCCAAGGTGCCCCATACCACCTTATCTCCAATTTCAAAACCCTTTTCGATCTTTCTCTCCTTTAAACTCTTCCTTTTCCTTTCTTCATCTTCACTATCCTCAAGGAACTTATCCAAACTTTTCTCCTTATAAAACTCCCCCAAACTTGAGTTTTGCTCAAGTTTGGGAGTTTGCTTCAATTTGTTATCATCTCCCGGATCTTTCAATGGGACTTTTGGTAATGGCTCTTTCACATAAATGTCACCTTCTTGGATGGAGGGGAATTCCTTCTTTCTTGGGGAACTCTCAATTGAGCCATACTTGGAGAAAATCACTTTCTCTCCATTCACCTCCAATGTTACCTCCCCTTTTCTCAAATCGATGTTTGCTCCCCCCGTGGCAAGAAACGGCCTCCCAAGAATCAATGGGATATTTGCATCTTCTTTCATATCTAACACCACGAAGTCGGCCGGAATGATGAACTTGTCAATCTTCACCAATACATCTTCAATGATCCCTTTAGGATGGGTGATGGAACGATCCGCTAATTGGAGAGTAATTGATGTGGGCACTACTTCTCCAAGTCCCAAACGCTTGAAGATTGAAAGTGGCATCAAATTGATGCTAGCTCCCAAATCACAAAGAGCTTTCATCATGGGACCATCACTAATTTCACATGGGAGAGTGAAACTACACGGATCCTTGAGCTTTTCGGGAGGGGTTCGTTGAAGGATAGCACTACACTCTTCGGTCAACTTGATCTTCTCATCATCCACTAGTTTCTTTTTGTTTGCTATTGCATCCTTTAGAAACTTCATGTAATGAGGTATTTGCTCTAAAGCATCCGAAAGTGAAAGATCAATGTGGATTTTGTTGAAGATATCCAAAAACTTCCCAAACTTCTCATCCATTTTCTTCATGTATCTTCCCGGGTATGGAAGTGGCTCATATGTAATGGGCACCCCCCATCTATCACAAGGTACCTCAAGCTTCTTCTTTTTCAAATCTTTGGCAATTCTCCACTTTGGAATTCTTGGAGCAACCTTTCCACTTCCAACTTTTTCTATCCTCTTCTTTTCCGCTTCCTCCATTTCTTTTGCCTTCAACACTTCACCCTCTTCCAATTCAATTGAAGAAACTCCATATTGTTCACCACTTGAAATTGTAATAGCATTACAATGCTCACGTGGGTTTACCTCGGTGTTTGAGGGCAATTTACCCTTTGTATGTTGAGATCCAATGGAAGTTGCCAATTGTCCCATTTGGAATTCCATCGCCTTTTGATTACTCAAGAGTTGAGCAAGGATGGACTCGGTTGCTTCGACTTTCTTCTCAATTGTTTCAAATCTCTTATCACTCATATCCATCCTCTTCATGAGGTGTGCAAGAAGCTCATCCGTGGAGGATTTCCCTTCTCCACTTGGTAGTTTTGCTCCGGGATCAAATCCGGGAGGATATTGAATAGCACCTTTAGGATTCGAATATGACAAATTCTCATTCCTCCGAAAATTCGGGTTTTGAGGGGCTTGGTATTGAGGGGATGGTCCCCCTTGACCTTGAGATGATGAAGATTGCCCTTGGAATCGGTTTTGAGGAGGAGCTTGATATCCTTGACCACGATTTTGATATGGTGGTTGGCCTTGATATTGTCGATTCCCTTGAAAATTTTGTGGATATCCTTGTTGACCCATGTATTGCAATTCTTCCATATGTCCCAATTGAGGATCTTCTTGCACAAAGGATAAATGATTATCTCTTGTTTGAGATAAAACATTTACCTTTTCAATGAGTGTAGACATCATTGCTCTTATGCTATCATTAGCATCCACTTGGGTTACCCGATTTTGTGCTCCACGGTCTACTCTCGTCTTGAAAGTATTGCTTGCTATCCCCTCTATTATGTCATTAATCTCCTCCACCGATTTCATCCAAATTGAACCCCCCGCACAAGCATCAATGTGGTGTTGATCTTCCAATCGTAACCCACCAACGAACCAACATGTTGTTTGTTCTATTGGGAAACCATGATGGGGGCATGTGATGAGAAGACTCGTAAATCTTTCTCATGCTTCTTTGATTCCCTCATTTGGACCTTGTTTGAACGTAGAGATCTTTTGCTTGGCTTCCATCGTCTTTGAAGGAGGGTAGTACTTCAATAGGAATCTTTTCTTCAAATCTTCCCACGTCCTCACTTCTCCGGCGGGAATGCTTGATTGTACCCAAGCTTTTGCTTTCCCCGACAATGTAAACGGAAATAGCCTCATCTTTTTAGCATCTTCCGACACTCCATTTTGCTTGAGAGTGTCGGCTATCTCCAAGAATTGAGCAAGATGTTCATTCGGGTCTTCCTCAAATCCTTCCTCCGTCCTTCCTTCAAATTGTCTCTCCCTCAACATCCTTAATAGAGAGGCACTAATCTCGAAGTTGTTCGCCTCCACCCTTGGTCTTGCCAACCCATCGTAATGTTCCCTAGGTTGAGGCTCAAAATATTCCCTCATTGGCCTTCCATGGTAAACACGTTGAGGCTCTTCCATATGTGGAGGAGGAGGGATGTATTCCTCTTGAATTTGTTGAGGTGGAGGATATTGGTAAGGAGGGGGATATGGGTGTTGATGTAGTGGATAGTAGGCTTGTTGTGGAGGTGGATAAGGATAAGGATTGTATCCTTGATATGGAAAGAGGTTTTGAGGTGGATATTGTGGATTGGGAAATTGGAGATTTGGTGGTGGGTTTGGGTTTTGAGGTGGATTCCCTCCAACTTGATTTCCAACTTGATGATTCTCCCTTTGAAGCTCATCTTCTCCATTCGGTGGAGGATTCATCTCTTCAATGTTTTCCATCTCAAGTGGTTCTTCTATGACTCTTTGACGGTTTCTACTTCGATTCCTTCTTCTTGCGTGTGCTTCGATCTCAAGGTCTAATGGTTCAAGGTTTCCTCCACGTGATCTTGTGATCATGCACCTACAAAAGGAAAATGTCAAAGCCCACAAAGATGAACAAAAACAAACTAAACAAAAAGAAATGCTACTACCAATAACACTTAACAAACTCTAAGTTTCACTAATAACACTCGCTTAAATCCCCGGCAGCGGCGCCATTGACTTGGATGTATTTTTGCACACTTTTTACAACTATACGATCCCCACAAGCGTATGGGTTCGTTAGTAGTATGATAAGTATACCAAGTAAAATTTCGTTCCAAGGACTTAATTGAGTGCTAGTGAATCCCTAAAGTTACAAGTAAGCATGCTATTGTAGTAACTAAATGATGTTGTTTGGATTTTTGGGAATAAGAACAAAAGTATTAAACTATATTAACTAAAATAATAAGAACTAGTGACAAAAATAACAAGCTATCTAACTTTCGTTGGAAAGTGCAAGGGAAGGGTATTGCCTCGGGTGTTTCCGTTTTGTGAGCAATTAAGTGAACTAGTGAACCAATTACATGATTTTACGACAAATTTGGATCAAGCTAAAGGCTATCACATAAGTGTGCAACCCCCCTCGAAAGGCATAGGTAAACATCGTGCATTGATTAGCAATTATAGGATCTAACCAAATACCATAAGCTCCTAAGATAGTGTTGCATAAGCACTTTCAACACGGTTACTAATGCTTATGAAACGCCCTCTCACCAAACTCCTAGACGACCTCTATTTGTTTAGTGTCTAAAGTTGTCGGTCTAGCCATTAACACCCCTCTCGGGTGAGCTAATTACTAATTAACTTCTATTCAATTGATCAAAGCTCACACTCACACTCCCAATCATGCTACCCAACTCTCGTTGCAATAAACATAATCGAACATGCTCGCTAATAGGGTTAATCAACCAAATGAATCAATCAAAGTACAACTCTAGAAACATAAAAACCCAAATTATAAGCTAATCATGCAATTAATCCTCAATTACACTAAATTCTCATCAAAACATCCACACCCAAAGCAATTGAGGATTAGCCCATGGTTCTAGAAGAGAATCCCATGGCTACAACAACAAATAACATAAAACTCATAATAAAATAACAAGAGATTGAAGAAATTAAGAAAATACCAAATTGAATTGCAAAATAGAGTAATATCACCTTGATCATGCGAATTTAGCTACAAAACGATGTAATAGACGATGCCCGATGATAATCGTAGCTTGATTTGAAGTAAAAACCACTATTCTATCTAATCTAATGAAGAAATTAAACTAAAAATGAAGAACACCTACAACTATGTGTTTGTGTGTGAGAAAATGCTTGGAAAAGGAGTAAGAGACTCCTTTTTAAAACTCAAATTTGATCTATTTATAGTTGGGGTAGAAGTCTTGAATTAATTTTGCAATTAGGCCCTTGAAATATGGAGAAAATGGGCCAAAAACCCCGAAAATGAAGTGACCCGGCCGGGTGGCTCCCACCCGGGCATGCCACCCGGCCAAAAGACGAAGCAAATACAATTTCAGCCTTGCCCGGGTCGAAACCACCCGGTCGGGTGGGTTTCACCCGGGCGAAACTCGAACCTCTTCACATTCTGCCCTTGCCCGGGTCGAAGTGACCCGCCCGGGTCGTTTCTACCCGGGTACGCTTTTTCGTCTCTTCGTATCTCGAGCTTCCGACCTCCGATTGACTCGATTCTTTTTTTCATTCCACTCCATTTTTCGAGACGAATCCAACCGTGCACTCCTCTTCCTGATCCAGTAAAGTATGGTTGGTGTTTTGCTCCAAATTCCATCGTATTTCCTACAAAATCGACAAAACACAACCTTTCTCTCATTTCGGCTTAAACAATCATATTCAATGTATAATTCAATGAAATCAACATCAAATGAGCTTCAAATATGCATCCAAATAGTGTAAATTCCACCCGAATCGCCGCCCGCGCCCACGCCGCCGCCTCCTTCCATGCGGCCGCTCGCACAGTGCCGCCTGCCGCCACCGCCTTTGCCTCGCTGCGCCGCGCACGCCTCCCTCTCCATTTCGCGGCCGCAACCTCTCCCCCTCCCCTTCGCGGCCGTTCGCGGCCGCACCTCTTCCCTCTCCCCTTGGCGGCTGTAGCTCTTCCCTCTCCCCTTCGCGGCCGCAGTCCCTTCCCCTCCCTTTCGCGGTCGTTCGCGGCCGCAGCTCCTCCCTCTCCCGTTCGCGGCCGCAGCCCCTTCCCCTTCCCTTCGCGGCCGTTTGTGGCCGCAACCCCTCCCACTCCCCTTCATCGAACCCAGCTACCCACGCCGCCGCCGTTCGAAGGTAGGTTTTTTTTTTTTTTCAATTTTTACAGTTTTTCAAAAAAATTAGGGTTTTGAAAATTTAGGAAAATTAGGGTTTTTAGTAGTTCGGGAATTATTTTCGAACATATCGAGTTTGTTTTGGAAAAAAATTCGAACATATTGCGTTTGTTTTGAAATTTTTTTCGAACAACTTGAGTTTGTTTTGGAAAAAATTTCGAACAAGATGTTCGAATTTTTTTTCCGAACAAATCTAAGTTGTTTTGAAATTTTTTTCGAACATCTCAACTTTGTTTTGTTAAAATTTTCGAACATGTGAAGATTTTATTTTTGTTGTTGAAATTTTGAATTTTTTAGGATTTTTTATGTTTTGGTGTTGATGGTAGGAATCGGAATGATTCGTATGTGAAATGGTGAATCGCGTGTGAATCGGAATAGATGGGTGTACTCATCCGGCGTTTTTTTTTTAAAAACTACAATAGGGGTAAAAACGTATTTTCGCACCACCCCTGTGACAAAAAAAATTCTCCGTGGGTGTACTCATAGGAAATCCGGGTGCCTTTAGCCGCGCCCAATATTAAATAGGGCGCGGCTAAAGACACGCACGGATCTTATGAGGACACCTACTCGATGAGGATACACACAAAATGGATGAGGACACCCACGTGAAAATACCAAAATTACCCTACTCTCAATTAAAATCCTAAAATCATTCCAATTTTTACACCCACCTCCCTTCCTCTCCCACACTCTCCCGTCTCCTCTTACCCCGTCGCCGCTGCCCACGTCGCACCTCCCCCACACTGCCGCCCACGTCGCAGATCGCGTCGGCCGCCTCCCTCCTCAGCCGCGCAACAGCGAACGCCGACTACACCCTCTCCCCTCCCCTCTCCTCGTCGGCGGTTCGCGACACGGACTGCACCCCTTTCCCTCTCCACTCTCCCCCCGGCGGTTCGCGACCCCGATGCCCTTCGCGGCCGCACCCCTCCCCCTCTTCTCGTCACCGCCGTCATACAAAAGGTGAGTTTGGTTTGGTATTTTTTTGTTACAGATTCAAAAAAAAAAAAATTAGGGTTTTTAATTTTTCTTAATTTTTTTTGGATTTTTGGTATTTGTTTGAATTTTTTTCTCGAGAATAATTTTTGAACATGTTGACTTTGTTTTGAATTTTTTTTCGAACAATCTGTTTTTGTTTTGGATAAATTTTCGAACGAGATGTTCGATATTTGTTTTCGGACAAATTTAAGTTGTTTTGAAAATTTTTTCGGACATCTCAACTTTGTTTGGGTAAAATTTTCGAACATATTGAGATTTTATTTTTGTTCTTGAAATTTTTGAATTTTTAGGATTTTATTTGTGGTTGTTTTGGTGGTGAATCGATTGTGAAATGATGAATCGGGTGTGGATTGATGATTCGGGTGTGCAAAAGAATGGATGGGTGTACTCATCCGTCCATTTTTTTAAAAATATTGCAGGAAGGGTAAAATTCGCATATCCCTTGGGATAAAAAAAGATTCGGTGGGTGTTCTCATAGAATCCTTGGGTGCCTTTGGCTGCGCCCTACTAAATAAAGCCCAAAATGTGTTTGCCTTTTTTTTCAAGTTGTTCATATAAATTGTGTATATTTTATTTATTCATAAACAACCATTATTAAATAAATATGTTAAAAATTAAACAAACCCACACCATACGTATATGTAAGGTGGGGAGTATTTAAATTGAAGTCATGTTTGATAACTTAGATTAAATTTAGATTAATTACATCTCAATTTTATAATTTATTTAATAATTTAGATTAGGTGTGAATTATACTTTAAAATCTAAAAAATTTAGATATAATTCTATTCTAATCTAATCTAATTAAATATAGACCTGCTCAAAATACTCTTCAATTAAATATACACACGGTAAACCCTACGACAATATATTAGTTTGTGTGTCGGCCGAAATCATATACTATGCTAAATTGGATTTGTCTTATCGTCTAAATATTTGTCAAAATAAATTGATGATTACATATATACACGGTTGTTAGTCATGTCCAAAATTAAATAATTATGTTTTGTAATAAGTTATTTTCATAAAATTTCATGAACATAGCTTGTGGTAATTAAACAAATATAATAATATTCCAACTTGATTAGACACCATACACGATTTGATGTACCTCCACACTATCTTGATTAGACATAGTTGAAGAAGAAGATATTAACATTATTTTACCCTTTTCTTTTTCACGGGTAATTTATCCTATACCAGTGATACCACTAATCATGATAAAATTTGACAAAAAAAATAAAATCACATAGAAGCTTTCTCAAACCAAACATATAAATAATTATATTATTTGAAATCATTCAAATTCTTGCATTCACAAGTTAGTACCTCACGCAACTGTGTAATTTTTTACAATTTATAATATCACACTGCGTATTTGTGCATGTAAAATAATATAGTACAGAGTATTATTTTATAAACATGATTGTATTACTTGATAAGTGCTATTGTATTAGAAATTGAAAGAAATTGCACAATATAATTGGTTTGTGCAAGTTTAACTCTTTCATAATTTGTCTTGCTATATTATTTAATAGAAAAATAAATTGAATTTGATGAAACTTGAAATGTAAATTTCACAGAAAACTCAGATATCTTGATACACTTTGATGGGACATATTCCTGAAGGTAATTTCTCTTAATATCAATGGTCGATTTTTTTTATGCCAAACAATTACACTTATGTATTTTTCTCTGATTAATTGATTGACTGAAAAAAAAAAAAAAAAAGTAGATAAAGTGGTATCTTAGTCGACATACAGTATAGATTAGATAGTTAAAAGTACTTAACAATTTTTTAGAAGTTTTAGATTCACTTTTTAAAGATGTCTTTGATTTTGAATTTTCATGTTCATAATCATGATCAGATTGCTAATGACTTTGTTGTTTTCTACTTGAGAGAATTTCCTCTTTGTTGTTAATTAATTATTGACTTTATGACTGAGTAGAATTTTATGTGACAAATGAAAATATACACTCCACTATTTTTTTTAATTTCTAATAATAATACATTTTTTAAAAGATATTTTAAAATTGATAATTGTTGTATGCCCTCTTGATATTTATTTATATATAATTTGGCCTTTAAAGTGTGAAATCGTCTGTACTTGGTAAGAAAATAAAAGGCAATTTTTTTGAAATTATTGTACACAGTACGAAAATAAGAGGCAAAACTCTGAATTTGATGGATTTCGTCGTATTATATTAACCAACGTGTATACTGAAAAAGAAGTGATTAGGAATTAAGTCAAGAAAGCTCAGCTGCCCAACTAAATAAAGAACATTCTAATAGGACATTCTTTTTTCATTTTAAATTACGACGGAATTTACGACAACGTTCTGATCCATCCGATCATGGATCATGATGAATTCATGATGGAAATGACCGTCCTAAATTTATGACGATAAATTCGTCGCAAATATTTGTAACCATTATTTTTGTGACCATATAATTAAAATTCACAGCAAATCACATTTTTTCGATGGTTTTCATGTTGCACAAATCATCGCTAGTGTATCTTAATCACGAAGAAAAAGTTAAAGAAATGAACCAAAGTCAACAAAAGTCGCCTGTAGCAAAGAAAAATCCAAACCATCATCAAGATTTAGGTGCAATCTATCTTTATGACTTTATTCAAAATCCAAATATCAAGCGAAATTCAAGATTATATATCATAGGCAGTGAAAATTAATTTTATTTATGGTATGCAGTATCCACGCAATAACCTTTGATATGACTCATATTTATATATTATTCCCTTCGTTTCATAAAATTTATCGCATTTGAATCTAAATTTTGTTTCAAAAAGTTTGTCACTTTTTATAATTATACCAATGATCTACCTACATTACTCCTACTTTTTTGAAAATATATTAATGATTTTTTTTTTTTTGTAAAGGTCAAAGGAATAGTGAAAAATGAAGGTGGAAAAAAGAAAAGTAAAAAGAGAAGAAAAGGAGAAAAAATAATGAGGGTAAATGTATCCAAAAAATATGTTTTTTAATTTTATATAAAATGACAAATGCCACAAACTTCATGAAACGGAGGAAGTATATTATATTGTTCATGGAACTGCAGTTCAATCACATTTTAAAAGAAAATATAATTCAAATATCCATATCATGAAAGTCTCATTTGTATACAGTGATGTTCAAATTGTAAATTCTATATAAGGAGTTCAATCAAGAAAATATAGACAACGGCGTACCTACTCTATTAGCTTGCATAACGGCTGCTTGCGTAGAGGTTTATATTTAACTAATTAGGAGAAATGAATTAAAAAAAAAAAAAAAGATTGTTTGGTTCACAACTTTGATTCTTTACTACACTAAAATGAAATCCCAACATTCTTTGAGGCTTTTGAGTGGAACGACTTTCATTCCTTAAAAGGGTCATTTTTTTCCGTATTAATTAATAAAAATGTTAAGTGATATGAACTGATGTAGGCATATGAAAATATATACTAATAACACAAAAGAACAAATCTCATTTTTTTATTAATCAATTCAACTTCCAAATAATAATCTAGAACGTATTTATTTATAATATAAAATAGACCGGGAGAATAAAAAACACATATAAATACTAAATATAATTAAATCAAAACAAAGCTGCTAAATATAATAAGATTACGATTGAAATTTGATTCTAATGATTAGGTCAAATGTTGAAGTCAAAGATTGAATTTGGTAAATTGAACATTAAAAAATATATCTATACATTCAATTGCACAATAGAATTTGTTAAAAATGTTTATATACTCTATTTTCTTAAATAAAAACAATTAAGTTGATTTTTTTATAAAGTTTGAACAAACTAATTAATCTAATAAATCAATTACGATAATCATTTTTTTTTTTGAGAGGAGATTACGATAATCAATTTAATTCCGTTATAAAGCACTTTAATTTTTATTTTCCTACGAAGTTCAATGAATATAGTATAGTAGTATTATATATACTGGGGAATGTGTGTGGAACATTCAAAGTATATATATAACGTCTGATTTTGACCAGACTTTCAAATGGTATGCAAAAGTCACGTATGTACACTGATAATTTACCAAACTATTTAAATATTAATTAATTCCAAAATTTTCAATAAATGAATCACATAGAAGAAAATTAAACCTGGGGCTTCTACAGCTATAAAAGTCAATACACACAAATCATTCCTTTAATTTTTATATGTGTTTACACTATACACGTTTTTCTCTCTCAAAATTAGTATATATATAGATATGTTCCGTTGTATACGCATTTGTTAATTTTGTGTGTGTAAGAAAAAAAGAGAGAATTAATTGTAATGAAGCGATCAGTCGTGTTGGGTTTCTATTGCTGGGATTGGGAGTTTCTAACTGCACTTCTTCTCTTCTCCTCCCCCAATCTTTCATAATTAAAAACACAATTTTACTTTATTTATATACATCTTTTTTTTAATTAATTAATTCTATTGAATGGAAGCCGGAGAATTAAGTGATCAGATGGGGTTATTGGAATACGTGAGGAAGGCGTCGCCGCCGCCGTTCCTCCTCAAGACGTACATGCTCGTCGAGGATCCAGCCACCGACGACGTCGTTTCGTGGAACGGTGACGGCTCCGCCTTTGTGGTGTGGCAACCGGCCGAGTTCGCCAGGGACTTACTTCCCACGCTCTTTAAACACAGCAATTTCTCCAGCTTTGTTAGGCAGCTCAACACTTATGTAAGTTTTTATTTATTCATTCTTGCTTAATTTCCTCATCAATTTCTTCTTTGGTTATATAATCTAAATTTTCTTCCATATTACTAATTTATTAATTTTTGTTTTCCTTGTATATGTTCTCTTTTTTCGTACTAACTAATAAGTGTCATAAAAAAATTGTATCAAAATAAGAAATATAAATTTTGACATGTTAATCTTATATACTCCATTAATTAAAAGACGTTCTTAATTAAATTTGGAAGAATCGATTAATTAAAAATGAAATTTAACCTTTATAATGACACTTTTATGAAATAGAAGGAGAGTTTAATTTTGTCGGTCAATATTAATGTTTTCCTATTTAATTTGTATTTATTATTTTAAGTTTATATAAAAAAGATTGTATATATGTTAATTTAATTAGGAGATTGTTATGAAGCAAGTCGGTGGTTCATGAATTTGATATTTGACGAGTTTGACGTGATAACGTATCCTTTTTTTTTTTTTTTTTTGTAAAATTACACGTCAATACAAATCATACACTCCTAAATTTTAGTTTAGATTACTCATAATATGATAGTAATTTAGAATTGGAAAGCTCTGTAAGCATGTGCTTTGGGATGGCCTATCATCATCATTTAATTATAGATTCATCTTTTAGCCAATTATTTAATTAAAGAAATTAATTTGGGCATTCCCTCCTCGTACCCAAATTGGTTTTTTTTTTTTATGAAAGTTAAATACCCATCCCTTTTTTTTTCCTTCCCCATGACTCGAACCCAGTACATAAGGACTAGGTAATGGTGCTCTAACCACTTGAGTTATCCCACTTTATCCTTGTACCCAAATTTCTTTATTTATATATTATCTGAAAATTAAAGGAAATCACTTGTGAGGAATAATGAATTTCATGAAGAAATTGATTCATTTCAAGAAATTTTACCTTTTACATACAAAAATTAATTGTTTTAACACTTTTATGAGACTAGTGCATGGTACGTAGCTTTGCAACAGTATTAATTGTTTTCACTGAATATTATTATTAACGTACTTATAGGGGTTTCGCAAAGTTGCAACAAACCGGTGGGAGTTCAGCAACGAAAGGTTCCGTAAGGGTGAAAGAGATCAATTGTGTGAAATTCGGAGGAGAAAGGCATGGTCCAACAAGTCACAACCCAACGTACAAGTCCTCGAAAACGAGAACGATGCTGACCAGAGATCGTCGTCTGCAACCTCGTCTAATTCATCGGAAATAAGCACCCTCGTCGATGAAAACAAGAGGCTCAAGCACGAAAATGGAGTCTTGAATTCTGAATTATCCATCATGAAAAAGAAATGCAAAGAACTTCTTGATTTAGTCACATCACGAAATTTGGACAAAGAAAAAGAAGAAGAAGAAAATGAAGAGGGGCCAAAGCTTTTCGGGGTTAGATTAATGGGAGTCGGTGAGATGGAGAAGAAGAGAAAAAGAGTGCATCAAATGCTTGTTGGCTAGTTAGGGTTTCACAAATATTTAAATTAATTAGGGTTTTAACAAAGAAAAACAATTTAGTGTGTTGAAAATATTATATATAGGTGGAATGTATTATACAAAAATATACCGTGTGATAGAAATAGAACTGTGAAGAGACAGTTCATTATCTTAAATTGTACATACTTATATTAAAATTATATATGGTTTCATATCTTTACTAATTTGTGCATATTTACTTATTTTTGGAATTCAATTAATGAAGATTCATGAAAATTGAACTATATTTTTAATATAAGATGTCCAAATAATTTACTTTCATTTCTGCGTTTGTTTCGTTTGTTGCTCTCTTGATCGATGTAACTCTCTATTTGGGGTATTCCTGATACTCCAGAAATAAAGTTTGACCGTTTTCAAAAAAATAATTAAAATTCAATTGTATGTATACATCCAATTGCATACAAGAATTTGTCATTAATAAATTGAGGTACTTAATCGAAATATATATTCAAGAGAGTAAATCTCCTAATATTAATGTCCGGTACTTGGTGCATTTTGAACGATTTTAATGATTTTTTTTTTTTTAAAGTCTCAGTATCTGACGGATCGACTAATTCTGACGATCAATCTCATCGTTCATTATCGGGGCTCGCAATTGAAGAAGTCAGAGAAGAATTAATGTGAAGATATACATGCAAGTGTAGCATCACTTTTAGGTCAAAATCAAACATCAAATTAGATTTATATATACATTAAATACCAAATCAATTGTTTAACTAATTAATTAGCTAAATTTTGACATTCGAACCAACGATTGAAAGAGCTGAGCTGAAGCCATAGTTAAAGTCAATTACTTTGAAGCACAGTAATCACTAATTTAATTATTTATTTGAGTAGTTTTAAACAAATTAATAGATTGACTTTATTACAGAATTGGAAAACGATGTGTAAGAAAAACAGACGATTCTAGAATTGATATTGAAAGAATGTCCCACAAACAGACAGGAAATTAATTTTGTATCTAAATCAACTCATGAGCACCAGTACTACGTTGATTCAGTCAAATCTTTGAAAAATAAATAAATCCAACAACCAAAATTTATTATCTCTACCCTCAAAAAAAAAAAAAAAAAAATTCTTCCCCACTCTTCTAACTTCTACACACTTGTTTCCCTTTACGACTCTCATACAAATTGTCACACTTTAAATTTTATCCTCATCTATAAATAAACTGTACTTGAAAAATTAGAGATAACCTACAAATTTCTTAATATGCCCTTAAAAATGATAAACACGATTAATTCTAAAGTATATTAAATAGGGGTATTTTTTAAAAAAATCGCTCTCCTAATAAAAAAAAAAAAAAGACTATAACATTAAACATAGAACAAACAAGAAAAGAAAACTTGAATATCTTATATTAAATGAAGTCACCGAATTGTTTCGTAGCGAAGTTATGCTTTAAATTCAGTTAAAATCATTCGCTTTACATTTTCTATTATGGTCTCCAAAATAATACTATTACATTACATATACCTTCTCCTCCTCCGTTTCACCATAATTTACGGTCTCTTTCTACTTTTTTTCATTTTTTATATCCCTTTTCACATTTTCTTCTACATCTTTTACTTACTAGTACATTTTATATTATATCCATTAATTTTTGTGCAATGAACAAAAGAGAAACTTGTAACGGATCAAAGGGAGTATATTATGTGATCCGCGGAATTATGACTCTATTCAACTCATGTTTTGAAGTACTGTGTAAATTCTAAAAAGAAAATCCATCTCATGACCTCACACAAATCTTCATCATGTACGAATATGACTTATATAAAATAACTAGTAAATTGAACATTAAATACATTGCCGTATAGCTTGGTAATTAATACATCTTTTAACATGAGAAATAGAAAGAAAAAAAAAAAACCCTATTTTAGAAAAAGAAAGAAAAAACAAAACATCAAGCATACGTGGTAGAAGGAACCCTTTGCGTGGCTCTTTCTTTTATTATGTTCAGTATTGTTAGATAAAAGTTATTTGAAAAATAGAATCGAATGAAAATGAATGATTGCGTGTTTGGACAGCGTTGATTTATTCCAGAAAAATAAATTGGACAAAACATAAATTCCTATTAATTAATAATAATATCTAACCTGAAACGAAACGAAACGAAACGAAACGAAATTGAAATTTATTCAAGTACTGGAGCCCACAAATGTTGAATTGTACCTAAATTAAAAACCACCATATTTATACACAACTTAAAAGAAATTCTACCTTAAGAAATGACCATACCAATCGCAATTCTAACCCCATCTCATATTTCGTGTAATCAGTGCACATCATATATATACTACGGATAAACGGAATTGAGTCCAAATGAAACTTGAAAGAAAAGGTTTCTACAACATATATAATGTGTATGTATGCTTATGATATATACAATGGATAAAAGTACGTCGTAGTTTAGCCAAAACTATCGAAGATTTAGCAGGCCTTTCTTGAAGGGAAAAAAAAAACTGGCCCTTTAGTAATCTGAGGACTACAGAAATGACATACATCATGGATTAGTCGCGAAATGGTTGAATATAGTTTCAAGCGTTGATTGGCTGATGCTATACTCTGATATGCCAAGTGAATTTCTGCACAAGGTATGGTTTGGACCCGTCAGTACAGACGATTAATGAGAAAAATGGCGAATAGCTATGCGATTACTTACCTATTTCTTTCTATGTGTCCAAACACATCAGCAAGTGAGAGGTCTTCATAGTACGGAAGCTGAAATAGGACAGGGAACCAATTCATATGGACTCAAGATAAGAGCATGCATAATCTGAGATAAATCTTTTTTGAGCCAAGAAAACCAAGAACGCGAAAAATGAAAAGTAGACATTATTATAAGTCAACCAAAATTAGTATTTCTCAACAAAGTCATGTAGGAGAAAAGAACAGAACAATACTGAACTGTTAGAGAAGCAGTACCTGGTATTTGACGCTCAAACCGTCACAACTTTGGTAAGTAGTACCAGGAAAGGAAGATTGAATGAAAGAATCAATTGCTGCAAATTTTTCTTTGGTTAACCACCATTCTGAAAATACGGGCAGTTGAATACCACCTAAGGAAAATAGACAAGCAACAATAAGATATCGTGCTTAGTAAATGAGCAATAACTAAATAGACTTAGAATTTGTATTTGACACTCATTTCTCAGCTTAGTATCTCAAGCTAGCCCGTAAAATATAATATTCTAAAATTTTAAAACTGAAATTTATCGGATGCAAGAAGTTGTCACACCATCACGAAGCAACTGCTCTGATAACTGTTCACCAAAGACCCCACTAGAATAACTATCCGCTGACACAAGTGTATGCACTCTTTCTTCATTCCCAAGCCATCTTCCAATTGTTCCAATTATCTCATTTGATAAGCTGATCTCTGCTGCAGTTTCAGCTGTGATGTTTGTACCTCCTATACACACTTCAAGGTCGTTGAGTATACTTCGTGGATGAGAAGGAACGTGAAAGAACTTTTCTTGAATTAATCGACACATAGCATCTAAGTCCAAAGAGCTCACTTCAGTAGGTTTAACCTGATGGCATGAAAGTAAAAATAAAAAATCGAGCAAACTTCAGCAAGTGAGCAAACCTATGAAAACTTAGGATAAAGTAACTACCTCTAGCTCAAGATGATTGCCGAATCTGTTTTTCAGATGCTGAGGACTCCCAATGCATCTGAGCTTGCCTCCAACCTATGCATACATGCAATTTATGAGAATAAGAAAGAATCCATATATATTATTGGGAGCAATTTACAATCTGTAGAGAAGTACCATTATGCCGATCCTGGTGCAGAGGGCTTGAGCTTCATCCATGCTGTGGGTAGTCAGAATAACAGCTGTCTTTCCTCGTCTGGTCGATAGACGTGATATAACTTCCCACATGAATCTTTTGGCAATGGGATCCATTCCTACACGAGTCAGAAGGGTTTGCACAAAAAAGTGCAGAATAATCATTTTGAGAACGAGATTGTGAAGGGATTGAAATGAAACTTTCTTAGTACAAGAGTCTCTCTCTCTCTCTCTCTGACGCACACACACACACATGTTCTATCTCCCTCTCACGTAGACATGCTCCTTCCTTGTCCCACTCTCTCTCATATCTGTGTTTCTGTTTCCATATACTACATTCCCCAGGTTTACATTTCCAAGCTCAACGACAGTAAAGTGAAACACAACAAAACTGTTGTGCATTCACCAAAACTACTGAGTGATTGCTTCAAAAGAGCAAAAATCTTATCCAATGATGAAAAAACTAACCCTGTGAAGGAAGAATCTTATTCCTTGTATAATATGGCTAACCCTAAAAAATATAAGAATAAGCATATTACTTTAAAGAAGCACACAAGATGCTGAAAATTGCAAACAAGGCTAAGTAGGCATCACTAATTGTTTTTGGGATGGTCTAGCGTGCCGGGAAAAAAAAAATTGGGATCAGGGCAAAATAAGGGTTTTTTTTTTTTTTTTAAAAGTAAAGGAATACAAGACGAGACACACAATTGGAGATATTAAGCTTTGTGCATCAAATATAAAGGTAGAAACAATAAGGAAAGGAGCATAAACAGTGCCCATACCAGTAGATGGCTCATCAAGAATGACAACTGGAGGATCCCCAATCATCGCAATTGCAACTGATAATTTGCGTTTGTTTCCCCCACTTAATGCATATGATGGCTTATCAGCATGTTTCAATAAGTCAAATTCCACTAACTTCTCCATGACAACCTGTATCAGTCTTAACTATCAATCATCACATGATTGTGAATCAGTAGCAAAATGTAGCCCTCAAAAGATTGTTAGGTATTTATGACATTACACACATGAATATATCTCATTTGTCTAAACATAGAGATTACGATGCAGTATCTTTTGAGAACCCAAACCATTAAAACGACAAAAATTGTGTACATGTCAAACCAATTGAGTCAGATAAGGAGGATATGATCATATGAATAACTAAATCTTTAATCGGTTACGAAGTGTTGCAAGAAACTGTTTATATTCTTTCGGAGTGTATAAGTAAGGCTGGTCTATTATAGCTAAGCCTTGAAGAACTCAGCATAGAGTAATCCATAAAAAGTTTCACGTGGAAGGAATTAATGATGTACACAAATGAACATTAAAATCTTTATTACTACAACACCAAACATAGATATTTCCATAGTTGTATCAATCCATTTAAGATTTTTTTAGCCCTTTCATTTATCCAGCTGCAGATTCCTCTAGTTTCTCCATGTATAAAGAAAAAGACGGAAAATGAAGGAAAATATTATAAATAGTGAAAGGTCACTCTGCAGAAAACTACATATGTTGCACTGACTCATAAATTGTGGACATTAAATAGAAAATTGTGAAAGGGTACTTACACTGTCAAGGTCAAAGTCTTGTACTCCTTTTATTCTAGCATAGAGTTCAAGGTGTTCCCGAGGGGTAACGAATTCAAGCAGAGCATCAAACTGAGGACAATACCCAATCTAACAAGAAAAAATGGACAAGATTAATCAACTAATGCCATTTAGTTAAACTTAGATAACTGCAAATAAATAAAGAAATGATCAGGCACCAGAGCATACATGCTGATGAGCAGCCTTCGGGTTTGATCTTATATCTTTACCAAAAATAAATGCTGTTCCATCACTGGGATGCTCTTCTCCTGAACTCCACAATAAAATAAGGAAATATCATTGCTTGGTTAATCTCATATATTTTTTTCCCATGGCAACATAAAGGCCCCAAAGAAATTGATTTTATGGTAAGTGGTGTAGTTTAAATGTTGCATTCGGCACTGAATAAACTTTGGAGGCATAATTATTTCCTGTTCTTTTCTTTTTTTGTTTGTTTAGTAAGAATTAAGTGTACTTGTAACAAACAATTTACCAGACAGCATTGACAAAGTTGTGGTTTTTCCTGCTCCATTGGTTCCTAGAAAACCAAAACACTCTCCTTCTTGTACTGAAAAAGTCAATGAATGAACAGCAATTTTTGGACCATGTTGCTTCCCTCCTGGATAAACCTGAAGCCAGAAATATATAATGTGTAATTTTGTAGATACCCAAGTTCAATTTCAACAAAAATCTCAAAAATTACAATGCAATAAGTACCTTTCGAAGATTACGCAGGTAGATAACTGCATTACTAACTCCATCCGAAAGTACCCTGTCTCTTTCCATTTGCACATCAATGTCCTCCTCAAGATCAGGGTTACCTCCAATTGGTGATTTAAGAAGAGGTTCTGAAGAGCTCCCGGAAGGTGTAAACCATTTCCTTATTCTCATCCACAAGTTTGGTGCTGTTGCAAAATTTATCTTATGAAGCAGCAGGACTTCAAGACCAAGTGTGATAACAAAGTAAATGATGCCCTACGCCAGGTAACAGGACAGTTATTATTATTTATTTCATTAGGGGATAGAGAAATGTTTTGAAAGGTAATTTGAATATGTGGTGGTGAAACAGATGAGAAAATAATTTTTGATAATTATATTACCCCATAACTACACAAGAAGCTACTCTAAGAATGTAAATACATTTTTCAAATGTATGAGGTTCTTCTCCCAGTGGTTATCTGCATTAACTACTGCATTTCATCAAACTACAGCTCAAGTAACATACTGACTTATTCTCTATTTCCATGCTGCTTTATCGATTTTCTTTCCAATTCATGAGCCCAAGTAAATTATGGCATAGACCGAAATAGTTTACCCCCGTGTGTACTCTTCTCTAGCGTAAGCACACAGACATGATCAACTACTACCATCATTACCATTCTGTTTCAAATTACTAAAAAGACCCCCAAAATATATTCTTGTCTCAGCAATGCAAACTTTTAGATGAGACTTCCATTTCCAGAGACCACCATTTCATATTAGAGTATGTGAATGACCAATCCAGAGTGTTATGCACGTTACTTTCAGGGGGGAAATGGTAGCTATATCCTAAAGCAAATATTACAGACATGACGGAGAAAGTGAAATTGAACGAAGATACTGAGATTATAGAAGTACCTCAGCAGCCAAATAACATATAGAGGCAGCAGTTACGTTCCAGTCAAAAACACTATCACCAGATCCTTTTTTCATCCCCTGTCGCAGAAGAGCTAATGATGCTAATCCATCCGCAAAACAGAACCCAGGCGACAATCTGAAGAAGTTCTGCAAAACCAATATCCTTTTTTTTTCAGGACATATTAATTGCCATTCCTCATACTTACAGGCAATGCAGTACATTCAAGAAAATATGTGAAAAGTAAATCTTCCACATGTAATGTGAACTCATAAATGATTTGAATGCCTCAATTGACTATATCCCAATCCAAAATTGAGTCATACCCTCAAGTGAGACACATCCTGAAACTAATTTAGGTCACATTTGATCCAAATAACTTAGGAACCAAACAGAGATACTCCCTCCATCCACCAAAAGTAGTCCCATTTGGGTGTGGCACAAGTTTTAAGAAAAATGTAGATAAAATAGATAAAGTGAGGGTATTATAGGGTATTGTGGGGTCCATGGTGAATAAAGTAATTGTTTAGTAATAAAGTTGATGGCAAATTGAGTAATTAAGTGATGGTTGAAGGGTGATAGTTTCCATAAAGTGTATGGGATTACATTTGGTGGACAAAGAATAGAAGGCAAATGAGACTACTTTTCATGGACGGAGGGAGTATTATTTATCAGTCTTTTCTATTTGAGATGAGTATGAAAAGAAAATCAGAGCAATATCTCAGGGTTGCAACCTTCTCATGCAATTAATCCAACAATAAAGGACGGCATTTTTTGGTCCTTGCACAGGTACACTACTTGTCCCAATCTAAAATGAGTAAGGGAAGTATCAACAATAATAGCAAGGACAATTCTAGTGGGGAGCATGTTCAAGATTTGCTATAACCTTGCCCCTTTCCGATAAACCTTACGCTTTGGGCCCTAGAGTCTGATGCTGTAAAGTTATGCCAAGAATAGCCATAATTTAAAAGAACAAAAATTTGAACCTTTAGAAGAGAATTGAGATGTGCTGTTGACTCCAGAAGCCCCATTATGAAAGATATAACCATAAGAATGAGCCCAGTGAAAAAATGAATCAAGAGGACAACATTCTGCAATACACAGCAAAAGATTAAGTATTTGAACAAAGTCCCTAATGCACAATTGTTGAATTCAAATACCTGTGCCATGCTATGTTCAGAAAAGAAAAAAGTGAGACAATAAGTAGATGATGCTATTGATGATCCATATCCCAAGAACAGGAGGGCAGTCGAGCAAAAAGAGTCCTTTCCAATGAATTGATCTAGACCTGCATATACAAATGAGAATTTCAAGAAAGTTATGGATATAATCAGATGACTGTGTAGCTCAAGGAAAGTTTAGTCACAAGACTTTTACAAAAGAAATGAACATATAAATTTTGTGCCCTGCAAGTTTTTCATCGTCATATCATGTATTCCTCAGAGAACTCTTAGCAGATCTTAAGTCAATATAAGCTCAGATCTCAAGAACGCACCGAATATGCAAAAGAGGAAGATTGCAAAAGATGAGGGAAGTAAGAAGCTGATGAAGTCCCAAAAATATGTCGAAGCCCAATATGACAGTATGGACACCTAAAACGGAACAAATAATAAAGAGCATAAAGACTGTGAACTTAGATAGCCTTGAAAGAACCAAAGCTAAGCTTTTAAGAAAATAGGCATACCCCACTAATTAGCTGTTGATGCTTAGCTTTTACTTCACGTTCCTGCATCAAAAAGATTTACTAGTAAACAACAGACTAGCAGAAGAAATTACAATAGTAGGAATATGTTTTTCCTAACAAGAAGATCTACAAAGTGAATCATAATGTTATTAGTATGCTTGTCTATAGCTTCTAATACTGCAGTTAAGACAGTGAGGTAACCTCACGGCACACATTAAATAGTACAGGAAACACTGCAACATTTTTTGCAAAGGGTTCTTATCTCCATCCATAAGCTTCTATTAACAAGATTAGAGAGAGAAAAGAATATGCCAAAATTATGTCTTTGAACGGCCGAGAGACCCAATAATAAATTAAAGAAAATCAGTTGTTAATAAAGAGCAGGATTATTAACCAGCTTTCACTCCCTCTTTGGTCAAGCCAGGTGTTCCATATGATATTACCTAAATTTATCTAGAAGAGATCATTCTGAACTCTCATTATCATACCTTCTAATATTGTAATAAATCAGTAGGTTTCATCACTCACCAGAGTCTTAAATCCTACCACCCTCAGAAACAGACCCATGTTATGGATAAGTAGCTGCAGTGTCTACATGCAGTTGACTATGATTTCTAGGGAATTTGAATTTCAATTCAGTATTTCCAAAGTTCTGCTAATTTCTCTCTCCACTTTCTCACCATTAAGTACATTCAGATGTGAGATAAATATACATTACTCTCTCAGTCGGATAGTAGTAAGCATGTACAATAAAATTCTTACCCGAAATTTACGTATAAGAGTTCTGCTATCTAATGTATGTGGAAAAAAAAAACATGCTATATTACATCATATTACCCAAATTCTTGAATTAATATCAACTAAAATGACTCTTCTTATTACAGAAAACGATGAAATATTTACCTTCACAATAGCCACAGCAAATGAAGCAGGAATGAACGAAAAGGCCATAGTAACGACAACAGCAACTTTAAAGGCATCCAGATCCTAAACATCATACTCAAAAATTAAGGGGTAAATTCAGCTCATTTTGCTCAATGAAGCTCACAGGTCATGCACCAAATACAATAAAAGGTTTTTAGTCATGGCACATGTAACCACATTAATCAGTATTTCTGTAAGTAAAAAAACCAAATAAACCTGAGAAATCACCCTAGTTTATTGTTTTTGGAAATCAGCAAGATTATAAAACTTATAAACCAAAGTAGCCATAATATTTCAATTACTGAATACAGACATTTAACAGAGTCAGATGACTTGTGGAAGCTGAAATGATATTTTTGACGACACTAAATCCTAGAAGTTCGATTAATTGTTTACTGTTTCTAAAAAGATTATCAAAATCATGAGGGGGATAAGCAAATAAAATGTGACTTATCACTTTGGAATTGACTGCCATTCAAAGTGACTAAAAGTATCTCTGAAACATACATGGCGTTGCTGGAGCTGACTCTTTGTCATGGGCAGCGGGTGATTACGTGTTTGGATTGTCATATTCTCATTAAGAGTCGCAAGCCTTAGTATTGCAGAATTTATCAAATTAATAAAGGTTGGAGCAGCATGCTGACAAGTACTGTTGTGAAGAACAGTATATCCTAGACTCCCATCTTCACTCTGTTTATCCATAACAACTGCTCCATACCTGTACAGAGACAAGCATTGGAGATGATAATAATGAGAAAGGAAAGATAAAATAGTTAATCGAATGGCCAGTGAATATGAATGTATCTCTTCTTGATAGCTATAAAAAACAACCAATTTGTATTTAACTATTTATCAACTAGGTTATCAAAAATCATTAAGGCCATGTTTACTTTTGGTTTTAAAAACCAGGTTTTGGATTTCAAGATCCAAAACCCGTTTTACTTCGGGATTTAAATATCGGTTTTCAAAATCCACTCAAAACCACCTTTATCAAACATATTGATTAGACATAAAGTTATATCTATATAATATTACTCCAATCATTATATTATTTCTCAACAATAATATAATAATACTATAATAATATAATAATACATTTAATCATTACACAATTAACTAATCATTATAATCTCACCAAACAATAATATAATAATACAAACTCATTCAATCTTACAACTTGATTTGACATAAAGTTAAATTCTCCACTATTCTAAAACCCAAAAGAAACACTCATATTACTATTCAACGGGATTTCAAAAACCCGGTTTTTAAAACCACCCAAAGCCCAAAGTAAACATCCCCTAAGGAAAAGGATGAAAATATTACAGACACTCAAGACATATTCCGCGATATAGCCATCCACTAACCAACAAGAAACACATGAGTTCAACAAAAAAAGTCGCAAGGCAACAAGTAAAACATCAATTATTGATGGAGAAATGACAAAACAAACTAAATTATAACATGTGGTCCCAAGCATCTATACATTGGTATCCACCAGCATTTTGTTCAATGAAACAAGTAAAATAAAACTAATGGCCTATTTGACCTATTTGGATCCTTGAGGTCACCAAAACATATTCATAAAAAGACCAAAGAAATAGAGAAAGAACTAATAAAAATTGCCGACTACATAAATTTTATAACAATTTGAAAAGTAACTTGATCAGTATGTAGTATATCAAAAAATTCTAATCAGCACTAAATATTTTGGAAGACTAACGATACACCACAATAGGTCACCAAGTTGTCAAATTCGCAAACTAAAAGGCAAGACATGATCAACTACGGAAGTTTGTATATAAATCCAGAATTTGTTAGAACTTGTTTACATTACGAATACTCCCATTAGTTAACCCCTCAAAGAAAAAAAAAACAAGTTGTTGAGAGTACTAATGCTTGAAATTGTGTGAACAAAAACTGAAAAGCATAGAATTTAAACTACCTTGACTGATAGGATTCATTATAGCTGGACATGAGATATTCACTCATAGAAAGTAAAATGGGGCCTAAAGTTGGCCCTGCAGCTTCAACAGCATCAGCCAATACCTTCTCTGAATCAGGAAATCTATACGTAGTTGGTCTAAATTCTTGAATCCAGCCATCGTGAACATGCTCTGAAACCTGTCGAACGCAACACATTTGATATGTAAAACAAACTGCTTTATATTAGATAGAAACAAACATAGGCAGAAACTTGGAAATTTAAAAAACCTCTTGGGCAATGTGTAAGGACAGATCAAAAGGTATTGGGCCACCACCACCTCCACCAGTTAATAGAGGATTGAAGTGTGAGGTTGTGAAGGTTACCGGTTGCTGGTCAGGATGTGGCTTAAGATTGATCATAAGAAGACCCAAAAGCAAGAAGATTGCAGGAATTAGTAGCTGAAAAAAAATTGTCTTTTGATCTCTCCGAGCTGATGCTGCTCTCTTTATCAGTAGTGCTTTCGAGTGTCTCCAGAAAGTTGACCTTGAAAATATACTGAAGCAACAGCACTGCATACTAAGGAACCTTATAATGTGTAGTGTAGTTGCCAAGAAAAGACTAGTAGCTTTCACCATTATGGAGAACATAAAGCCAATTACTTCAGCATAATTTTTACAAACTTTAGAGTAAAAGATTCTTTCTGAAGCATTATTTTGGCTAGGTTGATTGATATCCGAATTAGGTGTAACTGAAGGTTTCTCATCAATGATACACTCAGTTTCATCAAAATCACCTCCAGCAACTCTTAAAAACACTTCCTCCAGAGTTGTGACAGAAATACCATAACTTTCGATGCCAGGAAAACCATTGTCCCCATAGTTTGGAGTCTCAAGGCTAGGATTTGATCTTTGCATGCAACGCTCGATTTCACGAAACATGCTTTCAAAGGATGATGAGGATGCAAGAGGGAGTTTGAATGAGATTTCATTACCAACCTGCAAATGCAAAAAAAAAAAAAAAAAGGCAAGTGGTCGGTTGAGAAAAATGGCATAGTCATGATGGATACACTTGCATTGTTCTCATAGTAAATTGTATTTTTCAACATGCATGCTATGTGAATTTCCTTGTAACATAAACATTCAACGAACAACAGAAGATTTCCTCTAATGTGAATTTCAGTGAGGAATAAATTCAGAAAATTACTTCGCTCACGCATGTTGCAGATGGAATGTGACTGTAGACAATATCAGTTGCTGCAGAGGCAGTCGGTGTAGTCTGAAGATAAGAACATCAAACAAAATAGAATATTAAAAGATGAAGAATTCCACATTAATATTCCATTAGAATAGAATATTAAGAGACTAGACAATTTCAGTTCTTGTACAGGCAAGTTGTAGCGTACCTTCACGAGAGTAAGAGTATAACCAACGCCATAATGTTGCTTTAAGTAAAAGGAACTGTTGGAAAATGGGAATATATTATAGACCATATGAAGGGAAGAAACATATCACTTATCATCCAGATTTTATGCATCAGTATTTCCTGCATTCATCCTTTTGATCCTTTATTTTTTCTATTCTTTCCCCTTCCTTCTAGCATAAAGTTCTAGGCATTTAATCATTCGTCAAACAGAACTAGCCAATGCCTTTTTATTAAAAGATGAAAAAACTGAAAAGAACAAACCTTCCACAACATTTAAGAGAGCCATTAGCCATGATAGCTATCCGATCTCCTAGTGCATCAGCCTCATCCATGGAGTGAGTAGTTAGTAGTATTATTCTTCCCTTCTTTATTCTTTTGATTGTCTGCCATGTCAACCTCATTGAGTATGGATCCATTCCACTTGTAGGTTCATCGAGGATAATAATCTGTAACATATAAGAAACTATTTTAGCAGGAGTCATTGTCAGAATTATTGGAAATTGATCAAAAGCATATGCAAACCTTGCTGTTTCCAATGAGTGCAATACCCAGAGATAACTTCCTCTTCATGCCTCCAGAAAGTGCCCTTACCAAAGTATTGAGTTTGTCTGCCAATCCCACCTAGCAAAAGATTTAAAAAAAAAACTAGAAATGAAGAACATCCATATGATATGAACTTAGAATTTCCATTGAATGCATAATGACATCAAATAGAACACGAAAGAGATTCACTAAAAAAGACTCGACAAAAAATAAATATTCTCTGAGATGACACATATCTAAAATAATTTCTCATATGTAAACAAGGAATTGTTAGTGGCCCAGAAGAAGGTGACAGCCGACAGGTCCAACTGACTGACAAAGTGCATTTCAATACAGGCTATAACAATTATTTTATATGGACAAAAATGTCATTCCAGCATGCTTAAATTCAAATCACTTGTTTTATATGGCCTAAGCGGGGTGCAGGGATTTTCCAGCAACAATTATTTTAGCCAAAATCTCCTAGAAGGAACACTCTTTTATGCATTTCTCAGAAGAGCACTTTATTTGGGTCGCCGCAGGAGTTTTCCTAGGTACCGTTAAATTGGACTATCAGAGAAAACTCATATTTGAGACAACCGTATATGATCATTTAGAAAAAATCTCATCATTTTCTTTGTATTTTCCACATAGATTTAATATTTGCATTTTACTTGCAAAGAATCATATGGAAAAATACCTGCATATTCTAGCAATTATTCATCAATTATAGTGCAGCAATTGAGAATAAATTTGCTTCAGAGATTCAAATTTTAAAACAGTGAGAGCAACTTACTTCTTCAGCCATTTCAATGACAACATTCTCCAAGCAATCTTGACTCACTCCCTTTACATCAGCAAATATTTCTAAATGTTCTTTAACCTGAGAAACACCAATAAAGTACTTATATCACATACATTAGTTGAAAAATGAATGGAAAGAAGAAATAGACATTATTAGTACAAGACTGAAACAAACATTCAACAGATCCAAGCCATATAACAATAACAATAATTTATTTATTCATAATAATTATTATCTTATAATTACGGTCAGACTAGTTTCAGTTCTCCAGGCTCCAGTTTACAAACAATATCCACCTTTGGTTGGATCAGGAAAAACAAGAAGATAGGTATTTGCATGAGTCCGATAGAAATGAAGAACATATAAGAGTGATATGATATTAATGATATTCAGAAAATAACAGAAATATGGCAAGTTGAAGAAAAGAAACCCAACATAAACCAAGCAGGAACAAAAAAAAGCTAAGAGCGTGTATTTGCTTAAGAGTCGAGAATCATAAAAAAACAGGAAGCTTGAGAAAGAAACATCTCTTACAGTCAATTCTGGAAAAAGAATGTCATACTGAGGACAGACACCCAAACTTTGGCGTATTTCATCCTGCAAGACAGGCAAAGTAACTGCAGCGTAAACATCCAACTCGCAGACTATTAATACTATGAATAGACTGGAAATTTATTGGAAAATGACTGAGAGCTGTTGCTTATTGGACTGTCTGTAACTTCAGATACCCTAGATGAGATTCCAGGAGAAATTGATCATCCATCAAGTTTCCAGTTGTTTATTCAGTATCATAAGAGCACATACACAGAACACACTCAAAAATCTTACCATGTCAGTTAAGATGTTCTTTCCAAAAACTAATGCATCTCCAGATGTCGGACGAAGAAGGCCAACAAGCATAGACATTGTTGTGCTTTTACCAGCCCCATTATGTCCTGCAGAATATATAATTAGAGAGATGCCAGTGTAAACGTTGCAGATTTTTTGTTCTTGAACAACCTATTTATAAATGACACTCCAAAATATGATTAGGTGAATTCTTAAAAGCACACATTTGACTGGAAGCTTTGTAGAACAAATATTTGGATCAACGAAGAGATTAACCAAAGAAGAATAAGAATGATTCATTGCTGGCCAAATGCTAGGGGTGTACAGGTAATTGTAATATTTAAGTACCATATACATTTGCTACAGAAGTAATGTTTGCTGATTGACAAAACCAATTTAACAAGCATTATATCCATAAAAGCACATTTGATCCAAATTTTGCACCAATAAGACCAATAAATCCCAGTGAGAAGTTTATTGGGTGATTATTGAACATGATCATCTTAACCAAGCTTTCATTCATAATAAGGTGTCTGATGTCCAATGTAGCATTAATTGGCAAGATACTAAGATTAAGGCTCATGTGATCTAGAGTCACTAAGAGTGTAAAGTGATTGAGAGACCAATTATGCATGGGTAATGATTTCACAGAATTAACTTGGATTTACATAATCCAACTATGAAATTTTTGCCAATAAAATATAGGAGTCAAACAAGCAAAATGTACAGATTGAATGATTGAAGCTGCAATAGTACGTTAAATTAAAAAAAAAAACGTTATGACCGATGATGATAGGTGTGGTTACCTAGAAGAGCTAGAATTTGATTTTCATATAGTGTCATGTTTAAAGAATTGACAGCACAGCAGCTTGCTTTCCTAGAAGTGTACGTCTTGTGCAAATTCCTAATCTGAATACATCTGGAGAAACAGATGGTGTTAAATATTGAATATAATAATACGTCTCAAAATGTAAATTTTAGGTATTATTGCAATATATTTACCGCCCATCAAGCTCTTGCTGCTTCATTTCCAAACTTACTGCTTCTACAGCAGATTTATATGCTTCTTTTTCACAAAGACGGGCATTTTCCTCAAAGTCATTATCAATTAATTTAACAAGTGAACTGGAAGATAACTGTTCACTTGTATTCTTCTTCCTCCAGAAGCGTTTAAATAACATAGAAGTCCATGAGTAGTGCACCCCATTTTCCTTGTGGAGAACCTGATCTCATAGTAAAACAGACCAAATTAAATTTGAATATTTCATTAACTAAAGAGACCCTTTTTTTTTTCTTATTAGTCAAGATGTGAGTTATCCTAGAAATGCTGAAACTCTCAGATGTGAACAAGTTTCTATATAAATCTTTGGGACATGCACACAAACAAGGTTTTTTTTTTTGGGTGAGGGTGTAAGGCAATTAAAACATAAGTAGAGAAGAATTGCCTTGTCAAAATATACACCAATCATCCAATATAAGCAAGCATCAAGCAACATCATCAGAAGACAGACCAAAAAGCATACGCCAGAAGAATCCTGCAATAACACCAAACTTGTCAAAACTGAAGATAAGAATTAAGAATTACTCCAAATTTTATGAGGAACATACCCGCCAGATGTTACTCCATCGTAATCCAACATGGGCACGTTCATAATCAGCAAAGTTGATTGACCCCAAGGCAAATGCAGTGGGTGAAAGAAAAGATGCCAAGACCTTGAAGAGCCTAAAGACACACAGAAACGAGATGTCTAATGCGCCATCTTACAGTATATATTCTCACTATAAATTTATCCTGACTTACTTACATAGAAACAGCCTCATCGTCTACAGAATAATAAGGAAAGAAGGCTGCAAGAAAAGCAAGTGTTCCAACAGCTACTGCAGTTTTTGCCCGTGTGAAGAATGTGGAGATCAGAAATGACAGTGTTATTGCGCTCAGTCCGAAAGAGAAGAAGTACACAAACACCAGAGACTTATCACTATACTTAAAAAGTGTCCCCATTGTGCAAAGAGTGATGATTACAGAAGACACAGCAAACTGCACAAGTAAAAAAGCAACTTATCTCGTAATTCTCCATGAGGATGTACACGAGAAAAAAAAAATAACACCTCAAGGCCTGTAACGAAGACAGTGGGATAAACATGCTTCCACAAAGCGAAAATAAATTGACAAGTATGCCAGGCAAAAACAGTGAACTCGAGCAGTTGGCAAAAGGGGGATTAAAATAACAGAATTAACCTGAAAATGTTTGAGCATCATATTCAAATCACCAAATAAATGCTCTTACATTCAATATGCAATAGCATAAAAACATTAAGAAGCTCAGCGCATCAGACATAAAATAAAGAAAATACATGTAAATTGCTAGATCTAAATATTTAAAATATAATTTATATATCAAGTACAACCACTGTGATGGTAAGTGGGACTTCAGAAAACAAGACCGGATGAATAAGCCCTTCAGTGTTAAAAAACCAAATTTACTTCACAGACATCGTTGAAAATATGAGAAACTTCACAAGTACGATTCAGAGGCAGTTTTAGTTGAAGACTTTGAGGCACCTTCAGAAGTTTCATTACGCCTGCTCCCAAAAGCACAGTGTTCCAGAACAAAAGGTTAAAATCACTAATTGCATATTTTATCCTGTAATGGCTGATGATCTTAAAAGTAGTCACTCAAATCTCAGAGACATCTTTGCAATTCTCTGAGATATCAGGCATACACATTTCTAAAACATGCACTCACATCTACAGTTCTATACCAGCAGTCTAGCAGAGACATGCTCGTGATTATATGTGCAGCATTAGAAATAGAGCCAACAAAAGTCAAACCCAATTATGACAGGATATACATAGTGGGGGGGGGGGGGGGGAACGACATGTGATAGAAGTATTCTTAATGACAATGAATTCATACTACTCAAACCTGTAGGGCATACGTTAGAAACCACGAGATATTAAACATGTTGTCACTGAGACCCATCATGTAGAGACCTTCCTTGATCTTCTGCTCCTGGTGTATCAGTAAGTGACGATGTTTAGTATAAAAGATTCCATGAAACACATAATTCACCCTTAACCCATAAATCTGATTAACTACCTTTTCATAAACAGAATAACTAATCAATCGAGAGATAGGATAGAGAAATCCCAACAAGTACCTGTTAAGAAATTAGGAAAGGAAAATGTTAAAAAGCACTATCAGGAACATGAAATATATGAGAAAATGGTGAAAGTAATGTGTTGAGAAGCACAAATGCCTCTAAGATACGTACAGCACTCCCATGACCCTCTTGACAATAGACTGAAACTCATCATCTGTGTATTCAGGAGTTGGAAATGGGGCAAGTCTTATATTCGAAGGGCTAAACTGTGTCCAGGGTGACTTGAGTTGTGTCTGCAATAAATTTGCATCCGAAAATGATACTAACTCTTCAACGCTTGAGTTTTTCGTAAGTTGTTGTGCAGCCAATATAATGAATGAATCCATTACTTGTTGAAGCTGCAAGTAGAATATTGAATAAATAAGATGAGCAACAACATAAAATTCAAAACTTGAGAACCAGAAATCATGTATTAAGAGAGGATTTGGGGCCATCGAGACAGGTTGAAGCCATACAGTTAAAAATCCACTGAAGCCGTACTGCATTATTGGTATCACGTTCACACCTAATTGCAAGTCATTGAGATAAGGACCATTGATGTCCATGATGGATTTAACATCCGGAAATCCAGAAAATGCCCATGTGTGATTCAAGCGTATGCTATAATCAAACATCTGAGGGCCTTGAGTATGAAACACGACTGCTCCTTTAATTTTTGGGTTCGTGTGATTCCTACAAGCAGACCAACAAGTGATGGTGTGAGCTAGTTTATAATAACTGAAAAATAGAGAATGCACAAGGGTAGATCCTTCAAACTCTAACCATACTTCTGCTTGGTAAAGAGAAATAATGACTAACCAGGGCATTTTCTATAAAGTAGAAGAAGCAAATGAGGAAAGGAATTCATTTGCCCCTCAGTTTTGATAATGAATTCCAAATGCATACTACCCATTTGCCTCACAACCATGATTGTGTTGCCTATAGCCACATGATCAATTGGGAACCAAAGAAACCCAGAGTTTATAGTACTACCTCCACTACGCAACGAAACTAACACTTGCAGGCTGGGTATGAGAATGCTAATTATAGCCACTTAATTTTTTGAAAGCCAATTATAGCAACTTATAGTAATGCAACAGTATTGTTTTATTATTTTGCTTCATTTACATGCCCAAAAAGTAGAAGGAAGAAAAAGAAAGAAATCATAACTTGCCTCACTTTATCATAAGCACCATAAAGATCTGAGTGTATATATGTCTCGAGCTCTTCTTCATCTTTGTAAACTTTGGCTGCCCGCTGGATTATATGAAAGTGATCATTAAATAAAACAGCCACCCATAAGCAGTAAGTAGAAACTACGCAGGTGAATATAGCTATAGCCTGAACCTTTCACATCCATCCCTTACGCCAATGCTATAAAGTTAAGCAATCCAAAAATATAAAAAGAATTCCTATATTAAGAAAGAGCATACATATTGAACTATATTAATGGATGCTATAACAAATCAAAGATGCAATAGTAATTAGTACTAGTATTTGCTCACTCGTGAAACAAAACTGATGAGAGTTCGGGATAAAATCTGTGTTGATAGGATGGGAGGTTTTGCTTTCTCAAGATTTTAAAAACCTATATGATTCATCTTTTGAAATTCAAACAAAAAGACACAAGCAGCGCAAATGTAGAAGCTAGACGAAACAGACCTTCAGCAGAGGAAATTTTATTGACAGTAGATTAATCATCATCTTTGTCTCACTTGTATCTGGTGCAAATGCCAAATACTCATCCTTGGCACTTAATAATTCCAAAATCTTGTTGAATGGTGCTGATGTGTCACTTTTACCCACTTCCACAAGCATGTCCTTTCTGATATATCTGCAGAGACAGTAGCCTTTATATCTCGACATTACAGTCAAATTCAGAGTGCCACCACAAGGGATAAAATTTCCGTTCAACCTCTATTAGTTCAACTTTCAATTTGAAGTAATATAGATAAGATTACATGACAAAATGCACTACCAACAACTCATTTTGATGAATAACTGAGTCAGACCTTTCATTCAATATCAGAAAAGAAAAGGAACAAGATACTTACGGTTGTGGAGAGTGTAATTGTGTGTCAACTCTCGTTCTTATGGCTATAAGCAACAACATAACAACAGTGGGAAGCAAAATCTGTCAATTCAACAACGACAATAAAAAGTTGATTACATGCCTATATCAGCATTAATATGAATTGAGAGAAGAATCACACGCGAACAACATTAAATTGATCAATTTGACTCTAAATAACCCAGTGATATACTTAATTGTCCCAAACATACGAAACAGAGTGTTCCTTAACTTCGGACTAATGATATGAAACTTCAATTCCAAATTCGAGAAACCACGGAAATTCAGACAAATAATCCCAAATTCAATAAACCCATATACATGCAAATACGAAGAATGCAAAGAAAAATTTGTGCGAGTAATTACCTCCGCGCAGGTTGAATAAGGGTGACGGATTTTAAGAAGCCAGTTCTTGCGCAGCATGGCCTTCAATTGTCTTCTTGAAGACCTCGTATCCACTTTCTCTTTCTTCACCTCCATGGCTAAATTTCAACGCTCCAACGATAATTTTGAACAGCGCCTCTCTCACTATAAACCCAGACAACACTCAGGGGAAAAGCAGAAAAAAATCATACTCAAAATATTACTAGTATATCGAAAAAAGTTTTAGAGAGAGAAAGAGCAGTGAACGGAAAAGTAAACAAGGATCGTATAGTTTACGCTAACTGCGTGAAGAGTGAAGACATATGTTTCGGCGTATCGCAACCGGGAATATAACGCTACTACTCTACTCTCTACAGGCTTTTAATATACCGGTCTACTTTCCTATATCTTATCCTACCACATTTTCACATTTTTTACTAAAATGCTTTTAGCTCTATAAGTATCTCGTCCACGAAATGTAATCACATTTATTTTACAAAATGTAGTATCATAAACTATGAAAATATCACTTAGGGTGTAAACGAGTTGAGTAATGTTGAACTCGAAATTCAACTCGATCGATATACTCAAAGTTCGAAACTCGACTCGGTTGAACCTAAAATTTTAAAAATCGAGCTCGATTAGCCTTTCGAGCCGAGTATTTATGAGCTTGAACGCGAACTCGGTAGCTACTCGAGTAGCTCGACTCGATTAACTTCGAGTCGATTTCGATCTTTTTTCGAATCGAGCACGAGTAGCTCGGCTCACTTACACCCCTAACATCATCTTTCAACCATCACTTAATTACTCAAAATATTATTAACTTTATTCGTAAACAATCAATTTATTCAAAATGGATCACAATAATATTTTATGATATTTTTACTTTATCTATATTTTTCTTAAAACATGAGACTATATTTATATTTGATGGATTAAGGGAATACCTTGAATATTGTTGGAGGTCATGAGCTCAAGAGTCATGTAAAATAAATAAATATATGAATTTGTCTTGTACGAATTTTTATCATTATTATTAGTAATATGTGGATAAGTATAATTTAAATCATTTTTTACAACTTATTGTCTTTGTATGAAAATATTGCAAGTATAAATGAAGCGGGTTAACACTTAACAGTCAAAGAAAGGCAAACCTAGGCGGCTCAAATGTCACAGTCATTAAACCGACTTTTCCTTAGATAAGATAGGATAATTAATCAACCTACTCATAACTATAACAAAATGGACGTCTAAAATTCAATTCATCGTTTTTTAAATTAAATTCATCATTTTATTACATAGTCCGTACAATATTATTCACAGTAAATAATAAATTTAAAATTGAACGGAGTATTCACTTATTTTACACTACTTTTTGTGGGCTGAACCATAAGATAAGACATTTTGGGCCCACCAAGATTGTGTGTACCACCTGGCATAAGTGGGCCTACCATATTGTTGGCTTCTTAGTAAACTTTGATCTCTAATTTATCATTTTTTTTTTCATTTTTTATTGTATTACATAGTAATTAATATTGACCTTAAAAATGTCGCAAAATCAAGCTCTGAGAAATTTGATAGGCATAATTTGGCGTCTTTTGCACGCAACAATAATTTATTAACATAGAAGTATCGTAACATAAGACAAATAGTAGAGTGATAACGTTATTTATGTTTTGAAGCTTTGAAAATTATTCTAAAAGGATTGAAATAATAAATTAATAAAGAGTTTGTTTTCTTTCTCATATTATATTTCATGTTTAAAGTTATGTTGGGATAGTGAAATTATGACAAGTTAAGAATGTTTTATTTGTGATAAAGATTGGTTTAGAGGCCCCCCGAATAAATATGATATTGAAGCTTCACAGGGCCCAGGCTCACACCGCCCCAAGTGTAAAATTGTTCTTAAAAAAAGTAAAAAAAATCTAACCTATTTATTCTAAAAAAATTATAATATGTGTATATAAAATGAAATTAAAACATTAGCACATACCTTTGTAATCTTTCTATTTGTACATTTTTTATTTTTTAACATTAATCATATATAGGTTGCCAAAAATTAACTAAAACAATTTAATAAAGTGGCAAAAAATTCAATGTCAAACACAAACTATTCAATGTTGATTAGAGCTTAAAATCAAACAAAGTTATTCGAGATCGTTTGGTAAAAACTCGTTTGAGCTCGGTTCGATATAGATATCAAACAAATTTGAACGTAAATTTATTTTCGGTATGGTCTAAAGCTCGACTCATAAGTAAAATAAGATAAATTTAGTGTAAAAATGTCAAACTACTCGAGCTCGGCTCGAATAAAGCTCGTTCGAGCTCGACTCATTTAATTATCAAACAAACTCTAACAATAATTTCAAAGTTGGATAATATTTCAATCAAATTTGAACTACATTGCATTCGGCTCAGCTCCCTAATTACATGCAAAAAAACATGATTATGATTAATGTGAATTATCCTTTTAAAATGTGATTTTTTTTTGGTGAGAAGTGTTTTGTCTTTATAAAATTATAGAAAGTGGAGAGGGTTAAGCCATGAATTGGGCCGGCCCTTTAATAATGAATTGGGCACGGGACCTCCGGCCCAAGAACATAACAATCTGCGTTAAACGCCGCCACCGCCGCTGCAGCTCCGACTGAAACCCCTGCTAAAACTCAAATCACATACTGAGGTACCCAGAAATTTTCCATATGTGGTAAAGAAACATGAATTTTTTCTATATTCTTCACCACCATTATGCAGAAACTCCTTCATTCACCTATCTTTCGTACAATCAATCGGCGATACTTCACTCCCACATCAAGCTTCACTACTATTTCCGATGATGCCCTCAACAGTTCCCAGATCTCCGATGAAGTTTTTGCCCTTATCAACTCTGTACACCCAATCGAACCAGCGCTCGAAAATGTATCTCGTTTTCTCAATCGCGAAGTTGTAATTTCAGTCTTGCAGTCTCAGGCTCAATTGGAGAAAGACCCGCGAATTAGCTTTCGATTCTTTATTTGGGTTTCCAAAATAGCGTCTCTTCGAAGTGGGGCTTCGAGTAGATTGATCGTTGACATGCTTTTAAGAGGCGAGAATGGGAATTCGTTTGATTCGTACTGGAGCGTTCTTGATGAATTGAGGAATCAAAAGATGAGTATTTCCGCGGATGCGTTTTCCGTATTGATCCTGGGTTACTGGAGGTTGAAAATGGCGGAAAAAGCGGTGGAGACATTTGGTAGGATGAAGGATTATGAGTGTAAGCCTGATTTATCTGTTTACAATGTGTTATTGAACATCTTCGTTAAGAAAGATGTAATTTTATTGGCATTGGCAGTTTATAGCACGATCCTGAAGTCAAATTCTACGTTGGGTTGCGACACATTTAACGTTTTGATTGATGGGTTGTGCAAAAATGCAATGACTGAAGATGCACTCATTCTGTTTGATGAAATGACTAGCAGGGGGATTTTGCCGAATAGAATCACGTACACAGCAGTTATATCAGGGCTGTGTAAAGCACACAAGATGCATGATGCACATGGGTTATTTGACTTGATGGTGCATAGTCAAATCATTCCAGATTCTGCAGCATGCACTACTTTGATCGATGGCTACTGTAAGAATGGCCAGATTGATGAAGCGTTCATGCTCATAAAGTCATTTCAAGCTGATGGATATGACGTTGGGATACGGGGGTTTAGTTGTCTGATTGATGCTTTGATGAAAGCCAAGAGGATTAATGAAGCCGAGGAACTATTTCAGAAACTTCTTGATGTTGGTTTAGTTCCTGATCTTGTGCTGTATACGATTATGCTGCACGGATTAGGTGAAGCAGGAAGAATGCACGATGCTATGGATATGTTTAGGGACATGATTGGAAAAGGTATCATTCCAGATACTCAATGTTATAATGTGTTGATCAAGGGGTTCTGTGATTCAGGGTATTTGGACGAAGCTCATTCTCTTAAACTGGAGATATCGCGGCAGAATCAGTTCCCTAACGCCTGCACTTACACTATACTCATTTGTGGTTTCTGCGGAAATGGTTTTCTGAGAGAGGCTCAGCAGATTTTCGATGAAATGGAAAAGGTGGGGTGTAATCCTTCTGCTGGTACTTTCAATGCACTGATTGATGGGCTTTGTAAAGCAGGTAATCTTGAGCAAGCTCAGTTAATGCTTTATAGAATGGAGATTGGGAAGCACCCATCGTTGTTTCTTCGTCTGTCTCAAGGCGCTGATAGTGCAAGTCTACAAAAGAAGGTGGAGAGATTGGTTGAGTCTGGATCAGTACTTGAAGCTTACAAGCTTCTGATGCAACTTGCTGATAGTGGGGCTGTCCCAGACTTGAGGACGTACAACATTTTGATCAACGGTATGTGTAGAGCTGGGCAAGTTAATGTTGCTCTTAAGCTCTTTGAGCAGCTTCAAATCAAGGGCCTTTTCCCTGATTCAGTAACGTATGGGACCCTCATAGATGGGTTTGAACGGGCTGGTAGAGATGGGGTTGCTAATAAGATCTTCGAACAAATGAATGAAAACGAATGTAAACCTAGTTCATCCGTGTATAAAACACTCATGGTTTGGTGTTGCAGAAAGAGGAAAACTTCTGATGCGCTTGGATTTTGGTTGAAGTATTTAAAGAGTCGAGATGGTTTTGAAGATGGAGAGTTGGAATTAGTTGAAGAATTCTTTGAAAAGGGCGATTTCGAGAGTGGTTTGAGAAGCTTAGTTGAAATGGATGCCAAGTTGGTTGATTTTGATCCCGCTTTTTACAGCATTTGGCTATCGGGATTGTGTCAGGTGAACAGAGTGGAGGAGGCTTTGAAGACATTGTACATTCTTGAGGAGTTCAATGTCTCTGTATCGGCCCCTGCATGTGTGATCTTGATTCGTGCTCTCTGCTTTGAAGGAGAACTCAATAAAGCAGTTGATGTTTTCCTCTACAGCATGCAGAAAGGCTATCGATTCAGGCGTGCACTATGTAACAGTGTAGTCGAAGCTCTTCTCAAATCGAAAAACGAAGTTATACTTGCTTTGGAGCTTCTTGATAGAATGGAATCTGTAGGTTATGATCTAGACTCTCTTCTTTATCCAAGTACAAAATCCCTTTTACCTCACATTTATAGTGTCACAAAGAACTCATGGGCTCGATAGCTCCCATTTTTTTTGGATTACAATGCAGTTTTTCTGTTAGGAAAGATGTTGTATAATTTGAAGCTTGTTAGATGCCCTTTCCTTTCCTCTGCTTTTTTTTCTTTTTTCCTTTAATTCCGAGGCTCGCAGTTTTACTTGAGAATGATGAGTACAAAAAGGAGGGACAAATGCACATTGCATTGCATCCTCCTCAATTTTGTAAGCTGTATCTAACCACTATCATGTGTTGTAAGAAAGAATAAGAGCAGATATTGTTTCAACATTGAGAATGATTTGTTTTCTTTTGTAGTCAATTCTTGTCTGTTGTCTCTGCTTTCACATATATGCACATACGCACAGATACTGGTTCATTTTTCCATTGCTAATTTTTTAAGCTGGCGATTTTTTCGAAATCAAAGTTGAGGACAATAGATTTCATTACAAAGATTTGATTCATAAGCTGATATAGGCATCTCTAACTTTGATACAACTTGAACATGCTAATTGCTAAAGTACAACAATTGAATTGGCTATCAGAGCCATCTTCTCTATTCTAAAAGGAGGATCGATCTGGCTCGCCTTTGCTCTGATGTTCCCTCATACCATTAGATGCACTAAAATCGACTTTCTTCCTGCAATTCTGTTCCTCTATATCAGATTCTCTATGTGGTTCAGATTGTGAGCTTATCGCCTCTTAATAATTGGTTCCACGTGCCTCTGTGCTGTGGATCAAAGAATCGAGGATCACCATCAACGACAGAAGAACCATATTTCCTCTTCAAGGATTCTGTTGAAGGAGATAGAGAAGCTCAGATCCAGAGAAATGGCAGATGAAGAAAATCGAGCAGTTAACATGTGATGCTAATTTCTGAATCACAATGAAAATTAACTTCCTGTGAAGCCTTACTTACCTATTCGTTCTCGTATAGTTTCAGCATTTTGAGTACCACACGTTTGAGCAAATGACAATATGTTGTTGTACACTTGACCAGAAGGTGGCGCCCCTGCATCCTCCATCCACTGCATTACCTGTATCCAAGGAATGACTCGTAACACAACACTAAATGACCTCACCATGTGATGATTTAAAACAAATGTTGTTCAAATTCTTTTGAATGTGATATGTTTATAATTACCTATCATGCCAGGTTAGTGATTCTGATTCGATATAAGTGTTTCAAATCATGCTCAAACACGACAAGTAACCGAAAGCCAGCAGATGAACTCTGAATAAGTTTGAGACTATACCTCAATATATTTTCTCCAATTTCCAGCAGCTAAAAGATTTTTCAATAGAACTTCATAGGTAGTCGAGTCGACTTCTCCACCTGATGCAACTATCTTCAAAAACAACTGCAGAAAGTATTGAGAAGGAACCAATCATTGGCAATTTGAATTTTAATCCAAACTCTGAGTGTATTTTATTTCTAAAAAAACACTGTTATCAAGAAATATGGAATCCGAAGCAGTTTAACTACAGTTACCTTCATCATGGTGTCAATCTTGCCTACTTTTCCGAAAGAATGAAGAAGGTGGTTCAAAGTTCCAACTGAGATGCGAGGAAGGGAAGTTTCCATCTTTTGAATAACGTCAATTAAGGTTTTCCAGTCTCGCAACCTTGGACAGAGTATGATGATAAGTTTCTTGACACAGTAATGACTCGTCTACAACACTTAAGCCACAAATTTAATTTTAAATACTAGCAAGAAGAAAAATAAATACCGTTTTGGAAAGGCAAGACTTACATGGTACATGCAGAAACCATTTCAAAGAGCACAGCATCGATAAACAGAATCTTCTTGTCTCTCATAAACTCGGAAAGCAGAAGCACTTTTCCTGGTTGAGATGCTCGATTGAAAGCTCTCATAAGAGCTGCACAAGCTACTGAGTCTGGCTGAACATTACTCAACTCCATTTCTTGAAACAAAGCAAAAGCCTTCTCCCATTGCCCTGCAGAAGATTTTTTCAGTAAACTCGGCCAACTTTCTTGAACTGCACATATAAAAAGGATACACTAAATTTAGCATACCCACCAGCAGCACTATAGGCATGTAGCATAGTTGTATATGCAATTACATCTGGATGCAAACCATCAATTTTAATCATGTTGAACATTGATTCAGCTTCAGCAATTTGACCCTAGAATGAAATATGTGAGGAGTTAGGACAGGAACCCAATGAATTTAGAAATTATGAGTACAAATGTAAACTGACTAAATAACTTGCCTGTTTTCCATAGGCACAGATTGCAGAAGAATATACCTCCTTGGATAAAGGAATCTTGAGATCCCTCATTTCAACAAGGAATTCTAGTGCATCGCTGTATTTTGACATCTTGCAACAGCCACTTATCAGGATATTATACGTAACAGAATCAGGTTTAACTCTCTTTTTCCTCATGCCCCTATACAAAGCTACAGCTTTCTCACACTCCCCAACATTCATATAACTTCCAATAGCCGAGTTGTATGCGATGGTATTCAATTCTATGCCTCTCAACTTAGCAGCTTTAAGTACGGAATCAATTTTCACGTGTTGACAGCATCGTCCACACGCTGCCAACAACGAACTAATTGAAACAACATTTGGTTGCAGACCAACTTGTTCTATTTCACGCAGCAAATCCACAGCCTCAGCTAGAAAGCCATTAGAACCATAGGCATCAATAAGTGCATTGTATGTAACCAAATTTGGTTTGCAATTGTTTTTTCTCATCATATCAAATATTTCTCTCGCCTTCTGAGGTTGTTGAGATCTTCCATATGCATTGAGTAAAGAAGTATAAGACACTACATCTGGGCGGATTCCTTTCTGTTTCATCTCATGAAAAATTGATGATGCAGATTCACTCTGTCCAAGCGAGGCATATGCACCAAGTAATGCATTGTATGAAACAATATTAGGTTCCAGACCCTCTGCAACCATTGTGTTGAAAACCGAATGACAGTTTTCAACCTGTCCACAAATAGAGTACATATGCATTATGCTAGTATAAGTCACAATATCAGGACAACATTCTGACCTTTTCTCTCTCATTGCATTGAATACTTTAATAGATTCATCATAATTTCCCACCCTAGTCAGACAATTTATCACAATATTGAGGGTCGTAGTATCTGGGCGCACATTTGTAGCCTTCATTAGCTCAAAATATGAGAGTGCTTTAGCATACTGTTTTCCGGTTTTATATGCAGATAGAATGATATTGTGAGTCACTAGATCAGGCCCAACTCCATTATCTGTCATCTTTTTACTAAGTCTCAAAGCCTCCCTCCAATTGCCACTTGATCCGCATGCATTAATCAAATTATTATAAGTTGTTCTGCTTGGAGGAACCTGAGAGAACAATTTTAATATGGTGTCAGTTTGTAGTGGGCTCCTAGCAGAAAAGATGGAAATAACAGTCCAAAAAGTTAGGCTGGTGCAAATCAGATGCTAAAAACTGAATATGACAATATTACAAAAGATGGAACCACAAAGATTGAATAGGAAAAGGAATGTAATTACACACAGCTGCGCGGAGCATGTCTTCCATGATATTCACTCCCCAGCGCCATTGACCATCTCGCCCATGTGCATTGATGATAGAATTGTAGGTTTCAACATCAGGCTTGCACCTAGAAAATCAGCCAAACATAAATAATTTTTCTTATATTAATTAATACATCTTCTTCTCCGATTATCAAATACAGGTAAAAGGATATGTTAACAGCAGAGGCATTAATAACAATTGCATTGTACAGCGAGTGTACCTCCACTTTTGCATCTCAAAAAATAAGCCTCGTGCCTGATCAATACGATTATGTCTAGCATGCAACCTGATCATCATATTGTAAATATCGTTTCTTGCACAATAATTTTTTTGATTCTTCATCCAATTGAATACTTGGATGCTATGTTCTATCAATCCCGTGTTGGTTATTTCCTGCACAGCAAGGTAGAAGTTTCCCTTAAAGCTTCTTCACTCACACACACACACACAAAGAGACACTGTAGTTGAATAGATGGATAATCATGTCCAATATAAATATCTAATCAGACATAAAATAAAATTTCTACTCAAACTGCAAAACACACTCGATTGTATGTCAAATGCCAATAGACCTCAACAGATGGAGACTTCCCTAGAGAACAAACAAGCCTACAATTTACAAAAAAAAAAACCTCTACTAATAACATAATACAGTAACACATAAACAAAATTAACAGTCCTTTTGTAATTATTCAGTAAAATTCGACCATTATCAGCATCAAATTGAGATATAAACAAGAAAAATGAAATTACCTTGATCAAAACCGGAAAATTCTTCCGGGAGAACCGGCCGGCCCACCGGTTGAGCACACTCTCAATGTCCTCCCAATGGTTAAGCTTAATTATCCTCTCCACAACCTCCGATAAAGTCCAGTCTTTCTGAAAGCGGTCAGCTTCGACTCGCAAACGGTGTCGTTGCGAGAGCTCGGACTTCCGGATGCCGGAGATTTTAGTGTACAACTTTTGGGTCCCGGCGTCGTAATCCACTTTGGCCTGTTTTTTCTCTTGGAAAGCATCTGAATTGGAGCAGTAGACTGTTGAGGTGGAGGTATTTACGGGATTTTTGCGGTGGCTGAAGAAGGGTGGCGGGTGGTTTAAGGCGGCCATGAGGGCTTTTTGCGGTGGTTGAGAAGATATGCCCCGCGCTCTTGCTTCCGATGACCGTTAAAACTCTGTTAAGTCATCAAGTAAAGTCGTGTTATCCTTTTACCTTGAAACAACTACTAAAAGCGCGTTTATAATATATAATTTTTTTATATTTAATGCAAATAAAACCATCTCTTTGTGGGTACGTAAATAATCACAAAGGTACAATTGGGACTTTGGACCAAATAACTCACTCAACGACAAAGACAGGTAGTTATTATAGTGCACCTGAGTTTTTATAGTGCACTTTGCTGTTTTGAAATTCTTACTTATAAAGAAACTTTAACCTTTCTTTTACGACTTTAAGTAACGTAGTTGTTTGAAACCAATTTTGTGTGAAAAAATTTGTGTGAATGAGTTTTATGTTGTGGCTATAGGTTTAATTTTCTCATTGTGGTATGCATGTTAAGTCTTGTGTCTTGGCAACCTGAAATTCTATTTAAGCTTATCTTTGTGATTTTCTTTGTGTTTGCTTCCGCTGTTCTAAGTGATTGTGCTTGTGATCAGTCTTGGTACATATAAATTAGCATGTGTTTTGTGATACTTGCTCTTACTTAAAGCCATGTCTCATCATAATTATAGTACTTGAAAATCCTGATAAATAGTTAAAATTTTGTTTGATGGTAGGATAGTAGAAAAAATAATTAATTTTGTATCATTATATTGTTATGAGTGTAATGAAAAAGTAAAAAGTATAATTTGAGTGTATAAAGAATGAAAAGGATAGTAGTTGTAGGGTGAATAAAGTAGAGTATAATTAATTAGAGTTTGAGATTGTAAAAAAAACAAACATACACCTTCGTCACTATAACTACAGCCAAGGCTCAAAAAACTAGAATTCAAGTGCTAAGAATTTATAACTCTTCCATAGCAGTTTCCACAAAATTTCAAGCCTGGCCAACCACTTTTGTATGAGTCAAAACAAAGAAACCTTTTCATGTTTCTCTGAGCAACTGATTCTCAGTCATTTCTTCCTTGTTTCTTGTGCTTCACTGTTCTGGATGCAACACCACGTCTATGTTGGTTCGTCTTCAAGTCTCTGGCATCACCCCCTCGAGCTTTATTAAACTTGCCTTTATTCAGCCCGGAATTATCGGAACGTCCATTTCTTTCCCAGGACTTCCCATCATTCTGTTGCCTATCCTTCGTTTTCTTCCAAGGTCTTGTAGACAATCCTTCTTCCTTGGACAAGGTAGCTGATTCGTCTTGTTTCCTTTTCTGCTGCCTGGAAAAATAGAGAGCTAGATTATCATCAACAATCAGATAAGATAAAGATAAGGACAAAAGTTGGGCAGAGAGTCGGACCCCTTGAGAGATGAATCAGAATGATCTGGTTTAGCGTCTTTGTTTCCAGATTCCTTAGAACTTGCCTTGCCATGACGATTCTGCATCAAATATATATAACATAAGAGCAATGATCCTAAGCTGCAAACAGCGAAGAAACACGAGTGTGCTAAAAAACAGTGGTAACAAACGATTGCAAACCAGTGACAATTGAAGAACCAATACAAATTAAACTTGGCTCCTGAATTGAATAGATGCAGACTAAAATCCAATCACAACTTTTAGCGAAGCAGAAGCACAAAAAGGAACAAGCACATTTCATATTATATGAAACGACCATTGAACCAAAATATCATAAAGCATACAATTAAAAACCACTAGATGTATTTTAAAGAGATCTGAAAAGGCAAAGGTACCTCCACAACACCCTGCACAAAATCCTTGTATTTTTCAGGTGCAAGCAACTTCACTTTAGCAGTACCACACTTTCTCATCATGATCTCCAAGATCACAACTATCTGTAGTAAAATGGAAGCAGCATCTTAAATTCTCATTCACTTCGGGAGAGAATAATTCAATAGAGCAGTTCAAATAATCTGTGAGGACCAAGGATAAATACAATTGCAGCAACCCATATTGTAATGATGGTTGATCTGATCGTTCAAATTCAGGATGGAAGCTAGCAAGACCAAAGATCACAAACCTTTTCTTTGAAATGATAGCGAGATACAGATGACCAACGAAGAACTCCATCCATGATGTCCGAAAGAAAAGGATGCAGATCAATTGCAGGAAGACATGATACTAATACCTTCACAAAGCCCAAAACAGCCTGCACAGTTTGAATCAAGCACCTCATCAGCATAATGAAAAAGGAAAAAAAATGGTAATGTCTAAGGCAGAGGAAAACTCACTTTAATAACCTCAATTGCTTTGCTGTGTAACAACTCCATCACAGATGGCACGACTTCAGGCATTGTAATGCAGACATTAGGATCACTGTAGATTAAAATAGACAGTGCAGAGACCACTCCACTCTTTATATGGGGAGAGGGACCAGAGAGATAACCTGTAATCTGGGCATAACAAGAACACAATTGAGCTTCAATTACTAAAAGTAGTGTGGATGAGCATGTTTGATCACTTCACTAGGAGTGCCTTCAACATAACAATCATATACATCAAACAAAAACTCTGAAGCTACAAGTTTATTATAAGCCATTAAAGGTACTCACTTTCTCCAGTAAATTATTAAAGATTTACCAAGAGAAGGCACAAAACTAGAGTATTGCGCTAACAGTCCATGCCAACATAGACATCATACCATCATAGTCATAGCATGTTTTGCAGCAGCAAAACACACAGATCTATATATTTTACATGCCTAGTGTTACACAAATTAGACAAGGATGTAAATCAAATGGGGAGTGGTATAGCATTGAACTCACCATGGTTATAAGTTTATGATAGATCCCATCAAATGAAGTATCTGTTGAGCTTCTCAACTTGGAACTTAACCCATGCAAAGCATCATACGCCACATTTCTGCCTTCTTCATCGGCCTGAACTTTAAATAACATAGGTTTAGCCACAGGAATAGTGACAAGGAAAAACGACATTAACTTAAACTCTTTGATAAACTCTCAAAGTAAATGCTTCTAATTGTATCAGACTATCACAAAGCATAGAGCATTTCTTTAAACTTCTCCATAACAAAATGATTCATACACGTGCCCACCAATAGCATGAAATTGGGCACAGAATGGAACATCATGTATCAGTTAGTAGCTCTTACATCTTTTAACGTGAGAATAATCTCATTTAGAATAAGGAAAGACTTTGTGTTCTCCTCATCCACGTTACTCTGCACAACAAGAAAGTCGATCAAGATTCAATAAAGCCAAGGGAAGCAAAACAATGCTTTAAAAAATATAACACTTGGAAAAAAAGAGTTCATTTTATTCGACAGAGATTCATAAACAAGAAGATTGTTCTCCATTCAAAGGAGAACTTTCACTAATATCAGATCCAATAAACCAGAGCTAAGAATTGGGAAACGGCCAGGATAGCTAGCTTACCATTAATGCATGAATCAGCAAGGCCTGCAGACAAGTGAAACGACTTTTAACTAAAGTGATATTATCTGAAGACTTCTTCTCAGTCAACAAACTCATCACTGTATCAAATTGTGAAGAGCCAAACCCAGAATGTTTCTGCACAAAGAACAAAGAATGTCATGCACAAAAATGAGATATTCCTTTTTTCAAATGATGGAAGAAGAAAAAAAAAACCTCAAGAATTGTGCTGAGTGTCTGATATGCTTCCATCTGCCCAGCCTCATCACTCTCCTAAAATCAAAATTACAGACTGTCATATAGCATTAACAAATAAAAAACAGAGAGTAGAGTGATGGGAATCAGCAAACCTGCAAAGCACGCTTAGTAATAGAAAAGAGTAAATTAACCAGATCCTCATCAGATCCTTCAACAATGCAAGATGCAAGCTCCAGTATTAGAGACCTAACGGAAAGACAGATTGACGGCATACCAAATGTTAGTTTTAGAATCTTTATTGCATATAGCATATTCACAATCTGTTTTCCCTATATACAGGTAAATGTCATTATGCCATGACAACACAGATGAAAAGTCGAAAGGCATACTGTCTTTTTCAATGAAAAAGAAATTCGCTAGTACCTCGTTGCATCTGTTATACTGTTCTCTTTTTCTTTGGCCAAACCATCAGTATCAGACTTCAAGTTTCCATCAATATCATCTAGAAGCTGCAACTTCTCAAGTGAAGCAATAAATATCTGCTTTGTTACTGAAGGATCACATATTGACGTCAAGCACCCGATTGCACCCTAAACGTTGAAAAATAAATTATATATCAGATGTCAATCACAAGCTTCTGAATAAGACAATAGATGACATAGCTGAAAAAAGGAACCCACTCATCAAACTGTACTCTGTTACAAAAATAGTAGTATCGAGTAAACGGGCATATGAAGATTCATACTAGCTACTGTTCTGATTTGGATGATAAATATATTAAATCTATTAGAATGTTGATGACAGTCAATCTACTTTAAACAATTACTGTATAATTTATATGTATGATGACAACCTTAAGATGTTTGCGTATCTCTGGGGGGCTCTCAAGGAACACATTAGTTAAAGACAGAAGCAACCCTTTAGCGCACAAAGCCAATGCCTTAATGTTTTTGCTTGCCTTCTTTCTTGAGTAAACATGTCTGCTTTCAAGATCTATATCAAACTCCTTAACAACTTCTGTCAACTGCACAGATCCATAATTGGAAGCAAGTACACTTTTATTTTCATTCACTAGTGCCTACAACAAAAGAATCAATTAAGAAATATCATGTTATCAACATCAGCTGGCAAAGGAGATATTAAAGAAAGTACAAGAATAGTGAATTAAGTCAGTATAATAAAAGCAAACCTGCAAACCAATGGCAACGTTCTCAAGCATAAATGAATCCTTTTTCAGAAAAGGGATTAAAAGTGTGGAAAGAGATTCAAAACTCTCATATGTATCACTAGGCAAGCGGCAAAAGGCAGGCAACAATCCCCAACAGCCATGGGCATAAGCCTGCAGATCTCGGCCAATTACAGAATTTTTAACTGGAAAGGAGCAGAAATTTAAATTCCAGAAATAGAAAAAAATAAAAAAAAACAGTTTAAAAGGCTTTTAATCTATAACTGAAGCTATACAGACTAAGACATCTATGAAAATGAAATAACTTATCCTGGAGATCATTTACTTATATGAAAATGATTACACATCAAAAACTTAAAACAAGAATAAGACTAACCACAAAATTCTGGTTTTCAAGGGTATATACCTTTAGAAGATCCCTTCTCAAAGGATTTGGCAAGAGGTACAACATGCTCCATGAAAAATTGCAGTGATGATCCGATAATATTTTTCTGTAGAATGGGTATTAACCAAACATTTGAACAGGAAAAATCTTTGGTTGTGAGGGAAATCGGGACCAATGAGAGTAATCTCTCTGGTCCCATGGCAGCCACAGCAGACCCAATGCAGGCTTCAAGCTGCATAAATAACGTAATTAAAAAACACGAGTCAGCTACCCAAATCCAACAGGACATAATATTTCCGACCAAAACTGGTGGCAACTGCGACACACTCAATACGAATAATGTGAATATTGAGAAGTGCAGCTCAAAATACACAGTTGCTACATAGTGATCTTGTTCAGAATATATATATATATATATATATAGAGAGAGAGAGAGAGAGGACCACTCACGTGCTTAACTTCTGAAGTTTTGGTAGAGGCAGTATTCCTCAAATCAGAAAGTTTAAGAAGTATAGGCTTCATAAAGACATTTGATATTTTACCTGAATTAGAAAATATTGTAAGACCATTAAAAAGAAAGACAAAACTCATTTCTCCAAAAATGCAGATGAGAAATTGAAGATTATCAAGATCAACACTAAGAACTCATACTCGAACTTGACTGATGACTGAAAGAAAACGTAAATTATAGCTAAAGTAACAAAACCTTGCTGTAAATACAATCATTTGATTTGCTAATTGAGAAATTAAGGTGTATACTAACTGTGTCCACAAGCAGAATAATGGATAAAAATTCCAATGGTTTTTTTCAAATAAACAAGAATTATAAGTCGGGACCAGCCCTGACAGCCACAGCCCAGTAGAGGAACAATATAATCATTTTCTAGAACTCAATCAAAGGCAAATTTTACAGGTATATCATATCTATTATCTGATCGATAAATTTATTAGATTTATCGAATGCCCAAATAATGAAATTAACAGAAAGCTAAACAAAAAATATATACTTATATGCATATATAAATATATATAGAACGCATGAAAGTGGTCATGTCACTATATTGCATGCCACATGAAGGAAAGATCCTTAATAAGCACTTACCAAGTTTGAGGAACAGAAAAGCTACAACTGAGAATAAGTGTTCACTCAGTAATGGAGATGGGGCAACCATCAAGTTGTAGAATGTGGTACATGCAGTTTGTACTGCTTTAAACTCTGCATTCTGATTCACGTTGTCTTCATTTTCAAGGTTCTCAATTGCCTCAAAGCTTTTTCCATCAATATGCTGATCTATTAGTTCTCTAAGAATGCTGGAAGTCTGTAAAGCAACATTGCCCTTGGAAGATAGAAGGCCTGATTAAAGCATAAAGTGAGCAAGCGTCAAAAAAATCTATAACATAATAAAGAAAATATAAGTACCAAATCTATAACATATTTTTTTAAAATGTCCCAAATTCCCAATACACAAAATCTAGAGCACAAAAACTTGTCAGCTGGATAAGCAGAAGAATTAAGACTATTAAGTTCTTTTTCAGTCTTAATAAGCACAATATGAAGAATTTACGCTTTGCTTCCAATTAAGCTTCAAAAAATACAAAATATACATGCATGGTGCCACTGTAAATTGTGAATCAATAGTTTCCACACCAGCATTTCATCAACTGATTTTAGATGTCTAATCAGGCTATAACATTTAAACATGCTCCACAACATATCGGAAGGTTGAATTGAGTAATGCAAGCAGATACATCAAGGGACTGGGCCAGAAAACAATTTCAGTTTTCATATTCTTAAAAAGCTCAAAACAGAAGAAATAAGGGGGAAAAAATGTAAAACATCATTAGCATACCTGCTAAGGATTCAGTTAGCATAGGAAAATAGGAGGTCCATTCATTTACATCGCCATTGTGTAGTCTTCCTAAAGCAGCTTTGGCTAGATTTGCAGCAAACAATACACTGTCTGCTGGATTCTTTTCCCCCAAAGAGATGTATGGAACCAGTGAGTTAAAGATGTCTTCAGCATTAGATATTATAACTTCATCTTCAGAGGCCTCAAAGATAGCTGAAACAATATCCAAAACATGCCTTGTCACCACTGAGAAATGGGAACTCATGATCCTCAAGAATTGAGGAAGCATTCTTGTGCGGACTTTGGGCGAGAGATGTGGCACAACATGCTTCATTACATTCAGCAAATGAAGAACATCTTGATGTTCAGGCTTTGACATTGGTTCATGTTTGTTTCCATCCATAACTTTTTGAGATGACATTTCTGTGGCTGATGGCATGTGATCCTCAAGCAGGGAGTATATTGATTTACTCGCCATCTTGGATATAGCAGATGACTCAAAAGACTTGAAAACTTTCAAGAGATAATCTTGAGCAGATTTCCTCACCTGAAACAAGAAATTGGCACCACGTTATGATTTACATTCTATTATTTCTATAAGCATCAAATTACCTATTTAGATATCAGTGGTTACAATTCAACTTCACGCGACCAAAATTTTAGCAGGAAAGTGAATGATTAAAACGAACAGAGTTGAGTTGATTTCTTCACGATGAATTAAACAGTTGTTTCACACAGACCTTAGGCCTCTTATCGAGTGAGAACTTCAGAAGCCACTCGAATCCAAAAGCAACAGAATCCCACTCCTCCGAATTGCAGAATTCAGCAACCAAAACTCCCACGCACTTCACTACAGACCTAACACCCGAAGTTCCCAATTTACCCCCACTCTTGTCAACTATAGTCACCAAAACCTTGATAGCCTCCGCTGCTTTCTCCGGCTTTATTTCGTCTCTACTAACCAACGGAAGCACGATTGAAATGAAAGAGGTTATAGCACCAAGAGCATCAGCGTCTAGCTTCTTGGAAGTGGATATTGAAGTGATTGTGGCGGCGAAGTATGATATTGGAGTTAGGGGAAGAGAAGATGACTGAATGATTGAGCGAGTGGCGGCGGCAGTGGCGCAGAGGTGGCGGTGCTGGGCAGCTGAGGAACGGGCGTAACGAGTCAAAAGTTGTTTGCATATATCAACATCGGCGGTGAATTGGGTTGCGTCTGCAGCCTCGCCGTCCATGGCGGTTGTGGAGGAATAGCCTAATTCGACGGCGGAGAAGAAAGGGTTTACGAAGAAGGGTTTTGGGAGGGATTGAGAAAAGCGCGGTTATCTTTATTAAGGAAAATCAATTTTAATTTTCTAATTTATTTTTAAGGTTCAAATTTTAAAAAATCCCTATTTTTTATTGAAAATATACAAATTGGACCGTAAACCAAATTGAGCCTCATTTTTTCTAAATCAAACAGCCCTTTACTACAAATTCCCTCGTCTCGTTTAAATTTAGAATTTACAAATTTAAATACACATTCATTCTACTCCCTCTCTTTTACTAAACGTTTTTCCGTTCTTTTAAAATTTTAATTAAGAAATATCATAAAATAATATATAGTATAAATATTGTGACTGATTAATAGAGAATATAATAGAAAACTATGACTTGATAGTGGAACGTATATTAGAAAACTTATTCATAAAATATGTCAAAAATATAATAAAAAGCTTATTAATTTAATCTACTCGTCTCTGCTAATATGTAAAAAATATAATAGAAAACTTATTCATAAAATGAGGAAAATGAAAAATTTATAGTGGAACGGATTGAGAAAGGGGGATAAATTATGATTTTGATAGAACGAGGAGTATAATCGGTAGTTCATGATGAGTGTACTAATACTATGGTGGGTGAACTCATCGTCTGGGGTGAACAATTATTCCTTAATGGCAGAGGCCCGTTACATATCAGGCCCAGGCAAATATTATCTGTCCTGATTGTGATCTGAGGCAGAGCCCATCACATATAAGGCCAACAAAATATTTAATGGGCTGACAAGTGTATATAAAATTGCAATGAAGATTTTTGATTGAAATCGTCACATGTCCGAGACAGAGGCAGAGCCATACTTGCACCCTTCCGACCTTCCCATCATCCCATGTTAAATATCTAATTTACTATTTCTACACTTCTTAAAAAACAATACTAAGGAAGTAAGGATACACGTTTCTGAATACAGGATAAAAAAAATTTGTATATGATTAAAATATGAATATTGACAGACTCATAAGGGGAATACGAATTGAGACACATCCATGTCATCCACTTTGGAAGATGGATCGACCAAATGGTAGGGTAAAAAGTGGAAAATTAAGGTATCCCTAAAGTTAAAATATTTCTATGAAAAATGTGTAAGAATATTATTGCGACGGAGGCAAACCTAGTTGGGCATCATGTGTCGATGGATCAACGGTGTGTGATATGCGGATGGCATAATGCAACCACACTACACTCGATATTCTTTTGCCCAGCTCTGAAAAAGATTTGGAAACAATATGAATGGTGTAACCAATTTCGAAGCATTAAGGAAGGAGATACGTGGGGTATTTGGAGAGAATGATGCCAAGCTAATTACACTGATGATAGTGGTACACATGTGTAGCTCGAATGGCAAGTGGAGCATTAATTATCTAGAAGAGTTCCACAACTGTTCAAGGATCTTGCGAACAGAAACGAGAGTTACCATGGATATGCAAGCAGGTAGTAAGAATTGTAATCAGGTCTTCACGGATGGGGCCTTCAACGTCGACCTCAATATCTTTGGAGTTGCCTTTGCCATCTATGATGACTAAGGAATGCTGCGTAGGGCATGGTGTTAAATGATTGATTTGCTGGGCTCTATACACTAGGGGCGGAATTGGCAGCGATTTGTGCAGGATTAAATTGATGCATCAGAGGCGCCCTTTCACATGTCCGAGTACACACAGATTCAATGGATGCAGTCTCCGCCGTTGCAAAGAAAAGAATATTATTGGGCTATGAAGCAGGTCTATTGGAGTAAATATGGACAATGATGGAAGTTTTTGGGGAGTGCAAGATAGTCCACATCCCGATGACTCAAAACAAAAGAGCTCACAAGCTAGCTACATCGATTTATCAATTGCCCCCTCCTCATGACTGGAGCGGTGATGAGATCTCGAAGTGGGTAAGTGGTTGATGTTTGTGACTAGTAACTCTCCCCTAAAAGAAACAAAACAAAACAAAAACTTAAGTGTTAAATAAATAGTGTGGTATTAGGTAGAAAGGCATAAAAGGAAAAAAAAAATAGATAGAAGTAGTGGAGTATTGATAAAAATGAAATAAGTAACTTAGTTTGAAACGCTTTAAATAATAAAATTGAGCACTTAGCCTGAGATAGAAGAATATACGTAATAAGAACCCTATCGTAAATCATAAAAATTGCACTAGTTTACCTAGAAGGCAAAGGCTAGATACACATTATACTCCCAACAACTACAACAAATTGCAAAATTCATATTTTCATTTCCTCATATATCAATTATATCCTTATTATTTAAAATTAATTATGACCTATATTTCTTTTTATAAACAACTCCTAAAAAAGAATCCCAATTTTCTTTCAAATAACAAAATAATATAGAAAATCTTATATGAGACAATCTCGTCTCGTAATTATACTTTATGTTGCTTTAAAATATGATTTGAGTAAGATCATAAGTTAATGGGCATACACTGTATGTGTAGTAAAACCCATTATATGCATAAGCCTGTTCCATATAAGTTTTTTTTTATCAAATAATATATCAATACTCATTTTCAAGAGGGATATGGAATATACGAGTGAAAGTACGTACACTTTTACTGTTTAGATTTATATTTTAAGAATATATTTATTACATTAGTACGTGTACATCATATACAGCACATAAAGAAAATGACAATATGAAATAAGATATAAATATAAAGATCTACATAATATATACAACAAAATATCTTATTGTTATTTTATGTCACATGTCTCCTTTTAATTTCGTCCATTTAGAACGGAAGATTCCTCGACCCATAAAAAGATTGATAACTGGTAGTATGAAGATCTCGTACAATGAAAGCCCTATCCACCTATATATAAATATTCAAAACTAATGACGTGTAAATATTTTTTAGCCATTTCCTGTAGTATTTTTTTTTGCATGCCATATACTTATTTTAAAAATATATTCATCTATAATCAGATTTGGAAAAAAAAAATCTAGTTATATTTAAAATAAGATTTATAAAAAAAAAAATACATTTACATTAAAATATACTATTATAATATAATCTGATTCAATTGATATGTTTAATTAAGTCTCAAAATTAAACAATGCATTATCTAGATTAATGGAAGATATCAATCTACATTTTCTATTAACCAATCAATTAACATCGGTCATTAAATTTTAGGAAAAAAAAGTTGGCCAATCTACAACTTTTATAATCTATAGTGTATATATTGATATTCTAAGAGTTTGGGTGGCTATATTTAAATATTTATTTAAACTCGGATTTTATTAAAAATTAAAAAAGCTAGTTTCCAATATACAGCTGTCGTTGAAAAGTCTTAATTAAGCATTGCAAAAATGTGGTGTTGGAATATAGTTTTTTTTTTTTTTTTTGACGGGGTGTTGGAATATAGTTATTGCAGCTGATAGTACGTAATTGAATTAAATGGGTACAGTTAGGTCGATTGATTTAGTTTTTTTGTTTGTTTGTCTTTTTTTTTTTCTTGTGAGGGGTGGGGGGCATGAGCATGATTTAATTATATTGGTGGGGTTTTCTAATTGAAAGTTGAAACAATTGTGTTGGGAAGTGGCCAATCCCAAAAACACTGTATATATATTCGTACAACAGCAGCAATAATTGATAAAATAAAACAAAAATTGCAATAATTCATGACATTACTATATGTGGAGCTACCGACGATATTTAGTATACATATTTACAGCGTTAATAGTGTTGGATTAATTTTTTAAATCTAAATATAGAATTAATGTTTAAATCTTTGATGTTACGCTTGTTTTTTTAATCTAATATTGGGACGGGGAAAGTAGTAAATAAATAAATCGTAAGCACACTGAATTATAATTTCGATAGTATAACACAATTCATAATTAGAAACACCACAAATGGAACTAGTATGATCATCGATCATCAAATTATTTCAATTTTGGTGTAATTGGGCCTTCCATAATTTTATGTCCCCATAAATTGTGAAAAAAATACCACTCTGATGCAGCGTGCGTGTTCAAAAGAAAGAATAACAAGATCGTTGATTCACAGAATACCCGAATCTTGATAAAACGAAGAACAATTCTTCAATAGTAATCTCAATATCCAAAAACTGCCCGACAATGTTTGGAAAACAGGAATAAAACCAAACCCTAGTGTACGGAATTAGGAAATTACAAAAAAACCCCAAAACAATTAAAATTTGCAAAATTTAACACTCAAAAAGCAATAAAACGCGTTTTTGACCACTCAAACGATGGAATTTGGCCAAAAAGCGTCGCACGTCACAGCAAAGCTGTGAGTTTGACTCGTAGCATCGATTCCACCCGAAAAAGTGTGCTCACACACCAAAATCGGGTTCCAGCTCCCAAAACCTCAAAAATTCTTCGGATGCTCTCGTTTCTTCAAAAATTGTAACGCCACTCGTGCTACATCACATAAATTGTGAAAAAAATAAAAATAAATCAAGTTCATGTATGTTTGTCGTTTGACTGAATTAACACACTACTAGAAAATTGGCATTTCTTGACATTTAAAATTGTATTTATAAATCACTTTTCAATACACTTTATTTATCACGACATTTCTTTAAAGTGTCATCTAAGTTAATGTAATAATAGATATCAATGTATTAATACATTCTTAAATGTCATGATTATGTAGTTTAGCCTACACTTAATTAATCATATAAATTGTTAATATTAATTATTAGTGCAATATTAAATGTCAGGACAAGTTATTATTAAAATTATTTTTAATTATCATTAATTTTCTATTTTAATTAATACTACATTATTAAATGTCAAGATACATTCATTTTAAAACCCACTTATTAATCCAAGAAAAAAAAACTAATTTATTATTATTTTGTAATATTAATTAATAATACGCAATTTGGTGTTATGATAGTTTCATTTATATATATTAATTGCAATTAGATTAATAACAATAATAAGAATTTATAATAATATTAAAACAATAAATAGTAAATTAAAAAATATTCTTCCGCATGAAATAATATTGAAAATCACAAATAAATTAATTACACATTTTACTAGACACGAATACTTGATAATATTTCGTGAAATTACATCAAATAAATTCTACAAAATTGTCAATATAATCTTTGCATAAGTCATTTTTAGAAGAAAAAAAAAACTAAATTCTAAATTGAGGCTCTTTAATCCTCAAATAGGTATAACTAATCAATCGATCTCCATCCTTGAAAAAATCCAGATATTCTCCCCTTACCTACAAAAACACAAAAATTTTCATAAGTTCAAGATATTGTAAAAACATGATGTAAGGACATAAAATTAATTGTAAATTGGAACAAAGAGATTTTAGAATACTAATTACCTTTACAACCTCTAACATAACATTTTTTTCTTTCCTTGTCATTGCACATTGCACGCCAATCTTTCACATCTCGCCATCTATTGGCTGACCAAATTCATTAAATCCAACTTCAACTTCACTGTCCCCAAATACTTTGATTGGCTGACCAAATTCATTAAATCCAACTTCACTGTCCCCAAATACTTTGATATAAGTGGGATGTCGTTGAACTTTTTTTTCATAAATTTAACAGCAATTCCATTACCTATTTAAAAAAAAAAAAAAATTATTTTAAATAAATAAAGTCTTATACTATATAATAGGTTTACAATGTTACCTTGCTCGTGTTCATAGCTTTCATTCATTTGCTCGTGTTCGTAGCTTTCATTCATGATCTCGAATCTTGATTCCTCCCTAAGGACTTGTTTACCTGTACATTCATTATAAATTCTTTTATGAGTTTGACCCTTATACTCTTGAGTTCCCGATGTCTGCAAATTACAGAATATTAACAAACAAAAATTAATGTGACACAATTCCAAGGAAAAATGTTTTCTTACTAATGATATTATATTTAAGAAAGAAATATAGATAATCAATTCATATTTGTATCCCAATAATTTAACATGTGAAACTGAGCATGAGGATGAACTCTTGTTCATGTTGCAAAATTGGCTCATCTGGAAGACTAAAAATATTTCTGTTGTACTTTTTTTCCTAGCCCAGTAAAACAGATTATTATCTTCTGTACAAACAAAACAAACATTATCCATACACTCTAAACCATACAGACATTTTTTAAGCGGTGGTGTTTAATAGCTATCATCCATTCAAGTATTTAACTATAAAAAGGAGAAAGAAAATCAACGGTCAGCCTTAGCAATAAATTGAGATTGATATGAAAACACTGTTATTGAGTGTCAAATCTTAAAAATTTGAAATACTCACTCAATCATTTTCTAGTTCAATAAATATCTTCTTATCTAATTAAAAAAAATATATCTATAGACACGAGGAGTACTTATGCATCACAGTATATAAAACCAAGTGAGGAAACAAAAATAAAAAATATCAAATATGAGTTCTATATATCCAGTAGAAAAATTAACATTAATATGTAATTTTCGAACTACAAATACAAATTGTTTAATAAAATAAACACTCAAAAGGAGATAAATCAAGTCAAGAACTCCAACCTTCGAGTATTCAAATAACAAAAAAATGTGAAATACGTACCTCATCAGCTATTTGTGATTCTACAATGAGTAAATCCAAATCTTGCTCCTAAAATAAAAAAAATAAATAATCAATTAACTCAAAGACATCAATTAGGCCTAGAATTCATTTTGAAGACTCAAGCACGAGCAAAATTACCTTCAACTGGTAAAAAATAGGTTTTGATAGACAGTTTAAAAAAAGAGGTTTTGATTTGTTCATTACCTTGTAAACGGCGATTGTTCGTGGAAGAAGGTCTAGACCACGATCCAATTTTCTTTTTCATCGTTGGCGGGTTATCTCCCGCAATTTTTTCTTCGAAATAATATCTATTAAATAATTTAATAAATAATTAAGCCTTTAAAAATAGATAATTAATAATTAAGGATAACCGAGATAATATTAATGGAGATAGGCTTTTTAAATTTTTTTATTATATTAGATATTAACTAAATTAATAATCAATTAAGCTTTTGAAATAGATAAAACTTTTAAAATTTTATCCTAATGAGTAATGAATTATATATATTAACAAAGATAATAATATTTAAGAAATGATAAATTAGGAATATTATATAAAATAGTCTTTTTCCGTCCCAAAATGAAATTCTTGTATTCATTTTTTTTGTTTGTCCAATAATATAATTTCATTTTACGATTGAACCGCCTAAAATCGAACAAAACAGATTAAACTAGTGAAAACCGACTATAACGATTAGACCGCCAGTCCAACCGATTCAATCGATTACACCGTGAGCAAGTGTTATGAACCGGTTCAAAATCGGATCGGGGCCTAAATCTACACAGATGTAGGGGTGAAAACGAGCCGAGTCGAGTAGTGCTGAGCTCGAAACTCGACTCGATTGTTATACTCGAAGCTTGAAACTCGACTCGACACGGTCGATCCTAAAATTTTGAAGATCGAGCTCGATTCGATAAGAAACTCGATAAACTCGAGCTCGGCTCGACTCGATTACCTATATAATTTTTAAAATTAATTTTACAACATATTTTTTTCTAAAATAAACTCGATCTCAGCTCGATTACTCGTATATAAATATAAATTATATATTAATGTCAAAATAGTAAATATTTTTCAAGCTTGATTAGGCTCGCGAGCCTTTCGAGCCGAGTATTTATGAGCTCGAACTCGGTAGCTACTCGAGTAGCTTGAAACTCGACTCGAGTCGATTTCGATCTTTTTTCGAGTCGAGCACGAGTACTTCGCGAGTAGGCTCGACTCACTTACACCCCTACCCAGATGGGTGGACCGGAGACCGAACCGGTTAATTTTGGTCCAGTTCGGGTTTGGACCGTTTCAGATTGGATTTTTTTCTTCCTTTTGGGTATTACTTAGTATATTACTCTATTTGTAGGTAGAGATGACTATCGGGTTGGCCCTAACCCGATAGGGCCAACCCTGCAGGGCTACGGGCTTGGTCATTAACCGGTTCATACTTAACAGTTCTACAATTGTTTGGGACCTAACCCTAACCCTAGGCCTGGTCACTAACGGGCTATAATAATTTTTTTATTTTAAAATTAAAGGTCTCAATTGACACGTCCAACAAGCAAATAAAATAGAAAAATATATAATTAGTTAGTAATCGGTAAATGAAAAAACAAAAGTATGATTTAAACACAATTCTAGAACTCATTGGTCTTTAATATGACCAAATAAATATCATAATCTAATAAAAAAATAGTAATAATCACGTAATGAGCTACTTAATGTTTATAGTTATGGTTACGGGTCAAATGACCCAAAATTTGTTAGTCACATTTTTGTAGAACATCTAGATATTTCTTCATATTTACTTTTAGAATAAATTCTTTTTCAATGTTCTAAAGAAATAGGTAGTTGATCACAATTGTGCAAGAATATATATATATTAGCCATAGTTACTTGAAATCTTAATTTATTCCATAGGAATTAATACAAGTCCAAATGAAAATGTTGTACACTGAAATAATTGGAGATAAATAAAAAAGTACCTAAGAAAATAAGAAATTTCAATGAAATAAAAATGCCATTAAAAGAAAATAAAATTCAATGAAAATTTAGTCAGATTCATCCAAATTAAATTAAACAATCTTTTAGAATTAAGGATAGTTTTATATATTTTATAGGAGTTTGTCTCAATGTTTATAAGTCTTGAACAAATTTGTAATGACATATAAAAAAATCAATTAGTTTAAATGATCAATATTTTATTAAAAACACAATTAAACTCCTTGCTAACTACCAGATTTGATACCACAAATCCATTTTGAAATTAGCAGAGTGTCCCTATATCAATTAAACTTTAAAAATAGTCCAATAATTCGAAGAGATCTAGCCCAATACAACATTTCTTGCCGAAGAAGAACTATATAATAAGACCAAGAGAAATAGTCAAGTTCATCTAAAATGACTTGAGTATAACTAATTTCACGATTTCTTAAAATTTGAATAAACTCTGAAGCAAATACAAAAATCTACTATTCAATTATAAAATTTGAATACACTCTTGAAATTATCCATCAAAAGAAATTAACTATAAATTATCCACTGAAAGAAACAAGTATAAAATATAAAATTTCCTTGACAAACAGAACAAGAAAAGAAACAGATATATATGAACAGAGTAAGAAAAGAAACATATATAAATATATATGATTGAATCCTGATTGAGTTTTTTATCCCAATTTGCCCTCTTTAATGCTTTTAAAACAATTGATTCAATTTATGGCACCTTCATAGATTTTAGATGAATTTGGATAGATTTAAGAAGAATTAAAAAAAAAAAAACAGACGACGTGTTATTTTTTTTTGCAGAGAACATAGTATTTAAACCGTATATAATTAAAAAGATTCTTATTAAATAGTATTATTAAATTATTATTTTAATATTATTAATTTTATGTTTGACGGATCATTTTTTCCCTTTTTCTTTTATATATTAAATTTGTTTAAATCTTATTTTTGTTTAAAATTTAATTATAATAAATAATATGACACGATTCACAATGTCATAATTATGTTTTATAGATATTTAGTTAATATTGTATTATTAGGGTGTATTATATTATGACAATTTGTTATAAGTGTATTAATAGGGTATAAAGTTATGTAGTTTTAGATTATAGAAAGTTAGTGTACTAATAAATTAAGTTTCACTACATTTTTTTATTAGTGTACTAAAATTAATGTACTAATAAGCCATTTTTCTAGTAGTGACATCAATAATTAATTTGTATCAATATTTATAGGGACCTTGAGAAAACAATGTAATAATAGTAATATTTTGGTACTAATTATATGTGACCTTAAACTAGACATCATAAATTCATAATAGTAATATTTTGGTACTTATACGTATCATGTATCATAAAAATATCTTAACTTGGAATGAGAAAATTTATAACTACATAATCTCTGTGAAAGAAAAATATATAGAAATAACATTAACAATCTAGACATAGTTTTCAAAATCTTGAGGATGAAGGAAGGTATAAGGGTTCCCACTAAGTGGAATTCAATAAAGATTTTACTTTTGAAGCTAGCTAGTTTCCCCATTTAAAATGATAGCGACAATACAATATTGATTCTAGTATTCGCATTACGTTTAGTTTACCATTGTACTCCATATGGAACATCACTATATAATATATATTAAGCATATAAACATATATATATATATATATTATTTTCTCAATAAAATATACAAACATATTTCCTCAGTCCATTTGAAAGTTGTCATTTATTTTTGACACATATATTAAGAAAAATACTAGTATTAAATATGTAGAGAGTTGTTGAAGTAGTGAGAAGTAAGAGGAAAAAAAATGTAGAGAGATATAAAAGAGAAAGATAGAGAGATTGTAAAAAGAAAATATAGAGAAAGAGAGTGGTGTTGCAAAAAAAAAAATTATGGGACAATCAAAATAAATACTGTAGACAACTTTTGAAGAAAAAGGCAAGTATACGTTAGAAAAACAATGAAAATTTCACTATAAGATAACAACATTACATTGAAGTTTTTATTTATCAACTAGAATTAAATGTATATACATTATAAGACAATAGATTTAAGTGGTTCGACCATAAAGATTTACCTTCCGTGTATATGAGCATTTTATCTTTTGTTGATCTTCAAAACTCTTCTCAAGAAAAACTCACAAATTAATTATTTTTCTTTCAACATTGTCTGTTTTACTTTTTCAATTTCGATCATTTTAATATCAATTTGACGCAAAATGACCATTTCTTTCAAATAAACATGTAGAACTAAATATGACATAAAACCCCCCAACATTAACCCAAAAAATAATAAAATTGAAAAAAAATAACAAAATACAAAATTAAAATTGAACAACGCCTAAATCAGGGAGGATCTTTATATTAACTCCAAATTCTAATCATGATCTTCTACAAGCATTATTTAAGATTATAGAATTGAGCATGTAATAGCAAACAACTCGAAATAGCTAGCTATGTACTACAAATAAAAAGGGGTGCACATGGTAATAAGAATGTTGTCACATGTTTCATCAAGAATTTAAACTATATAATATTTCATTTAGTCAAAATGTACACAACATTATCTGTGGGTGTGTGAATTTGGTACTCAATAGTCTAAAACTAAAATTGATGTTCTTTTTTCCTTTACCGCAGATTGTGGGAGAGGTGGTAGATTACAGGCATTTACAGCCATCAAGAGTCATATAGTGCATAATTAAATCCACGTGTTTAGGTTTATAATGTTACTATTTTTGTTCAATCGTTTTCTCATTAATTTATGTCTTTTCATTAATTCTTTTCTCATCAGCATATCAAGAATATATGAAATCAATATGATATAATCGAGTTATTGGTAAATTGGACACAAAATCATGAACAATATTTCTTGTAAATTTCAGAATCATTCATATTCCATGTTTTTTGTCTCGATTTCTTTCTTGTTGTTCTCCAATACATTACACAATTGGTTCTGAAAGTGTTAGCATGTGTGTCTATTTGTTGTCGCCAATTTCATATTTTTGTGTTAGGTTTATGCGCATAATCTTTTGTCAATTATGTTTGCGATCCACATTTTTATTCACTTGATCCGACAATTCATTTACAACTCGCGTATTTTAGAATTTTCCTAACTTAACTTCGGATCACACATGCAAAACATTAAAAACTATGAATATAATTTGCTTAAAAAACATAAAAAAAAAAAAAACTCTAAATTATTCCCATGGCAATTCATTGAAGTAAAAAATATATACAATAGTTAGGAAAATAAAAGGACTAGTCTATATATGTATAATGAAATTATGACCAATAAAAAGCTGTACCTTGTTTCCCAAGGACAATAATGATATGAATCCAGCAGCATACCACCGACGGTCCAAAAATCCAATTATATTAAAAATTCGGAAAATTAATTTCATTTATTACAATTATTTATTAAAAGCAAATCATATTAATCCAACCTTGATAAATTGACAATATTTTGGAACCCAATCGTTTATTCTACTTAGTTCTCAATTAACCTATTCAATATTCAATTTGAAATTGATAAAACTCGTTTGTGCGATTTGACATAAATATTAAACAAGTTTGAACATAGAGTTTAAAGTTTAATTCAATTAATTAAAGTTTGACTCAAATTAACAATCAAATTCAAATAATAATTTCTAAACGCGATAATATTTTAAACAAATTTAAACTACATTACGTTCAACTCAATTCGATGCTAATTTTTTTTTACGTACGCATTAGTAGGACCGTCGTATCTAAGATTGACCACCGGCCAAAATTTATTACTACTTAAATTTTACAATTTATTGTGAGTAGTAGGCTCTGCAGATTTTTTTTATTATCAATACTAAAGACCCATAATACATGTCAGGGTTGTATCAATTCTTGGTTTGCATCACAATTTATATTTTTTAAAAAAAATGCATTATATTACTAATTAAAATGCAAGTTGTAACGCATCGTACAATTCTCGCCGCACCGCACCAATTTGCATTCACAAAGTTAGCTGACGATGATAAGTGCATCATTTAATTTCGAGCATCTTAAATTTAATAGAACAACAAAAATTGATTTATAGGCAAAATGAAAAAAATAAAAATTCCTAACCCAACCAAAGTCAAATCATTAAAAACACTTTATTCCTCCATCCTTTTTTTTTAATTCGCTTCCCTTTTATCTTTAAGAAAGTTCCTACCTTTCTTAATGAATAAACAACACTTCTTAGTTCTTAACCACACCACACATCTTATTTGTTTACCCCTGAATAAAACATACATTAGTCCACAAACGGCTAAAAGCATTGTTGTGTTACACAAGTTTTGTGGCTCGGAAAATAATCACTTTTTACGAATTGGATCAACAATTTGTTAATTAAAGGAAATAAAACAATTCGTTTTCTTTTAACCAATCTTTCAAACATCTTAATAAAAACATTTTTTCCACCTTTTTCACTTCAATTATTCAATCACAATTAAAAAACAATTTTATCTCTTCAAATATCAATACACAACTCATACCTTAAAATTTGTGCATATAGTAGTACTCTCTGCGAGTATCCGTTCACAAAATGTAGTCCCATTTTCATTATATTCACGGTCCACAAAATATAATCTAATACTTCATTTGTCCCAATATTTTATGCACACTTTTCTTAATGGACGTCCCAACATTTTTTGCACACTTCAAAAAAGAAAAAAACTCACATAATCTTTACCAATAATACCCCTCCTTTATTTTACTTCCCCTTCTCTTTAGTCAAATCTCCTCCACTTTAATCAATGAATTACCAATATAACACTTCATTTATTTTACCTTAAACATCACTTTATTCCATTTTCTTAATCTCCGTGCCGATTAAAGTGTGCATAAAATTCTGGGACGGATGGAGTACACTTTATGAAAATCATCATCATTCATTACTTAATTACTTAAATTGACATCAATTTTATTCATAAACAATCATTTTATTCACAATTGACATCAAAATACCATTTTTTTGTTTTTTTTTTTTTAAAACATGTGCTTTTCCGATAAAACGAGACTACATTTCATGGATCGAAAGTATTTAATTTTTTATTCTTACTCCATTCTTGCATATATGTAGAGTTCATTTCCTAAGATAAAAGAGAGAGGGAGAGACAAAGACAGGGTAGAGGAGAGAGATAAGGAAAATGGTATGGTAATAGAAAGAGTTGAAACAGAGGACCCAATAACAAATAGAAATTGAAAGAAAAAGAGAGAGAGAGAGAGAGAGAAACGCATGAAATTCACGAGCAAGAACAACGGTGAAGGTTGGGGAATGGGATTCCTCCTTGTTTTCTTCCCTGAGGAAGATCAAGACCAAAATCAAAATCAAAATCAAGAATCCAAGAAAAACAATTTCAACCAATTCTCTTCATTCCTCAGTCGAACAAATTCATCCCACCTTCTCTACAAAGCCCAATCCACAATCTCCATCTGCTTCCTCCTCCTCTTCACCACCGTCCTCCTCTTCACCGTCTCCACTCTCCCGTCCTCCTCCGCCCGCCGCCTCTACAGAGTCCCCAGAAGGCACCTCTCTTCGAACCTCCCAGAATCTTCCACCCCCCCTTCCAATTTATCACATGCATTGCAGAGAATGGGCACTCTATACCGAAGGGGCACCCGAGCAATGAGTGACCTCGTCGTCGCTCATGCACCCGACTCGCTAACTCACCCCGAGTTGAAACTCTTCCTCCGCCTCTTCCACCGTTCCGCACTCGCTTCAAAATCGGATCTTTTGTTCATATTCCCATCCAAAACAGCCGCATTCGACACCACCATTGTTAAAGAAAACGACTCGTTCTTGAAACTCCTGACTCAGTACCGTTCGAGCAACAATTCTCACTCACCACCGAGTTTTGACGTGACTCAGTTCACGAAAGTTGGGAAAAAAGAGAAGGCGAGTGGAGAGCCAATCTGGGGTCGGAAAATCCGAAGCAATTACAGCGAGGGAGGTGAAACTGAGTCGAAGCGTCCGAGTTACGGCTCGGTTGTCGGGTTTGACCTGGAGGAACTCGACCCGGAAAATTCCTTATCCGGGTTTTTAGACCATGTTCCAATGAGTTTAAGAAGATGGGCTTGTTACCCGATGCTATTGGGTCGGGTCAGGAGGAATTTCAAGCACGTGATGTTGTTGGACGTGAAGGAATTTCTTGTACTCGGTGACCCACTCGGCCGAGTCAGGAACCAGAGCCCCGAGTCAGTTCTTTTAAAAGCCGCCGCGACTCAGTCAAAGCACGGGAAGAAAAGTCAGTTGACCCGGCAAAAAGCGGTGCACCCGGGTATAATAATAGGCGGGTCGAGAGGGGTTCGTAGATTATCAAACGCAATGCTGATGGACATCGTCAGAGCGTCGAACATGCAAGTGCAACACAAGAAGAAGAATTCGATAACCGAGTCGGGTCTTTTCAACCAACTCGTTGGAAACGACTTTGTGTTAAAGAACGTGAACTTGGTTGTGTCAGCTGAGTCAGTACCCGAGTTGAGTTCACTCGCGAAATCAGTGTTGTTGAGGAATCATAGCGTGATTAGGAGGGGAAATAGCAATTTGGATGTTAATTCAGCGGTAATGAAGCATTTGTGTTCATTTCCTATAGATTCTACCGTTTATAGTGAATGCTAGTAGTATAACTTTTTTGTTTTGTTTTATACTCCTTAATATAATTTGTTGATAACACAGTTGTAATAAACAGAAATGTTTTTTGTCATTCTGAATCCCCAATTTTTTGTTTAATTTTAGTTGATTCTTTTAAAAAATCTTTTATGTTTAATTATATAATTAAATGAAGAATATAGAAAGAGGGAGGAAATTAGTTGTGTGGCAGAGTGGAATTAGATATCGCGATTACCGAAGGTTTTACATGTGAAGGTTGACAGAGCATTCATTACCGCCTGTCGCCGCCGCGTTACTTCCGACCGAGTCGGCCGGATTTTCGCATTCCAGCCCTGTATTAATTATATTTGAATAAAATATATAAGTACTTATTCTCACTGTCACACTCACAGCCCCTATTTATATAAACGAAGAGGACAATATATTTACATATGTTCATATATCTCAACTTAATGATGTTTAGCTGTTTTCAGTAAAGGTGTTAATTATATTATTTTCTAAATAAGTAGAAATAACATTTTGTTGGCAACATATAAATATAAAAGCATACAAAATTAAATAATAATCTAAACCGATTGTGTGAAGCAAATTTGAAGGGTCCATACGTTGAATAAAAAGATTTAATACAAGATTTTGAAGTATCTATTTACATTCTTGAAACATGCAAAGTCAGGAAAATTAAACATTATATCCATGCTACATCGCATACAATAGAATGATAGATATCAAGTAGTTGAAATTTTAATTATATTTACACAAAAAGAAAGTATAGTAGGTCAGTAGGTGATAAATAGTACTTACATTAATATATCCAAATCTAACCACAAAATATTTTCAGAAACTAATTTAATTTTATTACACTGATCCATTAGTTAATTAATTTCACTCGTTTCATAATGTTTGTAGTTTTTTATATTTAGTATAGAATTAATTAAAATATCTGTTTTACAAATTTACCCTTTATTAAAGGGAGAATTTTAAGAATACAATAATTACATATATAGGGGCAGTTTAGAGAAAGAATGTAAAAAAATTATTTAAGTCCAAAATAAATTTTAGAGTATTTAGAAAAAAAATGAAAATTACTGTTGAGAGCACGGAAGGAATGTGAGGAGCGCATTCATTGGAAGCACGTGATGAAAGCTTTCATTCCGCGTTTTATCGCTTTTAAAAAACTAAAAAGGGGTCTACTTTACATAAATTAACGCCATGACAACTATACCCCCTTGCTTTAATTTCACCTTTTCTAATCTAGGTATGATTAATTTAACCTTTATTAATAGTTTAATACCCCACTTAATTAAGCTAAGCCAAACCATAATTTTGTACCTAGCTATACAGTATTAGGATTCGGCATACTAATGTACTATGAGTATATTTTTTTAATTTATCCCAATTCATCCTTAAATGAGTTCAAATTGAATTATATTCTCCCGTTTCATAAAATTAGTCGTTTTTGCTATTTTGTATAGAATTATGATTTTCTTGTTCAACTATAGATTTGAGCGTGCCCTCTTCTTATTCTTTTCTAATTTCCTTACTATATTTTTTTCACCTTTCTTGTTCGAGAGTTTCAATCTTTTGAATAATATTATTATGCACATATATCGGGGGTTTAATTAATTGCTAATATTATAATTTAAGATATTCGGCATTTTTGTAGGACGAGTGTTCATTGACTTTCACTTGAAGTAGTCCATCGTCCATGCCACAATTAATTGGTACGTAATAAGAGACAAACTCTTATTGAGATTAGTGTAACAAATTATCCCAAATCCTAGTTTTAATATTAATTAATTAACTATGCCCCATAAATAATTTATTTAAACAGTTTTTAACTGTAAATATAGATCTTGAGTTGGTGAAATTAATACGGAGTATGAATTTATCTTGGATCTGAAATTTATAGATTTTGACACTATTTCCTCGAAGTTGGATGGCATTTTAACTTATTCATTTTACTATTTAAACACGTGATAAGTGTATAACTTAAAGTACTAAATATGTATTTCATGTATATAGCATATGATATTAAAATACACTGTGAAAATAAGAAAAATGGAATATACAATCACATAAGAGTAAATTAACACATGAAATAAAAACATAACCTATCAGTATACATACAAACACATAAAAATAATTACATAAAGAATAATGTTTACAATGAACAAAAACTAGCAGTATTATTTGTAAAATATAACAACCACTGAGTAAAACTTTTAAAGATTTAATATAATACATTAATCAAACGATAAGTCGATAAATTTTAAAATTATTAGCATTCAATAAATAATACTAGTATATGAATAATAATTAATTAATAATTTAGTTAGATAGATAAGGTATGGTTTCGTAGGACTTAGACTTCAATTCGGCCTTTTCATCGATCCTTCTCCAATTATCTAGATATCATACTCTGCTAAAAATTAAAAGTTCCTATTAAATATATTATAAAATATATAGTATAATATTCTAAAACCTAGCTAGATAGGGATGGGTTTCATAGGATTTGGAGCATATATTAGTTTTTTCGAGTGGGGCTAAAGAGATGCTGCCATATTATTTTATCACCAATTATATATTTTCATATGTAAAAAATGTGTATGCAATATTAAAAAAAATCAGAAAAGTGACCATAAAATATATGGGTCCAACCGAGTTGAAACTGAGTCAAATATATCAGTTAAAAAAATCGTACAAGATAAATAATAATAATAATAAAAATACTCTTAAATCTATATTACTATAAAAACAATGTGTTACTGCTCTTCAATCTGCAAATTTTATATTTATTCTTTAAGTGGAAGAATATTGCACAAGATAATACTCCATACTATGTATAAGGTGTGGTCAAGCAAGAATGAAATTTGATTTTTTTGTTTTGTTTATTTTGAACAGTTAAAAGAGCAAAGTAACTAACTATTTTTCTTTCGATAAAGTGCATTAAATTAATTATTGAATAGAAGATAATTATTGTAAATTCATACTATATAGGGAAAAAATGTTATTGGTTTGGATGGGCATGCTATGAGTGCAAGATGATTGCATTTCAACTACGGTGAAAAGACAAAAAAAGCCACCGACAAAAATGATGAATTCCACTTGGCAGTTGGCATCATTTTCATTCAAGGACTCCCTTTTCTTTCGGTATTTATTTGTGATTAAATTCTTCATCAATATTGGAATTATAGTGTCCCATAATAATATTAATATTGTGGGGGACATTCTTGCAAAGTGGACTTTAGAAAAAGCCAGCGGAAAATGAAGAGTAAAATTGTAAAAGTTGCCCCATTATTATAATTTCCTTGTTTCATCCACACAATATATATCACTTTGTTCCTAAGTGTTATCCAAAAGGATGGATACTAAAGCTTACTAAAATAAAACTTATGTATATGTGTATATATAATAGACTAAGGCCCGGGTAGAAAAGTTGAGATATTTATGGTAATGTTCGAATGTTTTAATCGATTCATTGAATCTCAAATGGTGTGTTTTACCGTCATTTCGTATACATATAATCGAATGTGTTTTAACAGAAAATTTATTTTAGACGTTTTCTTGACTGGTTATCCGTTTATCTTGGACTAATCTACTCTACAAAACTGGATTGGGAGAGAAGAGTGGTTGGATGAAAGGAAGTCGAGCTAGGTGGGGGACCTAGAGTCTTGAGAAGTGCCCAAATTTGTTTTGGCTTAATTCCTTTTACACATTGACATTTTTCAAAATTTTCGATGAATGTTTATTAATATTTAATGAACAATTAATATATATATATATATATATATGTGTGTTTTTTTTTCTTATAATCAAGGCTGCCCATGCAAATTGATGGACAAAGAAAATCCACGGCCCACGGGCTGACGGGCACCCTACGTGAAGGACAAGTTGCGTATACATGTACACACGTGTGTGTATGTATGTGGCACGTGTGTGAGGAAGTTCAGAGAAATGTCCTTTTCACATATTTGTGATTCTTGGAAATTGCTCAAAAATACAATTCAATGATGTATTAACAATTCATGCCATTCTACCTAGTGTGTACATATTATATATATATATATATATATATATATATATATATATATATTAATAATTAATTGTTGGATGAGAACAATATCTTATCTCTTATTGCTATATTTAATCAATTATTTTAAAAACAAATTGAATGGGTCGGTTCAATTGATTGAATCGAAAACTAACCGTGGGGCCGATCTAATTACCCCTCTTTCAAGAACCGTCTAAAGGAAGGACGAAGGTATAATTTAAAATTTAAAATGATAATAGCAAAGGTTAGACGAGGTTTTTGTGCGTTAAACCTCGCCTGGACTTTTAGAAAAAGGATGTCGGGAAGCGAAAAAAATCGTCGTCGCTCAAAGCCATGGGTTATTTCGACATGCATTCAAAAACTATGTGTTGCTCTACACATTACAACGGTCAATTTTACGGTGGATTTTTGTTTTTAATAAGTTATTTCATTCATTTTAGATTTCCTTTAGCAATTTAAGATTTATGTATATATATATAGTGTATGTATGTGTAATTGAATACTGGAATTGGCTATTTTTCCCTCTTATTATATATCAAGCAAACATACTAAAAATAAAATTTTACTTTTCCAATAAGAAACTGAAATTTAATTTCCAATATTAAGGCACGGGTGGCACATGAATTTCTGCCTTTCTGGTATGGTTTATACACACACACATATATTATTGTGAATTAGTAATACATTCACGTGATGCGGCCACCTCACCACATCAATATACTCAACTCATATGCTAGGAGGATTTTGTTTGGAATCATTTGTCTTGTAATTTGGACTTTACCCTATTTAATAATACACCACTGGAATATTAATTATGTAACCATAAATATTCACTGATGTTCTTCTAAAAGATTCTTGAATTACAAAATATTAAAAAAATAAATAAAAAAATCACATTCAGACATCACCAAAATGTATACGTGTACGTATACCAGCACTCCGTATAACATCTACTTTCTTCTTCTTCTTTTTTTTTTTTATCATTTTAAGAATCTCTTGTACTCATAAAAGTTCAGATTAATAATCTTATGCCAACCAAAAAAGGAAGCAATAATGTAGTCCAACATGCAGGGCTTAAGCGTGATTACAAAAGAATGATAATGATGGCATCACTCTTAATCACATGAATATGGTGGTTGGTATGGGTAATTAAGATGCCTTAACAAAAGGACCCAAATACGAGAGGCCCCATTAACATATTAATTAATAGAAAAAGAAAACACCCTAATTTTTTTTAATTAAAAACGAAAGATGCATACAATGAGTGATGCAGATAGCTGGGACACCTTGTTTTGTTGTGAAGAGTGCGTTTGCAAAATAGACATAAACTTAAAATTACTTTTATAAGTGCTCTAAGAGAGTTTCAAATTCTTCTAAGTTAACAAAGGAATAACTTTTAAATTATTTTAGGAAGTAATAATAATTTATCAAAACCTTCTGGAAGACCATGATTAATTATCCTTAACTATATAGTAATTAAATTCAAGAGACGGTACAACAAAACAGAATCAAACTATACAATTTATTGTAGAAATATCACATACGTACAAGCACATATAAACAACTTAACACGCGAATAGAATGTTATACTATTAGAGCTGCGTAATTGAAGTTCAAACTCAACTCGAGCATTATCGACAACTCAATCTCAATCAATTACATTACTAAGCTGAAAATAGAGATCGGCTCTACTCTCAAATTTGACCTGCTAGATTCGAATGACAACTCTATTTGTATATGAAGTCAAACATAATGTATACTGAAATTGGAAAATAGAAATCCAACCGCACATTTATCGCCTGCTTTATACAAAATCAACATCACAAATTTGCACTTACAAGCAATTTAATTAAAATGGATACACAATACAGTATTTACAAGCTATTAATGTTAAAAGTAGCAAATATATCGCTGATACTCAAACCAATACTTTCAACCAAATTGAGCAGTCAAAGAAAAGTTCACAAAACCAAAGATTGAGAATAGATAAACAATACAATATTCATAGAATCTGATAGCAAACACTTTCACTACATTCCTTAGCATGTACAAATATGAAATTACATATACACCCTTCTAACAGAAAAAATATAAATAAATCGATGAAGGGAAAGAAGAACTCCCATGATGACAAACTGAGTTACATACCAACCAAATCAAAGAATTTAATCTGTGCGTTTCGTGTTTAAACTACAAACCGAATCATGCAACGTACACAAGTAGTCCAAGACGAGACCCAAAAAAATCACTCATCAGATCAGACATCACATGACCAAAAGCAATACCAAAAACTCGATGTACGGTAAAATATATAGATGCACCGTGATCCAGGCAATGATGACCCATAAAAGTAGGTTGCACTGGGACGATAGATGTGAACACAAACAAAAACCTTGGAGATGACATGGGAGAAACCACTTAGTTTGTTGGAAGTTTTTAGAAGAGATCGACTTTCCTTTTGAGCATGTCTTGCTTCCACTTTGGCAGTTTATAGAAGGCCTCCTTGGCCATGTTCAGCACTGACTTGAATTCTTCATCGGAAAGATATGCCTGAAATTAAGTGGTATCGTATGGAAGAAACAATTAGTGTCTGCATGATATTATAACAAGAATAGGCAATAAATGTGGATGCAGCAATAAACCTCTCTTCGTTTAAAATCAATCCCCGTAACAGGGTTGTCAGATTTAGCCTTCAACTGATCATAACTAAATGTACTCTGACCGCTTTCAGAGCCGTTTTCATCCAGCTCAATTACTGGCTTTGATTCGAAATCATCCCCATTGGTTTCTGGGACAGGCTCAACTACCTCGCTGTCTGTCACTTTTATGACCTCTTTGGAGCCTTCAAGCTCATTAGCATCTTCACTTTTCGCAGCAACTTATAAACAAAATTTCTAAGTGTTAGACGAACAAGAGAATTGAGGTCAAAATACATCATTTGCTCAGACAGACAATAGACACCAAGAATTTAGGAAAATTGAAATTAACACAGAAAGGAAATGAAAGTGAAAAATAGGTAGCAATGATTCTAAAACTAAACATGAAGAGGATACCAGCAGAATCATGGAATGACATAAAAATAACTCAGCTAAACCCATGACGACCCACTGTGTCATTACCAAAGAACAGCATGCTTCATTTCATTGCTTGCTGATTTTTACGTGTAAATTGATCTAAAATACTTCAATTTCAGACAAATAGGCACAAACAGAATTGCTAATTTAAGGAAATTATAGTACCAGGGGGGCTAGCTTCAGCAGGTGGACTTCTGCTTGGGCGAGCAGGGGAGACTTCAGTTGAACCTTTCTTTTCAGCAGTCAGAACATTTGATAATGCTGCGACTGCAGCAGCTCTCTGTGACGACCCTTGACTTTTCCCCCCTGATCGTGGGGTAGGAGAAGCTTTTGGAGATGATGAACTGAATGCAGAGTTCAAAGCTGCCAAAGCAGACGCTCTTTGAGTTGGTCCCCCGTTATTTGAACCATTTGACTTCTCCTGATTTGCAGATAACCAAATCAAATCACTGGCACTAAACAATTAAGTATAACAACCATGCAATAAAAATACAAATATGCTTGCTGCCATATAGCTCCCATTCATGAATGATGAGAAAACAGTTTTTTTTTTTATATCTTGGAAATTTGGAATAGATTGTACGCAAAGATAAGGGTATAAATCCAGTGAGAAATTAACAGAAAAGTTTAACCAGAACTTGCACTATCACCAAACTATTATAATGGGAAAGAAAGAAGTTGAAATGCTGCAATTAATAAAAATGACAGGAAAGGAAGCCAATTAATCTCAGAAGGCTTCTACTTAACAAAAATTGATCAATGAGTAGTCCACACAAAACAGCCTGACTCAAAATAAAGCACACAATAGAAAGATCAAATGACATTAAACTTGAATCAACTACTATTCAAGGGAGCTATTTCTATTTAAAACATGATCCAGAACTGTGAGTTTACCTCGGAGGCATGACCGACACCAAAGAATAGCATGACCTTCTTCTGGAATGAGTTTCCTTGTGCCTGTTTTCAGAAAGACAAAAGAACATTTGGTAATATGAGCATGTTACGACCCAAATTAGTCAATAGCCAGCAGCTTATTATAAAAGAAAAGCACATGGATCTTTTATGTTGGCCTAATTTATGCTTAAACAAAAATGTGAAATCTATCACCAATAAGGCAAGGTTCTAGTACACATATTTAATCCCATTTGTGCTGAAGAGTATCACAAGATCTTGTGCATTTAACACAGAGTCAGATTTACAATTTACACGGAAAATTGATAACGATATTTTTGAGAACGATAAAATTGTTAACACTCCAGAGAAAACAAATTTCTGTGACATACACTAGCTTTCGCAGGATCCCATGAAAAAAAGGTGGTGAAGAAGCACGGCTCGTTTCCTTCTGTCACTCTGTATAATGGAACATTTGGGGGCAAGCCATCCAAGGAAGCAGCCAATTCCACATATTTCTGCCATGAGATTTAATCGTCCATGAGCACAGACTGAATTCAACTTTAATATTTTAAAATAATAGATGCCCAGTACCTGGCCAATATCTAAAGCACTTTGCTTCTCTTTAGAGTCCACTGATTGACCAACCCAAATAAACACTTCAGCATGTGTATCAAGTATCAATATATCCTCAGTTAAAAGGTCGTCTTGAGAGAAGTTGTATATTTCTTCCACCTAGATAAAGAATGCCATTTGAGAATATTGACTTGTAATGCACTAATAGCTAAAATAGAGTAATTTCCATCAAGTTTATACCTCAAACTTCCCTGGGGGGTGTACATGGTAGCAGCATTTGCATCAAAGGAGAAACAGTCAGAACAAGCCAAAAATCACTAGATTCAAGATTTCATCCATGATAACTAACTTGTTTGGAAATGGGACGTGAAATAAATAGCTTGAAAATGGATTCTACCTCTGTTGAAGGAGAATGCAAACAAGTGGGCATCTCTGACAACATCAGAAGAAACCTTCTTGCTTGTGTAAGTTTGTTTTCCTCCAAGAGCAAACCAAAAGGAAGAGCTCTCTGTCCCTTCTTTAGTGTGTTTGATGGTTGATCCCGGCTGTGTTCGTGAATAAACATAAGATATAAATATTTCCAAGAAAGACAGGTGTACACAGAAAAATCATTTGAGTATCACTGTCAGCTTGACATGCAAAAAGAAAAACCTACCAACTATAAGTCGGAATCACTATTGTCGACAACAGTTACAACTCTGAGAATTCAAATACTTCATAATTAAACATCGAATCAAGTGGCTTCATAAATAAGCATTATCCATGAATTACTAAAGTTTTATTTCCAGTACTGCACCGATGCAGACCTGAACATTCTGAATTTTAAAATCTAGTTCAGGATTTAATGCCAACCACAGATTAGTTAATGAAGCACTAACCTTCACAGAGTCGTTAGAAATGATACAGAGGATTGATTTCTGAAAAACCTTTCTGATCAAATTATTGAGAATATATTAAAGACATGAAAATCTAGTTGGAAGAGATACCACATAAGAAAATAAATGGTGGCAGGATAACAACTGAATTCAAACTACATGTTTCAACAAAAAATTAGACTTGACCTATTTTAAAGCCTATTCTCAAACAAAATCGAAATGTGATAGCATCAAAGTAAAAAACATATATAGATAAATGAAAAGTCATTCCATACTCAAAGGTCGACGTTTTTATTTCAGTCACATTGTTTTGGTTAAGGATATAATCTTTAATGCTTTATAAAGAAACTGAACTTCAGACTATACTTCACCTTCAGAAATTCAGCAATTTTGGCTGCCAACTGTTGCTGCTCAAAGGTGCCTTGAGTACCATGCCAACTGAAAATTGAAGACCCAGATTGTAGCAGAAAACATTCATTTGAGTTTAATGATGTTGCCACCTAAGAAGATAACAGAGTGTGAGGCAGAATCAATTGACCCAAGCATAAATGGTTTTTCACTAGTTTGAAACAGGATAAACTCATATTGGAAGCAACATTAACTTTTTGCAGTAAGCAATAACAGTAAAAGTGAGGCCAAAATGTTGCTCAGAAACCAACCGTCCCTTGGATTGGGAGTTTTCAAGGAAACAAGTGGAATCTTCATAAATTCAGTTTGGGGACCCCACTTACATGATGTATTTACTTACTTAACTTGAACTCTAGTACATAATGGGAAAGAAAGACAATGGAATATTTATTCTCAAGTTGAGAAAGCAGACTTATGATATTCTATGATCACGATTAATAGGGCTGCAAGCCTGCAATTTAGGGAGGGTAGTGGACTTGGCATTTTTTGGGATGCTTGTCTTCCCAGGGTTTCACATACTATTCCTTTTCATCTATGGGCATGCTTTATTTTCTCAATCCAATTCTACACGTAGGCTTTCTAGTTTCTTAAGCTTTAATACTCCATTGATGCTTTCAATTTTTTTTTTCTTTATTTGCACGTAAACCTTCCCAAATAGAAAATCTGTCTTTTCTGTTTACTCTGCTAGGGTCTACACTAATTATTTAGTTAAATAATCAGTAAAAGCTCTTTACCTTACAATTTGTATGAACAAGATAGAAACAATTAATGATTTCAATCTCACTTCAAATGTCAAAGAATTTGTTGTGCAATGAATAATGTAAGTTTCAGGTATAGCAAATCACAGTCAAATGATTATCTAGTCAAACATGCTAATAAACTTACAGCTTCGACTTGAACAGCTTTGTTGTTATGTGGCGAGGTTCCAGATATACGGATGAGAGCCACACCATCAGCAGTGTATGTTTCATCATTTAAACCTTTATCAGCCACATAATTCTTGTAACCGGAGCTCAATCCACCCTAAAGATAACATTTGATATTGTTAGAGAATCGATCTGCAAATTACGTTTCTTTGTGTGTAACTACTGTACGTTTTACTTGCCCTGTTCCAAGTATTGAAAAAGTACCTTAAGAACTACCATAGGCTGAATGATTGCAACAAACTGTGGGGGCTCCTTCCCTTGATATATCCGACCCTGAAGCACAAGTTACAACTCAACTTCCCATATTTTCATTGTCAAATGCGGTAAACATTAAACAATGAGGTTTAAATTACCAGCACTGGTCTCCCCTTCAGTGAGTTAAACATGGTAGAGGATAATTTGGCAGCCATCTTTTGGTCCTCCTGAAAGTTGGGAATCCACTTGCTAGCTCAGTATTATACGCAACTGCATTAGTATTGACTAAACTACAGGCTCATGTCATAGGATTGAACATTTTGTGCCCAATGACATGTCAAAAGAAGAAGCAATCAAATTTGCACGCTTCCACATTAACATTCACCCATAATAATGCAATAATTGAAGTTAAGCATGTGAAGATTAGAGGGAGTTTGATTTCAGTTGCAATCCTTTGAACTTACCAAACTTAGATGCATACTACCTTAAATCAGATGTTCCATTTTATTAGTCTAAACAATGGCTCACTCACAATACTGCTATAACTTTAGGTTATGCAGTGTAAGATGAAGGTTAGAGGAAGCTTAAAAGTTCAGTAGTAATCACATTGTAGTTACAAACTGAAACAGTTTCTATCTTAAATCAGATGTTCCAAATTTTTAGGCTACGGGTATGATTGGCAATTTTCATTTTCAAGTAAGCTTTTCACTGCCCTTCAATATATATTGATTGGTAATTTATTGTACCTCAATGCTGTCTTTTCCAATCCAAGTACACAAGTAGAAATCTTCTTTTCTTTCGTGAGAATGATATGTGTAGAGCACAATATAGCAATCCCCACTGTAAAATTTACCAATGTCTTCATTAGGAACAGGAGTTTTGGCACTACCATTGATGCGCCAAACCTGGAAACATACAATAATAACAGTTCCACATGCTTAGATGTTAGAAAATAACAACTAAGCTTAGAGCAAACACAAGCACATGGCAGAAGTTAGACCTCTATCTTTCCACCTCCTTCAAGCAAGGGAGGAACTTCCTCATTCACAGGGGCACTTTTACTGGTTCCCTTCATGACACCACCTTGTTGCTTCAGTAAAGCTACCAAGAAAATTGAAAACGGGTTCATACTTTACTGGGTGGGCCAAAAAGGGTTAATTGCACAAAACTCTCTCGTGGTTAGGATATGTTAAGTGAAATCCCCCCGTGGTTTGGAAATTGCACAAAAAATCCTCATGTGGTCTGTTAAATAACAACTCTCCCTTTTTTTCAGAAACAACTTTGACGGTTTTATCTATTTCCCGTTATGTCCTTCGTAGTATAGTCTCAAGACTTCAATATTTGGAAAAACAGGATACAGGAAATTGATAAAACCATTAACTCGTTTCTCAAAAACGGAGAGTTAGCTTTATTTTTATTCAACAAACCACAGGGTGATTTCTTGCAATTTCCAAACCAGGAGGGAGTTTCCTGCAATTAACCCGGGCCAAAAAACTTATTGGATATCATGACTGAATTTCTCAGGTCAAGCACATACCTGCTACTTTTCCCCTTCCCTCCTCAGCAACAGGAGCAGCTGATCCTGATGGCCAGGAATCAAAGTTGGCCTTGAATGAATGAGTCTCATAACCTTGTATAAGCCGAATTATATGTGTTGACTTTGGCCTATTTTGACTAGCCACAAAATCCTGAAATATATTTGCATATGAGATTTCAAATTTCCAGTTAGACTACCCACATGTGAAGTCGAGATTTCAGTATTACCTCTGCAGCTTGAATAGCAGTTTTCCTTTCATCCACTTGAGTTACTCGGCCAACCCAAACAAATACCTCAGAACCACAATCCAACAAATAACATTTGTTATTTTCCAAACTTGACTTAGAAAGTTCACCGTCTAAACTCTTAACTTGACCATCAACAATGCTGTAAAGAAGCAGAGAAAAAGCGAAAAAGGGAGGTAATGTGATATTAGTTCCTTGAGTCAATAATCATACAGTAAGACAATAAAACGCCGTACTGCACAATGTTAATATAAGAAAGCATATGCATACAATAACTTGACCATCTTGAAATTCTTCAGATCTCTAAATATTTCTTCCTAGATTAAACTCTATGTGGAGGGTCCTCGATACTCAATTAACAGAGCTTCTATGAACAACTGCTGGCACTGAAACCAGAGTAATTCGTAGGGAACCAGCAGCTCTATCTTAAAGATAACAGAGAATAAGAAATAAAAATTAACTACCTATAAAGTTGAGCAGGGGTCTTCTCTGGAATGATATCATCTTCAGTAGCAACCTTTTTACCAATTGGAGCAAATCCCCCAAAGAGTAACCAAAATTCACCAGAATCTGTCTCGGCTTGTAATTTTCCATCATCTGAAGTTTGGATGACATTTAGATGCAATTAAAATAAATGAGGGGAAATTGTGCAACAGGCATAAGTATACATTTAAAGGGAACAAGAAACTCCATATCCTAGTGATTATGAGTGTGCTCACCAATAATTGCAACATCACATGTACCCTCATGATACTTTTCCTTTAAAAACTGAATTACTTCTAGTGACTTGGCCCTTTCCTGAATATTTGAGTTTTCACCATTGAATTGATATATCTTGTGTTGTGTGTCAAGTATAAACACATCATCATGATTCAGTGATGACCTTGAAAATGGGACCTGAAGTGGAAGTAAAACCAATCAACTTTTCTACTTATGGAAAATTCTTACACTACTTGAATGCTATTGCCATGGAGAACCGAAAGTGTTTGTTGGTAAGATTTCACTATAATACCTGTTTCAATCTCACAACTCGTTTTCCTCTACAAATATATAACCGTGTTTCAAACTCTTCTTCTTCAGGTTTTTTAAATCCAGATGCAACACCACCTTCCAGTGGTATGATGCATGGTTTAAAATATGACAAGAATTTGTCAGACTCATGCCCTTGTAGCTCTCTGTACTGCACAGCACGGCCACCTAGAACAGCATCAAGTTCGACAGTTTTGATAGCTGCAGTCCCAGCTTCATCCTAAGACATTGAAAGAATTCATGTTACAAAACAGACAGCAGGAGCATACACTATGAACTTAAACAAGAATAAGATTACTACCTGGCTAGTGTCCTTTCCAAGCCAAAAATGAACGTCATAAAGATAAGCACCTCCTTTACCTGAACTTGTCTGCTTAAAATTAACAAGTCAGCCCATAAGTCCAAGAGATAGTGCACTTGTTACTAGCTCTACTTCTTAATTAAAAACGAAAAAACTGTCCCAAAGAATTAGTGAAATATATTATTGAAGAGGTACAGAGAACAGACGAGCGCACCTGAAGAATAATATAAGAATCTCCAGAGTAGAATTTACCATAATCAGACTTTGGCAAGGGAACTGGTTGGAAGTTCTCGATCCTCCATATCTCAGTCCCTCTGTATGGTGTTAAGTTTAACAAGAACAAAAAAAGTTCAAACTGAACAAACACAATGGTATAAGTCTTCAGACACGTGTAGCCAGACAAATAGAAAATAACTAGCCTATTTGGTTATTCAGTAATATATGAGAGGATACACTTTCTGGCCCGCTCCTTGAAAAGCAGGTTCCATGGCTTTTGCTGAGCTAGCCATTGTATGAAAGTCTTCTAAATTTGAGGATAGGGAATAATATTTTCAAGCTCCTATTGGCTGAAATCAGTTTCACAGGATTGACTGCAAGAAAGCCAAAGAGATGGAGATTAGGATGACGTATACAAGCAGGCATTTATGAATCCAAATTCTGCTTATTTTAGTCGCGGCAGTCATTGAAATATGGGGTGGGGAAAGGAGCACGAGAAGACGTATTGAGGCTGTTAAGTAAGAACCACATTCCCTCTTCTAAGAAAAAAATACAGCAATGTGCTCATTTGAGCAAGGATATATAAAAATTAGATCAAATATTTCCTGCAACATACACCTAATTCGATATCAACCAAATATTAATTCATCTCTTTCAAAGAACTGTATCACTTAGGCAAGATCATGTTCTCTTGTACTGGCTAGTTCAATCCTTTGAGGAAGCAGAATTTTTGAAAAAAATAAATTAGAAGAGAAATTTTAGTCAAAAGCCAGAATCCTCTTCAAAATAAACAGCATTCCTCCAGTGTCATAAGACATTTCTAAAAGATTAAAAGTTCTCTCAAAGTCTGTTCATCAAATCATCGAGAATAGGGGAAGGGAAGTATACAGAAACTGGCTGGCCAATGTTACCCTCACAACAAGATATGCTGGCTTCTGAAGGTGGAAGAATGGAGTCCTCAATCAAGCAGTTCCAAAGCAAGTATGAAAAGGAAAAAGGCGCATGCTAGTTGCTGCCTATGAATTCAAGGCAGACTCAATGACTCCAGCCATATTCATTAGTTAATAGCAGGATCCAATCTCTATCCACTAAAACCGTAACATTATTTTTTCAGGTTCCGTAATAACATTGCTGCAGCATGCTATGATTTCATAGGAAAGGAATCCATGATACAATGCATGAATAGCATCTCATTCTGACACAACTAGTTCTGCAGATAAACGTACATTTCTACAAAGGGTTTCATACCGGGTCTGCAGATAAAATTTGCTACATGATCTTATAGAATTGAAAAGTATCAGAACTGAGTAGTAGAAACCAAAAGGAGAAAAAATAGTAATAATAAATACTCCGTAAATCCAGCATCCAGCGAAGGTTCTCCTATTCTGGTTTCACAACTAATACAATACATCATCATGCAAAACAAGTACATCCACTTTCAGCATATTTAGAAACTTTTTTATGTAATTTTTTTATTTGATCGAAAAGATGAAACCTAAGAATAAACACAATTTCCAACTGAGCCAATTATTACCAGTCTATTTCAAGCCAGAACCAAAGCAACGCCGATCAACGGAACCCACTGCTAAGGATCCAAACATCAAAATATTCATAAACCCAACCCCCACTCCCCAAACTTTTACAAACTAATTGTGTTACGATATTTTTACATTTTAACCTTAAACCCCCAACTTCACCCAAGCCCATCAATTATAATATTCAATCTCAAGATTAAAAGATCATAACAAGATATTTTAATTTCCCAATAACAATGAAAACATAGATCAAATTACAAGTTAATATAGTTGGGCTTTAGCAAAGGGACATCTCTTCAGATAGTGTTCTAACTAGCACTAATTAAACGAACTCTGTCTAAAAAATAACCCGTAATACTCAGATCAACAAAAATTATATCCGATAACCACGCAACTCAAAACATAGATAAACAAATAATTCAAAAGCCCCAATTCCATATACACAAAAAAATGGATCTATAGTGAGACACACTCCAAACAAATTCAATCAACAAACCTTTGAGAGATCTCTTCAATTTTATCTCTCTCTTGAAATGAAAATGCTGATTAACGGCAGTTTCTAGAGAGAGAAATATAGAAAAGGAGAAAGGTTTATAGGGTGGAAGAGTGAAAGAGCATGCAGAGCTGGCAAATGAAAAAGTAGACGTAGAGAGAAAAAGATTTTATTTATGAGAGAAAAAAGGGAACTAAATAATTGCTGCATGGAATTACTGTGATTTATGTTATATATAATAACCACCTTAAAAAAAGAGTATATATAATAATTTTTCCCCTTTTTCCTTTTTTATCCCTAGGTTTAAATTTTCACTTTTGAGGTTTCATCAGAAAATTTGTTCATTCTCTTTCGGGCAGAATCTACCCTCAAATAAAGGGCACGCGATTATACATTTATACCAGAAAATATGGGATTTGAAGGAAGGACGGCGCTCAGCATCTGATTCTGAATATCCAGAATTTAGTAAAGAGTCGAAAATACTCTTAATAAAAAAATATTGTACTTTAATATTTTCTTTAATTAGGGTATTACGTAAAATTATATTTTTTAAATTTAAATAGCCATCTTTTTGTTAAAAGAAAAGTGACTTTATATATAGACTCCTATTTGGTTATTTTAGCTTAATTTTTATTGTGTTTTTTATCAATTAAAACTCTAAGTAAATAAAATATAGATTATTCATAAATAAAGGATGTACATTTAAAGTGTCTCTATTTCTTCTTTTTTTTTTTTTTTTTTGACTAAATTTAGAATCGGAGATATGAAGCAAAAGACTGAATAATGAGTTGGGGTGAGTTGAAAAGAGCAATAAAAGTTTAAAACATTTGATATGGTTACCTCACAGGCTCACATCCATGTGATAGGGTTTTCTTTTTTTTTTTTTTTTTTTCAGTCTCTGATTTAGATATTCTTATTGTGAAAATTTTGATTCAGAAATTTTTGAACAGTATGATGATGAATTTGATTTTTGTATATGTTTGATTAAGGATATAGTAGAATAGAATTGAAAAAATTATAGTCAAAAAGTAATTGTAAGTGAAATTATAGGTTTGGAATTAGGATTATGGCAGACATTTGAAATCTAGTTTACATAATTATAAATACAGATATATTTTGACTTTTTAAATTCTAATGTACTATTAAAAAAACATACTCCCAAACAGACCCTATGCTGTTTTTTCATCTATTATCATTGATTTTCCAAAATTTCTCCAATTATTCATTCATCTATTATTACTGTATAAATAATGGAGTATATTATAGTAACTTGTGTGTAAACTCGTGTTCACTGTACACTTTTTTTATTTTAGTAACAATATTTTGATCATGTAGTAAAACAATACTTGAAAACGAAAAAATATATTTTTATTAAGTTTGACACGGGTTTGATCCGCACATTTTATCTCAAATTTACCTTAATTATCTATATTTCATATAAATTTTTTTTATTGTATAACAGTTAAAAATTGATTCACTATCTTGTAAAACAACACTGCCTAATTTGTAACTTCAAGAAGTTGGCCTAGTGATAAAGGCTTGAGACCTGTGAGTATACTCATCTCTCGATCTCATTTTCGAACCTTTTAACAATTCCTAATACTAACTATAGTTGTTAAAATGTGAGTTCTTACCAAACAACAATATTAGGGACATATGATAAATAAGTTACAAATAATTAAATAATTTATTATAGGTAAGAAAATAAAATTTGAAAGATAAGCAAAACGAAATTTTGATTTTTTAATTATATCAACATTTTCTGAAAATATAGTTGTTGAATTATAATACTAAGTAATATTGATGTAAAATACAAGTTTGTATTGATTGGGACTTCCTTTTTGGCTACACTGCATTTTACATAAAAATCCAATAGAACTGTGGCCGCGATGGTGATGTTTCATAAATAAGAGATGTTTTCCACTGCTGTTTATACCTGCAAACATGATAAATATTTTATTTTCTGTTATGTTGCATTATTGGTTAGAGCACCAACTGAAATTTATTATTTATATATTAGTAAATAATGATGAACTTATACCATATGTACTTGAGTACATGTACTGTTTTGTGTGTCGATATGTAGATGTGTAGAAGTATACGCGATAAATTTGTGTTTTCGTATCGTGTTGTGTGTCAACAATATGTACTAGAGGTATGCATATCCCGAAATATTATGTGCGTGAAATCTGGAGGAAGATGAAGGACATCATAGTGTGTGCGGTGTGTAGTTTAAACAAGAAACACATAAGCTAGTTACTTTCACTTATAATTCGCCCTCTCCTCATGATTGAAGTGGTGACGAAATTTTGAATTGGATTGAGCCTAACCTCTTGACTGACCTTTTTCCACTTAAAAAAAAACATACAATATATGATAAAAATTTGTGTAAACATATCACAAATACAAATAAATTAGTGTTGTCATGAAAGTGACGAAACAATATGAAAAAAATTACATCTTGGGAGAATAAATATAACATTTTACCAAAATAGAAGTTAGCTTCCTTTGCCTATTCCACATGATATAAATTAAAAAAATTAAAAAATCTCTTTCATGTAATTGACACACTATTGACTATTGCACGAAAAGTAAAAAAAAAGTTCATAATGCAAATTTGGCATTTGGCTGCAAATTTACTGTTTATTTAAGGTGGAGCAATGGTAAAGCATGTTTGGTTCAAGTCACATTCATTTCCCATTTAACAAAATTGGCTTCAACTTAGGCGATTCTTTTTCTTCGCTTCAAATTCAATTTCCGAAAGTTTGAGTGATATAACGCCTAAGTCAAAGAAATCAAAAGTTAACAATAGTATTTTTGTTCATGTCAAATAAAAGATGAATTTAATATCGAGGTGACTACACCTATATCATTGAGATACATTGCTTAAATCCAATCAACATATTAATTTATTCCATGTATAAATCATTAAAATTTGTGGGTTTGGACTTTTTTAATGAATCTCAAAACCAAATTTAAACCAATTTTAATAAATAATCATTCAAATTTGACATAATTTACTTTACTTTTTTTATTTCTATTTTTTTCAACTTTTTCATATGATTTGAACGAGGAGTGACAATGACCCATTCTAAATATAGAAAAATATTTTTTGTAAAAAACAATGCACATATTTTTTAAAGATAAGTATAACATAATATTTGTATTGAAAAATAAATAAAATACTAGTTCAAAAACATGTTTATAATTTTTTTTACATCATAAAGAGCTTGATATTGATATAAAATTTTAGTTGAAATATCATATTGTATTTCATTTCATGGTATGTATTATTAATTTATATTGACCTAAAAAATAGATATGAAGTTAAATTATATTACTCTTATATGTATAACATATGTTATATATAAAAAATAATTTATATTAAAAATAGGGCACGAAGCGATAGTGATATCCAAACCTGTCTCGTTGCACTACGAGGCATGACGGAGAGACCCAAATAGCATGGGTCGGAGCAGGACGGGACGAGTTGAAATTATTATCCATAATTTGAACTAATGACCTCCTGCTAAATTGTAAATATTGATTCGTGACTAATATTAAAAATACATGTAATCAATTCATTTATATTAATTTTAGCACCCCTTATTTCCTACTCCTTCCATCCCCCTTCCCTCCCTTATCCGGCTGCAATACAATTTTGTCATCTCAATATACACATGAAAATATTATTTAAAAATAATAATAAAAAATATATATATATAGTCCACGTCTCTCATTATTTCAATCGAGCCCATAGTTTACGAAGATAATCAACTTGTAAGTTATGGCCTGACCCCTCTTTAGTACACTGAACATATCCACTTCTTTATTATTCAATACGTAACGATAAATATTCATTACTTGGTATTTATTTCGGATGGTATTAATCGGCTGCTAACGTGCGACTTTTTGCCGACCACCCCATAACATTGATTTTATATTCAAGGCACCGAATTACTATTTGAAACTTTAAAAGAAAATCACAATTTTTTATATTCCAAATTATAAAATCCGATCTAAATACTTTTAAATACATCATCACCAATTCACCATAACATTTCTCATATAAATACCAACTTCTTTTATTTTATTTAAAAAAAATTAATTTTGTTTTCTCAAAAAATCATCAACTTTAACTTACATATTTAGCTTAGTTTATTTATTATTTTCATTATATTTGTTATTTGATGAACTTTCCATTTTCTTTTATGGATATTCAAGTACAACAAGAGAGAATAAAACCGAAAGAAAGTAGGAGGTGGCCGGTTTGGTCGGCCTCTTTAGCAGACGGCCAGGAATTGAAAATGACGTTTCAATACAAACCCAACGCCATAAACTAACGCATGCCTTTTTTGACCACTTTTATCTAACCCTAATTAATAATCTTATTAAAACTTGAATAGTATTTGCCAGAACTCGAATTCACATGAACTCATTTTTTCGAGTGTTTCTGTTGTATACATACACTTCTTTTGTTTCCAATTGCACACGACATATTTCACCTCGTATAATACCACGACAAAAGAGTCACAATCTTGAGTCTTGAGTGCTCATCTCCAGAAAAAAATTATCCATATACTTTTTGGATGTTCCCGAGACATCTCTTAAGTTGAGAGATGTAATTTTGGCAAAGTTAAGGCAATGGGTATAGGTAAACTTTCTCATATCTTCACACACAATGAACAACATATTATCAAAAGACAAGCATTAGTATGAAGAAAGAAAAGGCGATACTAATTGTTCTTGTATCTGTCTCTTGATAACTAGAATTCAAAACTAAGGCGGTGTTTGCAAATTGAGATAACGAACCGAAAACACTTTTCTACAAAAGAAGTTGAGTCCATCAGCTTTGAAAAAACAAGTGGTCTGGAGTATTTTTTAGAGTTTGAAAACAGGCATTAAGTCACAGAAGTAGGAGACTTACCAATGATCGACCATAATTCGTTTTCTCGAGTGAGGCAAACTATTAGAACTGGAAGACAAACAACGATACAGATGGAAAGACAAGAACTAGTTAGCAGAACATGGGAGGGAAAAGTAAAACACTTATCATGGGATAGAGGAAAGGGGAAAAAAGCACAAGAGGACCACCCCCACCACCAGCCTGACCTTACCGATACGGGCCCTCATGTTCAATAATGAAACATGCCTATGAATTGTAATAATCAATCACAACCATATTCCATAAAGGTCTAGCTAGAAAATATAAACAATTCTTTCACAAGGGGTAAAGTTAACTGAATTTTATTTCCACAAACCTCATGATTTCAGGCACCATAGAAGACACCATTGAGAAATTAAATATGTAAAAAGAGAACCAAGATGAATACTTGCTTCTTGCAAGGAGTATTGGCTTATATGATCTACTATAAGCATCCAATATATATAGCACAAAATTTTGTGGAGTGGCGAAAAAGAGACTTGGACAAAAAAAAAAAAAAACACATATGTATAAATTTGAATGACAAATGTTGATTCTTCAAATTCTTGATGACAAAATCTTATAATAATAATGGCAAGGTTGCATTCTATCAATATTCATTATTCAACGTGTATAACAATCGAAGGATAAAGAAGTTCTAACTGCTAATTTCAAATCAAGAAATTTCTGGACATGACCTATATTATCTTGACATAATGAAAAGAACAGGTGTAAAGAACTGGTATCTTCCGTTCGAACTTTTTGAGTTTCTCAAAAACTATAACATTAACATTTAACAGCACGAACTAGTACTAACATCCTTCTCGTTTTCCTCGACATCATTTTTCACTAACTTCGGTCTAGACCTCCAGGGTTTCAAAAAGCCAGACTGAAAACTAACCATAGCTCTTAAAACGTCAACTATCCTCGACTCAATATCAATGCCGTTAGGCTCAAGAACTTGTAAAGACCGAGCAACTGCCTCCATTGTACTCATACACCCACCGAAGGGTTCTTTCCTTAGAATTAATTCTGAGTCGTAAATAGTTCCACCATCAACTGCAGTATCAAAATCTAAACAAACCTGAACTGCAAACTTGGATAAAAATGGTAAACTTGCGAGCAACATTTCCTTGGCATGCTTCCAAGTTCCATCGAAAACGATCAGAACAACACCATCACCATCCCTCCCAGTATCACCAAGACAGGAATGTGTTTGATTAACTTCAACTAATGTCAAGGCTTCTGGACCTATAGAGTACTCCTATCAATATCAGAAACACTCGAATGTATACTCTACATTGTCTATATAACCATATAGAAGTAAGAGAGAAGAAAATCAAGAAATTCATGAACAGTGGATTAAATTCAAGTTTATTGCAGAAACACTTGCAAAGCAAAACCTAAGCTTCACGGCAGAAGGTACAAACAAATAAATGTATGCTCTACATTGCTATATAACCATATAGATAGATGAAAAAGAGTACCTCAGAGAAGCAGAAAACTAAAAAAATAACAAGAAATTCATGAACGGTGGATTCAATTCAATAAACTATCGCAGAAAGTCTAAGATTCACAGTAAAAGGTACAATCAAGTATAAATTGCAGCAGCTCTAAAGAGAGGAAAAATGAAAAAAAAAGAACACCTAATTTCAGCATCTTATCTATATCATACCAGGGAAGAGATAAAATGCTCGACCGAGGGTCGAATTAGGGTTTTCACTGGCTTGATCGTGGAGAGAATCGAGAAGCTCTGACTTTCCGTGCTTCAGCTTACGTCCGACGATTATTTCGCAGTTTAAGAGGCATTTGGAGAGGAGGGGAACGGTGGCGAGCTTGAGGCGGCGCTCGTGTGGGTGATGGAGGATCACGACTTTCGTGGCGGTGGGGAGCGGGGTTGAGGGGAGGGTATGGCAGAGGCATACGCTTATAGGGCGGCCGCACCTTTCGGTACATATCCTCCGCCCTTCCCGGTGATTGTCGCCGGCGGCGGCGGTTTCTACAGATAGGTCCATTGGGCTTCTATCTGATTTGAAAGAGTGATATGCTGAGGAAGTAATTGGACCTTATTTTTCACTTAAGCCCAATATTATGGCCACGTTTATTCTTGTTCACCCCTTAGTTCACCCACCCTAAATTCTACTCCTAGTACTCCATCCATCTCATGATTTATTTTACATGTGAAGTGAATTTAATGGAGATTTTGAGGGGTAATTTTGTAAATATTTATGTATAAAATAAATAAATAAATTGAGTTTTGTGTATGTGTGAAGAAAAAGTAATGATATTTGTTTAAAATTTAGAATATTGTGAGGGTGTGAAAACATTCGAAAATGAAAATATGAAAGTAATTAGAGGGAGTAATATTTTATTAGATTATCTGTTTTTTTCTGTATATTTACCAGATTACCAATTTTCTAATTTTTTTATCAATTTTATCACTTTAATTACTATTAAATGCGCTGTGTATTTTAACTACTTTATCACTTTAAACAACTTTTATATTAAAACTTGTGATCGGGTCAAATGGATAGTCAAGTAAAAACAGGAAGGAAGTAATTCATTTTTCCCCTTATCCCCTTCTCTTACATTGCCCGTTGCCACCCTCGTTTACCTTTTGATTTATTTCCGAAAATTTATGCCGAAATTTTGATCTCTTTCAATTTTATTCTTTTGAAAAACATTATAATATGGGTGACTTGGTTCTGATTGGCGTGGACTCAACTACAGGTGGTGAATGTATAACTGTATAAGTAATGTTAATTGGGTAATATAGTCTTCAAATACAGGGTGCAAATAACTGTGGCCCAATATTATAAATTCCTATTGGGTTAGTTTGTAAGGCCCACAAAGAATCTGGAAATTGGAGCCCACATTATAAAGGACGGTATGTAAAAATGAGCGGAAGAACAAATTATACCAAAATAATGGCGACTTTGAATTTGGACACTACATCTTCTTCGATAGCTACTAAACCCGTCGGAGTTCATCGTTTCCAGCATACGCCTTATTATTGGTAATTTTGTGCGGTTTGTGTGCTTTTTTGGGGCTGTTTCTGCACTCTTTTACTATGTGCTTGCGCGATTTCACCTAATGTATGATGTGTGGAGTGCTGGTTTTTTGTGTTCGTTACTTTTTTAAGAAATTAATCGTTATGTGTTTATGCAGATTGTTGATTATTTTATGGTTGTTTGATCATATTGGAATTCATTGATGGGTTTATTGAATGCTTTTATGTAGTTTATCTGAGAAGATGAGGTGGGGTGGGGTTAAGAATTGACATTACAATTTTTTTTAAATTACTTTTTGCATTGTACTATTGCTGTTTCATTTCTGGGAAATATTGTTGTCTGTGATTTAGCAGCTCACTATCTCCTGATCAATGGTGATTGATGAACTTGAAGCTGATTCTTGTTGGCTATCTTATTAATGTTACAATTTACAACTTTTTATGTTTTTTAATGCTATGGTAGTGAGGAGAATGTATACTTGCTCTGTAAGAAGCTGCAAGAGGATGGGATAGCAAAACCAGATGGTTCTGATCTTTATGTGGTTATAATTTCCAATGAAAAGAAGCAGGCAAGTATTTTTTGACAATCTTAATCCTAGTATCTGCAATCTTGAAATGCTGGATTGATAAAATCAACTTAATTGAAATTTCAGTATTGCTACGAAAACGTTGTGTGATTGAAAATCTAAGACTCAAATTGAGTGTTTTTATCAGATTCCATTGTGGCATCAGAGGGCAAGCCAGAGAGCAGATGGGGTAATTCTCTGGGATTACCATGTTATCTGCGTACAAGTAAGACCCTCATTCTTTTATTTGACACACGAACGTATTTCACGTCTCTTGAGGAAATTTTGTTTCACAATATCTTTGCAGAAAAGAAAAGAAAGTAGCTTGCCTGATCTAGTGTGGGATTTAGATTCAACTCTCCCATTACCATCTCCATTAGCCACATATGTGGCAGAAACTTTTCGCCCTTCATTTCCGCTATTTCCTGAGTTTATGAGGTAAGAATAATTGATGCTTATATATAATGTGAAGGAATGTTGTCTCTGTGGATCACTCTATAATCTAGATTAAACTTTACTTTGTTTGAGAATAGTCAATTTCATAATTTCAGGGTTTACCGGATTGTACACGCACCAAATTTCCTGAAGTTTTTTGCATCTGATAGAAGACACATGAAAGAGCCTTCTGGAGGCTGGGTTGCTCCACCACCTTCATATGAAGTAATTGTTGCTGAAGGTATGAACTCTTTTTACCTCCCATGTACCTTATTCTCGTGAGTTTCATTCAAAATCATGACATAGTCGTATAGTGGCAACCACATTTAAGTTCTAAGAGTTTGACTATGTATGAAGAAGGTTGCTTTTTTTACCTCCCCTTGCTTGCTAAATACAAATTTACTTGAAGAAAGAACAATATACTGTAGTGATAAAACAGTTGCCCTTTCACTCTTTGCAACAAAATGATTATGTGAATCCTTATTCTTACTCTGAACTTAGAGTTGGTCTTATGTTAAAAAACATTTTTACCGTTAAACTGGTCTGGTCCAGTTGCACAGTGAAACTGGTTTATACAAGACTTTTGCCCAAAAATTATGGAGAGTGGAGGCATATATACCTGTGCATGACATTCTTTGAACTTTGAATGTTGCCATAAGTTATAAGTTAATTGTGGACTATTCTTACTGCTTTTGTTTCTACAGATGGAACCGCTCACAACTTGAATGAGTACATGGAGATGACCTCCCTCGATGTCATAAAAAGCATTGGTGCTGATGCAGTAGATACCGTATTGACCCAAAAACTTGGTGTGTTAGCGAGCGAAAGTCAATTGGTGGACCTCTTTGCCCAGATCCCGTAGATGATTTTGTGTTTTTGCCTCACGAAGATGATTAAAATGCATTGAGTTCATTATATTCAATATGTGTGCCACTTATTAGCCAACATATTGTTATGTATGTCTGATTGGCTGCTTTTCTTCTCCATCCTTCTGAAATCACATAGAGGGATCTTTCAAAGGTGCTCATTTTGATGTTTCATATTCATGGTTAACTATTGTTTCTAAGCTCTAGTATAGATCAACAATGTTGTGAAGGAAAATTATACAAAAATTTACTAGTTCACATTTATACTATGAAATTAAATAACGATATATCAGTAAGAAAAGAAAAGAAAAATACTATCATCAAATATGAAAATGGCAGTGTGGATTTTATGGTGACCTAATTGCAGCTCTGTTATACCTTTTAGATCAACGATACATAAAAGATGCACTGTGTCATTTGTCTTAAAATCATATCAGACAAAATGGAATATTCTTTAAATCAAACACATAACTAGGTGGCTCACTTTTATCTGTCGCGTGACGAGAAAAACTTCCTAAACGTCACAGGAACAATGGTTTGCACATGTTCCACCAAAGAAAACAACATAACAAATCTCATGCTTGGAGCTATACTTTCTAAGCAAATCATCCCTTTTAATTGGTTCTACACATCAAAACCAACCTCAGTAATCAACAGGCATATCATTTCAGATATAAATGATCTACTCACCATGTACTAACATCAATAATCAACAGGCTATTTCACTCTTCGATCCTCAGTGCTTCCAGATGCCGGTCACTCACCATGTACTAACATCAATAATCAACAGGCTATTTCACTCTTCGATCCTCAGTGCTTCCAGATGCCGGTCACTGGCTACTCTGCCAGTCGAGGAATGAGACGAGACTGTTTAGGTATATTGGTGAGGGTATAAGTTACAGATTCAGGTCAGGTCCCATCATCGCTATCTGATAACAAAAAATCTTGTATTTGCCCCCTAAGTGAACCAAAAAAATGGAATAACTTGTCAAAGAGATCTTCAAGTGCAGAACACGACATGTGACATAATAAAAAAATCAAATATTTAACAAGTTTTTTTATTATAGAACCAAAAACAGGGTATAAATTATTACCTCAGAAAATTATGGCTGTCACAGCTATCCTTAGCCAGGGTTGTCATGGACTGAGGAAGCAGAGAAATGAAGTGCTTCAGTGATGATGCATCCTTCGGAAGAATCTGATACTGGCAACTTGAGCACGCAGCTGTATAAATCTCAGCACTTGTTTCCTCGTGGTCATAGCTGTTCAAGCTTGAAATGTTAGGTTTCTTAAGTGGGCTATTGCATACGAAGCAAAACGCCTCAGGGGGTAGAGATTCGTTAGGCTTTAAGTTATATTTCTTTTGCCTCCACTTAGAAGCCAAATGACCATCACGGTCATCAATTTCTGGTGTCTCGTTGAAAGAGAAAGGTGTGAGCTTTCCTGCTGTTCTTACAATCGTACTTTCCCGTGAAAGATTATCCTCCTGTTAAAGAAACATAAAAATGGTCATAACCAATCCTCAACCAAGGCTTATGCTGCCGGAGCTTAAGAAAGAGAAACATCATCAATTTGACTCCTACCTGCAATAATTTTACAAATGAGGATATCAAACCATTGATTCCTGAACGAGGTTGCTGAAAAGCTTCTACAGTCTTTAAACTGTTGTGACAAAAAAGCAAAGGTCCAGATCAATATAGAAAAAGGTTGCTGAAAAGCTTTTACAGTCTCATAATAATTTACACAAATCAAAAAAACCTTTCACTATTAAGGAAAGATCTCATCAAATGTTAGCAACATACCTGTCCAGACTGCATAACATGTTCAACTCTTCAGATAGACAGTCACGAAGTGGAAGCATCACTGGTATCTTCCACCTTGCATCAACATATTGTATATCTGCAGCTAATGAGAAACCCTGTCCCTGATAAAACAAAAGACAAAAAACTTCATATATTAATGCTAAGCCTTCCCCTACAGGAGACTACTTTATCTGTTTACATTGTTTATTTTTCAAGATTTTCATTTTACTTTCTAATCATTATTTTTCTGCCTTTTTTTCTGTGGGGGGAGTGGGGGCAATTAACCTTGACAGTTGCTTCAAGTACATGACATGCTATCCGGGATGTGCATGTTCCTAGCACGATTTTGGTGTATCCATTTTCAATAGCAACCTGAATGGTGAAAACAACACAGAGTAAAGTAATTTATATTGTCCCTCAAGTGATTTTTAATCACGAATATTATAGAAAGCCAAACCTTTTGCAAACATAGCATGCGCAGATGCTTTAGGAGATCTTCTTTTCCAGTAATGTCGCTGACAGAAACACCTAACTTTGTTAAACAATCTCTCCCAACAGCAAAATCAGGTGAATATATACTTTCAGTTGGAACAACGAAAAATGGTTTCACAGGTGGAGCTAGATTTGAGACAATGAGCTTCATCTCATTGATTGCTTTATCAAAATCATTGGATGCTTCAGGATAAATGCTAGTTTCATCTATGTAAGCGACCCCAACTCCAAATACTGGTAATACTCTTTCTCTTTCTCTACTAGCATTGAAATTCTTCTGTGCTTTTTCTTGCATCTCATGAACAAATTGAAGAGCCACCCTGAACACAACTGAATACGTTTAAAATACAGATTTTTTGCAAATTGTTTTGTGTTTTTCTCACAATTAAAACTCAGATGCAACTCATGCAAGTTTTGGTGCTTGTTTCTTTCAGTAACAATCAGATTATAAGGACGAAATCAACTTACAATTCTAGAAGATTGCCACATAGTGGATAGAAATTTGATAAATTTCCACTAAAGGATGAAGTATTAACACTTCCGTGGAAGCAAGAAAATGCATCTACGAATATGAAAGGAAAGGAAAGGAAAGGAAAGTGTAGTTATAATAACTCAAAACCATAAATCCCCTACAATGTATTTGTCAGTCACAAATTTTATTAGTTTACTATAATGCAACCTTAACCCAAAGTTCATACAGTAGAAGGTGTCACAAAATCTATATGTTGCAGAAATTCATCTTGATACTTCAATCCTATTTCAACTTGTAAACAATGCTCAAACTTTAATAAATAAAATGAATTAATCCCATATATTAGTTCTAAAACTTGAGCTTTAAGCCCCATTTCACTTTACAAGATATCCACATGAGTGACTTATATACAAGATCACGTTTAAAACCGTAGAGAATCTAATTTCTTTCTCTGTAAATTGTACTACACACACTTAAAACATCATACAAGGTATACCTGGAAGAAGAACCACCAGAAAATGCCACAAGAACTTTCTCCGAAGGCGAAATCATTGCATTCGAAGTGACGGCGAACCGAAACTTCCCGAACAAATTGCCCCGAAAGCAATCGGCGCAAAACCTCCCGCCATCTCCGCCGCTTCCAGCAACAGCGGGGTGAGTGGTAGCGATGGTTTCGTTAACCTTGCACTTGAGGCAGAGGCCGTTATCAATGGGAACGCCGCGACGTGGTGAAGCTTGACTCGACCTAACGTTTTCCGGCACCTTCCGGCGTTCCTGCTCGTCTCCGTCGACTGAATCTTCGTCCCGAGAGCAACCGGACTGGCAGGTAACAGAATTGCACGCCATTTTTTGCGATTTCACCTTTCTTCAGAGGGTTTTAAAAATTTAGTAATGGGCAATAAATTGAAGATTTTGAGAAGGGTACAGCTATCTGCACCTACAACTTTGCTAAGGACACTCCCCTTCAATTTTATTAATTTAATAATAATGTAAAAAATCTAAAATACCATTTAAATAAATTACCCCTACTATATGCACTTTCACTACTAACTACACTCCCCTATGAACATTTAAACTCTAACACTAATTGTAACCGTCGTCGAGAAAAGAATACAATGAAATGTAAGGGGGGTAATTTGCCAAAAAAAGGAACGAGTAGCTTTCTTGGGACAGACGAAAATGAAAAGTTTGATAACTTTCACGGGAACAGAGGGAGTATTTTTTTTTTAGAAATTTCAATTTTTTTTTTATAATTTTCGACAAACCAGTGTTGAACATACAAATTGTTGTTGATGAGACGATCAACTATTATAAAAAAAATCAATTTTTTTTTTAAATTTTTTTGATAATGTTGATCGAAAGTATACACTTTTTTCGACAACAATATATTGATAAAAATGTATATTTTTGATCCTGATTTATCGAAAACCCTAAACCATTTTAAGAACCAAACACCCCTAGTCTTTAGTCGGCCCGATATATAAATTGAAAGGGTGCGGTTATAGACACCCACCGATCTATTGAGTACACCCATCGAAACTTTTTTTTAATGATAAGTGACATGTAAAATGTCACTTTTACCCCTCTTACAAAAAAAAAAAACCAGGATGAGTACACCCCCTCGTTACATTTCAACAGAATCATCCCCACACTCCGGCCTCCGCCACAAAACAAACACCATCCTTAAATAAAATTTCAAGAAACACACTAGGCAAAATTTCGAGAAACAAAATTTTAGGGATTTTTTTGGAGTGGTTTGAAAATGTTCGAAAAAAATCCAAAACAACTCAAATTTGTCCGAAAAAGAAGATCGAACATCTTGTTCAAAATTTTTTTTCCATAATATGTTCGAAAAAAAATACAAAACAACTCAAATTTGTTCGAAAAAAAAGATCGAACATCTTGTTCGAAATTTTTTCCTGAACAAACTCAAGTTGTTCGAAATTGTTTCCAAAACAAACACTGATTGTTCGGAATTTTTTCCAAAACAAACTTAATATGTTCGAAAATAATTACCTAACTTCTAAAAACCCTAAATTTTCCCAACATATTGTTCTAGATTTTTCAAAAAAACCTACCTTGAAACAGGGGCGATTTCTGGTGGGGAGGGGGTCGATTTCTTGTGGAGAGGGGCCGACTTCTTACGGATCCGGTGACGACGTCTTTCTTCAAAGGACGGCGACGACGTCTTTCTTCAACAGACGGCGGCCTTCTTCAACGAACGGCGACGGCGGCCTTCTTCAACGAACGGCGACGGCGGCCTTCTTATTCAAACAGAGGCGGCGGTGTGGTTTGCTACGAAGTGTGAAGGGGCGAACGACGATGGCTTGGAGGCCTGAGGAAGCGGCGGCCGACGCGGGAGACAATTTTTTATTTTTTTTTACAGGAGAGGGAAGGCGATGGCCGACGCGGCTGGAGAGGAGGCGGCCAACGAGGCTGGAGAGGGAGGCTCTTGGGCGGCGCTGCGACGTGGACTGGGCGGCGACGGAGGAAACGAAGAGACGGGAGAGTTGGGAGAGGGAGGAAGGTGGGTGTACTGAATTGAAATGGAATGACGGGAAGAATTAGGGTTTTAGGAAGAAGAAGGGTATTTTGGAGTTTTCATAGTGGGTGTTCTCATCTCGTGGGTGTCCTCAATAGATCGGTGGGTGTCTATAACCGCGCCCAAATTGAAATAGTCTAATTAGACCTAATGGACCTTTATTCGGCCCAATCTGACCTATTGGGTCTTCGAAATAAATTATATGGTCCAATTATGCTTCTTCGAGCCTTTTTCTTGACAGATGTATAAATATGCAGAACTCGACTTTTCGCTGTCATCACTTCCCGCTTCAGTCAGGGTAGAGCTCTCCTCCGGCGCCATTCCTCCGCCGCCACGCCGCAGTATTTCACACTACTCTTTCAAAAGCCTAGGTAATATTTTAACATTGCATAAATATATTTACTTTTGGAAGCATGTCTGATTGACACCGCCTTATGCTTTACCTAGGTTATTTTGCTCTTTTATTTTTTAGACGTCTTTCGATTGAGGTGATTTGATACAAGGGACATCTCGACTGAAATGTGACACTTTTTCGTCTTATTATTGTTTTTGGAGCATGAAAATGTAGTTTGATCTTTGCATTTCATACTCTTTCGAGGGATCCTTTTTTTTTTTTCCTTTCAGTTGGATTAAAAATTTACTGTTCTGCAGATGAGGATAGAGCATCATTGTGCATATCTGAATGTGTGTTGTTAAAATCTTATTGTGGCAAGCAAGAGTTCAAATAATGGCATGAAGTTTAACTTTTTTGTGGTCAAAGTAAAATTCTTTGATAGACGTTCAAGAAAATGGCGGACATAAGGCAACAAGACTTGCAGGCCAACTTCAATGAGGGGACAGCCGAATTTTCAGATTTTGATCTTGATTTATCCACTTCTGACTTCAACGAGGGGAAAGTAGAATTTTCTCCTGATTTTGATCCAGGTTCTTGCCACGAAGAACTAGTAAAGATGATCATCATGCACGAGTACCCTCTTAATATTGTAGAACAAGAATGGTTTAAGAACTATACTAAGGCCTTGAATCCTTCCTTTAAGTTGGGGTCAAGGAGCACAATTAAGAACGATTGTTTGAAGTTTTACGATGATTTGAAGGAGTTTGTGATGCACAACATTGAGAGTTGTGAAAGTCGAGTTGCAATCACAATAGACATGTGTACATCTTCAAATCAGAATAAAGCGTTTATGGTTGTTACCGCACATTATATAGACAATGATTGGAAGCTGCAAAGCCGAATCATTAGGTATGAATTTTAAAAATTTCAAAGTCTTTATTATAGTTTTGAAGTACTAGTGAACTCTCATTTTAAATGTCTTTTGTAGGTGTATTTATGTGCCAAGTCCACATACTAGCGAGGTTCTATGTGAAGCTTTATTTGATTGTTTAGTAGAGTGGAACATATATAGTAAATTATCCACTATAACAGTGGATAATAGTTCGATTAATGATGCAATGGTCAAATTACTACCGGAGAAGCTTAGCGTAGACTCTTTGTTGATTGAGGGAAAATTACTACACATGCAATGTTGTGCACACATATTGAACCTGATTGTGAAAGATGGTTTGGATGTTATTGGAACTGTTGTCGAGAAAGTGAGGGATAGCATTTCATATTGGTCAGAGACACCTAAAAGATTGGAGCTGTTTAAGGATACAGCTCGTCAGCTTCACGTACAACTCGGTAAAAAGCTCTTACTTGATTGTGCAACTCGTTGGAACTCGACTGTTTTGATGTTAGAGGCAGCTGTGAGTTACAAAGATGTGTTTCTACGCTTGAAGTGTCGTGATTCAGAGTATACATGTATGCCTAGTGAAGATGAATGGAATTTAACCAAAGAAATTTGTGATAGACTCAAATTGTTCTATAACGCGGCTGAGATGTTCTCTGGTACCCAATACCCCACTGCCAATTTGTATTTTCCCCAAATTTGTGACATTAAACTTGCATTGAGCCAATGGTTGAATTGTGGCGTAGAGGTTGTTGAGTCAATGTCTTTGAAGATGATGACTAAGTTTGATAAATATTGGTCTGATGTGCTTGTCATCATGGGCGTTGCAATTGTGTTTGATCCTAGGTATAAAGGGCTTTTTTTAGAGTTCTATTTTGGAATGATTTATGGTGCTGAGGGTGAAAGTAAGGTCGAGAAGATTCTTGGTTTGTGTCGTGAGTTGTTTGTACAATATGAGGCGAAAAAGAAGATAAATGATGATGCAAATAGCTCAATGGAAACTAATATGGCCGATGAACCCTCATCACTTCGTGCATTTTACTTGTATACCGCTTCCAAAAGAAAAAGGAAAAAATTAAGGTCGGAGTTGGATCAATACTTAGAGGAGGGTGTTCTACCACGTACCCCTGATTTTGACGTCTTAGCTTGGTGGAAGTCTAATAGAAGCGTGTATCCTATTTTGCACCAAATTGCAAGAGATGTTTTAGCCATTCCTATTTCAACGGTTGCATCAGATCCTGCTTTTAGTACAAATGGACGATCGATAAGTCCTCATCGCAGTAAACTTCACCATAAGACGATAGAGGCTTTAATGTGTTCACGAAATTGGTTGCTTTCCGAGGAAGGTAACTCATGTTTATCATATAAGGTTAATTTAATATATAGACAGTTTAATAGTATGACATCTGACTCTTTGCTCACTTTATATAATTCAGAGAACTCACCGAGTGGAATGTATGAGAATGGTCTTTATGATTCCGATGATGAAAAGATCGAGATTGGGGTATGTCAGTTTTCTTATTTAGTTTTTCATTGTTAATATGTTTATAGGGTAATATTTAAATTATTTGAATTATCTTTTGTTATTGCAGGGGCAACTTTGAAAGGATATCTCAATAGGTTGATGAGTGCTTCTCCATTGCAGAATTTTAAGTATATTTTTATTAGCTGATTTTTGTCTTTAAAAGACTTTATGAAGATGCATGTTATTGTTTTAATTGGAGTGGTTATTGGACTTGATGTACCTGATGCATTGCTTTACTAATTTGTTGGTTGGATGAAATGTGCTTCAAAAATAGGATGTAATAGTAAGAATACATGGTAAAAAAAATCTGAAAAAATGCAAAATGGGGGCAGGGCTCTTATTTATACAGTCTGTTGATGCTTTTGATATACATGAGGTGATGGAAACTTATCTAATGCATAAAATCGTTTCATATAATTTTTTATCTATATAATTGAACGTCGTATTAAAGTATGAAATTATTAATTATATACAAATACAGTATGTAAATAATGTTTTGTTGTATTTTACATGATTTTTCATTGGTAAAATAAATATGTAATATTAATAGTGAAAGCAAAAAAAATTAATTACAGGACACCACAAATCACATTATAATTTTATAGAACAAAACACTTGAATTAATGTGTATGCATTTAGTAAGAAGCTTGAATTTCATTTCTGAACTTAACGTTTACGTGTCTGTATTATTAAATTAAAACATACTAGACGTCTTAGGTATAGAAGTGTATTATTCCATTAAAACATATATACACTCTATTTGACCTGCTCAAACCCAAATTTCACGGGTCACACTCGACTGGACTGGAATCTCGTGGGTTGCGTGCATTAACATTAAACGGTGCTAGTATACATTGTGTGAAAAAAAATATGTAGTTTTACTGAAAAATGTATATAATATTACATTCGGTTTATTTGTAATTCAAGTTGAAGAGATAAATGAAATTGTTTGGTAATAAAGTAGGAGACCTGGACCCATAGAACACACACATAAAAATCAATTCGTTTTCAATGAGGGTCACAAACTCATAACCAAATCTTTACAAGCCAAAAAGGTATCCATATTAGTATACTAATAGTGACTTAAAATCTTGCAATCTATCCTCTCGCTCCGAAATCCAAACCAACCAATAAGAATTCAAGAAACTTCATCACAATTGATATCCTACGTACGAATAAGACAACCCCATCCCCTCTCTCTCTCCTCTTTCTCTCTCTACAATGCAGTGAAACAAAACTCAGCCTCAGCTTAGAGTGCTAGTGTCAAGTGTCACCAATGCTGACACGTGTCCCTCTGCTGACCATCAATGCAAAAACCAAAGCTAGAAAATATAAACATCTGCAGAAATTAGTTGAGGAAAATAAAAGCTCACAAGAGCTCGAAATTGAAGCTGCATTGCTCAATTCCTCTCTGTATATAGCCTTGAATCACATAATCTTTGTAATCAAGAAACAGAGTGTGTCTGTTTCTTGAAAAAAAAAAGAAAAAGATCAGAGCTTTTTCCCTTTCCCTTTCCATCAATGGCGTCTCTGGTTTCATCGCCTTTCACACTCTCAAACTCCAAAATCAAACGCCTTTCATCAGCCTCCCAGAGAAACTACCTCCTCCATTCTTTCCTCCCTAAAAAACCCACAAAATCATCATCATCATCACGGAAGTTCAAATGTGAAGCCATTGGAAACGGCCTCTTCACTCAAACCACACAGGAGGTTCGCCGCATCGTGCCGGCAAATCTGAGGGGCCTTCCGACGGTTAAAGTGGTGTACGTTGTGCTTGAAGCGCAGTACCAGTCCTCCGTCACCGCCGCAGTTGAAACCCTCAACAAGAACGGAGAATTCGCTTCGTTTCAAGTTGTGGGGTACTTGGTTGAGGAGCTCAGAGATGGCGACACTTACAAAACCTTCTGTAAAGATCTCGAGGACGCCAATATCTTCATTGGATCACTGATTTTCGTGGAGGAGTTAGCTTTGAAAGTGAAAGATGCAGTTGAGAAAGAAAGGGACAGGCTTGATGCTGTTTTGGTGTTTCCATCAATGCCGGAAGTAATGAGGCTTAACAAGCTCGGATCTTTCAGTATGTCGCAGCTGGGGCAGTCGAAAAGCCCGTTTTTTCAGCTTTTCAAGAAGAAGAATAAGTCCAATGCAGGTTTTGCTGATAGTATGTTGAAGCTTGTTCGGACATTGCCTAAAGTTTTGAAGTATCTGCCAAGTGATAAAGCTCAAGATGCAAGGTTGTACATACTGAGTCTTCAGTTTTGGCTCGGTGGGTCCCCTGACAATCTGGTGAATTTCTTGAAGATGATTTCGGGGTCTTATGTACCGGCTTTGAAAGGGGCGAAAATCGAGTACTCAGACCCGGTTTTGTATTTGGATACTGGCGTGTGGCATCCTTTAGCTCCTTGTATGTACGATGATGTGAAGGAGTATTTGAATTGGTATGCTACAAGGAAGGATACTAATGAGAAGCTTAAGAAGGCAGATGGGCCTGTGGTTGGGCTTGTTCTGCAGAGGAGTCATATTGTGACTGGTGATGAGAGTCACTATGTGGCTGTGATCATGGAGCTTGAAGCAAGAGGGGCTAGAGTGATCCCGATTTTCGCGGGTGGGCTCGACTTTTCGGGGCCCGTTGAGCGCTACTTTATCGACCCGATCACCAAGAAACCGATGGTGAATTCTGTGGTGTCGCTCACGGGTTTTGCTCTCGTTGGAGGGCCGGCAAGGCAGGACCATCCGAGGGCGATCGAGGCTTTGATGAAACTCAACGTGCCGTACTTGGTGGCTGTGCCGTTGGTGTTTCAGACGACGGAGGAGTGGTTGAATAGCACGTTGGGCGTCCACCCGATTCAGGTGGCGCTGCAAGTTGCCCTGCCGGAGCTTGATGGTGGGATGGAGCCAATTGTGTTTGCTGGAAGAGATCCAAGGACAGGTATGCCATTTTGCATCTTATGGTCTTTTGTTTTGTTTTTGTTTATGGTGATGTGAAATTGGTTTATGTGAATGTGCAGGGAAATCACATGCTCTTCACAAAAGGGTGGAGCAGCTATGCACTAGAGCTATCAGATGGGGTGAATTGAAGAGGAAGCCAAAGGTACTTTATTGCTTTATATTCCATAATACTAGTAGACTTTGTGTATCTATTGTATGTTAGACTATGGCTTCTGTGCTTTGGATTCATTAAACGCTTTTCTTGTTGCATAGACTAGATAAAATTCTTGCTTTTCATAGTTTGATGATAAGATATCTGAGGGTATGAAGCTTTAGATAGGTTAATTTTTTTTAACCAATTGTGCAGACGGACAAGAAGCTGGCAATCACGGTGTTCAGCTTCCCTCCGGACAAAGGCAATGTCGGAACTGCAGCGTATTTGAACGTCTTCGCTTCCATCTACTCTGTACTTAAAGATCTCAAAGCAGATGGCTACAATGTTGAAGGCCTTCCAGAAACTTCTGAAGCCTTGATAGAAGAAATAATCCATGATAAAGAGGCTCAATTCAACAGCCCAAATCTGAATGTAGCTTACAAAATGGGTGTCAGAGAGTACCAAAGTCTAACTCCCTATTCCACAGCTCTTGAAGAAAACTGGGGGAAGCCTCCTGGAAATTTGAACTCTGATGGAGAAAACCTCCTCGTTTACGGGAAACAGTATGGGAATATATTCATCGGTGTTCAGCCCACGTTTGGCTACGAGGGTGATCCCATGCGTCTCCTGTTCTCCAAATCTGCAAGCCCACATCACGGATTTGCTGCATACTACTCATTTGTTGAGAAGATCTTTGGAGCTGATGCTGTTCTTCATTTTGGCACTCATGGCTCTCTTGAATTCATGCCTGGGAAGCAAGTAGGCATGAGTGATGCTTGTTTTCCCGACAGTCTGATAGGAAACATTCCGAATGTTTACTACTACGCGGCCAACAACCCGTCTGAAGCCACCATTGCCAAACGACGAAGCTATGCTAATACTATTAGTTACTTAACTCCTCCAGCTGAAAATGCAGGTCTTTACAAAGGGTTGAAGCAGCTAAGTGAGCTTATCGCGTCGTACCAGAGCCTTAAAGACTCTGGTCGTGGGCCTCAAATTGTCAGCTCGATTATAAGTACTGCTAGGCAGTGTAATCTTGACAAGGATGTGGATCTTCCGGAAGATGGGGTCGAGATCTCTGCCAAGGAGAGAGATAGCGTGGTCGGAAAAGTCTACTCCAAGATTATGGAGATTGAATCAAGGCTACTCCCATGTGGGCTTCATGTGATTGGTGAGCCTCCTTCTGCAATGGAAGCAGTAGCTACACTTGTCAACATTGCTGCATTGGATCGTCCAGAAGAGGGGATTTCGGCTCTTCCATCTATATTAGCTCAGACTGTGGGTCGAGAGATTGAGGATGTGTACAGAGGGAGCGATAAGGGTGTGCTAAAAGATGTGGAGCTCCTTCGCCAGATCACCGATGCATCACGTGGTGCTGTCACTTCATTTGTGGAGAAAACCACTAACAGCAAAGGCCAAGTTGTTAATGTTTCTGATAAGTTGACATCGATTCTTGGTTTTGGCATAAACGAGCCATGGGTAGATTACCTCTCGAGCACCAAGTTCTACAGGGCTGATAGGGAGAAGCTGAGAGTGTTGTTCAAGTTTTTAGGGGATTGTTTGAAGCTTGTGGTGGCTGATAATGAGTTGGGAAGTTTGAAGCAAGCTCTTGAAGGGAAGTTTGTCGAGCCAGGCCCAGGTGGTGACCCGATTAGGAACCCGAAAGTGTTGCCTACTGGAAAGAATATCCATGCATTGGACCCTCAGGCCATTCCCACAGTTGCAGCTTTGCAGAGTGCAAAGGTGGTGGTTGATAGGTTGCTTGAGAGGCAGAAGGCTGATAATGGAGGGAAGTATCCTGAGACTGTCGCTCTCGTGCTGTGGGGAACGGATAATATCAAGACATATGGGGAGTCGTTGGCTCAGGTTATGTGGATGATCGGAGTTAGACCAGTTGCAGACGGGCTTGGACGTGTGAACAAAGTCGAGATTGTGAGCCTCGAAGAGCTTGGGAGGCCTAGAGTTGATGTTGTTGTCAACTGTTCTGGTGTCTTCAGAGACCTATTCATCAATCAGGTACCACTCGTTTGTTAGTATTTGTTGTTTCACATAAAAGTATTAGTTGTTTTACCAAAAAGTACTAGTGTGTCCAGAAGTGTTTAGTATCCTTATACAGTTATACTCATTTGATGGTAAACATGCATGTCTTTGTAGATGAATCTTCTTGATCGAGCGGTGAAAATGGTGGCTGAGCTAGACGAGCCTGAAGACCAAAACTTCGTAAGAAAACACGCGCTAGAACAAGCGAAAGAGCTAGGAGTTGGAGTACGTGATGCTGCATCACGAATCTTTTCAAACGCCTCAGGTTCGTATTCCTCCAACGTGAACCTTGCTGTTGAGAACTCATCATGGAACGACGAGAAGCAGCTTCAGGACATGTATTTGAGCCGAAAGTCATTTGCATTCGACTCTGATGCTCCTGGTGCTGGCATGACTGAGAAACGGAAGATCTTCGAGATGGCTCTCAGCACAGCTGAGGCCACCTTCCAAAATCTTGATTCCTCAGAGATCTCTCTCACTGACGTCAGTCACTACTTCGATTCGGACCCCACAAACCTCGTACAAAACCTCAGGAAAGATGGCAAGAAGCCTAATGCATACATTGCTGATACCACCACAGCTAATGCACAGGTATAAATGACCCCTCGTTTTTTGTTCTAAGTTACTAGCCAATATATGTTAAAGAAAACTAAGTGTGTTATGATGATCCAGGTTCGTACATTGTCTGAGACGGTTCGTCTTGATGCAAGAACGAAGCTGTTGAACCCTAAATGGTACGAGGGCATGCTGTCCAGTGGCTACGAGGGGGTCAGGGAGATTGAGAAGCGATTAACAAACACTGTTGGTTGGAGTGCAACCTCAGGGCAAGTCGATAACTGGGTGTACGAAGAAGCCAACTCAACTTTCATTAAAGATGAGGAGATGCTGAACAGGCTCATGGCCACCAACCCCAACTCATTCAGGAAGTTGCTTCAGACATTCTTGGAGGCGAATGGACGAGGATACTGGGAAACTTCTGAAGAAAACATCGAAAGGCTGAGACAGTTGTACTCTGAAGTTGAAGACAAGATTGAAGGGATCGATCGTTGAGATATATATCATTGATTTGAATGTAAAATGCAAATGACATTGGGTTTCATCTCTGTTTTCCTCTTTTATAAGATGGATCTTTGTATTATTTCCAAGAGTTGAGGCCTTCATTTTTTATCTTCTTTTTACCAGTTGCCCATTGCATTCATTTTGGCTGGGTCATTGGTTGTCTGAAGTGTAACATATACGAAACTGATTCCATATATCAATGGTCAACAATTACTACTACTGTATTAGAAGTCTCATATTAGTTCAGCTCGATAATGATTCGTTAAAAGCTCGCTTGAACTCCAAATTCAACTTAATTAATAATCAAATAAGCTTAAATATTACTCATAACTTGATGGAAATTTAATATGAATAATGAAAGACACAAGGTAGTGAACCAACACAGCTTTACAAAACCTTGATGAATGCAAAAAATACAATTTTCTCCACTTTCTGTTTCTGTGCAACATCTACAATTTTAAATAGGAAAGAAAAAAAGATCTACAAAGCAAGGCTCTCCTCCTGAAAGAATAGTACATAACAAAAATATTCAAGTATACAAAGTTTCTAGTTCCCCCTCTTTGAGGCCTTAGGACATAACCTATCCTTATTCTTCACATCAAACCAACTCCATTAACAGGGGATCCCCAGCTGCCATTGTTCTGATCAGCTTAATAAAGTCTTGCTCATTCGACACATTCCAGGGGTGAACTGCAGGTGCTTCAGCAGAATAAAATGACGTGGAATTACTCTGCATTTTTTGCTTATATCTCATTGAATCAAAAATTGAATCGTAATTTTGAGGAGAGTCCATAGCTAAAAAGAACACTGGTGCAGCAACTTTGTGATGGATATCTAGATCGCCTACTAGATTGACGAGATCGATGAAATCAGGGACGAAACGACGAGGAACATAGAATACCTCAGAATTGCATATTATAAGGTTTTGTGAATCTTTTACACTTTCCTTGTAATTTACTTGAAAATGAGCCGGCATTGTGGCAACGAGTTTGTTCACCGTTTCTGCTTGCTTCACAAACCAATCGGAGTTTCCAGCAGTGGAGACGGTTGTCCAAGACTTGGAAACCTACATGCATTATTTATCAGAAAGCAGGGAATTTGTATGTTTTTATCTACATATCCATTATAAAAACATCTAGTTTTTCAAAAAGGAATTGAGGAAAAGGTGTTTACCTTGTTTGTGATCCAGAGCTTGGTCTTGTCAGCTTGGAGCAAATTCCAGTAATTAAGAATAGTGTCATCCTGAAGAAATAAAAAGCCGTCTGCACTTGTGTATCTATCGAAAAATTTAGGCAAGTACCTGAAAATCACATTAAAAAGAATCAACGTACATATATGAAAAGACAAATAAATTTATTTAATCATAGTACATAGGTTAAAATATGAAAAGGTAAAAAAGACAGATGAATCAATAGTGTCACAGAAACGAAATATGGTAAAGTGTGATAGCATTACTAGGAAAGACAGTCTCACAATCGTACACTAATCACAAGTGTAGGGAAAAACTAAGCATGCGTATGGATCTTTAACACTATATCAAGCTAGGGAAATGCAACAATATGTTGGTCACAAATCTTGCATCAAGTTACTTATATCCTACATAGTGTGCGTTCGACAAGATTCTGTTTTAGATGTGCTATTGAAATAGTACCTAAGGGCTAAAGAGTACAACATCTTCATAAACTGCATGTTACTAAAACATAGAAAAAACAAAAAAAATAAGTATAGCACGTACTTGTAAACGTAGTCCAACTGGCCTTCTTCCACAGCAAGATCGACATTCTTCTTCCCAGACAATATAATAACCGTCTTAAAAATCCTGCCATACAGCAACCTCCACTCCAATGCAGTACGTTCTACCGATCCACTACAAAACATTACAAGCACAACATTCCCAAAATTCTTCCTCCACCTTATCAAGTTCCCAATTTCATAATTCACCGTTCCTATCTCCTCAACTCCAAGATGGACAGATGGTAACTTCTGAGGTACAAACTCTTTTCGATCGCCTTCACCAATATTTGCCCTAGGCCTGTCCAATTCAAGGGACAACAGACGAGGCTGTTGGTAACCAACAGCAAGCAGATCTTGAAGCCAAGCAGCAGTAAACTGAACATCCTTTTCTGTCCAAAATCCTTCCTCAGCCATCACATAACTCAACTCCAAGATTTTCTCGAACAATCTATGCTTATTGGATCTCCATCCCACCAAGAAATTAATCAGACGGCCCACATTGACATGAAGATCTTTCTCTTCTGAAAAAGGGTACGATTCTATTCTGTCATACCGATGAACGGTAGGAGGATACACCACCACATACCCACCCACCTCCCACAAAATCCTCTGTGCCCAATACCCCCTTAAGACATCAGACGACATAGTACTAACCGAAACTGGAAGCATCAACCCCCAAAATGCTGATGAGTGAAAAATTGTGTTGAATGAATTTACAGGCACCATTGTACCCTGAGGTAATGCCAATTTAGGGGCACGGTCGTCAAACCGAATATCAAATGCTTCTAATGTAGCTTTCCTAGTGAAGTAAAACACAGAATCGACATCAGGTAGACCATTAGAAATACCCTGCTGTATAAATTGCCTCCCTCCAAAAATCTCCGTATAGAACTCCTCGTGTCCAATGTCACCCACATTTTCCAAAGGTAACCCCCTTGGCCAAACGGACCTCTGCCCGAAATGTATATAAGGGTTCACAACAGTTCTATTAGGATTCTCATGACTATATTGCAAAATAACCTCTTGTCTAGCTTTCTCACCAACCAACTCAACATCAAAATGCTTGCCTATATCATTATCAATCACATCTCCTCTATCATCTACGTCGTAGATCTTTTGAGCACCATGTTGTATAGCAAATAAGTACCCAACAGTTTTTCGAACATACGAATCATAAGGCAAGTAATCAATCACTCTAAATCCTAATTGAGATTGCATGTCCAATGACAAATAAATTGCACCTGTTAAAAAATTAAACAACATACAAATCAATATCCTAAATTCATACCCAGTGGCTCAAATTATCTTATAATCTAACTCAAAATGGAAACTATCACCAACTAAAACAACAAATCCAACTAACTCAAGACGAGAATTTAAAGCCGAAATCATACCTTTCAATTTCCAGTCTTTTGGGGTTTTAGAATTCCCAATCGCAAGCACTTGCCACCCTTTAATTTTAGTCAATTTCTTTAAAGAATCAGATGGGTATTCCGTAACAGAAACAACGATCCATTTCTCCGATCGAAAAGTGGAATATGGAGTTGATTTATCATCAATGCGATTGATGGATTTCCAATTAATCTGTGGAAACTTGGGGTGGACTGAGTGTGACTGTGCGGATTGGAGGCAGAGCAGCGCCGCCTCGTCGCCGCCTGCGGTGGAGTAGTTGCGGAGGAAGAACAGGGCAGCGACGGTGGTAATTAGGATGAGAATTGTGACGATTTTGTAGAGATTTTCGGAAGCCCATGTCGAGAAATCAAGATTCTTGGAGGCAATCACAAAGGATTTGCCTCGATTTTTGTGGATTTTTGGAGAATCAGAAGTGGGCAGAACGCGATCTTGGACCTGCATTTTGGGGGTTCAATTAGATTCAGAAATTGAATCCCCCCAAGAAGAAAACCCACACAAGAATCACAATAAGTACGGTTTTGAGCTATTCAGTATGGCATTGACTATTGTGTGGTTTTCTTGTTTGTTTCTCAGCTGAAACAGCAGGGCTGCGGTGGGCCGAAAGGAGAGATTGGGATAGTGGAGCTGTTGGGTTGTGCCGTAAGATTGAATCTAAGTTCTAACTACTGAGTTTGGTAAGAAATTACTAATAAAGCTACAGAGTGAAGAATGTGTTTTTGTTTGTTCATCTTTCAATTTATGTATACATTGTTTGTTGAGGGCATCATTTTTAATTGTTTATTTTTGTTTTAATTTCTTGTTTGCTCCATGTGTTATTTTTTTATTGGTGGAGAGTTTGGTTATGTTGGGAGATTTAGACATACTATCAACCATTAATTATTCATCAATCATTAAGAATGTGTTTACTTTTAAAAATAGATTACTTTATTTGGAATTTTAAAAACCCACCTTATAAATAAATTTTATAAATACCTATACAGATTTTAAAACGTACAGGAATGAATTAGAAATGGAATGTGCATTCTTAATCATATTTCTAAACCTATGGTAAGTTTTATTGTATTGAATGATTCATTCCCTCCTCCAAATTTTATGTATTTCATTCCTTAATAAAATATTATTTAAGGATATTTTTAATTATCTTGACTAATTTATATTCATTAATTTTTTAAGTTTACATAATTATCTCAATTCTAATTATTTTAATGATTTACTTTACTTTTCATAAAAAAATTGTAGTTGGTTTTCTTATTAATTAAAATTATTTAACAAACAACTAATTATAATTTGAAACTAAGAAATAACTTTATAATAAAATATGAAATAATTTACATAAAAGAATGTGTAAAAAATAATACTCCATAAAAATTTTAGTTTTGCAAAATTATTAAAAATTTACACAGTTTTTAATTAAGATAATTTAGTTATTAAAAATAAATTTTAAAATTTTCTTACATTTCATTGTAGAGAATCACATAAGGAATATATTTTTCATTCATTCTCAATACCAATCATATGGAATACTCATTCCATATGGAATGATTATTCCCAAAAATTTAGGAATAGTGATTCATTTCCTCCCTCCCCCAAGTTTTATGTATTCCATTCCTTAATGAAATGTTATTTAAGAATATTTTTAATTATCTTAACTAATTTATATTCATTAATTTTTTAAATTTACATAATTATCTTCAATCCTAATGATTTTAATGATTTACTTTACTTGTGATAAAAAAAATTGTAGTTGGTTTACTTATTAATTAAAATTATTTAACAAACGACTAATTATAATTTGAAACTAAGAAATAACTTTATAATAAAATATGAAATAATTTACATAAAAAAATATGTGAAAAATAATACTCCATAAGAATTTTAAGTTTTGCAAAATTATTAAAAATTTACACCGTTTTTAATTAATTTATAAAAATCACATAAGGAATATCTTTTTCATTCCTTCTCAATACCAATCAAAAGAATAACTATTCTTATTTTATTCATTTCTCATCATCATTTCATTCTTGAGTTCATTCCATTCAACTCTAATATCATTTCAAAATCCTATAGTAAACATACCCTAAATAGTGTGAGGGGAGTTTTTAATGGTAATATTTAAATTTTAATATAAAAATATCTACCAAAAATCTAAATTTACATTTAATTAATTTTATGAATAATAGGTGTGTTGTAATATATAATATCTTAACCTGTTTAGATTGCATCACAACTATTTTGTTTTCCTAGTACAATTTACAATCGAGTGCTTTTAATTAAATAATTATCTTAAATTAAATATACTGCACCAAACTGGGGCCATAGAGAGATAAATACATGATCATACTGTATATGAGTGTGTTGATTGAAAAAGTATAGATTAGACATTAAATTATGCGAAAGACAATGTATTATTGATGCATCAAGTTAATAAATTGTTAATTTTTTATTTTAAAAGAAATTGTTGATTGTGTGGTATACAAATTGCCACCAAAATAAAAACATCAAGTTAGATGAAGAGAGAGCTTTAGTCAAAGCAAGTATTGTGGACCTTATCTGCCAGAGCTAGTATAAGGCCGTACATATGGGCCTAAGCCCAAATTGTCGGCAATGATCCATCCACTGGACGATTTTCTTGTTGGAAAATAATGTGTGGATAGACGAAGATGAAATGCAGACACGGAATTAACACGAAAGTTGATACTAAAAGTTGCTGCGAATATTTTAAATTCATGATATAAAAACGTTGCAAAACCTTAAAACAGTCACCTTTACTAATACAGTACTACCATAAGAACAAGTTCACCATTTTGTTGATTTCTTCACAACAAACAGACAGCTAATGTGCTACAACTGATTACTTAAATTGCCAAAACATACGAAAATAAGTCATAATCGCGTTTACAGAGATCACACGATTTCTTACACAATCCCCAAAATTATAAAAACGTTTCATGACCGGAAAAAAAATTACAAGCCTAAAGCAGTCCATGAACCAAAGAGTGAGTCCTGAGATCAACCACTTTAGCCTTGATGTTGAGTGCCATTTGCTTGATCTCATCAGACTTGGCAATTGCTTCAACCAGCTCATTCCTGAGTTTCGCAACCATTGCATCACATTGTTTCTCCTCTTCCTTAACTAACAAGTAATCATGTATACTCATCTTTATATACTGCAGCTTCTTACGAAGCCAACAGCTTCTGGCTCTCCAAAAAGTAAACTTCGTCCAGCATTTCATCGAGATCTTTTTGTGTAAGCTTGCTGAATTCTGTCTCCTTGAGTCTTTCAAAAATGGCACATGTTCGTTCAAGGAACAGCGAGATGATGACAGGCGGTTTGTCCTCAATTTCTCTTGTGATATCACCATACTTTTCAAAGATGGCGCTAAGCAGAGACCCGTACTCTTTCTTAATCTTGTGTCCATTCACAAAGATGTATGCAGGATCTAAAGGGGAGTGAACTTCGTCCAGATCATCATCATTCAGATGCCTTTTAACAAATTCAGTGATATTAAAGGAAGTACATTGGCTAGTTCTACCAGCATGGCGGGTGCTGCTCTTTTCTGGGCTCGTTTCCTTAGTGTGCGGGGCCTCCTGATCCAGTGCAGGTTGAGTAGCAGCTTGAAATTGGCAAATAGGCTCCATATATGCAACATTTAGAGAGTACAGTATATCATCACTATTTTCAGATACCATTTCCTGTGTGTCAATTTGGATTGAGGTTTCATGGTGGGGTTCTGGAATAGGAAGTGACTCGTTGAGAAGAGTTCTCTTTGCAGGCCTCAAAATAGACGAGCTGCAATGAAACTTTTTTATATTTCCAAAAGGACTCCTTAAGGGAGAGGTCAAAGAAGGAAACTGATGGGGGGCCATTTCAGAACATCTTCTCGGGCCTCCCTATACAATTGGAAGAAAAGTGGATATGATATGATGCCAACTATTATACACAATAAAAAAAGAACTAGTTAAGTCTACACATGAAAAACAAGAAATGATAATGTAAAGTGAACAAGAATACTGTATCACAGGTAAGAAAAATAAGAGAAAGATACAAGGCTCCACATCCACCAAATTCACTATAATACACCTATTTTTGTGCATGATCAAGATAGGATCATCAAATAATCAATTAAATGAGGGTGTAAGCACTTTTTAGTGGGGAGATCCAAATTTAATCCCCAAAATGCACTTCTGAGAAGTAGTCACTTGCCTTGGATTTTCGGAGAAAGAGAGGCAGGCTATAGAGAAAATAAGGAAACAGATAATAAATAAAGGAAGTTTGGTTGATTGAGTCGGAAATCCAAATTTTGATTTGGTAAGATAAAAGACTTGTCGATGTTATGCTATTCAAGCATCCGGATCAAGTTGAATCACCAATTATGGGAAAAAGAAAGAAGACTTTTTCAAACACAATTTCTCATACACAACTAGCCAAAAGTGAATTATTTAAGTCACGAAAAGTGGATATGATTCAACTATACACAATAAGGGGCATAAAAATTAGAAAAGACTTAAAGCAAGATTATGAAAACAAGCAACATTAATAACATTAATAAAGGTAGCAGCGGATCTACATGCATATCATCAGAGAGTTAAAAACTGATCTCACAACCCCACTTCAATAATTCAATAAAGGAATATCTCATGATCTTAAATTCTGTTTCACATTTTATAACTGTAGTAATAAACGGACACGTACTCTTCTTTGAGTGAAAGCATATAAGAACGAATTTCCATCTCTATTTGCTAATGAAATTTGAAGTTCATAAAACAAACCTATGCTACATTCATGTGCAAACCTTCACACAATCCTCCAAATAAAAATCTACCAGATGAATCAAGAATACCACCATTCTATTTTACGAGCATAAGGTATATCTCTTTTTTCCTAAAATAAATTAACATAATTACAAAAATGGAGAAACAAGCAAACTAAGTTTCTTATTTCAAATTACATACACCATCTAGAGATTCTTTAAAAAAATTAAACGAAAAAAGCATACCTGAGGGATGTCCAGCTGAATTTCAAAAGATGCATTTGCCATTTCTTTTCTTTTTGTCTCACTTCTTGTGCTCACCATTATTGTTTTTCTAACAATTTAACCGACGTTGGAGAGGATTGGGAACAAGGGTTTTGAGGTTTGGAGTGGCTTAAATATATATGGTAAACACACTTTTGCTTGCCAGAAGAAAATTATGATCGCTTTTAATTAGGGTGGGAAAATGTGTACACTGGAAATATTTTGGCAAAAAAATATTTTAGAATATTGTAATTTTGAAATTAAATCTTTTTTTATTGTAAAAATGAAGTATTTATGACCTCTAAAATAAAATAGAAAAACAATGTCCTTCAACTAATATTCCTTCAGCCCTGTAATTTGTGTGGTTTGATCGCACATTTAAAAAAAGGAAGTAAAATATAGATAAAAAAAGTAAGTTACAATTTTAAAAATAAAATGATGTTGAAAGGGTATTAATTTTGTGAATTATATTGAGAGTGTGCAAATAATTTTAAAATTCAATAAAAAAAATTGTACAAGTAATCACAGAACGGGGAGAAGAGAGTGAGAGTAACAAAAAAAACCCTCAATTTTTCATTTTATTAGTTTTATTAGTTGGAGTCTAAAATTGTTATATTTTAAACAAATTGAGGGTTTATTTCTACAAAATATATGAGTTCAATTTGTGCTCCAAGCAAAATAGTTCAATTTGTAACTTTTTTTTAAAAAAAATTATAATAATCGTTACTTTTGATTTTCAAATATACTTGTTTAGAATTTTTTATAAAGTTTAATTTTGTTTTTTTATGAAGTAAATGAAATGTAAATTACTACTCCATATAAAGAGTTATTATTAACTTGTACTATAGTCTAGTTGATTACAAATTAATCCTTTGGATAATTCTCATGTTTATAGTATCCCCTAGTACTAACAGGGAATTAGGGATTTTGTATTGTAAGTTTAAATGATACGTCATTTATAAGATTAGTGAAATATGGTATGTTAAAATTTTAAAAAGTCTATTTATTAAGAAAAAAAAGGTACGGAGTAACATGTAATAAATTTATTGGGTTAAGAAATAAATGTATCGATTAACATTTAGTTTAAAATGAATAGTTAACTAAGACTCTCCCGTCCCAAAAATAATGACATGAAAGTCTAATGAATATTTCTACTTTGTACTTCGTAGTATGCAAATTTTTTGAGGATAAACTAAAAATTAAAGTATGAAAACTTAAACCTAGGAGTATCTATTAAAAAAACATTTTAATAATACTTAAATTGTTTATTTTTTAAATTTTATCATTCTTTTTTCTTAAAATTGTTTTCGAAAAAAAAATCTCAGCTTCTTCAAATCCTTTTTTAGTTTAAATTTGATTATTTTATATATTTAAACTTTTCCTTTTTCATTTTTTTTTGACTTTCTCTTTCTCCTCCGAATTTGCTTCAAAATTATAAACAGTCCTGACAAAACATTGGAAACAAGTTAACCAAAATAAAAGTAAATTTTGAAATTTGGTCAACATTGGAAACAAGTTAACCAAAATAAAAGTAAATTTTGAAATTTGGTCTTCTCAGCACCAGTGTCATACGTACTCATTTTGAAATTTGTCTTATTAGCGCCTTCTCCTCCAATCAGCAATGATGAAGAATAAAGCAGCACAATAAATTTTATATATTTAAACTTGTATCAGAATGTAAATGGATGCTTACTTTGTGCCACAAACCTTGTGCCACTCCCTTCCATGTACGTATAAATTGGACTCCTCATTGTAGAATTCATTTTTTATATCTTTTCATTGTATTAATTGTAGACATACATACTTTTTAATTTCCTTACATTGAAGTAAGATTTATTTTTTCCTTCTACTTAATTGCAGGATATGGTTTTTTTGTTAAAGATAATGGGACTAAAATGCACTCCATCCTAGCATTTAAAGAATCTGCACTTGGAAAGTAAATGAAAATTATATAAATAACTTTCAATACAATAGAAGGTTATACAAGGTTGAAGGAGAATAAAATTTAACAAAAGTTTGAGAGCTTAAAGGAGATGATTTATTTTAGAAATTCAAAAGAATAATTATGATGGTCATAAACATTGCTTGGCAGAAGAAAACTATGATCGGTTTTAATTATAGTGGAAAAATGTGTACATTAGAACTTGAAATATTTGATAAAGTGGGATAGCTCAAGTGGTTAGAGTAAGGTCCTGAGTTCGAGTCATGGGGAGGGAAAAAAAAGGATAGTATTTAACTTTCCATAAAAAAAAAGAACTTGATATATTTTGACAAATGTTTTAGACTATTGTAGTTTTTTTTTTTATAAATTAAATCATTAATTTATAGTAAAAATGAAGTATTTAGGATACACATAAATTTTATGGTCTCTAAAATAAAATAGAACTTTCCATCAAAAAAAAGAACTTGAAATATTTTGACAAATGTTTTAGACTATTGTAGTTTTTTTTTTTATAAATTAAATCATTAATTTATAGTAAAAATGAAGTATTTAGGATACAAATAAATTTTATGGTCTCTAAAATAAAATAGAACAAACATGTCCTTCAACTAATACTCCTTTCTTACCATAATAATTTGCACGATTTAATTGGCAAACTTAGAAAAAAATGATTCAGTTACTGGTGAATCTTTTAATGATCTAGTGAGGTGTAAACTGTAAAGTGAATTTAGTGAGATGTAAAGTAAAATGTAATAAAAAATGAGTGGCAATTTTAAAAATAAAATGATGTTGAAAGAATATTAATTTTGTGGACTATTCAAGTAATCTTGAGATTATTACTTTTGATTTTCAAATATATTTGTTTGGAATTTTTTATAAAGTTTAATTTTGTTTTATTTATGAAGTTAAATGAAATGTAAATTACTACTCCATATACAGAGTTATTATTAACTTGTACAGTTGTACTATTGTCTGGTTATTACAAATTAACCATATAAAATACCACCTTTCATTCATTTATAATTTAATTTAATTTTTTAATAATTGTAAATAAATTATCAATTTTACATATTATTGTAAATTAGATTTCTTGATAAACCATTTATGTAAAGTTGTCAAGAAATCTAATTTAAAACAATTAATATGTAAAGTTAGTGATTTATTTACAATTATTAAAAAGTTTAGATTAAATTACATAGATTAAATTACAAAGGAATGAAAGATGATAATTTAATTTCTAATTAACCATTTAATCTATTACTTTGTATTGTAAGTTAAAATGATATGTAATTTATAAGATTAGTGAAATATGATATGTTAAAATTTTAAAAAGTATTTATTTTAAAAAAAATATTACGTTAACTAATCTATCTTTAATTACTAATTACCAGCATCTAGGTTTTCTCTATTTCTAATTTTCAAGTTAAAAAAAAAAAAAAAAAAAACTTCTCTCTCTTTTCATATGCTTTTTTTATAATTCCAATTTTCTTTTAAACTTTTAAATCATTTTTTTTATTTTCTTCTCCAATAAAATAGATAAAATTATGTTTACATTAAAAAAATTGTGTTAAATTTTAATAAATAAAATTTATTTTCGTAATCCCGCATAATCGCGGTGTGCCCACCGGCCACTGTCATGCCTTTATATATCAATCATAAAATAGTAGTGTTAATTTTTAAAAAAATTGTTCCAGTATTTATCGGGGCTAAACACGACTTTGTGATGGTAATAGGCAAAGGAAGAGTTAAACAAGTATCAACTTTTACGGAGCATGCTATTAAGTTTAAATTAAATATAAATAAAAAATAATCTATTAATGTCCACACCATTGATTGACTCTATATTATTTCTGTATTTTAATAATACTTGTTTATTTTTTAAATTTAATAATTATTTTTCTTAAGATTAAGATTGTTTTCAGAAAAAAAAAAAGTCTCGCTTCTTTTCATAAATTAACCAAAACAAAGGTTTCTCCTCCCATTAGCAATGGTGGATTCTGAGCGAAAAAACACCGTAAATGTTATATGTGCCACTTCCTTCAATATATTCCCTCCGTCCGCCTATAAGCTTCCCGCTACTTTTTGGCACATAGATTAAAAAAAGTGATTAAATAATAGATATAGTACAAGTGATGTGATTGGAGGAAGGAGAGAGATAGAGAGAAAAAGTAAAATATAAAGTGAAGTGTAAGAAAAAGTACTTACCATAAAGGGTATGAAAAACTTATAGGCGAACGGACTAAAATGGTAAAATGAAAAACTTATAGGCGGACGGAGGGAGTATGTATAAATTGGAACCTCTCAAGTGTAAGAAGATTCTCGTAGTAAAAGTGCTGGTTAAATTATCGAATTATGGACTAGTTAGCTTATATACGTCGTCACGTAATTATAGTGAAAGAGCATGGGGTGAGACTGATACTAAATGCAAAAATCAACAAAAATAAATACTCGTACTAACTATGAAAAAGCAAGTAAAATGATGAACAAATATCAAATCGTGAGAAGTAGTGTTCGGGTGTTCTTCATTATGTGAAATCAATTAAAATTTAACTTGGACGTTTAATTCATTGCTTGGTGTATGATAAGAGCAATCACTAAGAATGTATCTAATAAAACACCTAAGATCGAGAGGAATGATATAGTCGTTCTTACCCGAGTAATCACACAATTAGAGCACAATTAGAGGATTCTACCTAAGCTATACTAATTTAATCCCTAATCATGATTTTCCTTCCACACGAATACTAGAAACCAAACTCATATGATCTTTTCACCAATTACCCAAATTCACATTCAAATAATTAATGTAGATTTAAGGGGGTTTTAATAAAAATTATATAACTCTCGTTGCAATAACTCAATATAAACTCAATCCACTCAACTTCAACCCTCGATTATACGATCTATCAAGACTAACCAACTCTCGTTGCACTAATCATACTTCAACATATAATCTAATAATTGAATTCAAGTAAATGATCATACAAAACCCATTAATCTACTCAATACACCACCAATAAAATCAAACAATCCAAATCAAACTAAAAATCTAATTTTATCATAAATCCAAACACGCAAACACCAACAAACCTAGTCAATAACTATATTAACAAATGAAATTAAACTCATAAAAGATAAATAACTAAACATTAAATTAAAGAAAGTTATCACCTCATGTCCTGCAAATTGTTCAATATAATGAAATACTAAATTTAAAACTAACTAATAAATTGAAATTAAACTAATCTATCTATTGAGTTGAGTGAAGTGTGGGAGATGAGGGTTTCTCCGGAATGGTGTGCCCTCTTTTCTGCGATTAATCTCCCTTTCATGAAAAGGTCCGACTATTTACACCTCCATTTCGATTTAGAACACTCCCCCGATTGATGAACCCCCTAAAATCGGCTTCAGATAGGTGCACACCTCCTTAATTGTCATAAATGTCCTCCTCTAATAAAATTCCAATCACTACTCACACCCCCTAAATCCTAGTTTTCCCTCCATCTTTCATCTTCTTCTTTCTTCTCCCCCCCTCCCCAAACCACTCCACCCACCAGCCCCCGCCACCGTTGTCGGCGACACCGGCCCTCGCCCCTACTGTTAATGTTCTAATCACAGATCATTCTTCTTTATCAAGAAGGGAAAAATGAACACAATAGAATTTGATTGAAAGGAAAAACTGTTCTGATTTACAGAAGATGAGAAAATTGTGTTAACAAGCTACTAATCTCAATCAAACATATATAGGCTGAGATTAGTATAACTAACTAATTAGTCTAACTAAATAACTACCCTTAAAAGGGTGAACAAACTAACTACCAGGAGTGCATAAACTAACTACTAGAAGTGTATATACTAAAACCCTTTAGACCCCCCCTCAAAATGGGAATGGATATTGATCAAGCCCATTTTGGAAAGATGTGTGCCAAAGAGAGGAGGTGCCATTGGTTTGGTGAGCATATCAGCCAAATTTTGCTCAGTAGGGATGTGGACCAGCTGGAGAAGGCCTTCTTGGATCTTTTCCCTTGTGAAGTGGTAGTCCAAAGATATATGTTTTGTTCTTTGGTGAAGACAAGGGTTGTGAGCTATTGAGAAGGCACTTTTGCTGTCTGTGTACATGAATGAAGGAGTGGAATGTTGAATCTTTAAGTCTGCAAGGATGTAGTGGATCCATTGAAGCTCACATGAAGTTGAAGCCAAAGCTCTATACTCTGCCTCAGCAGAAGACCTGCTAACAGTGGATTGTTTCTTGGATTTCCAAGAAATTAGAGAATTCCCAAAGTAAATGCTATAACCTGTTATGCTCCTTCTAGTTTGTATGCATCTAGCCCAATCTGAATCAGAAAAGGCATGTAGCTTGAAAGAATTATGTTTAGGATAAAAAATACCATTACCTGGACTACCTTTGATGTACCTAAAAACTCTGTGCACAACAGTTAAGTGAGCCTCAGTGGGTGCTTGCATGAATTGGCTCAATGTTTGGACTGCATAAGAGATGTCAGGTCTAGTGATAGTTAAGTATAGAAGTTTACCAATTAATCTTCTATATTGGTCTGGTTGTTGGAGGAGCTGAGATTGAGGATCAAAGGTTATAGAGGAATCCATTGGTGTAGAACAGGGTTTACACCCCAGATATCCAGTGTCATGAAGAAGATCAAGAGTATATTTCCTTTGGCATAAGGACATACCTTTGGCATTTCTGGCAATTTCAATGCCTAGAATATACCTTGAAGTACCCAGATCCTTAATAGTGAACTTGGCATGCAAACACTTCTTGACAGAATTAATAATATGAAGACTAGTGCCAGTTACAATAAGGTCATCAACATAGCAAAGAACAGCAGTAAAATCATGCTTATCTTGTCTAGTAAAAAGAGAAGTATCAGCTTTAGATTGTGTAAAGCCTAAAGACAGTAAAAAAGAAGTAAGCTTGGTAAACCATTGTTTGGAAGCTTGTTTTAAGCCATACAAACTTTTGTTTAACCTACAAACTCTCTTATCATGTGAAGCAAAATATCCAGGGGGGGGGGGTTTCATATATATCTCTTCCACCAAATCACCATGAATGAAAGCATTGTTAACATCTAATTGATGAACATGCCAATTTTTAGAAGTAGCAACAACAAGAAGAATTCTAACAGTTGTAATTTTGGCCACAGGAGAGAAGGTATCAAAATAGTCTATGCCTTCTTGTTGAGTATAGCCTTTAGCAACCAACCTAGCCTTATACCTTTCAATAGAGCCATCAGAGTTGTACTTAATTTTATAAACCCATCTACAGCCTATACAATGTTTTCCTAAAGGGAGATCAACAAGAGTCCAAGTATGATTCTTTTCTAAAGCATCAATTTCAATTTTCATTGCATTGACCCAATTTTGGTCCAAAACAACTTGTTTATAGGTGGTGGGCTCTTGTTGTTGAGAGATAGAGGCGGTAAATGTTTTATAAGTGGAAGTCAACTTATCAGTGGAAAGAAAAGATTGAATGGGATAGTGATTTTCAGAAAGTGAAAGATTGGTTTTGGTATGATCAATGGAGGCAGGAAGAGTGGTTTCATAGACCTTAAGGTAGGCAGGTTGTGTTTTAGTTCTAGAGGGCCTTGTGGATGGTGGAACCTCTGTAACATGTGGGACAGAAGGAGCATTGTCATCAAGAATGGGTGGAGTAGAAGCAGTGGGAATGGGAGCAGAATGGGTGGATATTTTGCATCAGGAATGGGCAGGGAACCGTCGATGAGGCGACTCTTGTTCTTCACACTGAGACCTCGTTTGATGGCGTGACTCCATGAGACGTAATTTGTTCCATCAAGGGGTTCAAGAACGATCGCCACAGTCGGATTTGCATTCTGGTGCAACGCCAATGGAGAAAAGGGGTTGATGGCTGGGTCAAGAGAAGTGGTGTTAACTATCGCCGTGGTGGTATTAGAGGCGGAGGGATTGGTATTGGGAGGATCGGAATTCACCATGGATACCGGCGAAGAAGAACAATTTCGCCAAAAAACTAAGAAATTGAAGCCCTAGAAAAGAGGGAAACAATCGATTCTTGAAGGATCGAACAATTATCCGGAAACTGATACCATGTTAATGTTCTAATCACAGATCATTCTTCTTTATCAAGAAGGAAAGATGAACACAATAGAATTTGATTGAAAGGAAAAACTGTTCTGATTTACAGAAGATGAGAAAATTGTGTTAACAAGCTACTAATCTCAATCAAACATATATAGGCTGAGATTAGTATAACTAACTAATTAGTCTAACTAAATAACTACCCTTAAAAGGGTGAACAAACTAACTACCAGGAGTGCATAAACTAACTACTAGAAGTGTATATACTAAAACCCTTTAGACCCACCACCGCGGCCGCCCTTGCCCCACCCTTCCGCCACCCTCGCCGCTCTGTAAAAAAAAAAAATTATTTACAGCGGTCGCCCCCTCCCTGGTGCCCCGTCCATTCTTTTGCCGCTCTCCCTCTCCCTTCTCCCCTCTCGATCTGTAAAAAAAAAAAAACAACAATCGTCGCCACTATCCATCGGCCGCTGCCCCCGAACCCGCCCAACAACCGCCGCCCCCGCTCCTACTCCCGCCCATCGGCCAAATCCTAGGTTTTTTTTTTCCTTTTTTTTCTTAATTTCGATCACTCTAGGTCGATCCAAATACACCCCGTCGACAACAGGGTGTCGCCGAGTGTATTTTTGGTTGACGTAAAGTTGTCGACGAGTTTTTAATTTTTTTTTTTCCGATCAACAAATGTCGACCATATACAATCTCGTCGACAAACCAGTGTCGACGAGAGTGAATATGGTCGACACTGGTTTGTCAAAATTTAAAAACAAAATTTAAAAATTTTCTAAGTTCTGAATTTTTTGTTGTTTGTTGTTTGGTGGTGGCAGCGGCGACGGCTGGATAAAACTTAAGTTTTAGGGTTTAAAAGGTGAAGGAAGAGTGCATTTTGTAGTGTAATATGACTTAAATAGTATTTTTAGTTTTTTACATCATTGTTTTATTATTAAACTCATAGGAAAAGTGTTCTAAACCGAATGGAGGTGTAAATAGTCCCAACTTTGTGAAATGGCTGATGGGCCTTTTTTTAGGCAGCATAGGCCCAGCTCTTTCCCTCCTAATTAATGAATGTGCGTGGCTTGATTAATTCCCCTCTTTCATCATGGGCCCTCCTCTTTTTGCAGCTTCACGGCTGCTGCCTATTCTTGGCGCTGACTATATACCCCTCCAGCTTTGTTAAGTATACTCCCCCATTCCATTTATTAATTTAATATTCATATAAAATACCAAATTTACCCTTTCATTACAAATTCATTAGATAGATACACTCTCCAAATTTAAATTAAAGTTTAGATTAGCCCTAACCCTAATTTAAGAGCAGCCGCCGTCACTGCCACCACTACAAAAAACAGTGAAAATGGCGAGGGGGAAGGCAACGGATTCCCCCTCACTAATGAAGAAGGCAACGGCACTCCGCCGTTGCTAATATGGGCGTTGCTATTTTATAGGCAACGGACTTTGGGAAAACCGTTGCCTTTTGGCAACGGTATATGGCCGTCGCCTTTTGGCAAGGGCGGGGAGGCCGTCGCCTTTTCGCAACGGGCCCAGCCGTTGCCAATTGGCAACGGGGCCCAGCCGTCGCCTTTTCGCAACGGGGCCCAACCGTTGCCTTTTCGCAACGGGGCCCAGCCGTTGCCAAGGCCGTCGCCTTTTTGTTACCTTTAAAAAATGAGAACCTGGGTTTCGAACCCAGGTCTCTAAGGCAACCAACACACACCCCCACCACTAGGCCACCAATAATCGCGAATTTTCGCTCCAGCTGGGTTTCGAACACGGGACCTCTCGGTCCTGTAGAGTTTTGGGCGCCCCCTGTGTGCCGTTTAGGCTAGGAGCTTTAGTCGTCATGTTGTGAACACAATTAATATATATTCAATATAATTTTAGTTTCAATTCTTTATTTCTATCCATTTTAAGTTTAATTGTTGCTTATTAAATTTAAATTGTCAAAGCATATCATAATTATTTCTAAATGAGAATTAATTAAATTATAATGTTTTTCAAATTAAATAATTTAATTACGATATCATTAATTAATTTACACTATTTAAATTTATTCTAATCTTCAATTCACAACATTATAATTACATACAACATTGAGTATAATTATTTTCGATTATACATGTAAATTTATTCTAATCACTTCATTTAAATTCATTCTAATTTTCAATTCACAACATTATAATTACATACAACATTGAGTATAATTATTTAATTTTCGATTATACATGTAAATTTATTCTAATCACTTCATTTAAATTCATTCTAATTTTCAATTCAAAACATTATAATTACATACAACATTGAGTATATATAATTATTTAATTTTCGATTATACATGTAAATTTATTCTAATCACTTCATTTAAATTCATTCTAATTTTCAATTCACTTATCCATTTAAAAATATCAATTCGCTTATCCATTTAATTAAAATAACATCACACACAACATTAAAATAAAAATTAATCTTCAACGTCAATGTAATAAAATAATATAAAAATGTATCACTCCTCATCACCACCATCATCCTCAGTATCACCCTCATCCCGATCAACCTGGTTACGATCATGAACGTCGTGCGACGCCCCCGACGGCCTCGGCGCCCCACCCATCCCACCCATCTGCTGACCCATCCCACCCATCTGCTGACCCATCCCACCCATCTGACCCATCCCACCCATCTGCTGACCCATCCCACCCATCTGACCCATCCCACCCATCTGACCCATCACACCCATCCCACCCATCGTCTGACCTGTCATCTGACCCATCATCGCTGCCAACTGATCCTGAAATTTCTTGGTTATGCGCTCCTCCGTCTTCTGCATTTGTAGGAGTAAGCGCTGTTCTCTCTCCTCATTGATTCTTCGTTCTTCGGCAAGAGCATTGTCCATGTCTTCCTGGGAGAATCGTCCATAAGTCGTACCACTTGACGTCTCGCCAGGACCGGAGGAGACCCGTCTGTTCTTGCCTACTTGTCCAAGGCCCCTAACACGTCCATGTGACTACCACTCCGGCTTTGAATGCAGTTTTATTCGTTCGCCACGTGTGATTCAGTGGTAAAAACTTTCGGTGGTTGTCGAACCACGACTGCTTTCTACTTTTATTCAAATAGAATGCATCGGTGTACTCTCCACAATATGGACAAGCAAGCCTTCCGCCTGTACTCCAACCAGACAACATCGAGTATGCTGGGAAGTCACTAATGGTCCAGATAAGTGCAGCTCGCATCAAAAAGTTTTGCTTTCTACCAACATCGTAAGTTTGCACACCATTTTCCCATAAAAATCTCAAATCTGCTATCAGTGGTTGCAAAAACACATCAAGTTTGTCCTTCGGACTTTTAGGCCCGGGCACGAGAATCGAAAGAAACATGAATTGATCCTTCATGCATAACCACGGGGGTAGATTGTACGGAGTAAGTATAACTGGCCATGACGAATATTGTTTTCCCGTCATTCCAAACGGTGCAAAACCGTCTATGCTCAAGCCCAACCTAACATTCCTAATTTCCGCTGCAAAATGAGGATACGAACGGTCCAAATGCTTCCAAGCCAACGAGTCAGCCGGGTGACGCATAACACCAGAGTCATCAGAAGCGCACGAGGCATGCCATGTCATATCCTTCGCAGTGGCTTTGGACATGTACAATCTTTGCAAACGAGGAATTATTGGAAAGTAGAACATCTCCTTAACCGGACGTTTCTTTTTCAACCGACCATCTGCATCAACCCTACTCGGCTTATACCGTGATCGACCACAAATCTTACAAAAATCTAGTTCGCTGTCTGCACCCCAGAATAACATGCAATTCTATGCACAACAATCAATCCTTTCTACCGGAAGACCCATCCCACTCATCAAATGTTTGGTGTCGTTAAATTTCTTGGGAACCTTATTTTCAGGAGGACAAATCTCACGAATCAACTCAACGACCTGATTGTATCCCCTTTCAGACAATCTGTTTTCCGTTTTAATGTTCAACAATCTGGAATTGAATGACAACTGCGAATGAGATTCACAACCAGGATACAAGTCTTGGTCCGCTGCACGAAGCATGCCGTAAAACTGTGCCGCATTCTCGTTAGGGGGTTCTTCATTAAGTGCCTCATCTTCCACGTCTATTCCAAAATCAATGTTTGGGTCACCCATTAACTCTTCTACCATAGTGTGGTACGAACTAGGTCCCGCTGGGTAAACGTCGTTTGAAGTTGACGCAAATTCATTAGTGTTTTGAAATGGACGTGGACCCCAACTCTCTTCCCCGTGATAAATCCAATTATAATAATTCAGTGTAAAACCATTTCGATATAAATGAGATTTCACTTCATTAGGATCTCTATAAGTTTGATTTCGACATCTAGCTTTCGAACAAGGACACCTAATTTTTCCTTCCCAAATCGAATTCGGATTACTAGTGGCAGCTTCAATAAATTCATTTACTCCACTAATAAATCCGGGGTTCATAATCCCATTCACTAATCTTGGACTATACATCCAACTACGACTTGAATAATTCATCATGTCAATCGACGTACGTCTACAACACACAAATATAACAACCAACGTCTCATTCAATTCCTCCAACTCTATTAAAATTAATTAATATAAATCCAAATATATTCTAATAATTATTCTAACACCCTAATTAACAAATAAATTCATATATAGACATAACACAATTATATATATAATTCTAACACCCTAATTAACAACTAAATTCATATAACTGAATTAATTAATTATATAAAACATACATACATATAAAATACATGCCTAATTAACACAAATATAATTCTAACAATTAAATTCTAACAATTCTAACAATTAACAATTCTAACAATTTTATATATACATACAACATATATGCATATATATACATATATATACTAAACTATATATATACTAAACTATATATATACATATATATAATTTCAATTAAATTTAACCGATTAAAACGAAAAAAATTACCGTAGAAATGCTCCCGTCGAAGTGTAGAACACAAATGGCCAAGAACCGAGTCCGATCTGCAAACGAACGTGGATGTTGAGTTTTGAGGTTTGAGGTTTAATTTGTGTAAAAATGAAGGTGTGTGCGGCGCTGGAATGAAGAAGAATGAGGTTCTGGAATGATTTTAATTGAATTAGGGCGACGGGGAAGGCAACGGGCCCACTGCCGTTGCCAATTAGCATCGGGGGGCCCGTTACCAAATGGCAACGGGGCCCACTGCCGTCGCCTTTTGGCAACGGGCCTTAAATGCCGTCGCCTTTTTGCAACGGGGCCCACTCCCGTTGCCTTATCCGTTGCCTTAAGGCAACGGCACCCGCCCCCGTCGCCTTTTTCCTTGCCGTTATTAATGCCGTTGCCAATTGGCAACGGCAGCCTACCGTTGCCTTTTGCTGTTGCCTTCTGGCCATTATTTTGTAGTGCACATCTTCGATCGCCACCGCCACCATAAATAGTTAAAAAAAACATTTTTCAACATTGGTTTGCCGACGAAAAATACTCTTGTCGACACTGGTTTGCCGACGAAAAGCACTCTTGTCGACACTGATTTGTCGACGAAAAGCACTCTTGTCAACACTGGTTTGCCGACGAAAAACACTCTTGTCGACACTAGTTTGCCGACGAAAAGCACTCCTGTCGAAAGATAATTTTTTTTTAAAAATATTAAAATTTTCGACACCTCTTGGTCTACCATATAAAATATCGTCAACAATTATTTATCAACGATAGTGTATATCGTCGGTCAAGAGTTGTCGAAAATAAAAAAAATAAAAAGAAGAGAATGAATTGTTGCTGTTGCGGGAGAGAATGAAAAAAAAAAGGATTGGCGGCCGCCGGCGTCGCTGGGGAAGGAGGGGCGGCGACGCCGTGAGAGGGAGGAAGCGGCGACGGAGGGAGGGGGCAGCAATATTGGAGAAGCTGTCGAAAAGGGAGAAAAAAAAGAAAACAAAAAATTGCAGATGGTGGGAGTGAAGGAGAAGGGGGCGGCGACTGTGGTCGAGAGAGGGAAGATGGGCGGCGACGGTGGCCGAGAGAGGGAAGAGGGGCGGCGGCGGTGGCCGTGGGAGGGAGGAGGGCAACGAAAATTTACAGAAAAAGAAGAAGAAGAAAGAAAGAAAAAAGAAAAAGAAGTACCTAGCGGCGACGTCGGTGACGACGCTGTGTCCGACGACGAAGGTGACGGCGGCGCCGAAGAAGAAGGTGGCGCTGTCGCCGGCGGCTTGGAGGGGTGGTGGAGGGGGAGAGGAATTAGGGTTTTAGTTTTTTTTGGAATTTAAAAGAATGAGGAAGAAGAATGGGGAATTAGGGTTTTAGTAGTGGGAGTGCATTTAACATGTCATTTAAGAGAGAAGAGGGTAATATGGGTAATTTGGGGTACATCTAAAATATATCATTTTAAGGGGGAGTGTATGAATCGGGGTAGTATACTTAACAAAGCTGGAGGGGTATATAGCCAGGGCCCTATTCTTTTGTAAAATAAGATGGGTCTTAACTTGCAAATGGATCATTGCTTTATAAATGGGCTGCCATCCATTACCTTTTTAATTAAGGGGTTGGTGTATATACCCCTCCAACTTTGTTTAATACACTTCCCCTTAATTTTATTAATTCAATATATTTATAAAATACCAATTTTACCCCTAAGTAAATATTATAGATACATACACACCCCTTATAACCTAAATCCTAATTTTTCTCATCTTCTCCCTCATTCTCCAATTTCCTCCCACACTTCTCTTCCTTCTTCCTCCTTCCTATCCATTGGCGTTGCCGTTCGCCGCCGCTCCCACACTTCTCTCCCTTCTTCCTCTTTTGCCGCCGCCCTCCTCTCCTCCTCGCCTTCGTCACCGCCCATTTTTTTTTTAATTCTTCTCTTCCTCCAGCGCTCGACGCCGCCCTCCGGCTCTCCCTCGGCCGTCGCGGCCCACCCCCAGCGTTCGCCACCGCTCCGGCTCTCCCTCGGCCGTCGCGGCCCACCCCCAGCGCTCGCCGCCGCTCTGACTCGCCCTCCAACCGCTTCATCTCTCCCCCGCCTTCCTCCGCCTTGAGAGAGAACAGGTTTGATTTTTTTATTTTTTATTTTAATTTCGACTATTATTGGTCGCTCAAAAACACTCTCGTTGACAACCTACTGTCGACGAGAGTTCTTTTGGGCGATCAATAATGGTCGAAAATTTCAATTTTTTTAAAAAAAATTCTTTCAAAATTTGGTTGACAAACCAGTGTCGATTGGAGTATTTTTGGTCGACAAACCAGTGTTGACCGGAGTATTTTTTATCGACAAATCAGTGTCGACCGGAGTATTTTTGGTCGACAAACCAGTGTCGACCGGAGTGTTTTTTAAAAATAGTAAGATTTTTTTCTTTCTAAATTTTATATGAGGTGGTGGCGGCCGGAGTGTTTTTTTTAAAAATAGCAACGACGGCGGCGGTGACGGCTGTCTAATTCTAATTCTAGGATTAGGGTTAGGGTTGTGTTTATATGGTAGGGGAGTGCATGTATCTAATATTATTTAATAAAGGGGTAAAATTGATATTTCATATATATGTTGAATTAATAAAAATGAGGGGGAGTGTATTAAACAAAGCTGGAGGGGTATATACCCCAACCCTTTAATTAATTAACAATTGGGCCAATATTTAATTAAGTGGCCCGCACAAAATAATTCTCAAGCCCAAATAGCTTTGATCTTCCATCTTTTCTTTGACTTCATTCTCGTTCCACTTCTTCAATTGATAAAATAGAATAATTAAGATGTGTTTTGCTCCAAAAATTCTTAATTTTCTATCAAAAAAAATTAAAAAAATAGCAAACCACTCTTGTGCTCCAAATCAAGTGCAATTAGTCAATTTAGTGTAAAAATGCAATGAAATCCTATAAAATTATACAAATTAAATCCATAAATTTAGAGCAATTTTCATACTAATCACACGGTACTTTTTAATTTAGCCCTTTACTATTTCTTACTATTGAAATGGAGCAGTTTTAATAAAATGGTCATCGGAGCACGTGGGATCTTCATTGGTCTTCGGTTTTTTTCTGATTATTTTAGGTTGCTCATGTTTCCCTTTTGACCTCTTTTCAAAAAAACTTTCAATACAATAGCAGCTTGAAGAAGAATAAAATTTTACAAAAGTTTGAGAGCTTAAAGAGGATGATTTGTTTTAGAAATCCAAAAGAATAATTACGATAATATTAAAAATATAATATTAATTTATATGAATTTCCTTTGAAATTCCACAACTATATTTACTCTGTTGGAATCATATTTCATTAAAAAACTCAATACTCTACTCTATATCAAATAGATTTTTCAAATTCACAAAATATACAATGGATAAATTAATTGTTGCGAAGATTTTAAAATTCATGATATAAAAACATTGCAAAAGTTTTAAAACAGTCCTAATCACATAATCCAAGATTATACAGTAAAATGAAATCAATCTTCCAAATAAAAAGATAGGTGTAGCCTACAGCAGACCATGCACCAAAGAGCGAGTCAAGAGAGGATCCACTCCAGCCTTGATGTCGTCTGCTATTTTCTTCATATCATCGGCCTTGCCCATTTCAGCGACCATTTTCTCTTCAACCAACGACAGCCGGTACCTGAGTTTTGCAATTGCCAGCGCATTTATCTTCATCTCTTTCTTAACAGTTAAGTAAGCATGGAAGCGCGTCTTTGTATCATGTATATTCTCTAGCTTCTCGCGAAGCCAACTGAGATTCAGCTTCTGGCTCTCCATAAACCGAACTTCATCTAGCATTTCATTGACTTCGTTGAGCGTAATGTTGCTTAACTTCCTCTCCTTGAGTGTACCAAAGATGGCACATGTTCGTTCAAGGAAAAATGAGAGGATGACAGTTGGTTTGTCTTCACTCTCACTCGTGATATCACCATACTTTTTAAAGATGGCGCTAAGAAGAGACTCGTTCTCTTTCCTTACCCTGTGTCCATAAACAAAGACAAATGCAGGATCTAATGGGGATATATCATCATCATCTGTGTCATCTTCAAGTGTTCCAGCAAATTCAGTGAAGTCAAAAGAAGTGCATTGGCTAGTTTTACCAACGTGGCTAGTGCTGCTCATTTCCTCAACCACATGTGAAACATTAGGTATGTGATCGGGATTGGTAATTGGGATTGAAGTTTCATGCTGGCCGGGTTCTGGAATAGAAAGTGGCTCGTTGAGAACTCTCATTGCGGGCCTCAACATAGAGGAGCTGCTACAATTCTTTTTTATATTTCTAACAGGACTCCGTAAGGGAGGGACCGTTTCGGAACATCTTCTTGGGTGTCCCTACACAAGTGAAACGAAAGTGGATATGCTGAAACTATTATAAAGGGCATCAAGTTTGAATCACCAATTAAAGAAAGATATACTCCCTATTCAAGTTCCGAAAGGTGTAACGCTGTCGACTTACTTATGGGAAAAAGAAAGAAAGACTTTTTCAAACACAATTTCTCATACACAACTAGTCCAAAGTGAACTATAAGTCACGAAAAGTGGATATGATGCAACTATACACACACAAGGCATACAAATTACTATAAAAGACTTCAAGCAAGCAAGATTATGAAAAAGGTTGGGTACGGAAGTTTTTCTCCCTTTAATTTGATCAACCACAGTTATTATTTTTCATTCCCCAAAATCCATAACTAATTTTCCCTTTCTCCAAAACCTGTACTTTATGTTTATATGTGTTCTACTATATATATAAAAAAGAAAAAAAAAACTTGCAAGCATAAATCTACTCATTTGATAAATTTGAATAATGGTGATTGTTTGACTAATGTTTCAAGAAATATTCTACAATAATGATTTTAATAGAAACATATCTACAATAGAAAAGAAAAAAGGAAAATAAGTTTCTAAAATATTCTTAATATGAATTGATAATTTTAGAGAATTATTTACCATTAATCTTCTCCACAAATTATTTTGAAGAGAATCTTGTTCCTTTTGTGAATTTTTTCTTTGTTAATAATATTAATTGATTATAAATTGTAAAAATCGAAACAATTTTGATACAAAATAATAATTGAGTGACAAGCAACAATATATTATTAATGAAGAACAATTATTAATGAAGGTAGTTACATTCTGTGAGGTTTATCTCAAATCCTCCTAGACTAGACGAGTGCGACTCGTCTGGTACAGATCAGGTAGATTCTACTCTACTACTGTACTCGTCTGTTGGGCAGATCAGTCGAGGTACTTAGTCGATGGAAGTCTTCTGAAGGACTCAGCTGTTGAGCGTATCAGCTGGTGGAGTCAGGCAAGTTAACTCAGACCAGATCAGATGAGTTGGAGGAGTCCAAACAGATGAGATGGGTGTTGCGAAGGACAAGACGAGTTGGGAAGACCAGACAAGTAGAGGTCTGACCAGACTAGTTGAGTTCTGTTAGCAGGGTTAATTTTTGGCTAAGTATGGAGTCGTCTTGTCTTGCGAAAACAAGTGAAGGGCAAGGAGGTCAATTCAGATTGGGTCACGCGAGAAGTGTGAGTTTGTTACATGGTTGTAACAGAATCCACGTGGCAATCCTCACACGTTCCATGCACGCTGCAATCATCCTTGGCAGCCTATAAATACCCCATTACTTGTAATTGTAATTCTTGACGCGTACGAGCATTTGTTTTGAGAGTTGAGAGTTCACGAGCGAAGTGAGGATAAATCCCTTTCCGAGTGATGAGTGTTTGTAAACATCTCTTATACTAATCAAATTGAAGTCGTGTGTCCAGTGGATGTAGATCACGTTGATCGAACCACTTAAATCTTCTTGTGCTCTGTTTTTCGTTTTCGTTTATATTTGTGAATTGCCATGCTTTCGTTGGATTGAATATTGGTCGATTATTTTGCTTGTGATTGGAGACGTCTAATCGGAGTCAAATATCATTGACAATCGTAACAATTGGCGCCGTCTGTGGGAATCGGAAACGAGAGGAATCGATTGTCAACCATTAATCAATTGCCAGATCGAAGATGGAGAATTCGACCAAGTATAATATTGAGAAGTTCTCAGGCACAGGTGACTTTGGGCTGTGGAGAGTCAAGATGCAGGCTCTCCTAGAACAGCAAGGCTTGTTCGACGTGCTCGAAGAGTCTACAGCCCCAGCTGAGGAATCTGCCTCCGTTGCTGCTGAAAGGAGCAAGATGCTCAGGAAAGCTCGAAGCACTATTCTACTCTGCCTTGGTGATAAGGTTCTGAGAGAGGTGGCTAAAGAGAAATCCGCGAAAGAGGTCTGGGACAAGCTAGGTAAACTTTACATGGTTAAAACCTTAGCTAACCGTCTCTATTCGAAACAGAAGCTGTATGCCTTCAGAATGGTGGATGACAAACCCATTCCGGATCAGCTTGATGAGTTCAATAGAATTCTTGATGATCTAGAGAATTTAGATGTCAAGTTAGAGGAAGAGGATAAGGCTCTGATTCTATTGAGTGCTCTCCCTAAGTCCTTTGAAATCTTAAAGGATACCATCTTGTATGGTAGGAAGGAAAGTATTACATTGGAGGATGTAATGCTGGCTGTCAAGTCCAAGCTGCTGCACAACAAGACGTCTCAAGCAGACAAGGTCAGTAGCGGAGAAGGATTGGCAATCAGAGGTGGCCAGAAGCGATCTGGTGCCAAGAAGGGGTCTAGTCAACCCAAAGGAGCTGATAAGGGAAAATCAGTTGTGTCCAATCAAGGTGAAGCAGTGTGCTACCATTGCAACAAGCCTGGGCACTATAAGAATGCTTGTCACAAATACAAGCAGTTCTTGAGGAAATCTGGTGCCAATACCTCTAATGACAAGAATCAAGCTAATCAGACTCAAGTTGAGAAGGAGCATGAAGGCTACGAGTCTGCTCAAGCGCTAACCATCACATTCTCTACAGAACAGCAAGCATGGATCCTTGATTCAGGGTGTTCTTTCCATATGACTCCAAGACGAGATTGGTTTCATGACTTCAAGCAACAGAAGGGCGGTTCTGTTCTGCTTGGGAATGATCACACTTGCAAAGTTGTTGGAGAAGGTAGTGTTCACCTGAAGATGTTCGATGGGGTAGTAAGAATACTCAAGAGTGTTAGGTACGTACCTGAACTCAAGAGGAATTTGATCTCACTTGGGATGCTAGATTCTATGGGCTATAAATTCCAGTCGGCTGATGGAGAGCTCAGTGTGTCAAAAGGGGAGCTGACTGTCCTGAAAGGTGAGAGAAGGAGTGATCTCTACTTTCTTAAGGGAGAAACAGTAGCTGGTAGATCAGATGTAGCGGAGGTGCAAGACAACTCGATGTTGTGGCACAAAAGACTAGCTCACGTAGGCGAGAAGGGCCTAGTGGAGCTGTCTAAGCAAGGTCTACTTGGCAAAGACAAGATCACTCAACTCGACTTGTGTGAGTCTTGTATTCTTGGTAAGTCCAAGAGACTTAAGTTTGGTAAGGGTGTTCACTCTACCAATGGGATCATGGACTACGTCCATTCTGATCTATGGGGGCCAGCGAGGAATCAGACGAGGTCTGGTGGAAAATACTTCTTGTCTATCATAGACGACTACTCAAGAAAGGTGTGGGTGTCTATTCTCAAGTCGAAGTCAGAAGCATTTGAGAAATTCAAGGAATGGCTCATTGAATGTGAAAATGTCACAGGCAAGACTCTCAAACATTTGAGAACTGATAATGGTCTGGAGTACCTATCAGACGAGTTCAATGCGTTCTGCAAATCGAAGGGAATAGTACGGCATAGGACTGTGCCAGGGACCCCTCAGCAAAACGGAGTAGCTGAGAGGATGAACCAGACACTACTTGAGAGAGTCAGGTGTATGTTGAACTCGTCTTGTCTGCCAAAGGTGTTTTGGGGAGAGGCAGTGTCTACTGCAGCCTACTTGATAAACAGAAGTCCGTCCTCGGCTGTGCAGTACAAAACCCCAGAGGAGTTGTGGTCTGGACGTGCAGCCGATTACAATCATTTGAAGGTATTTGGATGTCAAGCTTATGCTCATGTCAAGCAAGATAAGCTTGAGCCTCGAGCATTGCGATGCGTGTTTGTTGGGTATCCTTCTGGCGTGAAAGGATACAGGTTATGGTGCCTCGAAGCTGGGATGCAGAAATGTATAATCAGTAGAGATGTTACGTTTGATGAGAGTCGGATGCCTCTATCAGAACAGACTAGTACGAGTACTAGTGCAGCTGATAACCAACCAGACGAGACACAAGTCGAGGTGGAGCAAGTTGACTCCACAAGACCAGTTGGAGATGATATTGATCCAGATGAGGAGGGCGATCCTCAAGGCGAGAATGATCTTCAACATTATCAGCTGGCACGGGACAGAACCAGACGAGAAGTCCACCCACCTCAGAGGTACGGTCAAGCTGACATAGTCTCATTTGCATTATGTGCAGCTCTTGAGGTGGAGTCTCTGGAGCCAAAGTCTTATTCAGAAGCCATTAGCTGCCACGACAAGGAGAAGTGGATTGTTGCTATGGAGGAGGAGCTGCTTTCTTTGAACAAGAACCAGACATGGGAGATTGTTCAAAGGCCCAAGAACAAGAAGTTGGTTGGGTGCAAGTGGATCTATAAAAAGAAGGTGGAGGCTCAGAGGGGTGGCAGACTTAGATACAAGGCGAGGCTTGTAGCTAAGGGATTTACACAGAAAGAAGGTATCGATTTCAATGAAATCTTCTCACCTGTTGTGAAGCATTGTAGCATCAGAATCTTGTTAGCTATGGTCGCTCAATTCGAATTGGAGCTACATCAGATGGATGTGACCACAGCTTTCTTACATGGATCTCTAGACGAGAGGATCTACATGAAGCTACCAGAAGGGTTGGACATAGAAGAAGGGGAAGACAAGGTCTGTCTATTGAAAAAGTCCCTCTATGGCCTCAAACAAAGCCCTAGACAATGGTACTTGAGATTTGATGAGTACATTTGCTCAGCTGGTTTTACAAGGAGCTTGTACGACAGCTGTGTCTATTTCAGACGGGTTGGGACTGGTGTTACCTATCTTCTGCTGTATGTTGATGACATGTTAATAGCAGGCGAGTCTATTGACAGTGTTAATCAAGTTAAGGAGATCCTCAAACGGGAGTTTGAGATGAAAGATCTTGGTGAAACCAAAGTGATTCTTGGGATGGAGATCAGTAGACTAGACGGGTCTATTCTGAGTCAGCCTACTTATCTGCAGAAGGTGTTAGAGAGGTTCAGAATGCATAAGGCAAAGACTGTCTCTACTCCTATTGGCCAACATCATCGATTGTCCAATCAGATGAGTTCCAGGAACAGCCAAGAGCGAACTCAGATGAGCAAGATACCTTATGCCAGTGCTGTAGGGAGTTTAATGTATGCTATGGTGTGTTGTAGGCCAGACTTGACTCATGCTATGAGTGTGATCAGCAGATATATGAGTGATCCAGGCTTAAGCCATTGGGAAACGGTTAAGTGGGTTATGAGATATGTTCTGGGATCAGCACAGAAGGGTCTGAAATTTCAGAAGATGCCAAGTGAGGGGGATGCACTTGTGGGATACGTGGATGCAGATTACGCAGCCAATGTTGACACTCGAAAATCCTTAACAGGATATGTGTTCACTCTATTTGGTACGGCAGTGTCGTGGAGGTCTATTCATCAATCCGTAGTTGCATTGTCTACTACTGAAGCGGAGTACGTGGCCTTGACTGAGGCAGTTAAGGAAAGCATGTGGCTGAAAGGGATTCTTAAGGAATTTGGTTTATCTCAGAACAGTGTGACTGTCTTCTGTGATAATCAAAGCGCAATTCATCTCGCAAAGCATCAGGGGTATCACGAGAGAACCAAGCACATTGATGTGAAACTGTACTTTGTGAGAGACATTGTGGAGAAGGGGAGTGTCCAAGTGGTTAAGATAGCTACTGAGGAGAACCCTGCTGATGCATTTACTAAGGCGTTACCAAATGAGAAGTTTGGTTTATGTCTTAGGTCAGTTGGTTTGCATTAGTGACCTCTGCGGAGAAGGCTACTAGTCTGGTGGCGGCAGATTAGTAGTAGAATCTGTCCTTTGAGAAGGATAGATCGGAGCTGTTAGTTCAAGGTGGAGATTTTGAGCTAAAGGTGGAGAATTGTGAGGTTTATCTCAAATCCTCCTAGACTAGACGAGTGCGACTCGTCTGGTACAGATCAGGTAGATTCTACTCTACTACTGTACTCGTCTGTTGGGCAGATCAGTCGAGGTACTTAGTCGATGGAAGTCTTCTGAAGGACTCAGCTGTTGAGCGTATCAGCTGGTGGAGTCAGGCAAGTTAACTCAGACCAGATCAGATGAGTTGGAGGAGTCCAAACAGATGAGATGGGTGTTGCGAAGGACAAGACGAGTTGGGAAGACCAGACAAGTAGAGGTCTGACCAGACTAGTTGAGTTCTGTTAGCAGGGTTAATTTTTGGCTAAGTATGGAGTCGTCTTGTCTTGCGAAAACAAGTGAAGGGCAAGGAGGTCAATTCAGATTGGGTCACGCGAGAAGTGTGAGTTTGTTACATGGTTGTAACAGAATCCACGTGGCAATCCTCACACGTTCCATGCACGCTGCAATCATCCTTGGCAGCCTATAAATACCCCATTACTTGTAATTGTAATTCTTGACGCGTACGAGCATTCATTTTGAGAGTTGAGAGTTCACGAGCGAAGTGAGGATAAATCCCTTTCCGAGTGATGAGTGTTTGTAAACATCTCTTATACTAATCAAATTGAAGTCGTGTGTCCAGTGGATGTAGATCACGTTGATCGAACCACTTAAATCTTCTTGTGCTCTGTTTTTCGTTTTCGTTTATATTTGTGAATTGCCATGCTTTCGTTGGATTGAATATTGGTCGATTATTTTGCTTGTGATTGGAGACGTCTAATCGGAGTCAAATATCATTCACAATCGTAACACATTCATATCATCAAATTGAAGTTTAATCATTTCCCAAATTTAATTTCACCACATGAATAAAAAACACCAACATTCTATTAGGAGCACCAAGTTAAACATTAAAGAGACCTGATGAGCGGTGTGGATATTTGGCTGAGACATGAATAAAAAACACCAACATTCTACATTCTATTTTACGAGCACCAAGTTATGATGGAGATATTTCTAAACGAAAAAAAAAAAAACATTAAAGAGACCTGATGAGCGGTGTGGATATTTGGCTGAGTTTCTAAAAAGACATTTGCCATTCCTTTTCTTTTCATCCCATTTCTTGTACTCACCATTGTTAACACGTTAACGTTGAGAGAGGATTGGGAAAAGGTTTGGAGTGGCAAAATATGAAACACTCACGTCTTTTACTTGACAGAAGAAAATTGTCTTTTTGCTTGGCAGAAAGAAATTTTGATGCGTTTTAATTATAGTGGGAAAATGCGTACACCGAAACTTGTAATATTCTGTCAATTTTTTAAAAATATTGTGTTTTTTAAATCAAATTTTGTACTAGTAAAAATGAAAGTATTTGTACCAAACAAATAAACAAACATGTCCTTCAACAAATATTTCCTTGTTCAGTATAATTGACACACTTTATAAAAAAAAAAAAGAATAGATGATATGTGATTGAAAGAGGGAAGAATATAATAAAATGGGAGAGAAAATTGGGTAGCTTTCACGAAATGGAGGGAGAGTAACTAACAATTTTAAAAATAGATGGTAAAAGGGTATTAATTTTGTGAAGAAAATAAGTATTTTCATATTAAGGGTGGGTTGGAATCCAATAAAAAAAGTGTACAACTCAATTTTTATGATCTCCTAACAAATTCTTCTTTTTTTTTTGATGGAGGGAGAGAGAATATTTTTTTGATGGAGGGAGAGAGAATAATTATCAATTGTGAAACTTTCTCATTGTGAGACGGATTAAAAAAGAAAGTTGGGTAGCTTTCACGAAATGGAGGGAGAGTAACTAACAATTTTAAAAATAGATGGTAAAAGGGTATTACTTTTGTGAAGAAAATAAGTATTTTCATATTAAGGGTGGGTTGGAATCCAATAAAAAAAGTGTACAACTCAATTTTTTCGATTTATTTTCTAAAAACTCATTTTATAGAGTATTTGATATGATTTAAAAATACATTATTCATGATCTCCTAACAAATTCTTTTTTTTTTGATGGAAGTTAAATACTCATCCCTTTTTTTCCCTCCCATGATTCGAACCCAGGACCTAAGGCCTAGATTTTTCCCCTCCCATGACTCGAACCCAGGACCTAAGGCCTAGGTAGTGGTGCTCTAAACACTTGAGCTATCCCACTTTGTCAACAAATTCTTCTTATTGATTAGTACAAAACATCTTTTGTAATTGAATAGAAGGTTCTAGGCTAACACTAATACTTGTACTATAGTCTAGTCTTTTTTATTTTTGATAAATAAAATTGTTTATTAAACTGATGGGGTATGAGAATTATCCCAAAAACTGAAAATGGGTAATACAAAAAATGAGAAATCCTGTCAATTCAAGATGAGAAAAAAAAAAGAATTTTTCATGAATTTCCTTTGAAATTCAACAACTATATGTGTTGGAATCAGATTCCATTAAAAAAACTCAATACTGACTCTATATCAAATGGATTTTTCAAATTTACAAAATATATCAGGGATAAATTAATTGTTGCAAATATTTTAAGATATAAAAACATTGCAAAAGCTTAAAACAGTCTGCTAATGTCCTACAACTAATTACTTACCTCGATAAAAGATACTCCTAAAATAAGTCCTAATCACATAATCCAAGATTATACAGTAAAATGAAATCAATCTACCAAATAAAAAGATAGGTGTAGCCTAAAGCAGGCCATGCACTAAAGAGTGAGTCAAGAGAGGATCCACTCCAGCCCATATGTCGTCTGCTATTTTCTTCATCTCATCGGCCTTTGCCCATTTCAGCGACCAGTTTCTCTTCAATCAACGACAGCTCGTACCTAAGTTTAGCAATCATATGCTCATTTCTCTTCATCTCATCCTTAACAGTCAAGTAATCATGGAATCACGTCTTTGTATCATATATATTCTCTAGATTCAGCTTTTGGCTCTCCATAAACCGAACTTCATCTAGCATTTCATTGACATCTTTGAGTGTAATGTTGCTGAACTTCGTCTCCTTGAGTGTACCAAAGATGGCACATGTTCGTTCAAGGAAAAATGAGACGATTGCAAGTGGTTTGTGCTCACTCTCAGTCGTGATATCACCATACTTTTCAAAGATGGCAATAAGAAGAGGCCCGTTGTCTTTCCTTACAATTCTGAAACTATCTTTTTGATATTTCTAACAGGACTCCATAAGGGAGAGGGCAAAGAATGAAACGGATGAGGGACCATTTCGGAACATCTTGTTGGGTGCCCCTACATAAGTTAAACGAAAGTGGATAGGCTGAAACTATTGTACACAATAAGGGGAGCCATCAAGTTGAATCACCAATTAAAGAAAGATATACTCCCTATTCAAGTTACGAAAGGTATAACGCTGTCGACTTATGGGAAAAAGAAAGAAGATTTTTTCAAACACAATTTCTCATACACAACTAGACTATAAGTCATAATTGCGTTTACAGACATCACACGATTTCTTACACAATCCCCGATTATAAAAACGTTTCATGACCGGAAAAAAATACCTGTAGCCTGAAGGAGTCCATGCATCAAAGAGTGAGTCTTGAGATCAACCACTTTAGCCTTGATGTCGAGTGCCATTTGCTTGATATCATCAGACTTGTCAATTGCTTCAACCAGCTCATTCCTGAGTTTCGCAACCATTGCATCACATCGTTTCTCCTCTTCCTTAACAAACAAGTAATCATGGATACTCATCTTTTCATGCTGGGGTTCTGGAATAGAAAGTGGCTCGTTGAGAGGAGTTCTCTTTGCAGGCCTCAAAATAGACGAGCTGCAATGAATCTTTTTTATATTTCAAAGAGGACTCCTTAAGGGAGAGGTCAAAGAAAGAAACGAATGGGGGGCCTGTTATGATTGTCAATGATAATTCGACTCCGATTAAACGTCTCCAATCACAAGTAAAATAATCGGCCAATATTCAATCCAACGAAAGCATGGCAATTCACAAATATAAACGAAAACGAAAAACAGAGCACAAGAAGATTTAAGTGGTTCGATCAATGTGATCTACATCCACTGGACACACGACTTCAATTTGATTAGTTCAAGAGATGTTTACACACTCATCACTCGGAAAGGGAATTTATCCTCACTTCACTCGTGAACTCTCAACTCTCAAAACGAATGCTCGTACGCGTCAGAGATTTACAATACAAGCAATGGGGTATTTATAGGCTGCCAAGGATGATTGCAGCGTGCATGGAACGTGTGAGGATTGCCACGTGGATTCTGTTACAACCACGTAACAAACTCACACTTCTCGCGTGACCCAATCTGAATTGACCTCCTTGCCCTTCACTTGTTTCGCAAATAAGACGACTCCATACTTAGCCAAAAATTAACCCTGCTAGCAGAACTCAACTAGTCTGGTCAGACCTCTACTTGTCTGGTCTTCCCAACTCGTCTTGTCCTTCGCAACACCCATCTCATCTGTTTGGACTCCTCCAACTCATCTGATCTGGTCTGAGCTAACTTGTCTGACTCCACCAGCTGATACGCCCAACAGCTGAGTCCTTCAGAAGACTTCTATCGACTAAGTACCTCGACTAATCTGCCCAACAGACGAGTACAGTAGTAGAGTAGAATCTACCTGATCTGTACCAGACGAGTCGCACTCGTCTAGTCTAGGAGATTTGAGATAAATCTCACATGGCCATTTCAGAACATCTTCTTTGGCTTCCCTATACAATTGGAAGAAAAGTGGATATGATATGTTGCCAACTATTATACAAAATAAAAAAAGAACTAGTTAAGTCTACACATGAAAAACAAGAAATGATAATGTAAAGTGAACAAGAATACTGTATCACAGGTAAGAAAAATAAGAGAAAGATACAAGGCTCCACATCCACCAAATTCACTATAATACACCTATTTTTGTGCATGATCGAGATAGGATCATCAAATAATCAATTAAATGAGGGTGTAGCACTTTTTAGTGGGGAGATAGATCCAAATTTAATCCCGGAAATGCACTTCTGAGAAGTAGTCACTTGCCTTGGATTTTAGGAGAAAGAGAGGCAGGCTATAGAGAAAATAAGGAAACAGATAATAAATAAAGGAAGTTTGGTTGATTGAGTCGGAAATCCAAATTTTGATTTGGTAAGATAAAAGACTTGTCGATGTTATGCTATTCAAGCATCCGGATCAAGTTGAATCACCAATTATGAGAAAAAGAAAGAAGACTTTTTTCAAACACAATTTCTCATACACAACTAGCCCAAAGTGAACTATTTAAGTCCCGAAAAGTGGATAGGATGCAACTATACACAATAAAGGAGCATAAAAATTAGAAAAGACTTGAAGCAAGATTATGAAAACAAGCAAAAATTATTAATGAAAGTAGCAGCAGATTATATTTGGTAAGATAACAAGACTACGTTCATATCATCAGAGAATTAAAAACAGATCTCACAATACCACTTCAATAAAGGAAATATATCTCTAAGATCTTAAACTCTGTTTCACATTTTATAACTGCCCAAGTAGCCGTTGTAATAAACGGACACGTAGACACGTAGCTCTTCGAGTGAAAGTTTACAAGAGCGAATTTTCGTCCCTATTTGCTAATGAAATTTGAAGTTCATAAAACAAACCTACATCTACAATTCTACATCCATGTGCAAACCTTTATTATTCCTATTCATCTTTAAGTTACAAATTTCACAAGAGTTTAATCGGTGACGGAGTCAGGAAAATTTGGTTTGGGGGCCCGATTAACATTACTATATTAAAAACGTAATCGATAAATGTTTCAGGTTCACACAACACAACTCACGTAATACTCCCTCCGTCGGCCTATAAGCTTTTCATTTTACCATTTTGATCCGTTCACCTATAAGTTTCGCATACCCTTTTGGATAAATACTTTTAATTTTTTATTTTTATATTTCACTTAATATTGCCACGAGAGAACTTTGTTGGAGGCCCAACCAATGTACCAATGTTAATTAGTATGCATAATACAATATCTATACTTACATATTTGATGCAGTGGATGGGGCCCAGTGGCCCCCTGCCCAACGTCCCTCCGTCATTGAGTTTAATCATTCCTCCAAATTAAAATCTACCAGATAAATCAAGAACACCAACATTCTATGGATAATACAATATCTCTCTTTTTTACCTAAAATAAATTAACATAATTACGAAAATGGAGAAACAAACCAACAAGTTTCTTATTTCCATTACACAAAGATACACTTAGAGATTCTTTAAAAAATTAAACGAAAACAAAAACAACAAAAAAATAAAATTAAAGAGACATAATGAGCGGTATGTTTGGCTGAGTTTCTAGAGATGCATTTACCATTGCTTTTCTTTTCATCTCACTTCTTGTGCTCACCAGTTTTTCAACAAGTTAACGTTGAGGAGGATTAGGAACAAGGATTTTTGGAGTGGCCAAATATGAAAACAAAACACTCACTTTTGCTTGACAGAAAAATTATGATCGCTCTAATTATAATAGGAAAATGTGTACACGGGAATTTGAAATATTTTGACAAATTTTGTTAGAATATTGTATTTTTAAAATTAAATCTTTAATTTATAAAAAAAAAAAAAAAAAATTTATGGTCTCTAAAATAAAATAGAATAAATATGTCGTTCAACTAATATTCCCTCCGTTCCATAATAACGGTTTGACTGGCACATTTAAAAAAAAAAGATTCAGTAATTGGTGAATCTTTTAGAGGATTTAGTGAGATGTAAAGTAAAATGTAAGTAAAATAAAATAATATGAAAGAGTATTAATTTTGTGGGTTATATTGAGAGTGAATAAATAATTTTGAGATCCAATAAATTAAAAAAAAGTGTATAAAAAAAAAAGATTCAGTGATTGGTGAATCTTTTAGGGGATTTAGTGAGGTGTAAAGTAAAATGTAATAAAAAATTAGTGACAGTTTTGAAAATAAAATAATATGAAAGAGTATCAATTTAATTTTGTGGGTTATATTGTGAGTGAATAAATAATTTTGAGATCCAATAAATTAAAAAAAGTGTATAAGTAATCACGAAACTAGGACGGAGAGACTAACAAAAAAAAACCCCCTCAAATTTTCATTTTATTAGTTTTATATTAGTTGGAGTCTGTTCTATTTTAAACAAATTGAGAGTTTATTTCCACAAAATATATATGAGTTCAATTTGTGCTCCACACAAAAGGGTTCAATTTGTAACTTTTTTTCCAATTATAATCATGGTTATTTTTGATTTTCAAATATATTTGTTTGGAATTTTTTATAAAGTTTAATTTTGTTTTTATGAAGTTAAATGAAATGTAAACTATTACTATTACTCCCCCCTCTGTCTCACTATAGTTTCTCATTTCATTTTTTTTTACCATGTATGTTCCACAATAAATTTTTCATTTCATTTTTTATCATTATATCACTTCACTTGTACTATATCTATTATTTTATCATATTTCTTAATTAAAATATCTAAAAGAAAGGAGAAACTTATTCAGCACTGGATTACAAATTAACCCGATTTTAAGGTTCATTGTAAATTAAATTATCACATTTTATTTATTTGCAATTTAATTTAATTTTTTTAATAATTGTAAATAAATCATCAATTTTATATATTGTTGTAAATTAGACTCCTTGACAAACTCATTTCTATTTGAATCTAACGCAATTTAAACTTCTTGATAACATGATACAGTTTTATTCTTTAAATTTGATCTAATTTCAAAATATTTGATTCAGACACAAATAAATTTATCAAAAAATCTAATTTGCACGATGTAAAGTTTGATAATTTATTTACTATTATTAAAAGATTTATATTAGATTGCAAATGATAAAAAGTGGTGATTCAATTTGCAATTAACCATTTAATCATAGTAGTAATAGGGGATTTTGTTTTGTAAGTTTAAATGATACGTTAACATTTAAAAAGGCCTATTTATTTAAAAAAACTAAAAATGACATGCAATAAATTTATTGGGTTAAGAAATAAATGTATTGAGGGGGCGTATTGGGTGTGGATTCTCTGCGAATTTTTTAGACTTTTAAAGTTTGAGGGTATTTAATTTGGAATTTTTAAAGTTTTTAAAAATTTTGATTTATTCAATAAGGATTTAAAAAAGTCTTAAAAAAATCTTTAAGTGTCTATAAATTTTAATAATCTATGAATTTTTCTTTGATTCTCTTTCAAAAATATAAATACATTTCACTCTTCAAAATCTCTTCTCATAGAAACTCAAGACAAAAGTAGAAGAAAAAAACCTTTTGTTGTTCTTTTAACAAATGTACTACACAAATTTTTTGCTACTCTTTATTTTGGATTTTGAGTATGGGTCCATCACCATTATACTTTGGACTATATTTCCCACATAGCATTAGAAATACTTGTATCCGCGCCCTCCTAGCTCTTCTTTTCGGTCCACGACCTTCGTTTGTATCACCAAGCAAAAGCATTTTGAAATAATAAAAAGTAAAATATTTTAGAATAATTTCAAACATATTTACAAATATGTAGAGAATTATTAAGTTGTAGAAAATGAAAAAAAAATCTTCATCATTCATCGGAGATTGCATAGTATAAATTGGAAAAGTGATTAAATGAAAATCTACTATTTCATCAATAGCTCCATAAAATGAAAAAAAAAAAAAAAAAATGTCTTCCACAATTCTGTTATATCTATGAAAATTATATAAATCAATAAAAAAAATCAGTCAAATCCTTATTAATAAAGTCAATGAATTTTCATTATTTTTTTTTAAAATATAAAATATATTATAAAATTTTATTTCTATTAATGTAGACTTGAAATTTTAATAAAAGTGTTTTTAATTTAAACAAAGGCTTGTTTAAAAATTAAACAAAGCTTTCTACATTTTAAAGCAATAAATTTCATTCAAACTAATTTTGAAATTTGGTCTTCACAGCGTCAGACTCCAAAAGAGGGTAGCAGTTTCTCTTCCAATCAACAATGGTAATTCTGAGCCAAACATCGGAAACAAAAATAGAGAAGAACAAATCAAATTAACCAAAACAAAACAAAGCAATAAATTTCATTCAAACTAATTTTGAAATTTGGTCTCTTCAAACAGGTGGATTCTGAAGAGGCACAGTAAATTTTATATATTTAAACTTGTATTATAATGTAATGTAATACTATAATAATGATTCTTTTGATTCTGTTGAACAATTTTTATAAATATGGATACATAAACTCCCTTATAAATTGGGAATTCTAGACATACTTTTAATTTCATTAGAATGTTGGAGGAGAATAAAATTTAACAAAAGTTTGAGAGCTTAAAGAAGAAGATGATCTGTTTCTGTGTTGGAATCAGATTCCATTAAAAAAACTCAATACTAGACTATATGATTTTTCAAATTGACGAAATATACTAGGGATAAATTAGTTGCTGCAAAGATTTTAAGATTCATGGTATAAAAACTTTGCAAAAGCTTATACTAGGGATAAATTAGTTGCTGCAAAGATTTTAAGATTCATGGTATAAAAACTTTGCAAAAGCTTAAAAGATACTCATAAAAATAAGTCATAATAGGGCGTCACAAGACTTGTCTCACATAATCCTAGATTATAAAATCAATCTTCCAAATAAAAAGAGAGGTGTAGCCTACAGCAGGCCATGCACCAAATAGCGAGTCACGAGAGGATCCGCTCCAGCCCTGATGTCTTGTGCTCTTTTCTTCATCTCATTGCCCTTGGCCATTTCAGCGATCAGTTTCTCTTCAACCAACGACAGCTCGTACTTGAGTTTAGCAATCATCCCCTCATTTGTCTTCATCTCATCCTTAACACTCAAGTAAGCGTCGAAGCGCGTCTTTGTATCATGTATATTCTCTAGCTTCTCGCGAAGCCAACTGAGATTCAGCTTCTGGCTCTCCATAAACCGAACTTCATCCAGCATTTCATTGACATCTTTGAGCGTAATGTTGCTCAACTTCTTCTCCTTGAGTGTATCAAAGATGGCACATGTTCGTTCCAGAAAAAATGAGACAATGGCAGGTGGTTGGTCATCGCTCTTAGTCGTGATATGACCGTACTTTTCAATGATGGAGTTAAGAAGAGGCCCGCTGTCTTTCCTTACCTTGTGCCCATATACAACGACAAATGCAGGATCTAAAGAGGATATATCATCATCATCTGTGCCATCTTCAAGCCTTCCAGCAATTTCAGTGAAGTTAAAAGAAGTGCATTGGCTAGACGTTTTATCGGCATGGCTAGTTTTACCAACGTGGGTAGTGCTGCTCATTTCGTCAATCACATTTGATACATTAGGTATGTGATCGGGATTGGTAATCGTGATTGAAGGTTCATGCAGCTGGGGTTCTGGAATAGGAAGGGGCTGGTTGAGAACTCTCATTGGACTCCGTAAGTGAGAGGCCAAAGATTGAAACGGATGAGAGACCGCTATGGGTTTGGAACGTCTTCTTGGGTGTCCCTATACACAAGTGAAACGAAAGTGGATATGCTGAAACTATGTCGATTTATAGGAAAAAGAAGGAAGACTTTTTCAAACACAATTTCTCATACACAACTAGCCAAAAGTGAACTATTTAAGTCATGAAAAGTGGATATATATGATGAAGGGCATAAAAATTACTCCCTAAAAAAGACTTGATGCAAGATTATAAAAACAAGCAAATGTTATTAATGAAAGTAGCAGCAGATCATATTTGGTAAGATAATAAGACTACATGCATATCATCAAAGAGTTAAAAACAGATCTCACAACCCCACTTCAATAAAGGAAATATATCTCAAGATCTGACAAACATACATAGCTTTTCGAGTGAAAGTATATAAGAACAAATTTCTAACCTGAAATTTGAAGCTCATAAAACAAACCTACATCTATATAATCTATGTGCAAAACTTTATTTTTCCTATTCTTTCTTTAAGATAGAAATTTCACAAGAGTTTAATCATTCTCTCCAAATTAAAATCACCAACATTATATTTTACAAGCAGTAAGATAGATATCTCTCTTTTTTTCCTAAAATAAATTAACATAATTACAAAAATATGGAGAAACAAACTACCTAGAGATTCTTTAAAAAATTAAACGAAAACAAAAAAGTATTCAAGAGACCTGATGAGCGGTGTGGATATTTGATGGAGTTTCTAGAGAAGCATTTGCCATTTCCTTTCTTTTCATAGCACTTCTTGTGTTCACCATGGTTGTTTTTCAACAAGTTATCAGACGTTGGAGAGGATTGGGAACAAGGGTTTTGAGGTTTGCGGTGGCAAATATGTAAACACTCACCTTTTGCTTGCCAGCTTTGTACATGGGAACTTGAAATATTTTGGACAAGCATAAATTTTTTTATAGTAAAAATTAAGTATTTATGGTCTTAAAAAAAAAATAGAAAAAAAAAATAATAAAATAGAACAAACATGTCTGATACCTCCTTCGTCCCATAATAATTTGCACGGTTTGATTGACATAATTAAAAAAAAAAAGATTAAGTGATTTGTGAATCTGATTTAGTGAGGTGTAAATTGAATTTAGCTAAATGTAGGTAAAAAATGCGGGATAATTTTAAAAATAAAATGATGTTGAAAGGGTATTAATTTTGTGAACAATATTGAGAGGGTTCAAGTAATCTTGAGAACCAATAAAAAAAAATGTGCGGGACGGAGCGGAAAGAGTAACAAAAAAACATCAATTTTTCATTTTATTAGTTTTATTAGTTGGAGTCTAAATTTGCTCTATTTTAAAGAAATTGAGGGTTTATTTCCATAAAATATATGAGTTCAATCTGTGCTCCACACAAAAGGGTTTAAATAAAAAATTAAGAAAGGAAGCATTTTAAGAGATTTTATGTTGACAAGTCACTCTCAATAAAGATCCCAAATTATAAACATTGTTACTTTTGATTTTCGAATATATTTGTTTAGAATTTTTTATAAAGTTTATTTTTGTTTTTTTTATGAATTTAAATGAAAGGTAAATTACTACTCTATATAAAGAGTTATTATTAACTTGTATTGTAAGTTTAAATGATGTGTCATTTATAAGATTAGTGAAATATGATATGTTAAAATTTTAAAAAGTCTATTTATTAAAAAAAAAAAGTAAATTTATTGGGTTAAGAAATAAATGTATTGATTAACATTTAGTTTAAAATGAATAGTTTAACTTATATAAAAAAAAAAATCTCAGCTTCTTTTCATTCTATATTTTGAATTTTTATTTTTGATTGCATAAATAAGTTACAATATCGACAAAACAACGGAACAAGAAAGAACAAGTCAAATGAACCAAAACAAAAGCAATAAATTTCATTTAAACTAATTTTAAAATTTGGTTTGCGTCAGTCAACGTAGCAGGTTTCTCTTTCAATCAGTGGTGGATTATGAGCAAAACATCGGAACAAGAACGGAGAAGAACAAATCAAATAAACTAAAATCAAACAATAAATTTCATTCAAACTAATTTTGAATCAGTATTAGAGCGAGAAAAAGCACCGTATAAATTTTATGTATTTAAACTTGTATCAGAATGTAATAATAATGATTATTTTGATTCTGCCTAACAATTTTTATAAATACGATGCATACTTTTAATTTTGTTACATTTATTTTTCCTTCCAATAGAAGGTTGAAGGGGAATAAAAATTAACAAAAGTTTGAGAGTTTTTTTTTTTAAACAGTAAAAGTATATATTTCACTTCGAGTTCGAGTATATGGGTTACTCAACCTTGTTTACATAATTATATTGTACAACTTCTCCACTCCATTTGGTAATCATAACCAAGGAATTATGGACAACAGATTCTACTTCTCCATCCAAAGTTACTGCATAACACGATTTGTTTTAGAAATCCAAAAGAATAATTATGACAATATTAATTTATATGAATTACCTTTGAAATTCCACAACTATATATTTACTCTGTGTTGGAATCAGATTCCATTAAAAAACTCAATACTCGACTCTATATCAAATGGATTTTTCAAATTTACAAAATATATCAGGGATAAATTAAATTAGTTGCTACGAAGATTTTAAAAATCATCATATAAAAACATTGCAAAAGCTTAAAACAGTTTGTTAATGTGCTACAACTAATTACTTACGTCGTTAAAGATACTCCTAAAATAAGTCATAATCACATAACAATAGATTATAAAATGTTTCATGAAATCAATCTACCAAATAAAAAGATAGGTGTAGCCTAAAGCAGGCCATGCACCAAAGAGTGAGTCAAGAGAGGATCCACTCCAGCCCTGATGTCGTGTGCTATTTTCTTCATCTCATCACCCTTGGCCATTTCAGCGACCAGTTTCTCTTCAACCAACGACAGCTCGTACCTGAGTTTAGCAATCATCACCTCATTTCTCTTCATCTCTTCCTTAACACTCAAGTAATCATGGAAGCGCGTCTTTGTATCATGTATATTCTCCAGCTTCTCGCGAAGCCAATTGAGATTCAGCTTCTGGCTCTCCATAAACCGGACTTCATTCAGCATTTCATTGACATCTTTGAGCGTAATGTTGCTGAACTTCCTCTCCTTGAGTGTACCAAAGATGGCACATGTCCGTTCAAGGAAAAATGAGACAATGGTAGGTGGTTTGTCTTGACTACTCTCAGTCGTGATATCACCATACTTTTCAAAGATGGCGCTAAGAAGAGGCCCGTTGTCTTTCTTTACCTTGTGCCCATTTACAAAGACAAATGCAGGATCTAAAGGGGATATATCATCATCATCCGTGTCATCTTCAAGCCCTCTAGCAAATTCAGTGAAGTTAAAAGAAGTGCATTGGCTAGTTTTACCAACGTGGCTAGTGCTGCTCATTTCCTCAACCCCAGTTGAAACAGTAGGTATGTGATCGGGATTGGTAATCGGGATTGAAGTTTCATGCTGGGATTCTGGAATAGGATGTGGCTCGTTGAGAAGAGTTCTCTTTGCAGGCCTCAAAATAGACGAGCTGCAATGAATCTTTTTTATATTTCCAAGAGGACTCCTTAAGGGAGAGGTCAAAGAAGGAAACGGATGGGGGGCCGTTTCGGAACATCTTCTTGGGTGTGCCTACGCAAGTGAAACGAAAGTGGATATGCTGAAACTATTATACACAATAAATAAGGGGCATCAAAATTAGAAAAGAACTAGTTATGTCTACCCATGATAATGCATAGTTATACACAAAACAAAATTATAACTACATTGAATTATTTAAATAAAAAGAAAATTTGTTGTAATCAAATCATATGTAAAAATGAGGACAAAAGTAAAGCCTGCAAAGCCCTCGTGACCATGCTTGAATCATCTTATTACTAAGTTATATGCCAACATCAAGTGGCTGGGAGTACAAATTGTGAAAAATTCGAATCCATTTCTGAATCTAATGTCTTACAGCAGCCTAGGAGTTGGAAAATTGAGTAAGAAGAGATTGGCGTGTTTCTGGGAATGCGTCGTGTGGTTAATATGGAAACATAGGAACAATCATATCTTCCGAAACAGCACAATATCTACAAACAGAATGGTAGACGAGTTGAAATCTCGACTGTGGAGTTGGTTAACTGTGAAGGATACAAAGCTGGGAGAGTTATCTTTTGAAAAGTGGAATACCAAACCATACTGTTAGTCTGTTAGTTTACAAAATCAGAACTTTGTTTCAAGCTTCTGTAAGATATACCCAATTTCTGCATACGGAGTAATACAATCGTTTTTTACCTTTAAAAAAAGTTATGAGCCAACATCATTCTAAGTGGATACGTACGATGCAACAATACACAATTAAGGGCATATAAATTAGAAGCAAGATTATGCACACAAGCAATAGCTGTTAAAGAAGGTAGCAGCAGATCATAATTGCTAAGACATATCACCAGACACTTGAAAACAGATCTCACAACTCCACTTCAGTTCATGATCATAAAACAGACTTGCATCTATAATGCTAAATTTCATCTTTTCTTTTCTTTTTACCAATTTTCCTATTCATCGTTAAGGTAGAAAGTTCATTAGAGTTTGATCATCTTGTCATAAGCTTACCACTTACCTATTTTTTTTAACGTCCCCCTCATAAGCTTCCAATTTTCTTAAATAGCAAAATTCACTCACTTTTTCTCTCTCCATTTTCTTCTTCCCAATTCTCTCTACTAAGATCAAGCAAGTTATGGTGGGATCTCTGTTTCTCCTAAAATAAATAGGGCTCAACAAAACATAATACGAAAATGGAGAAACAACAAACAAGTTTCTTGTTTCAATATAGCATAGTATGATCAAAATACAAAGCCAACCTTTCTCTGTCCTAAAATTGCACAAATATGCATCAAGTTCTTCAAACTACACAAAATAATTAGTACTTACGGAGTAATTAAAATGAAAACAGAAAACAACAAAAACCCTTAAAGAAATGCATTTGTGGTAGACAATGTACATTTGAAACCTGATCGGTGACGTCGATAATTGGATTGGTTTTTACAGAAGCATTTGCCATTTCTTTTCTTCTCCTCACACTTCTTGTGCTCACCATTTCTTGTTTTTCAAGATAACAACTACAATGCACATTCCACAAGAGAGGAGGGTTTTGAGCTCTGGGGTGACTGGTACAGTGGTAGGTACATATTCACTCATTTCTACTTTCAAATTTTAAATTTCATTTCTAAAAATAACAAATCAAAATTAAAGGAGTACATATATACTCCGTATATATATAGTATATACACTACTTTTGTCTCTCATTCAATTTTAGTGTAAATATTAGTACTGCCTTTGGGAATGGGAATGGGAATGGGAATGGGAATCGGTTCGATTTCTCTATTTCATTTTTCGTGATTCACTGGTATTTCATTTTATTGAATTTTTAACACGTGTTGCCCTCAATATTATAGAAGATTGATTATTTTTTAATATAGTAACTAACACATATCAATCATCTATATAGTGAAATAAAATGTAAAATATTAAAATTGAAACAGGTGATCTCATTCGAATCTAACTAAACAAAAAGCACATTATAAATTTTATATATTTAAACTTGTATCAGAATGTAATAATAATGATTATTTTGATTCTGCCTAACAATTTTTATAAATACGATGCATACTTTAAATTTTGTTACATTTATTTTTCCTTCCAATAGAAGGTTGAAGGGGAATAAAAATTAACAAAAGTTTGAGAGCTTAAAAGAAGACGATTTGTTTTAGAAATCCAAAAGAATAATTATGACAATATTAATTTATATGAATTACCTTTGAAATTCCACAACTATATTTACTCTGTGTTGGAATCAGATTCCATAAAAAAACTCAATACTCGACTCTATATCAAATGGATTTTTCAAATTCACAAAATATACCAGGAATAAATTAGTTGCTGCGAAGATTTTAAGATTCATCATATAAAAACATTGCAAAAGCTTAAACCAGTCTGTTAATGTGCTACAACTAATTACTTACGTCGTTAAAGATACTCCTAAAATAAGTCATAATCACATAATAATAGATTATAAAACGTTTCATAAAATCAATCTACCAAATAAAAAGATAGGTGTAGCCTAAAGCAGGCCATGCACCAAAGAGTGAGTCAAGAGAGGATCCAGTCCAGCCCTGATGTCGTGTGCTATTTTCTTCATCTCATCGCCCTTGGCCATTTCAGCGACCAGTTTCTCTTCAACCAACGACAGCTCGTACCTGAGTTTAGCAATCATCACCTCATTTCTCTTCATCTCTTCCTTAACACTCAAGTAATCATGGAAGCGCGTCTTTTTATCATGTATATTCTCCAGCTTCTTGCGAAGCCAACTGAGATTCAGCTTCTGGCTCTCCATAAACCGGACTTCATCCAGCATTTCATTGACATCTTTGAGCGTAATGTTGCTGAACTTCCTCTCCCCACATGTTCGTTCAAGGAAAAATGAGACAATGGCAGGTGGTTTGTCTTGACTACTCTCAGTCGTGATATCACCATACTTTTCAAAGATGGCGCTAAGAAGAGGCTCGTTGTCTTTCCTTACCTTGTGCCCATTTACAAAGACAAATGCAGGATCTAAAGAGGATATATCATCATCATCATCATCTGTGTCATCTTCAAGCCCTCTAGCAAATTCAGTGAAGTTAAAAGAAGTGCATTGGCTAGTTTTACCAACGTGGCTAGTGCTGCTCATTTCCTCAACCCCAGGTGAAACAGTAGGTATGTGATCGGGATTGAAGTTTCATGCTGGGGTTCTGGAATAGGAAGTGGCTCGTTGAGAAGAGATCTCTTTGCAGGCCTCAATAGACGAGCTGCAATGAATCTTTTTTATATTTCCAAGAGGACTCTTTAAGGGAGAGGTCAATGAAGGAAACGGATGGGGAACCGTTTCGGAACATCTTCTTGGGTGTGCCTACACAAGTGAAACGAAAGTGGATATGCTGAAACTATTATAAACAATAAGGGGCATCAAAATTAGAAAAGAACTAGCTATGTCTACACATGATAATGTAAAGTTATACACAAAACCAAAGTATAACTGCATTGAATTGTTAAATAAAAAGAAAATTTGTTGTAATAAAATCATATGTAAAAATGAGGACAAATGTAAAGCCTGCAAAGCCCTCATGACCAAGCTTGAATCATCTTGTTACTAAATTATGAGCCAACATCATTCTAAGTGGATACGATGCAACAATACACAATTAAGGGCATATAAATTAGAAGCAAGATTATGCACACAAGCAATAGCTGTTAAAGAAGGTAGCTGTTAAAATAGATCTCACAACTCCACTTCAGTTCATCATCATAAAAACAGACTTGCATCTATAATGCTACATTCATGTGTAAAGCTTTCATCTTTTCTTTTCTTTTTACCATTTTTCCTATTCATCATTAAGTAGAAATTTCATTAGAGTTTGATCATTTCCCTCAAAACTATATACTCCCTCCGTCTCGTAATAAGCTTACCACTTACCTATTTTGAACATCCCCTCATAAGCTTTCAATTTCCTTAAATAGCAAAAATCACCCTCTCTCTACATTTTTTTTCTTCCCAACTCTTTCTACCTCAACTAATCTTTGTGTAAAAAGCAAAGGGAAGAGTATTAGTCAGTTCTCACCAACATCCTCTGTTTATGAGCACTAAGATCAACAAAACATAAATACGAAAATGGAGAAACAACAAACAAGTTTCTTGTTTCTAGTATGATCAAAATACAAAGTCATTTCTATAGAGAATATAAATGTGTGGAAAATATTATTTCTTGATTAGTTGTAAGAGAGAATTACAGTGAGTATTTATACAGGAGGTGATTAGGTCTAACCTAACCCTAATGGGCTTTATAAGAGAGCCCATAGGAAAGTGAGATGGGCCTATACAATAAATAAGATTGAGAGTGTATTTAACAATATAGGTCCAATATGCCCCCTCAAGATGGAGTACCATAGGATAGTCCAATCTTGGACATAAGGAGCTGAAGGCGAGCACCGGAGAGGGGTTTGGTGAGGGCATCGGCAAGTTGGTCGGCAGTCGAGACGTGCGAGATGCGGAGCCGAGCAGTTTTGACTAGGTCATGAACAAAGTGGAAGTCGATGGCAATGTGTTTCATTCGTGAGTGAAACACAGGGTTTGAGCATAAGTAGGTAGCCCCAATGTTGTCACAGTAGATGACTGGCACCGGAGAAATGGGAAAGTGGAGCTCTTGGAGTAAGGACGTTAGCCATTGTACTTCAGAGGCCGCTGAGGCAATGGCTCTGTATTCGGCCTCAGTTGATGAGCGAGCAACAGACTTCTGCTTCTTGGACGACCATGAGATAGGATTGGCCCCCAAAAAGACGACGTAAGCACTTGTGGAAGTGCGATCATCATGATTGCCTGCCCAGTCAGCATCCGTGAAGCAGTGGAGCGAGGAGGATGAGGATGGGGTAATGTTGATTCCAACATCCCTTGTACCATTGAGGTGGCGTAGTAGACGCTTGACGGCATTCCAGTGAGTGATGGTGGGTGCATGCATGAACTGAGATAGCTTATGGACGGCAAAGGCGATGTCAGGTCTGGTGAGTTGGAGATACTGAAGGCTGCCGAGCACTTGACGATACTGGGTGGAGTCAGTGGGAGAGGTGCCATCCGAGAGTGTAAGGCGAGCAGAGGTGGATAGTGGAGTTTGGACTGGTTTGGAGTCGATCATATTGTATCGGGCGAGCAGATCGGTGACGTATTTGCGTTGGGAGAGCAGACATGAAGTTTTAGAGCGAAGGACTTCCACTCCCAAGAAATAGGATAGAGGACCAAGGTCCTTGACAGAGAATTTGGCACTGAGGTCGGCAGCCACCCGGGCGAGCATGGGCGAGGAGTTGCCCGTCAGTATGAGGTCGTCGACATAAACAAGGAAGTAGGCGACCACCTCATTGTTGTTGTAGACGAACAGAGATTCATCAGAGTGAGTGGGGTTGAATCCAATTTCTACGAGAAATGAGCGAAGAGCATAGTACCATGTGCGAGGAGCCTGCTTTAAGCCATAGATGGATTTGCGAAGTTTACAGACATAAGTGGGAAAGGTCTTGTCTTTGAAGCCCGGAGGTTGAGCCATGAAGACTGTGTCTGAGAGCTCTCCATGGAGGAAAGCGTTGTTGACATCGAATTGGCGAAGAGGCCAGTTGTTGGTAACCGCAATGCTGAGGACTGTTCGCACAGTGGCGGGCTTGACCACGGGGCTGAATGTTTCAGTGAAGTCAACACCTGGGCGCTGATGAAAGCCTTTGGCGACCAGACGAGCCTTGTATTTATCCAAGGTGCCATCTGGTTTTCGCTTAATACGAAAGACCCACTTGGAGCCGACCACATTCTGAGACGTAATGGGTGGAACTAAGTCCCAAGTGCCATTCTGAAGAAGGGCATCAAATTCAGCCGACATGGCTGCTCGCCAATTTTCGTTCTTGAGTGCCTGGGAGACACAACTTGGTTCAATGTCAGAAGCAACAATGGAAGTGAGTCCATACCTTGGATTTGGTTTGAACACTTGATTTTGAGCTCGAGTGACCATGAGAGATGCAGGAGGTCGTGGGGGAGCATTGGTCGGCACAGGGATGTCAGGTGCGACTGTGGTCGGCTGAGGTGTGGTTGGCTGGTCGACCAGTGGGGAACGATGGGAAATGGTAGTGGTCAGCCCTGGGTTGGGGGCGAGGATGTTTGTGGCAGGGTTGAGAAGTGGAGGTGCCATAAGGATGGGCGAGGAGTTGGACTCAGTAGGTGGCGAAGAGTGTGAGGTCGCCAGAGGAGATGGGTGATGGGGAGGAGAGATGGAGAAGGGAAACGTATGTTCAACAAATTGAACATGGCGCGAGGTGTAGATTCGGTTTGTGGAGCGATCAAGACAGAGATAAGCGCTTTCGTGGGTGAGTACCCAAGAAAGACACATGGAGTAGAGCGAGGATCAAGTTTGTGGGTGGTGTAAGGGCGAAGCAGAGGATAGCAGAGGCAACCAAATACACGGAGTTTGGCCAGATTAGGAGGGCGAGCAGTGAGTTTTTCATGGGAGGAAACCATGTCAAGGTTAACTTTGGGAAGGCGGTTTATGGTGTAGGCTGCCGAGCAGACGGCATAGGGCCAATAAGTAAGTGGCATAGAAGCATGATGAAGGAGAGCAAGGGCTGTGTCGACCACATGGCGATGACGACGTTCAGACATGCCATTATGTTCGGGAGTGTGAGGTGGGGTGGTGAGGTGTGCAATGCCATGGGTCTGAAGAAAGGGGCGAAGAGCAATGAACTCTCCCCCATTGTCTGAGTAAAAGGTTTTGATTGTGTTTTGATAGTTGTTCTCAACAAGAGTTTTGAATGTGATAAATGTGGGGAGAACATCTGATTTTCGTTTTAGAGGGTAAACCCATATGTACTTGCTGAAGTGGTCAACAAAAAGCACGTAGTATTTGAAATTATCAGGAGATAAGACAGGCGACGACCAGACATCAGAAAAGATAACATCAAGTGGTTTAGTAGACACAATGCTTGAATCATAAAAAGGTAATTTGTGACTTTTGATACATGAGCAAGAGTTACAGTTGAAGTGTTTGGAAGGTGCACTGGATAAGCTGAGCTTGGAGAGGGTGTGAGCAAGGATTTTTGTCGATGGGTGGCCAAGGCGGGCATGCCAGATAGTCGTTGTGAGGTGTTGAGTGGTGAAGGCTTGCGGGGAGGTGTTGGACATGTGTGCCGGCCAGACATACAAGTTATTGATACGACTCCCAACGAGGAGAATGCTCCCCGAGTGACCATCCCGCACCTGAAAGGAAGATCGATCAAAGACAATGTTAACATTATTATCACGACAGAGGCTAGAGACCGAAATCAAGTTTTTCGAGATGTGCGGGACAACCAGGACATTCGAAAAGTTGAGAGATTCAAGTTGAGGAAAGCGCATAGAGCCAGTGTGAGATATATGTAAACCTTTACCATCACCAATTTCAACATTGTCAGGCCCATCAAATGGTGAGTGAAGAGAGAGGTTGGCGAGGTCATTGGTGATGTGATGCGAAGCACCCGAGTCAAGAATCCAGTGCTCGGCAGGGTGTGCCGAGGAGGCTGAGTGAGCCGAGTACGCCGGGCGAGCACCTGTTCGATTGTGGCGGGGGGTCGGTGGGTACTGTCCATGTGGGCGGCGAGGACCAGTAGATGGAGCAGCAGGCGATGAGGGAATCTCAGGGCAGGTGCGAGCAGTGTGCCCCGGCGTACGACAATATTGGCAGGTGCCAAGATAGGGCCTTTGCGAGGACTGGCGAGGACGAGTGTCAGCAGTTTTTGACCTCGAGTCAGGTCGCGAGGAGCGATGATGAGGTTTACCAGCGGTGAGAGCAGATGCAGGTATGATGGCCGAGGCTGGTCGCGAGGCAAGTTGAACCTCGGTACTGAGTAGCTTGTCGCAGAGCTCGGCAAACGAGATGGGCTGTTCGCGAGCTTGGATGGCATTTGCTATGTCATTGTAAGACTCATCAAGGCCGGTTAGGACCTGGAGGGTAACGTCCTCGGCATCAGAGGTAATGCCGAGGAGAGCAAGTTCGTCGACCACGGAGCGAACTTCCATAAGGAAGTTAGAGATCGGGCGAGCACCTTTGGACAGAGAGCGAAACTTGGTTTTGAGGGCAAGGATGCGACCTCTGGAGGGTTTTCCAAACATACTCTCAAGCATCGACCAGGCTTCACAGGAGGATTTGGTTGATGCAACAAAGGGAATAAGTTCAGGAGACATGGATCCAACCATGGCCGAAAAGATAAGGTTGTCCTGACACACCCACAGATCGTGTGCAGGGTTGGGAACGGTGGCGGTGGTGTCGGTGGTGCCGGCGGCAGCTGGGATTGTGGAAGGTGGGCATGGATGCGAGCCCAAGACATAGCCAAAGAGGTTGTGTCCAGTAAGAAGAAGACGAAGCTGAAATGACCAAGCACCATAGTTGGTGGAGGTGAGCTTCAAGGACATGTTTGCAAGGCCTTTAAAGGTGATTGGTGCCGGCAACTGAGAGGAGGCGGCCATTGTATCGAGTAGAGCAGCGGAGAGAGTGGAGGAGCGGTAACGAGTTGGGCGTCGTACGACGGACGGCGGCGGCACCTTAGAGACGAAGGCGACGGCGTGAGAGGGGAGCAGTAGCGGCGGCTGGAGTTTGCAGCGGCGGCGGCGGCGGCGGCTGGAGTTTTGGATCAGGCGTTAGCCAGATGACTCGATGATACCATATAGAGAATATAAATGTGTGGAAAATATTATTTCTTGATTAGTTGTAAGAGAGAATTACTGTGAGTATTTATACAGGAGGTGATTAGGTCTAACCTAACCCTAATGGGCTTTATAAGAGAGCCCATAGGAAATTGAGATGGGCCTATACAATAAATAAGATTGAGAGTGTATTTAACAATATAGGTCCAATAATTTCTCTGTCCTAAAATTGCACAAATATTCATCAAGTTCTTCAAACTACATAAAGATAAAAAAACTTTAACTCTCAAGTCACGGACATTTGGGACATTTAAAGCAGAAATATATGTATGACTAAGGGAGTATATATGTGTATACTGTATATGTATATGTATATTTATAAGGGTATCTCACCCCATCTTCTCTCTAATAGAACCTAGCATAATTTTTTTAATCTAATAGAGAAAATTTGAATTTTTTGTCAATTATGTCCTTTCATCATATTTTAAAATTTCGAATTTATAAAATACACAATTATTAGTCAACTAAACATCCAATCAATTCTTAAATTCAATTTTTCGAATTCCCGAAAATCTATCTCCTTCTAAAATTTAAAATTTTTCCTAAAAGGTAGGTCTCTCCATTTATTTCGTTTAATTTTGTTAAGTTAAGTGATTCTAAAAATCTGCATTTCAACCCACATCAGTGTCGAATGCATATTCATATGAACTTGTAACCTTTTAACTATAGAATCACGTAAACTATCAACAACTAAACCATTGCATATCCGTATGACATATATCATGTGCATACATAATAATATACGTGAGTAGGTGCATATCATTATCATTTAAACACTTAAATATCAGTAGAATATGTTTGTGCACAGGAGTCGACATGTCTGTACATGTTTCAAATGCAGAAGTTAATGCACATGCAAGATATGTGTCGATGCAGTATTTAGTACATGTGCATACTATCAATGATTGATTTGATGATATGAACAATAATGGAACGATAAAAAGCAATATAAAAGTATTGGATACCTCCTATCATCTCTTACATACTCACTGCGTGAATATACACACACTCACATCCTTCAAAGTTGTCGGTGAAGAGACAACGGGAGGAGGAACAGAACGACGCCACTTCGGTCGATATGGAACAGAATAACGGCACTACGACGGCGTTACCCGACTCTATCTCCTCCGTTATTCCTGGATGGTTTTCCAAGATTGAAAATTCAATTTGGGAAATTTCAGTGCATATACGAAACTCAGAAATCGATTTTGAAAATGGAAGTTGGACAATTTTACAAAAACAATAACAAAGAATCATAATTTAATTTTCGAATTTGAAAAGTGAATGAATTTTTGTTATCATAACCTAAATATAGGAATTAACTAGTTGCCTATTTTATTGAATTTAAAAAATTCGATTTAGTTTTAAATTAAGCAATTAATTTAAATAATGAGATTAAAGGCATTATGGGTTTTTTTTACTTTAATTTAATTCTATTAGATAATTATTAAAGTTGATGTTTTTATTTGCTTAATGGATAGTAATAGTGACTCTATTAGAAATAATCTCTATTAATAACCTTACTCTCAGTCCATAATTAAATTGTCCATTTTTTATTTTTCACTCACTCCTTAATTTTAATTGTCCATTTTTTTTTATTCAAACTACTTTTTGAAATTTAAGTAAACATCGTAAACAAGAACAGAAAAGAACAAATCAAATTAACCAAAACAAACATAAAGCAATAGATTTCATTAAAACTAATTTTGAAATTTGGTCTTCCCAATGTCAGTCTACAAACAACAGTTGGATTCTTGCGCAATGAATTTCATTAAAACTAATTTTAAAATTTGGTCTTCCCAATGTCAGTCTCCAAACAGTTGGATTCGGCACAGTAAATTTTATATATTTAATTAAACTTGTATCATAATGTAGTAATAATGTTTCTTTTGATTCTATCGCACAATTTTTATAAATATGGATACATACACTCACTTCAATATATGTATAAATTGGGCTTTATAATTATGGCTTAATTTCATTGTATTAATTCTAGACATACTTCTAATTTCGTTACATTGAAGTCAAATTTATTTTTCCTAACATAGAATGTTGAAGGGGAATGTTTTAGAAATATTCCAAAAGAATAATTAGATAATATTAAAAATATAATATTAATTTATATAAATTTCCTTATAACTATATGTACTCTGTGTTGGAATCAGATTCCATTAAAAAACTCAATACTCGACTATATGATTTTTCAAATTGACAAAATATGCAAGGAATAAATTAGTTGCCGCAAAAGATATTAAGATTCATGATATAAAAACTTTAAAAAAGATACTCATAAAAATAAGTCATAATAGTGCGTACACTCATCACAAGACTTGTCTCACATAATTCTAAATTATAAAACGTTTCATGAAATCAATCTTCCAAATAAAAAGATAGGTGTAGCCTAAAGCAGGCCATGCACCAAAGAGCCATTCAAGAGAGGATCCGCCCCAGCCTTGATGTCTTGTGCTCTTTTCTTCATCTCATTGCCCTTGGCCATTTCAGCTATCAGTTTCTCTTCAACCAACGACAGCTTGTACCTGAGTTTAGCAATCATCCCCTCATTTCTCTTCATCTCATCCTTAACACTCAAGTAAGCGTCAAAGCGCGTCTTTGTATCATGTATATTCTCTAGCTTCTCGCGAAGCCAACTGAGATTCAGCTTCTGGCTCTCCATAAACCGAACTTCATCCAGCATTTCATTGACATCTTTGAGCGTAATGTTGCTCAACTTCTTCTCCTTGAGTGTATCAAAGATGACACATGTTCGTTCCAGAAAAAATGAGACAATGGCAGGTGGTTGGTCATCGCTTTTAGTCGTGATATGACCGTACTTTTCGAAGATGGCGCTAAGAAGAGGCCCGCTGTCTTTCCTTACCTTGTGCCCATATACAACGACAAATGCAGGATCTAAAGAGGATATATCATCATCATCTGTGCCATCTTCAAGCCTTCCAGCAATTTCAGTGAAGTTAAAAGAAGTGCATTGGCTAGACGTTTTACCGGCATGGCTAGTTTTACCAACGTGGGTAGTGCTGCTCATTTCGTCAATCACATTTGAAACATTAGGTATGTGATCGGGATTGGTAATCGTGATTGAAGGTTCATGCAGCTGGGGTTCTGGAATAGGAAGGGGCTGGTTGAGAACTCTCATTGGACTCCGTAAGTGAGAGGCCAAAGATTGAAACGGATGAGAGACCGCTATGGGTTTGGAACGTCTTCTTGGGTGTCCCTATACACAAGTGAAACGAAAGTGGATATGCTGAAACTATGTCGACTTATGGGGAAAAGAAGGAAGACTTTTTCAAACACAATTTCTCATACACAACTAGCCAAAAGTGAACTATTTAAGTCATGAAAAGTGGATATGATGCAACTATACACAATAAAGGGCATAAAAATTACTCCCTAGAAAAGACTTGATGCAAGAAGCAGATCATATTTGGTAAGATAATAAGACTACATGCATATCATCAGAGAGTTAAAAACAGATATCACAACCCCACTTCAATAAAGGAAATATATCTCAAGATTTGACAAACAGACGTAATAATTAAGATTTGACAAACAGACGTAATAAAGTATGTAGCTTTTCGAGTGAAAGTATATAAAAACAAATTTCTAACCATATTTGCTAATGAAATTTGAAGTTCATAAAACAAACCTACATCTATATAATCTATGTGCAAAACTTTATTTTTCCTATTCTTTAAGATAGAAATTTCACAAGAGTTTAATCATTCTCTCCAAATTAAAATCACCAACATTATATTTTACAATAAGATAGATATCTCTCTTTTTTTCCTAAAATAAATTAACATAATTACGAAAATATGGAGAAACAAGCAAATAAGTTTGTTATTTCCATTACACAAAGATATATACACCTAGAGATTCTTTAAAAAATTAAACGAAAACAAAAAAGTATTCAAGAGACCTGATGAGCGGTGTGCATATTTGATGGAGTTTCTAGAGAAGCATTTGCCATTTCCTTTCTTTTCATAGCACTTCTTGTGTTCACCATGGTTGTTTTTCGTTGGAGAGGATTGGGAACAAGGGTTTTGAGGTTTGCGGTGGCAAATATGTAAACACTCCCCTTTTTGCTTGCCAGCTTTGTACACGGGAACTTGAAATATTTTGAACACGCATAAATCTTTTTATAGTAAAAATTAAGTATTTATGGTCTCTAAAAAATAAAATAGAACAAACATGTCTGATACCTCCTCCATCCCATAATAATTTGCACAGTTTGATTGGCATAATTAAAAAAAAATTAAGTGATTTGTGAATCTGATTTAGCTAGTGAGGTGTAAATTGAATTTAACTAAATGTAGATAAAAAAATGCGGGACAATTTTAAAAATAAAATGATGTTAAAAGGGTATTAATTTTGTGGACAATATTGAGAGTGTTCAAGTAATCTTGAGATCCAATAAAAAAAAATGTGCGGACGGAGCGGAAAGAGTAACAAAAAAACATCAATTTTTCATTTTATTAGTTTTATTAGTTGGAGTCTAAATCCCCTTATATACTAATAGGGAGTTTAAATTGATGATGTGTCATTTTGTGGTTAATTTGGCTTATGTGTCATTTTGTGGTTGATTTGGCTTATGTGTCATAATTTAATAAAGTTGTTAATTTTAAAAAGTATGATGTGTAATTAAGTTATTGGTTGAGTAAGATATGATAATAAACTATTTCCAAATATTATATTCTTATTATTTTAACATTGACTAATTAAATTAAATTTTATTTTATTTACTTAACTTTATTTTAGTATTCATTTTATTCTTTAGTTTAATTTATTTTAGAACTATTTAATGTTTTTCTGAGTAAAATACAATCTAAAATTTATTTTTATTGGGGTGTACAATTCTTTATTTAATTAGTTATTCAATTGTATTTTATAATTATTTTTATCTTATATTTCAAGTAATTTTTTCTGCAATTATTTTAAATTTATTATAAGTTTAATGCATTTAAAAAATAGAGCTAAAAAATATATATGTAAAACTTATTATATAATTTTATACATAATATTTATTATATAAATAATTATATTATACTTAACTTTATTTTAGTATTCATTTTATTCTTTAGTTTAATTTATTTTAGAACTATTTAATGTTTTTATGAGTAAAATACAATCTAAAATTTATTTTTATTGGGGTGTACAATTCTTTATTTAATTAGTTATTCAATTGTATTTTATAATTACTTTTATCTTATATTTCAAGTAATTTTTTCTGCAATTATTTTAAATTTATTATAAGTTTAATGCATTTAAAAAATAGAGCTCGAAAATATATATGTAAAACATATTATATAAATTTTATACATAATATTTATTATATAAATAATTATATTATACTTAACTTTATTTTAGTATTCATTTTATTCTTTAGTTTAATTTATTTTAGAACTATTTAATATTTTTCTGAGTAAAATACAATCTAAAATTTATTTTTATTGGGGTGTACAATTCTTTATTTAATCAGTTATTAAATTGTATTTTATAATTACTTTTATCTTATATTTCAAGTAATTTTTTCTGTAATTATTTTAAATTTATTATAAGTTTAATGCATTTTAAAAATAGAGCTCGAAAATATATATGTAAAACTTATTATATAATTTTATACATAATATTTATTACATAAATAATTATATTATTTTATAAGATTACCAAATTTGTTATATATACATAATACACTACTTATAGTATATAATCCCCTTATATACTACTCCAATAGGGAGTTTAAATTGATGATGTGTCATTTTGTGGTTAATTTGGCTTATGTGTCATTTTGTGGTTGATTTGACTTATGTGTCATAATTTAATGAAGTTGTTAATTTTAAAAAGAGGTAATTGCAAATTAAATCACGATCTTTCGCTCATTTGCAATCTAATCTAAACCTTAAAAGAATTGCAAATAAATTACAAACTTTAAATATTATTGCAAATTAGACTTCTTATAAGTTTACTTTGTCCCTAAATCATAACTTTTGATATTTGGTTTGATTGAAAAACAATATTGTTTTATTAAGGTGTTGTTGTGTCATTAAGAAGTCTAAATTATGTTAGATTCGAACACAATTAAAATTGTCAAAAAGACTAAATTGCAACTATATTTAAAGTTTGTGATTTATTTGCAATTGCCTTAAAGTTTAGATTAGATTGCAAATGAGGAAATGGTTATGATTTAATTTGCAATTAACTAAAATATTTATTTATTTAATTGTGTAATGATTTATATTGAAGGTTTAGTTACAATTTGTTAAGAGTTATTTTAATATTATTTGAATTATTTGTTTCGAACTTTTATAATTTTTTTAAAAGTTATTTTCATATTTATTAAATGTAAGGTGTTGTGGTTGATATTGAAGGCAGACTTACAATTTATTAAAAGATATTTTAATATTACTTAAATTGTTTGTTTCCGAAATTTTATAATTTTTTTTTTAAAGTTGTTTTCATATTTATTAAATTTCAATGTCACATTTCTTTTGATTCTCACAAATTTTTTTAGAAATTTACTTTATAAAATTAAGTAACATAACATACGTGTAATTATTTTGTATAATTCAAAATATTATGTTCATTAAATTTTTATATTATAATGCAACGTTATAATAAATATAATTAAAAAAAATGTTAAATTTTTTTAACAAAATAATGAAAAATTAAATTAAGTAAATAAATAAAAATATATTTAAAATTCCGTCTAATACACGGGTTCTACACTAGTTTGCTCTATTTTAAAGAAATTGAGGGTTTATTTCCATAAAATATATGAGTTCAATCTGTGCTCCACACAAAAGGGTTTAAATAAAAAATTAAGAAAGGAAGCATTTTAAATGAAATTTTATGTCGACAAGTCACTTTCAATAAAGATCCCAAATTATAATCATTGTTACTTTTGATTTTCGAATATATTTGTTTAGAATTTTTTATAAAGTTTTTTTTTTTTTATGAATTTAAATGAAAGGTAAATTACTACTCCATATAAAGAGTTATTATTAACTTGTATTGTAAGTTTAAATATGTGTCATTTATAAGATTAGTGAAATATGATATGTTAAAATTTTAAAAAGTCTATTTATTAAAAAAAAAAAGTAAATTTATTGGGTTAAGAAATAAATGTATTGATTAACATTTAGTTTAAAATGAATACTTAACTTATATAAAAAAAATCTCAGCTTCTTTTTATTCTATATTTTGAATTTTTATTTTTGATTGCATAAACAAGTTACAATATGGACAAAACATCGGAACACGAAAGAACAAGTCAAATAAACTAAAAAAAGCAATAAATTTCATTCAAACTAATTTTGAAATTTGGTCTTGCGTCAGTCTACATAGCAGGTTTCTCTTTCAATCAGTGGTGAATTATGAGCAAAACATCGGAACAAGAACAGAGAAAGAACAAATCAAATAAACCAAAATCAAGCAATAAATTTCATTCAAACTAATTTTGAATCAGCATTAGAGCGAGAAAAAGCACCGTATAAATTTTATATATTTAAACTTGTATCAGAATGTAATAATAATGATTATTTTGATTCTGCCTAACAATTTTTATAAATACGATGCATACTTTTAATTTCGTTACATTTATTTTTCCTTCCAATAGAAGGTTGAAGGGGAATAAAAATTAACAAAAGTTTGAGAGTTTTTTTTTTTTTTTTGAAACATTAAAGTATATTGTACAACTTCTTCACTCCATTTGGTAATCATAACCAAGGAATTATAGACAACAGATTCTACTTCTCCATCCAAAGTTACTGCATAACACGATTTGTTTTAGAAATCCAAAAGAATAATTATGACAATATTAATTTATATGAATTACCTTTGAAATTCCACAACTATATTTACTCTGTGTTGGAATCAGATTCCATAAAAAAACTCAATACTCGACTCTATATCAAATGAATTTTTCAAATTTACAAAATATATCAGGGATAAATTAAATTAGTTGCTACGAAGATTTTAAAAATCATCATATAAAAACATTGCAAAAGCTTAAAACAGTCTGTTAATGTGCTACAACTAATTACTTACGTCGTTAAAGATACTCCTAAAATAAGTCATAATCACATAATATAGTAAATTATAAAACTATTCATGAAATCAATCTACCAAATAAAAAGATAGGTGTAGCCTAAGCTTAAAACAGTCCGTTAATGTGCTACAACTAATTACTTAGGTCGTTAAAGATACTCCTAAAATAAGTCATAATCATAGATTATAAATTGTTTCATGAAATCAATCTACCAAATAAAAAGATAGGTGTAGCCTAAAGCAGGCCATGCACCAAAGAGCCATTCAAGAGAGGATCCGCCCCAGCCTTGATGTCTTGTGCTCTTTTCTTCATCTCATCGCCCTTGGCCATTTCAGCAACCAGTTTCTCTTCAACCAACGACAGCTCGTGCCTGAGTTTAGCAATCATAACCTCATTTCTCTTCATCTCTTTCTTAACACTCAAGTAATCATGGAAGCGCGTCTTTGTATCATGTATATTCTCTAGCCTCTCGCGAAGCCAACTGAGATTCAGCTTCTGGCTCTCCATAAACCGAACTTCATCCAGCATTTCATTGACATCTTTGAGCGTAATATTTCTGAACTTCCTCTCCTTGAGTGTACCAAAGATGGCACATGTTCGTTCAAGGAAAAATGAGACGATGGCAGGTGGTTTGTCCTCACTCTCAGTCGTGATATCACCATACTTTTCAAAGACAGCGCTAAGAAGAGGCCCGTTGTCTTTCCTTACCCTGTGCCCATTTACAAAGACAAATGCAGGATCTAAAGTGGATATACCATCATCATCTGTGTCATCTTCAAGCCTTCTAGCATATTCTGTGAAGTTAAAAGAAGTGCATTGGCTAGTTTTACCAACGCGGCTAGTGCTGCTCATTTCCTCAACCCCAGTTGAAACAGTAGGTATGTGATCGGGATTGGTAATCGGGATTGAAGTTTCATGCTGGGATTCTGGAATAGGATGTGGCTCGTTGAGAAGAGTTCTCTTTGCAGGCTTCAAAATAGACGAGCTGCAATGAATCTTTTTTATATTTCCAAGAGGACTCCTTAAGGGAGAGGTCAAAGAAGGAAACGGATGGGGGGCCGTTTCGGAACATCTTCTTGGGTGTGCCTACGCAAGTGAAACGAAAGTGGATATGCTGAAACTATTATACACAATAAATAAGGGGCATCAAAATTAGAAAAGAACTAGTTATGTCTACCCATGATAATGCATAGTTATACACAAAACAAAATTATAACTACATTGAATTATTTAAATAAAAAGAAAATTTGTTGTAATCAAATCATATGTAAAAATGAGGACAAAAGTAAAGCCTGCAAAGCCCTCATGACCATGCTTGAATCATCTTATTACTACTAAGTTGTATGCCAACATCAAGTGGCTGGGAGTACAAATCGTGAAAAATTCGAATCCATTTCTGAATCTAATGTCTTACATCAGCCTAGGAGTTGGAAAATTGGGTAAGAAGAGATTGGCGTGTTTCTGGGAATGCGTCGTGTGGTTAATATGGAAACATAGGAACAATCATATCTTCCGAAACAGCACAATATCTACAAACAGAATGGTAGACGAATTGAAATCTCGACTGTGGAGTTGGTTAACTGTGAAGGATACAAAGCTAAGCTGGGAGAGTTATCTTTTGAAAAGTGGAATACCAAACCATACTGTTAGTCTGTTAGTTTACAAAATCAGAACTTTGTTTTAAGCTTCTGTAATGGGTATGTCTCATACCCAATTTCTGCATATGGAGTAATACAATCATTTTTTACCGTTCAAAAAAAAAAGTTATGAGCCAACATCATTCTAAGAGGATACAATGCAACAATACACAATTAAGAGCATACAAATTAGAAGCAAGATTATGCACACAAGCCATAGCTGTTAAAGAAGGTAGCAGCAGATCATAATTGCTAAGACATATCACCAGACACTTGAAAACAGATCTCACAACTCCACTTCAGTTCATGATCATAAAACAGACTTGCATCTATAATGCTAAATTTCATCTTTTCTTTTCTTTTTACCAATTTTCCTATTCATTGTTAAGGTAGAAATTTCATTAGAGTTTGATCATTTCCCTCAAAACTATACTCGTCTTGTCATAAGCTTGCCACTTACCTATTTTTTTGAACGTACCCCTCATAAGCTTCCAATTTTCTTAAATAGCAAAATTCACTCTCTTTTTCTCTCTCCATTTTCTTCTTCCCAATTCTCTCTACTAAGATCAAGCAAGTTATGGTGGGATCTCTGTTTCTCCTAAAATAAATAGGGCTCAACAAAACATAATACGAAAATGGAGAAACAACAAACAAGTTTCTTGTTTCAATATAGCATAGTATGATCAAAATACAAAGCCAACCTTTCTCTGTCCTAAAATTGCACAAATATGCATCAAGTTCTTCAAACTACACAAAATAATTAGTACTTACGGAGTAATTAAAATGAAAACAGAAAACAACAAAAACCCTTAAAGAAATGCATTTGTGGTAGACAATGTACATTTGAAACCTGATCAGTGACGTCGATAATTGGATTGGTTTTTATAGAAGCATTTGCCATTTCTTTTCTTCTCCTCACACTTCTTGTGCTCACCATTTCTTATTTTTCAAGATGACAACTGTGCACATTCCCGGAAATCTCGCTCATTTCTACTTTCAAATTTTAAATTTCATTTCTAAAAATAACAAATCAAAATTAAAGGAGTACATATATACTCCGTATATATATAGTATATACACTACTTTTGTCCATGATGCAGATAAATATGTCGCTCTCTGAGAAGTTGACACGTGAAAACGTGATAAATTATGATAGTTGTGATTAGGTCAATACACCGAAGAAATAAGATTAATATACCCCAGGGCTTAAGCAGGAAATTAGAGAAATTAATATACCCCAGGGCTTAAGCAGGGAAATTAGAGAAATCAGGGTGATTGGGCCTTTAGCCCATATTTGAAAAGATTAATAGCCCTTGGGCCTGGAAGGATCCGGCCCAAATAGGAGATGAGTAGTTAATCTTTTCTAGCCAAGTCAAATGAGTGGGTCAACCCACGAAGATAGGGGCGGATATGCTGAAGAACCAAGTCTCCAGGGAGAGTGAGACCGATTCTTTAGGGAATGGGCCGAAGATATAGGGAGAACGAGTCTTTCCCTCTCCGAAAAGAGGGGCCAGGTATAAAAACAGGTTATTTTCATATTCTTACTTACGTTTTGACATAATATACACACTTTTATGAAATACACGCTGAATTGAGAAAAAACAGCAATATATTCGCCGGAATTCCCTAGAAATTCAGGGAATTCCTCTTTGATTTCGCCTACAACCGATTCTGACTTGAGCGTCGGAGCTTCTACGCCGGAGCCCCCCTCCGGCGTACTTTTGCAGGTCATTTTCGGATCCTCAAGGAGATTTACTTGAAGACTGCCGAGGATAAAACGAGCGATTTGATTCGTGATTAGCAGTGCTCGTAGAGGAACGACTGATATTTCAAGGCGTTCTTTTTCGACGCATCAGTCCCTCATTCAATTTTAGTATAAATATTAGTACTGCCTTTGGGAATGGGAATGGGGTTCGATTTCTCTATTTCACTTTTCGTATTTCACTGTTATTTCATTTTACTGAAATTTTAATATGTGTTGCCCTCAATATTATAGAAGATTGATTATTTTTTAATATAACACATACTCCCTCCGTCCGCTTATAAGTGTTACGTTATTTTTGGCACAGAGATTAAGAAAAGTGATTAAATAATAGATATAGTACAAGTGATGTGATTGAGAGAGGAGGGAGATAGAGAGAAAAAGTAAGATATAAAGTAAAGTGTAAGAAAAAGTACTTACCAAAAAAGGTATGAGAAGCTTATAGGCGGACGGAGGGAGTATTAATCATCTATATAATGAAATAAGATGTAAAATACCAAAATTGAAACAGGTGATCTTATCCGGGTCTAACTAAACACAAACGTCATAAATATATATAAAAAAAATACTACAATTTATAAAGATAAAAAAACTTAACTCTCAAGTCACGGGCATAAAGTTAGTTGATGCTATATTTGGGACATTTAAAGCATGAATATATGTATGACTGAGGGAGTATATCTGTATATAAAAAAATCACATTTAATAACCTCATTCACTCCTTAATTACATTGTCCATTTTTTATTATGATTCGTTCCTTATTATATTTTTTTACTTTTAAAATGGCAACAAAGTAATTTAATTTTTTCTAATTATCTCCTTAAAATATCTCAAAATAACATCAAATATTATTACTTTTTACATTTTATAATAGTAATAAATAATTTTTATATTAAATTTCATGTCAAAATTAAATGAACAGGCAAAAATAGTATACATATATATACATTAAAACTTTTAAATAACAATATTGTTTAAAATCTTAGATAATCTTTCACACTTTAAAAAATAAACTTAGTAGCTATTCCAAATACAAATTGCAGTAAAAATAAATAGACAGTTCAGTAATGAACGAATCTGGAGTGAGACAATAAGTTGAATCGGAAGAGTATACAGAAGTGGCTTTTTTTTAAACCACATACACAGCGTGCGATTTTATAAAACACCTCTGAAACTCACTGTAATTTAAATATTGCACTATAGGTTGCTGAAAATTGAAATTGTCTAAAAATGATGAGATACCGAAGAAAGTAAAATGTAGTCCAGGGTTAAAAAAAAATGTAGCCCTGAGGCTGAAGTTTCTACAATAATAAATAACTGATAAGCACAGGGCAAAACAAAGCCTTAAGAATATCTGTGAATGGCATCAGCTGTTTGTAGCTCAATATCATTTCTGAAGTTGAGCGTATTATTCTGTATCTTACAACTTCAAGTGGCCGAAACCTCGTCTAGACGAGGGGTAGAGAGGCCGAGATCTTCTGAAAGTTAAGATATCCTCTATTCGAACAGTATTAGCCTGAGCAGGTTGGGCATTATCTGTAGGGTACTCAGAAGAATGTGCATTCCCATACACCCGTATGCTCAAACCTTTCTTGTGGGAAGCTCCGACTTTAATATATTCGTTGAAGAAATCTATCAGGTCTTTCTGAGTTAGTTGCTTCAGTGCTGCAACCTGTTCCATTAATCATCATAACATCAATAAAACGACAGCAACACTTTCCAAAAGCTTATATGAGACTTGATACTTCTGTAGTTTTTGTAATACTTTGGAAAAATGGGTATCACAAAAATAAGCAAAACTATTATGAGACAGTCTCAAACAGTACTTCCTCAAAACTCAAGCCAATTATTTGGAACATAGATTTCAGATTCAAGAGTACAATAATATTTCATATCCATGAAAATTGCATAGTGAACTTAAAGTTAGTAGAAGTGGACTCAATCCCCATACCTCGCATTCTTTGCGGTCAAATTTGAAGGTCCCATCAGATATTTCTCGCCAGTAGAATGCAGATTCTTCTCGCAGATTTTTGTGCTTCTCAAGCTTCATGTCGATAAGTGCATTAACATTGCTCTGTGTCAATGAACGGCAACTTTTGTTAATTACAAGGTCCTGACGAAAGTTTCCATGTTTTGATGAAACTTTCCTTTTGGTTTACAATATTTGCTGTTCAACTTTTCAGCTTAGTTGTATATTTCTTATTGTAAAGTCATCATGAATTAAATTTCATATATCAGCTTCCTAGCGCTACGCTTACAACTAACAATTAGATATCAGACGTAAATTGTGAAAGAAGAATGCAAGGTGTATTATTATTTCAAGCTTAACCTTAAGCAACTGATTGCACCAGTGCGCAATCACAAAAGTGATCGACATTGCAAAGTAACTTTTTTGGGAAACGTGAACACGATACCTCAAATTCATCACTGGGCATTTCGTAGAGCTTAGTTTCAAACATCTTGAGAAACGATTCAACTCTCAGATCAATTTGACCAGGACCCTGTCACGCACAACAAAAGTAAGTGATACACCATATAAAAGTTGGATATATAAAGTGTAAACTACAAAGACATAGATAAACATAAAATATTCACAACACTAATTAGACGACAAATACAATCTATACCTTGGCAGTAGATTGGATTATGAATTGTACACCACGAACACCAGAGTCATTCCTACAGTAGTAGGAACAGGATAACGAGTTGTAACATAAGATTACCAAGGCACAGTTGAACTTTTATAAGAGCTTTTTTCCTTACCTCTGCATAAGTACAGTAATATACCCAAGCTGTTCAACTGATCTAAGCTGGTGAAAAGCAGGCTGCTTCGCTATCACAGCAAAAAGTTGAAGTGTAACATTTAACTTGAAATCATCCTGGTGCACCTACATAATTTCAAAGCAATAACATTCAAAATCATATACTATTTGAAAACAGTTATTTTGGAGACCTTGTTCATACCAGAGGATCAGAAAAAGGACTGGATAGAAAGTGATATAGATTCCATAGAGAATTTTCTATTGTTCTGATAAAGAAGTCTAACTAGCCAATTATAAATTTCCAGAATTTTGATCTTATTAAACAGTCTACATAATTTTCAGAGGAGACTGTTAATAAATGCTATCAACTATCCGCTGTATAAAAGCAAAAATGTGAAGCAAGTTTATAGTTTACATTAGCACTTTTCTCCCATGATGCAAATGGATGGATTTACCAAATCACAAAGATCTTTAATTTCAAACAGTACTGACCCAGATGGTAGAGTAGGTTTTGATAGATTACACCTTATTCCTTCATACTTGCATATCAAGGGGTGAACTGGGTTCTAAAACCTTGGTTACGTAAGGAATTGCATCCTTTGTTATTTAGCTTGTTTCCAAAACCACCCAAAAGTCATATTGTAAAATGAAATCCAGTACTATTTTGGTTCCTTTAGGGGGTGTTTGTTTATGGATGAAATCCAGTAGGTGGATTTGATGAATAGTAAAAGGTGTAATTGGATTTTGTATATGTATGGGAGTGTAGATTTTGCAGGATTTGATATGTAAGAGGTATTAGAGGGTAGAATTTTATAGGATTTGAAATCATATACCAAAACCCGGTTCCATAAACACACAACCTTTTTTACATGACTAAACACCATGTTAACATAATTAAACAGATTTGTGTAAAATACCTTATCTTTAACAATTCGAGATATTAATTGACAAGATACCCACTGTTTTTCTTAGTTATGCGGCTTATTCCCCATACCTGAATGTAATGGACAAGAGCAGAATTTTCATCACTGGGATTCAAGCCTTCTGTGCTGTAGAAGTAATGTACTCCCTTCTCAAGCTTGACAGTTCTATTTGTCATGTATTGAGAGGCAAACAAAGGCTGAGACCTGGGGTTAGAACCCTTGAAGAACACATCTTCGACGTGTTGGATTATGGACTCTGCTTCATTTGGCTCAAGATTTCCTACATATAAGTAACAATGGAATGGTGAACAGAAAGGGTAGACAGAATTGAAAAAAAAAATGAAAAAATAAGAACCTGCTGCATAGCATTCCAAAAAGATCCTTGATAACATTAAGGGATAAAACTTCACAATATCCTCCACTTCGAGACGAGGAAGAACTTCAAGTTCCTCACTCCATGGCCATCCTTGCTCTTGCAGTATCAAGGAGCAGTTGTACATAGCCTGTTGATATGGCTGTTGGAACTTCAAATTCTGATATTCTTTTGCTACCAACTCCTGTGTATATCAAACTGCTTTTAGATATATCTTATTTGATATTCCATATGATAGGACAATGTTATTCTGGTGGCAACTAGATGAATTGAGACATAAAGATCTGAGACATTCCGAGTAATACTGAATTTCCTTACCTTAATAACAGCAAACCTGTCAGGTTTAACTTCAAAATTTGCAAGCCGTTTTATTACGGTCTCCAGTAAGATCGTCAGCTTGTGATTATAACCCACCACAGTCACCTGCAAGGGAGAGGTAAAGATATAATGGATAAAAACGATTAGTTCGAAGGAGAGTGGCTTACAGACAGCACAAGCAAGAAATATCTGAAACCTTGAAAGAGCCCATAGAATTGATACAGGAAGAGAATGCCAGTGATGGTATAGCATGCATATTATTAGGTGTGATTCAAGTGAAAGTATAACTTTGTAAGTCATGTATAAATGTCACATTTTATAAGTCGTGTATAAATGTCACATTTTAACATGGTATTCAATTTTTGCTACCTAGACCCAACGATGATATAATTCTAAAACATCCCAGTTGAAAAGTGCTAATAGATTATACTTTACCTGAAAGCCAAAGTCAGCGTTGCTAACTGCATAATAAAGACCAGCAACCTGTGCATCATATGCTGGAATATGCAACAAAAAATACAGAACATGGTTTTGAGTCGGACAAGGGAAAAACAGAAGGTGAGAATATGAAATGAGTCCATAAATAAACTCACTTTTCAATTTATATGTAAAAGCTAAATATGTACATAAAATAGTTTGTGCCGGTATCACACAATTATTGTATATTACATCTTAACCATAAGAAAATTACCATATTCATTTAAGTAGTCCATCAACAAACGTGTAAATATTTCAGTGAGGATTTCTGTCTCAGGGGAAATTCCAGAAAAGGGACAATTAAAATCTATCTTAAGATATGCCTTTGGAGTTGAAAATGCTGTATCTGGCTTGTACCACAACCTTGAGTATTGTGTTTGCCTCAACAAAACTGGTAACTTCATCTGTTCAATAGGTCAATACAGCACAAACAAGAAAATGTTACAGTATGAGATTCAAACTACTAAAGGACAGATGGCATTATTTGAAGTAACAGAAACAACTTACTTGTTCTGAGACATTCTTAAGAGATAGGTCTGTAGGAATAAACACATTACGGGCAGGTAGATGCAGATCTTCAGCAGGAGCTCTTTCAATCCATTGCTGCAAGTCAATAAAAATCTTGTCTCAAGTGAAATATTCGATAGAGATTTAAAGTGGTTGAAGTCTATCATAAAATATAGGAGAAGAGGTCAACCTCAATTGTGGAGCCATTTAATCTCTCTAAAGAATATGCTGTTCCATACCAAGGCTCTTTTAAATCAGCAAGTCCTTCAAACTTTGTTGACTCCCAAAATATTCTGCGTATCACAAATTACATAAATGATGCCAAATGTAAAACGAATTATAAGGGGCAAAAAAAGGTGAATGTTGCGGAATCAACAAAGTTGCAAAAAAAAAAAAAAATCTTTTAACTTTTACTCTCTACCATATTTTGCCTCTAGGAGCTCAATGCACAGTTATGTAACAAGACATGGATTCCAGTCAGGAAGATTAGGAACATCTATAGGTTCACGTTTTGTCAACATAGACAAGGCATGAAAGGTGAAATCATATAAATGAAAACTATAAAAAACAAGGATGAAAATCACAATGCAACACTAATGACTAAACTAACCTCACATTGTAGGGACTTAGCTCTTTCAGTGCTGACTGAATCCTTTCAGGATTAAACTTTGAAGGCAAAGATGACCCCACCAGCCAATCTGTTGGAGGATAAAACTACAATATATATACAGAAACAACAAAGAAATGTCAGGCATGATAATCATAGCTTTCAATAATAAAAATAAACAGAAGGATTTCAAGGAACATAAACCTCGCTAATCAAACAGCAATAATTCTCTACCTCTGAACAATAATTTTAAAATCAATTTTTTCAGCTAACATAATTCAAGGTTGGATTTCCACTTGTAGAGGTTAAGGGTTCTGGTGTTCATAGAACAAGGAAAGGAATCAAGGTAAGAGAGAAATGAACTGAGAAAGATGAAATTTAAACCTTACTCAACAAATAGGAATTTCTACCATAGAACTGGCATGAATAGGTACTATAATTCCAATGTCAAACACAAGGATATTAAAATCATCTCAATCAGTTGACAAGACCCAGCTACATATTTTTTTTATTTACGATTATAGAAATAAGAAATATAATCTGCTAAATGAACAACTAAAATTAAAATGTCCCTCAGCGATCTAAGCATCATAATAACCTTTGCGTTTTTTGTCAATTTTCTACACCAAAACTTGTTTTTCAATTATGTGCATACATACAAAACACATATCTAACAGGATATTGCAATTATGAAAATAGAACTTGTTTTCCACCTCAAATGTGTTATATTAATACTTCAACATAAAAGTTACTTTATGAAATGTTAATGTCAATTATGAAAATAACTTGTTTTTCAATTATGTGCATACATACAAAACACATATCTAACAGGATATTGCAATTATGAAAATAGAACTTGTTTTCCACCTCAAATGTGTTGTATTAATACTTCAACATAAAAGTTACTTTATGAAATGTTAATGTCAATTATGAAAATAGAACTGGTTACCTGCATATTAAATGTAGCATTAACCACATAATCGATGGGACGGTTCTTGTCTTGAAAATGGAAAGAGGTCTCGGAAATAGCTGCAATCTTAATTAATAAATAAAAATGAAAGAAGTTAAATCTCTAAGTGGCAATCTAATCATAAATCTTAAACAATATATGCAATAAAAAAGAATGTGGCAAATAAACAGGTCTCAAGCATCTAAATGACAAATGCTTCGATTTTCATTAAGTTTAGATCTGGATCAAGAGAGTTAAGGTAGCCAATTTCTGTTTAAATCTGATGGCATTCTCAAGCATCTAAACGACAAATACTACAATTTCAAAGAAGCCACAAAAGGCAAAGCCCTCTTTTGTATTGCTACAGATGACCAGTAATTAGCATTTAATATCATCCAAAATTGCATAGGACACAATTCTACGTACATGCTAGTGAGTTTTTACCACATTAAGGTACAAAGCATAACAATCTGAAGTTCCACCGAGGAAACCTGAAGAAATGATTGGTGGATGCAATTCTGAAAGATATGCAGTTTCATGAATCAGGCAAAATGTTTACTTCAGTTAACGTCATTTTAACTAGTTCCAAAGACATTTCTTGAATACTATTCTTTTATGGAAATACATCATACACTTTATCATTAATTATACCTCATCAAAGATCCATTGGACGGGACCAGATTGCTGCAGAAGCTGAATGTATTTGAACAACAGTGCCACAATATCCTCAAAATGTTCTATGATTATTACAAAAAAAAAAAAAAAAAAAAGATCAAGATAAACTGAATAAAGACTGGATTATCTTGAGCTCTTCAGAAAGAATGTTTGAAGAAAAACAATTCAAAATTATCCATCACAAGCCCAGGCATCCTCAACGTAAACTTAAAGCAAAAGAAAATGACTCAAGACTTACCATTGCCAGCATCTGTCAGATCGACATTGACTTTAAAGAAAGAAAATTCACGAGTCCAATCTGATTCACCAGCAGTTAAACTTGTAGCCCAACCTGCAAGTGTTTTGGAATGGAAGAATAGATATCTATAGCTCAATTTTTTCTATCACGAAAAGCAGGGAGGTAGAGTTGAGACATGAAAAGGAAGCTCAATACCCACCCAACTTTTTCAAGATGTAAAACAAAGATCCTTCTCCTTCATGGCCAATCAAATGAGACAGATACTTGTTCGGCCCTTCCTTGTAATGATGAATTCCTGGAGTTATTGGCCAAACAAATCTCAACTTGTGACCTTGCTTAATTGGAACTGCTTTTACAAGAATCTGAATCAGAAAATAACAAAGTGAAAAAATTAATACATTATCTTGCCAAATAGAAATATTTGGCAATATTAATTCATGTAATCAAACTTTGCATCAGGCATTAAACATTGTTTTCTGATAAATGAAGTACACAAGCAAATATGCAAACAGTAATCTACGGTATCAATAATGATGGATGGCATAGTCATCCAGATAGAGGTGAGCTGTCAAGTTCCAAACTTGGTCTAACAACTTAAAGAGCGCGAGCTTCACTTCAATCATGCACTAATAATTGATAAATCAACCACTACTATGATTTGAAGAACTCTATTACAAGCAATGGTATTATCTGGGAGTAATGAAGCGTTTTGTTGATGGTGACAACTGATAAGCACTGATGAGGAACTCTGATACATAAAGATGACAAGGGAAAAAAGAAAGGGTGGCACTAAAAGTTGAAGTTACATAATGAGTGTAACCGGTGAGAAAATTCTAATAGTCTTAGTATTTTCCCAAAAATAGTTAGTTCTTCATGTAGGAATCATGGTAAAAATATTAAATTCATAGAATATATATGTTTTAACAGTACCTGAAGACTTTCTGAATCACAAGGTTGGCCAGGAAAACAGATACTGCTTCGATCTGTATTTCGGATATCCTGAAATTTGCTCCGCACCATACTTTCAGATTTATCGAGGCCATCTAAACAAATTCAATTTGATAATCTCAGACAGTTGAGCACGCAAAGACGGTATAAATAAGGTGATAGGGATGCAGGCCTGTTACCTTTACTATATATTACAAGATGCATGAGATTAGCCGAATAATTTTCATTATAAAACCGCAGAAGCTCCTGTCTTGTATCCACACCTCTTTCTTTTGGCCGAACTTCCAAAGTCTCCCAATTTCCTGCTCAAACATCACAAAAAGATTACAAAGAATAGAAGGGCAAATGATATTTATAAAATCATGCAAAACAATCTCTATCCATGCAAGATATAACAGAGGCACAGTTTTATAATGGAAATATAATTAAAGTGAGATTGAAAATGATATTTCAAACCTGTACTAAACTTGTGGTATGGGTGATCTTTCACACTTATATGTTTCTGAAGCTGTGTCAATTAAAAAAAAAAAAAATGAAAAACAAAATCAAATAGCTGAATAGTTTTCTTCCCTATAAACAGATAAGATAAAAATGGTCTCTCATCAGAACAAGAGAGACAGAGAAAGATGACGTAATAACATTTACTCGTCTATTTAGTTAGCTTTAGTTAAAAAAAAAAAAATAGAAAAGTAAAATTTAGGCCTATAAAACAGAACTCTTAAATCCCAATCATAAAACAGAATTCAATCCGCATTAAATGCTCATGTAAAGTCATAATTAATGAAGTTTTTTCAAGCCAGGTAGACCTTCAAATTTAAAGTTGACAATTCCCATTCAGTCAGGCATGAACAGATCTTAATTGGAGAACAACACATATATATGATGCCATCTGCAGTTTGCCCTCCTTCCATATATGGCACCCATTCCATAATAAATGATTTACGTTTTTCTTTCACTCCAATTAATTCTCTTGTAAGGTTTATCCTTTCTAAAACTCCGTCAGGGAGTTATCCCTGCCTGTCCCAAGCCAGGAAAAAGTAGGGTTGTGGTAGGCATGTGACGGCCATCGTAAAACTTTGTCGCATCACCATCATGGGGGCGACCAAAAAAGACATGGTTAGTTGTCATATGAAAAGATTTGGAGACTAAGATACTTAATGAAGATCTACTTAAAGATAGAAGCACGCGGAGAATATTAAGTCTTGCACGCGACCCAACGTAATTCGATTATTAGTTCATGTAGCCTACCCAATTATTTGGGAGTAAAGGCTCGGTTTGTTTGTAAATCCTTTCTAATGCGTCACTGGGTTGGACCTTAGGCATTGGGGTAGAAAGTTGAGCGAAAAAAGTTTCTTTGCAGAAAAAGGCAAAATAAGCATACCACTTTAAAGAAGTAATTATGAGATCCTTTTGGCACTTGAACTTTGACAGGTGAATATTTAGTTTCCCATCCATACTAATTCACGAGAATATCAAAGAGAGAACTGACACAAGGAGATGATTAATAAAAAGTACCTGATTCATTCTCCAAAGATCAGCTAATAAATTCTTTTGATTCTCTGGAAAACAATAGAAAAGGAGCAACACATGAAATCATTTAAAAAAAAAAACATAAATATGAATCATTGATATGCTGCAAAAGCCTGCAAGAAAATGCCAACCAGAATCAACTGCTTTTATCTCCCTTGTGGTTGCATCAGCTGACATCAGTGGTTTGATGAAAAACTGAGAAAATCTGAGAATATAATAGCACTATGTCATTCATTCAGGAAAAACAATTTCCTGAAAGATATCCCAATATCCAATACAATTCTACCTGTCCAAGGCTTCTTCAAAGCCATCAGGGTTAACATCAAAGTAGTAGTTGGTGTGTTCAGATGATGTGAAAGCATTTGTACTGCCTCCATGCTGAAAAGAAGAGTGGGAAATAGACAGATTATGTTTTGGTCTAGCCGAAAAGCATCCATTTAGAGAAAGTACAAAAGGTACCATCGAGACACAATCATGTTTTTTTATCATATAAAAGCCAGAAATGACAAACAAGAGAATCACAGGTTCGAATAGAATAGTCTATTTTCAGAGAAAACAAGGTTAGTCAAGTTACAAAAGTGAAAGAAAGAGCAGAGAAAGTACCTCGCTGATGTATTTTGAGTAACTGTCCTCCAGCGGATACTTTTCACTAGCATAAAAAAGCATATGCTCTGCAATAATTCCACATTAAATTAATTACTAAATGGATATCTGAGGAAAGAACACCAGAAGTAATTCAACGGAAGACAATTGATGAAGGAATTAGATAGAAAGCATCAATAATAATTTAAGCCACAGTGAATATCGAAAATACAGTTCATTTCAAAAAGAGCTGTGTCATTCAAACACATATTATATCTTTGATATGATATTTATCTTTAATTTTCCCTTTCATATAGAAAACTCAATGCATGATTACATAAGTTACCCCACCAATATCTCCTTCACATTCATTTACATCCAATTAAGTCTTTAGAGATGCAATCCAACGCACAAACTTGTCACTACAAAAGGTGCAGCAGACCCTCAAGCCCTTCAGGACCACTGTGTTGATTATGATTTGGCTGAAATGTTCTATATTTTTATGTGGTGAAAATTTTTGTGTGCAATGATCGGATGCTAAGATGAGTGAAAGAGTATAATTCATTAGGCTAACGTGTTAGGGTGTAAAATTTTTAGGAATCCAAAATCGTGATTTCAAATTAAGCCAATTTTGTATCCTTAACTAGTTCAACTGATTGAAGTTGAGAGATGCGAGAATAAAGAAAACTTCCTCACCAAGAAAATGCGCGAGACCTTCGAGTCCCTCAGGATCACTGAAAGAACCAACACGAACATCCATGGAAGCAGCGCACTGAAATTAAAACGCATCCAAACAACAACCGTCAAATCAAATCAATAAATGAGTGAGAAATGCAACGTTAACCGAAAAAAATAAGACCTTATCAGTTTCCGCATCGCTGATAAGGAGAACTTGGAGATTATTCTGCAGAACGATCCTTCGATACTCTCTTTTATCATTCCGCGGCTTGATAATCTCAGCTTCTTCTTTTCTCGCTCCCAACGCCATTTTTTCTTCTCGAAACGCTGCAAATTCCAGTCGATTGCTTTCAGATGGTGTGTGCATATATTGACTTTCCCAAACGACCGAATGACTTGAAGGGTTTATATAGGGTGGCCTGTGGCTGTGGGGCTCTAAAGAACATTCGTTGGATTTTTGCGGCTTCAAATAATAAAATTAGTAAAATAAAGAAAATACCCTCCACAACTTATCTAATCTATTTAGAATTATTTTTTAATTAAATACGAGTAATAGCATGAAATTTCGGGAAGATCTTCCATAAGAGGTTCACTAGATGAACGAGCTACTCCAACTAAATTTTAAGCTTTAAAATTCACTGATGTTTGCGTTATTCAAGTCGACATCCTCGCTACCGCTTTGCAATTAACATGAAGTTCGAAGATAAATAAATAGGCTATGACTAAGAATTTGTATGCATGGAGTAATATATACACAACTCAAACACGGAATATTTGCGTCTAGTAGACTTAATGGTATCCCACGACTTTTGTGTCCCCTCTACGATTACCCGCTTCAATCATAAATATTCAATTTTAGAGAACTTCATAAAATTTCAACATTTTATCCACATCAAACCGTAAACTTCTGAAAATTACTGAAGACCGTCTTGCAACTCTTGTCATGAATGTCCCATCATCATCTCGAATAATCATTTTGACACTCACCTCACACAAATCTTGAACACGCATTCACATAGATTTTTAAAAAATAGATATATCTATTAAAAATTAAAATAAAATACATATTCATATTTTGTTTTAAATTCATTTTCCTTCTAATATTTTATCTTTAAAAAGGGATAAATAAACCTAATCTCTAATGCGCTGAAGATAAGACATTAAAAGAAAAATCAACTTAAAATGAAAATTAGTAGTAATATTTAAAAAGTGTAAAGTTTTTGTTTGAGGATATAAAGTCACTCAATTGACACTGCCTTTTATTTTATTAGCAGTTTATTTTGACAAAGTTATTATTAATGCATTTAGTAATTTTAGAGGTGCATATAGCAAAAAATAGTGAAATTTTGACTATATAGTTTCAGTTATTATTGATTTAACTTATTTTTCCCAAAAAATGTTTTTTTCGAAATCAATCGTATTTTTTTTTCCCGAAGAATGTTAAAACGCGTAATTTTTTTTTTTTTGGCAAAAGTACAGGTTGTATTTTGAAAATTTGATTGATTGTAACGTTTTCTATCATAGATTTAGCTGAATTTTTTTATCCAGAAAATAAAGTATTTGTGCAAATAGAAGTTCTATAATTAATTAAGGTGAATTTAAATATTTTCAAAACTATTTATAGAAAAACTAACTCAAACATTCATTTGGGATAGTCCGCTTAGGTTGGTTTCTTATTTGGGCCACATTACGTACTCTGAGCCCAGTTCATTAGTTTCCTTTTACTACAAAGGCTCATCTATATACTACTCCTACTAGTTTTTTTTTTTTTTTTCTTCATGTCTATATAGTACTCCTACAATCTTATAATAATTTTTTTTATAATATCTCAGTATTTGTTTTAGTATAGTATTAATTTCTTTTTATCTCATAATAACTTTAGTATTTCTTTTAGATATACTCCACTAAAATAACTTTCACATTCAAAAAAAAATCATCAACTTCACTTTTACAATATTAATAATTTTACACGAAATATATCATTACTTTTAGATAAACGTATACACACAATGATATTTTTTTTCTTACTTTATACAATTATACATAAAGGAATGTTTGAAAATAAGTTGTTATAGAAGGAATGGGGATGGAGATGAAAAAAAAGCAATGAGTAATCAAGTGAATATAGTAAATATGTTTTTGGTAAGAGGGTGCTCTCCTTCGAAGTCGGGATTTAAGATTATAATTCCTTCCTCTCATCCAAATTCTGAATTTACAAATTCAAACCTCCATCTAAATACACCACTCTTAATATACATTTATATTCATATTATGTCAAATTAAAAGTGAAGTTGTACTGGGCACATGTTTTAAGAAGAAGGTAGATAAAGTAGATAAAGTAAGGGTATTGTAGGGTATTGTGGGGTCCATTTTGAATAAAGTGATTGTTTGTGAATAAAGTTGATGACAATTTGAGTAATTAAGTGATGGTTGAAGGGTGATAGTTTTAAAAAAAGGGTATGGAACTACATTTTGTGGACAAAGAATATAGGGCAAATGTGATTATTTTTCGTGGACGGAGGGAGTATTATTTTATTATTGTTAGTTAGTGAGAAGATAATTAAGCTGAAAAAAAAGTAAGGTATGGGAAGAGAATGTATGGAAAAAAAGTAGGTATGATGAATAAATAGTAATGTAATTGTATAAAAATATGTATGTAAGTGTATCGTATACGTAATTAGATAAGATTTAGATGTGCTCATCCAAACTTGAATGAGACAGAAAATGATTCATCATTGAATGGATATGGTCATACCTTATTATCTTTTCAAACATGACCTAAATATTTACTAAATTATGTCTTATACACTAATTACTAGCTTTCTTAATTTGTCTGTCCTTATTATGAAAAGTTGAAAACCTTTAAAGATAGGTGAAAGTACGTGTTTTTTACATATACCACACCTTCTTGTTTTTGTTTTTTAATAACAATACAAGTTTTTATTTCCTTCACATAATCTTATTTTATTTAAATTTAAAAAGAATTGAAGATATTCATGCAGTGGTCGTATAATCGCATTACTCGAGATAATTGTGAAAGTATTAATAAAAGCTGCTTCAATTTGATTTTTAAGGAAATAAAAGCTTAGTTGAATTCAAATATAGAATATTCCCCTAAAACACAGGAGTATTAAATTACTCGAATGGATTAATAATAATCATCCATGTTGGTTAAGTCATCTCAAAATCAGTTAATTTGCATAATTAATCGAGGGTTTAGCTCCACCAAAAAAAAAAAAAAAACTATTTAATTTGGGTATTCTTCAATTAGAGCACTAGAGCATAAAAGTGGGCTTAAAATCTTATTCTAGAAAATTACATCCTTAAGGGAAAAAAAAAAGTGCGGAATCGTCTTATCAACAAATCCACGATGGTAATAAAATACAAAAATAAAATAAAAAATACAGTTAAATAATTTGAAAAAATAATTACTTTCATGTATCTTCGAAAATTACTCATTTTTTTTATATACAACTCTATACATTCTATTCTTAACATTTCTCTACACTTGAAGTACTACTTTTTATTTAAAATTAAATTGATGTTTATGTTACTTAATTTTTAAATTTTTAAAAAAATAAACATCAGTGCGAGTTTAAAAAAAAAGTTTCAGATTAAGCGATAAATCTTAGTACTAATTTTTGTAGGAAAATATTAAATTTAACTATCTAAAACTAAACAAAACTCATAATACTGATTAAATCCAACCAACCTCCTCGAATATTACATTTTCCAAAAAAGAAAGAGAGAGAGAATTCTTTATAGCAAAAACCGCCCTACTCTGTAAATGAAGTCAGAACAGAGCTTTTCATGGCGCGGATTCCTTGATGCAATTCGTTCTGCAAGTAGGGCAAGAAGACCGCGAAACCAGCCATTTCTGAATGCACTGGAGGTGGAACCCATGGTTGCACTTTTCCAGAACCCTAATTTTCTCACCGGCGGCGAACTCCGACAAGCAGATGATGCACTCCGTCTCCTCCCCCGCCAATTTCACCCCTTCCGAATAAATCACCGAAGGAATTTCGGTTGTTGTCTGGACGACGCCGATCTCCGCCTTCTGGTCCTCCGCCTCTCCGTCTCGCCGCCGGCCGCAATGCAGACGCACGATGTATCGAATTGCGGCGTTGAATGCCAGAGCGCAGATTAGGGCACAGACGAGAACGACGATGATCAAGGCCGTGTTTGCTTTGAACTCTTTGGATGTGGAGTAGGGCCACCACGGGCATTTTTGGGGATTGCAGTCTGCCGCTGCTGGCGGAGAAGGCGGCGGCGCCACCTGTTTCGATGGCGGAGTCAAGTGTATGTTGAATTCGGGCATTGCTACCGCTGCTCGTAATGAAGGTATTTTTCTCATTTTCTAAATTGGAAAATATATTTTTTTGGGTGAATTTCTGCAAAATTGAGAAGGAAAAGAGTGTTGTTAAGTGAAGGAGAAGAGAGTGTTTGTTTGATAGGAAAGAGGAATGGGGATATCAGATAATTACAAAAGAGAGAGAGGCGTGAGCAAATTAAATTTATTAGTAACGAGATGGGTCTATGCTGTTACATATATATAGTAATACTACTCTTCCTTCTGTGGCTGGTTTTCCAATTTGATGGTTTTCGTTTTTTTTTTATAGACATTAGCCTACCTTTTTACTAGATTTGAATTTTATGGAGAATTTTTGAGGCTAAGATTTTAATGGTTACTTTTCTTTTATATTATTTACCTCTTTTATTATCTAAAATTATTTAAATTTCTCATTTTTTTCCCTACTTTTTCTCCCTCCACTTTAATAATTTACTATATTCAAATCTGTCCAAACAAACATTTTTTTTTTTTGAGGGTCTGTCCAAACAAACATTAATTGAGTAACTTATTATGCCGATTTGAACACTTTTTTTTAAGGTTGATTTTGCAATTAGGTATTGATTGTTTTGGGTATAGATACTGTTGTGCCACGTGTTGGCAAAAGTTGGGAATGGTAAATGGACAATTAAAAGGTTTTTTTGATTAAGAAAGAAAAAAAAATAAAAGTCATAAGTTCACAAGTCGAAATTAGAGGTCGGGGTGTCATCGCTAAATGGTACACCCCTAAAAGCAACCTAGCAATAAGAGTGATAATAAATTCCGAAAAAACCTATCAAAAATCTATGAATCTGAAATCGGGTGAAGAATTATGGAGTGTCAAATGCATCGCCCCTACTACCCTTAAATTTAGAAACGCGGATAAAATCATTATCAAGCCTAGGAATGGTAAATGGAGAAGAGGGAGATAGTACGCTTATTTTAAATTTTAATAAGTGGTACAAAACAATTAATTACTCAACTTTATAATATTTTATCTATCTCATCCGTCTCAAATGATAGTTCACTCTCATTTTTTTTATACAGTATAATAAAATATTATTTATTATATTTAAAAATCATTTTTTTATACAAAACAATAAAATATTATTTATTATATTTAAAAATCTAAACTTTACTTATAAACTTTCAAATATTCTCTCATTTATTAAACATTAAAATAATTGACAATGTGTATTTTTTATTTATTGAATTGACTTGATAGTTGAAAATGGGTATGCGGCACTTACTCATTCAGTACTCCACGCAATTTTATGACGCAAAAGGCAAATACGCTATAGTGTTCATAAATTAAAAAAAAAAAATTAATGGAGGGATAATAGCATCTCACAATATGCTACCTTTTTTGTTTTTTTTAAATGCTACACTGTTTTTGAAGGATGAGCTATTTTTTTAATAGAGATGCAACCATACTTTTGAAATGTGTGCTTATATTTGTTTAAAGCGATATATATATATACTTTTTTCTCTTCCTGAAATCGTTTTCAATAAACAATTAAATTTTGTAAATTAATTAATTAAAAAAATAGATAAACGTGGGAGGATAATCGTAATTTGAACTCTTCTTAGTGCTTACATTTCTTCTTCCAAACAATGTAGGAGTATAAATATAACACAAGATCAATTTGTACTGTGTAAAAGTGTAAAATTTTCTAAAGTACGGAGTACTATTTTGCAACAATATTTTTTTAAGTGTAGACGCCATTGGTTGCAGACATGATTCTGGCCGTCGGCATCATGCACGCTTTTTAAAAAAGTGTTGCTGAGATTGAGAATATTAAAAATAACAAAATATTTATAGTGCTTTTATGTTGAGGTAGAACATATTTTCATATATGATCCATGAATTCTGGGAAATTAATTAGTACGAATAAACAATTAGATTTACACAAATTAAACCAGATTCAACCTGGGAATCCTCGAGTGCTGCTTCTATGTCGCTGTATACATTGATGAACATGTAGTGGAATAAAAGGTTGTACACTTCTAACATTTATAAGTATTTTATGCAAACTAAAAGGTTGTACATTGATGAACATTTGTGCTATTAAAAAAAAAAAAAGGTTTTTGGATTTCACATCAAAACCTTCTCTATAAAATAAAAAATAAATGCGAATATATGTACTCATCATACTAATTTAAATTTTTCATAAAAATAAATAAATACTCCCTCCGTCCCACTATAAACTTCCCCTTTCTTTTGGGTGTTTTGATTAAGAAATACTATAAAATAATAGATAAAGTATAAGTGATGTGATGGTGAGAGAGAAAATAATAGATAGGTATTAGATGAAGTATAATAAAATAATAGATAAAGTAGAAGTGATGTGATTGGGAGAGAGAAAATAATATGCCAAAAAATGGAATGAGAAACTTATAGTGGGACATCCATAAAAGGAAAGTGGGAAACTTATAGTGGGACGGAGGGAGTAATAATTTTCAATTTGTGTCGTCATTTCAAGATGATACTCGTGATGCATGGATGGCCGTATATATGGGTTCAGTGTTTTTTTCTTTTTCTTTTTTTGGGTTGTGAGAGGAGATTCGATTTTTAAAAGTACCATCTGAGATACACTTTTTTAAGTATTGTTGAAAATGATAGATGCAATTTGTTTTCGAGTTTGTATCGAATTCATTCATTAAGAAGACGAAAATGATAAAAATAGTAGGTGAAGATAGAAATGTTCATCCCAAAGGAACGGGCGATTACGATTTTTCTAATTAGATAAATTATAACTTCAATTCAAGAATTTATTAACTTTAATTTAACATATTATTCACATGTTGTAATTAATTGTAATGTACAAGTCATTTGCATATATGTAAAATTTTATATTTAAAAATATTAGTTATTTTACGAAACAATACTCTCTCCATTCAAATTTATTATGTTTATTTTTTAGGCATATGAATATTGATTAATTTAGGTATAAAGTAAATATTGTTGGATCCACTTATAATTAAATAAAGTGATTGTCTAGTAAATAAAATGAATGTCAAATTGAATAAACAAGTAATGATCAATAGAGATTATAAAATGTAGTCATTTTGTACAATTTGACTACAATAGGAATTACCCATTAAATTATAATTTCATTGAATACTTGTAACAGTGTACAGAGGAGGTATTTCTAGATACAAGGTGTATCTATATCTTTTTTTTTTTTTTGATCGGTATAAGGAATTGTATTAATATTGGGTACAAGAGATACCCGAATAGTTCAGTGTACAAGTTTAATCATTAGAAAGAAAGCAGTAGATGTTTAAAATACTTGGTGTCTCAGACCATGCACTTGAGTGGGTCTGTCACCCAGATCTTGAAGGGCGAGGTGTTTCGAGTGGGATATTTGACTGTGAATCAGCTCCAAAGTCTAGCCCTTAGCTCCTCCTTAACCTTGGTGGTCGAGAAAACCTCGTGTCTGAAGAGGACCGCGTTTCTCCATTTTCATATGAGTCATACCACGCATAACCAAGTACATGTGGCGATCTTCTTCCCGTTTCTTCCTTTGATAAGGCCTCCAAAACCAAGGAAATTTTCTAGTAATTCTAATGGTAGTGCTGACGGTATCTTGAGCCAATCCAAGCAGTCCATCCAAACTTGGTATGCTTGGGGGCATTCCAGGAAAATATGTTTCTCGGTTTCTTCACTTTCCCCACATAGTACACACCTTAGATCATCGTTTTGGTTGAGGATGTTTCGTCTTCTGAGATTGGATCGTGTTGGCAGTCTTCCCCATAAGAGCCTCCATGCGTGAGCCTTGACTTTCGAAGGTGCAAAGTTCTTCCAAATGCTTGTGAACCCTTGGATTAGCCTGTCGTCCGGTCGAGTGTCTTGGCTCTGGTTGAACATGGTCGAATACGTTGCTTTTGTGGAGAACTTCCCCGTGTTTGATGCCATCCATTTCCACAAGTCCTCTGTTCCATCCTTGGGTTTGAACCTGTCCATCACAGATATCAGATCGTTAAAAGAAGTTAGTTCCCTATCAAAGAAAGCTCTTCTCCATCTCCATGTCCAATTCCATGACTCTCCCTCCCAACTACCCATTTCTCCCACTGTTTTTACTTTGTCTATGCTAATCTGGTACAATCTCTTAAATCTATCTTTTAGAGTCCCCTCCCCCGTCTAGTTCTCCTCCCAAAAGAAAGTATTTCTCCCATCCCCTAGTACCTTAAAAAGATTTCCATGAAACCTGCCCCCATTGCCCTCCTCTATCACTTTTAAAATATCTCTCCACCATAGTGATACCCTCCCAACCCCCCATGTTGGGAATAGACCAAAGCCCTTCCCCCATACATTCTCATATCTAGATCTCAAAATCCTAGCCCACAAGCTGTTTTTTTCATTTAAATATCTCCATCCCCATTTACCCAGTAAAGTTTTGTTGAAAATTCCAATATCCCTAACCCCTAGCCCACCTATTTGTTTCGTATTACAAACTCTTTTCCACTCAATCCATGCTACTCTCTTCCCGGTGCTCCCGCCCCCCAAAGGAAATTACGTTGTAGCCTCACAATCTCACTCATGGTTGTCTTTGGTATAGGATAGAAAGACATATAGTATGTCGGAAGAGAAGAGATAACCGAATTCAACAACGTGATCCTGCCACCCATCGAAATCTTCTTGTCGTCCCATCGTGCTAGCCTGTTTTTAATTTTCTCCACAATCGAGGTCCATTCCACCGTTCTCCTGTGATTCGATCCGACTCTCATTCCCAAGTATGTGAAAGGAGTGGTATCAACTCTGCACCCTAGGACCTCCGCCATGTAACTTAGTGTAGTGTCTTCCACGTTTACGCCTATGATCGAGAATTTCCCGAAATTTATTTTCAACACAGACATCAATTCCATATTCTGTAGTACTCGTCTCATGACCCATGCGTTTTCAAGGCTTGCGTCCCCCATGAGAATTGTGTCGTCCGCAAACTGTAGATGTGAGATTCTGATTTTGTCCCGTCCGATTTCTGCCGCTTTATACATTCCTTCTTCTGTTGCCCTTTCCATAAGGATGCTCAATCCTTCTGCGGCTATTAGAAACAGGAAAGGGGACAGGGGGTCCCCTTGCCTTAGGCCCCTCTCCATTTTGAATTCTCCAGATGGACTGCCATTTACTAGGACCGAAGTCGTTGCTGTTGTCACGCACTCCATCACCCACTTTCTCCATTTGGGGTGGAAATTGAATCTCTCCATCATGAGTTCGAGATAACCCCAATCGATCGAGTCATAGGCTTTTGCAAAGTCAATCTTGAAAAATGCACGTACTATTTTTTCTCGTTTTGCTTCATCGATCGCTTCGTTTAAGACGGCCACACTGTCCAAGATATTCCTCTTTCCAATGAAGGCAGATTGAGCGTCAGAGATTATGGACGGTAAGACAGAGCCAAGCCTTTTCGCCAGAATTTTTGCTATGATCTTGTAAATTCCCCCCACAAGGGAAATTGGTCTGAAGTCGTTTAAGTCCGTACTAACCTCTTTCTTGGGGATGAGCACGATGAAGGTAGGGTTGAAGCCCTTCACCAGTCGTCCATGGGTGTGGAACTCCTCCATGAGTTGAGTGAAATCATTTTCTAGTAGGTGCCAGAACTCCTTTAGAAATCCAAAGTTGAAACCATCTGGTCCGGGGCTTTTCGTGCTGTCACATTCACTTATGGCTTCTCGTATTTCTTCCTTTGAAAATGGGGCTATGTGCATAGCGTTTTCTGTGGTTGAGATCTATTTCCTTGCAAAACCTGTTGCTGGTACCGGTCTAGCATTTCTTTGGTTTCTGAAGTGGCTCTGGAAGTGTTGGAAGATCCCCTTTTTCACTATTGAAACTTCCTCGCTCCATTCTCCTCCTACCATAAGGCCAAGGATCTCATTTTTTTTCCTTCTCCTGTTAATGTAGTTTTGAAAAAAGCGGGTGTTGCAATCACCCTCCACTACCCACTTACATCTTGCTTTCTGGTAGTTGATCATACTCTTCTTTTTTAATTCCCGTATTAGTACTGCAGCTGCCCTGTTTCTGTTTATGATCTCTGTTTCCTCAAGCCCGAAAACTTCATCAATTGTATCCAGCTTCTGGATTTCAGCTCGTTGGGTTTCTATGTTACGGTCGATTATGCCGAAAGTGTTGGTGTTCCACTCCTTCAGGTCTGCCTTGAGCCTTTTCAACTTCTCTTTGATAACATAGCTTCCCCATCCTTGGATTTGGTAGCTATCCCACTTTTCTTTGACAAAGCTTTTGAATTCTGGGTGTGTGAACCAGGCATTGAGACTGCGAAACGGTTTTGGGCCCCAATCCTTCACTTTGATCCCCAAGAGGATAGGGCAATGATCGGAGACTGAACGTCTTAGGCCTCTCAAGTGTGTGTTGGGCCACAAGGTGTATCTATATCTACAAGATATACATTAAATATTTACAAATATTACTCTATAAATCCCTTCAAAATTTACCATTTTTATTATTTTGAACATTTTACTATTCTTTTTTCAACATGCACTATCTCTCTTTGCATTTTCTCTACTTTTTTTTCTCTATCCATTTTTACTTTAATCAATGTAAAAAAATAAATGGAGTAACTTTTAAAGGCATGAAGTGAATATTATTATTTTTAAAAAATGAGAATAAATACAGTAAACAGTAATAAAATTGAACGAGTATTAGCTTGTTCTGGATAAAAATGTTGTTGTATTTTCTAGTACTACATCAAAACAATTGCAATAAAAAGAACAAGATTGTACTGTCCTAAAAAAAAGAAGTGCAGCGTGTTGGATTCTTAGCGGTGACACATGAGAAGAGAGATTGTGCGAACACGTACGACAAGACAAAATCCAGTTAAGCTCACTGCAAGAGTGTCTTCTTCATTGGCCCACAACGTAACGTTTTATGAAGTCGACCATAGAATAGCACAACTCTGGAACATTAGAGAGACTGCTCAATCATTCATCATCCTTTTCTTTCTTCAATAAATTTAACTATTTATCTCCTCCAATCATTCAATATTTTTTTTTCAATAAATAAAATCAAATAAATCACCAATCCAATTAATATTGAATTTTGGAGACGGATGCTAAATTTCATTTTAAGGAGACCGAAAATTTTGTGTTAATATTATTAAAAATAAAATGACAAAATTTTATAATTCAATAAACCTTGATATGAGTGACGAACCACGTCCTTAAATATGTTCGATCCAAACAAACTTCTAGGTGATGTCTACTTTGAATTTTAATTTGTTTTGAAAATCGATTTTTGTAATTTTGATGAATAAAAATATGTGTATTTTTTTTGTATTTTTAAGTATGCATAGAAAAATTTACTTTATGTTAAATTAAGGTATAAAATTTAATTAATAAGTGAATTTTTAAAACTCATTTTAAAACACCAAACTCAATTTTTTAAATAAAAAATAAACATCATCTTATAGCACCCACACGTGTTCTTCTCATCGCCCTTCATTTTTTTGCTGATGAAATATTGTGAACCCATTTTTTGCATGGAGTATATCTTTTCAACAACATTCACAAAAATATAATGGAATAGAAATGCAGAAGATAATTCGAGTTCGTTATTTTTGCATAGAGCCTGCTGATACAATAATGCAATGCATTAATATTAAAATAGACAAGACACACATAGTAGTACTATAGCCTGGTACGTTTGATACGTTGCAATAAACATATGTTATCAATTAATTTTGATTCGTCTCTCGTTAAATGTCATCACAAGAAAATGCATCAATAAGAATAACATATTATACTCTTATTCTCCTTATTTTTTTCTCTTAATTAATTTCCAATTATATATAAAGCTTATTTGATAATAGTCTAATCAAGGAATGATTGACAGCAACACCATGTCTATTTAAAATTATATGTATACCAACTTGTAAGAGCCACTATCTTTCTTTAAATAAAAAAAAAGAGTTAGTTGATAATAATCCAGATAATGATTCTTGAATTACTCCATCCGTGCCGCTATATATCTTAAAATAAAATAATAGATACACCACAATTGTACAAATAATGTGATAAAAAAAAAAATAATAACACAAGGTGTTTGTAAAAAAAAAAAAGGAGTAGAGTAATACATAGAGCTGTTATTCGAGCTCGATAACATTGACGAGCTAAAAAATGGGTACGGCTTGACGAGTCTAACAAGCATATCGAGTTGAGCCGAATCTAACGAGCTTAACGAAATTAAAAAAAAAAAAGATACTGAATCTAATGAATCGAGCTTAAGCCGGCTCGTTAGTAAATCGAGTACCTAACGAATTAACGAATGAGTCGAACCGAGCCGAATTTACGAGCAGTTAGAATTGTTTAATAGCAATGTCACTTATACATAGTGGGACAATTAAAATGAAAAAATGAATAATATATAATGAGACAGACTGAGTGATTAATTGGAAATTCTACTATATATTGTCAAGACATGCATGAGTCCAAAAATTGAATATGGAGGTGTTACAATCTCACAATCTTCCAAATTGGTACGTATTATGAGAGGGACCAAAGGACAAATAATTTAAGAATCCATGACAACATAATTGTGCTAGAAAACGAAGAGTGCAAATGCCCTAAAGGAAAGGTAATTGAGCAGAACATGCATCGTATTCAGACCTTGCTATTTAAGGTTTGGGTAGTTGGTTAGGTGTGCGATCTGGATAGTTAGATGTTGATAGATTTTAAATCCGTTTTATGTGAAGATAAATATGATTTTATTAAATTTTGTTACATCCATTGTTTGATCTCTTGATTTCTCTTTTAAAAAAAATACAAACGTACTTGACTTGTAATATGAGGTCTCAATGACTTGTTTTCAAAATTAATTTACCACAATTTGGTAGAATAATTTAACCTACGATAAGGAGTTGATTGATTCATTTGTGACTTAAGTTAATCTTGACTACAGTGGAAGCAAAATTGTCTATAAAATCATCACGTATGAACCAAGAGGGAGGTAGATTGGTATTTACAGGAAGCTAATTACTCCCTCCGTCCGCCTATAAGTTTCCCATTTTACTATTTTTGTCTGTTCGCCTATAAGTTTTTCATACTTTTTTTGGTAAATACTTTTTCTTACACATCACTTTATATCTTACTTTTTCTCTCTATCTCTCCTTCTTCCAATCACATCTCTTGTACTATATCTATTATATATTTAATCATTTTTCTTAATCTATGTGCCAAAAAGTAACGGGAAATTTATAGGCGGACGAATGGAGTAGTAAATTGTTTCACCTTATATATAAAACTAAATTCGTTAAATTGGTATGTGCAGCAAAAGCTAAAATCTTATTTAGAAGCTTCGTTTTATATTGGGATAGGATGTTGATTTTTAATATGAAATAGATAAATTGAGTTTTTTTTTATTGTTAAAATTTTATTGCTCTCCACCCGGAATGAAATCACAAGTTCCAATTTTGATGTTCCACATTTTATTTTGAGAAATGTCAATTTTAGTCCTGTAACTTAGACATAGTTCAACTTTAGCCCATTAACTTTGCATTTTTTCAGTTTTAATCCGACTTATCAATTTTAGTCCAGTAACTTAGGCCGAATCCAATTTTAATAATGTAGGAGTAACTTTTTAACTTTCTCAATTTTATTAAAATTAAGTCCAAAGTTACTGGATTAGAATTGAGAAAGCGCAAAGTTACAAAGCTGAAATTGATATTGTTAGGACTAAAATTAAGAAAGTTTAATTTTACAGGACTAAAGTTAAACTCGACCTCAATTACATGACTAAAATTGATATTTTCTCTTTTATTGCACTATATAGTTGATTGAGATGTGATATATTAAAAAAATATCAAACGTCATATAATATTGAGAGCGACACATTTTAAAAATTTAACAAGATGAAACACCAAGTAGAAGAGGGGAATCAAACCGTATTCAAGTCGAAGTTCATGGACTAAAATCAATTGATATTCATTTACTACTTCCTTTGTCCCTGTGAAAGCTCCCCATGCTTTGGGTACAGAGGTTAAGAAATATGATAAAATAGTAGATGTATTAGAGGTGATGTGATTGAGAGAGACGTAAAATAATATAATAAAATATGAGAGGGAGTATGTTAAAAAATAATTGATAACTTTCATTGAGACAAATGAAAAAGAAAAGTTGAATAGCTTGGAATGAATGGAGTATTAAAAGTTATGATATTTAAAATTTTATATTAGCACTATATAAAGGTTGATACTATTGTATTGCTCAAAGATAGATATAACTTGGGCTATTGAGATCAGGTCCTATGGGCCGAGAGTAATGGGCCTAACTTCTGGATTTTAATTGTTGCGTGTGAGGCCCAACAAACAAATTTTGTTTATCTTAATTTTAACTAATTCTGACTCCAAAAATGACGAATCAGCAGGTGTATAATATCACTGTATTTTCGAGAAGGTGTATAATATCACTGTATTTTCCATGCATTGCTAGCCACTTCATTTTTATTTAATTAAAACTCTATATTAAGAAAAAAAAATGTTTGTAAATGAGTCTTTTATGAGATGTCTCATTCATGAGACAAAATCTTACCTTGCAGGGCGGTCCTAAAAATATCTGGCCTGAATCGAACTTTAAAAAAATGCCCCATCCCTTCATATTTTTTATTCTATACGAACTTATAAAATATAATGTAAAATAATTTTTAAATGACTAACCATATAAATTTTTTTTACACATTTTAGAATTTCTAATTTTTAATTAATAGATTTTTTAAAATTTTAAGAGATTTTTTTTAGATTTTTAATGTAATTATTACAATTTTTAGAAAATTTAATGAGATTTTTAGAATTTTTTATTTAGACAATTTTAGATTTTTTTTATTTTTAAAACAAGTAACTTTTAATTAGATTTTTAGAAATTTTTAATATTTCAATTTTTCGACGAAAATGATATAAATTTGACAAAAAATGATGTAGTTTGGACACTCTAAGACGTAATTGAAAAAATGAAAACTTTAAAATATAAACTGAATTAGGCCTTTGTTGAGACTTTTTTCTCCTAGTTTTTCCTTCACTTCTTCACTAATTCTTTTTATTTTATTTTTAACACTTTGCACTTCTCTTTATGCTTTAGTTATATTAATATTTTATATTATAATATATATATATATATAAATATATAAAAGATATCTTAAAAAATAGGCCCCTAAAAAAGTGAAATATTTCTGGGCCTGAATCGATCGTCTCGTTGGCTTAACATTAGGACCGGGCCTGTTACCTTGTTATTTGAAAAATGTCGATCCTTATACGAGAGTCATGAGACCAACAAAGTTGTACACTGTTTACATTTATAAGATATGAAAAATTAATAGAGAAACGAATCAAAATAATAAAATGAAAAACTTATAGTTGATGGGAGTAGTATATAATAGTCCATTAGTCGAATTTAAAGTTGAAAAGGGTTCCATTATGGGGGTGGGGGTATAATGGCATGAAGAAGAGAGACAATGCATGATACAATAGTCATGATGCATGTCCTATAAAGAGGTACCCCAATCTCAATCACAATCACTACTACAGTAATAGTATGCATGATTAAACCCCATTTGCTTTTCTAGCTAATTGATTTATTATTATTTTTATTAATATTTTTCAGTGAATAAGGGCCACCATGGATGTCATTACCTAAAGTGGCTTCCCCACATGCACATGATCTTCGTGGGTTGGTCTACGGGATTCCATCACTTTTTCTTCTCATAATGTAATATTTCAAGTACAATAATTATCACTTATATATAATTCATATGCAACAAGTGATTAATTTTATGTGAGAACTGTATGAAATCATTAAGTAAAATAACACTTTGAAAGTGAAAAAAAATAATACTATCCAAAATAAAACAATTTTTTAAGGAAGAATAAGTACTAAAATAAAATAAAATTTGTAAATTCATAAATCAGCTAAAGCTTTAAGCAAAAGAGAATAACAAGATCCCCAAGTCTAAATACTGTAAATATATTAACTATTTAATTTTCATAAATTTGTCGCAATGATATAAATAGTCAATAATCAACTTTTGATAATTACTTGTAATAATAAGTGAACAACTAATACTCCTATATGAATGGAATAAAACACCTGACAAAGTGCTTATTATGTATCTTTTGATCGATTATGGTAATCAAAAAGTGATGGGCGTCATAATTAATGGGGTTTGCTTGCTTAAATTACTCCTTAATCACATCTTAATACTACTTATTGTTTAACTAAACTTTTCATAATGTTGATCAAACCAACAACATTAACCTAATGATTATGTCAAAAGGTACTCATAAAGGTAATTTGAAAAGTAGGAAAAGGAAATTCCTAATATTTTTTTAATTCTTTTTTTAAACTCCATCCCCTCAAACCCATAATTTCATGACCTAGCTAGGTTGTGATATTAATTGATGTTTTGAGATGTGTATATTATACTATACGAAATCCATCAACATTTTACTCATTATACTTCTGAATTAAGTATATTGCATTATTATTTCTCATTTAAATATAAATTTTATGACATTTCTCGATTTACGTACTAACACCAAAAAGTGGACAAAATTGTTGGTCCTACTTTGTCTAGGGATGCTACTACCCCATCCCTATTCCTATCTGTATGCTTCCATAATTATACATTATTTGAGCTCACAACAATCTTTATTTTTTTTATGAAACTCAAATTTAATACAAATATATTGTACAATATGTGTTCTAGAAGGTAATATAAAATATAAATGGTATGAATTAATTTTGATTTTGAAATTCTCTCTTAATTCATTAGTTAAATTAAATATTAAATAATAACCTTGAATACTATCTCAAAACTTGAAAGTCATTTATATTTGAAAATTTCCATTTAATCTAAAAGTTTAAATTTATAGGAAGGAGTAAATTAATTTAAGTGTAATTCATTTTAATTTTTCTAATAATTTTCCTCAATCTTGAAACAAATTATCACTTCTACCATCTAGACATGAATGTCATATTTGGACCGTACAACACCATACTATACTCGTTCATTGCTTTCCAAGGGCATCCAAGAGGATGTTGGGTTCAGTTATTGTGTGTCTCAATTCATTCTGATATTATGAAATAATTTCATCTTACTTTTTGGAGAATAGCTTAACTAGTGAAATTTTTAATATGCTTGAAATTGTTTTTAGCAAGATTTGAACACAGAAGGTAAGCAAGCCTTTACATTTCACGTAAAATTTCAAAGTAGTACCCGGTTGTTAAATTAATTCATTTATATTAATTATATTATTCTTTAGCAAAACTAAGAAAAAACTATTTACGATGACATGGTAATCATCCAATTAAACAAGCAATTAAAGGACAAACCAAACAATGTGCTTCACAAAGCAAACTTGGAAAAGTTGAAGAAGGACAATATGTAGGAGACATTATTACTTTCATAGCAAAAGTGTTGGACAATCTAAAGTCCCAAAAATGGCCCCATATTTTTGTCAAGAATCGATGCCTTTCTGCCTATCCATCTTAAAATTCACAAACGAATATAAGTATATACTGCATTCGGTGTATTTTATCGGATTAAATAATTTGTTGGTTTATATCATTCATCATTTAGTTCAAAGCTATCAAATTTAGTAGAAACAATTTGATATATCACTCATCCTTTAATTCAACGAAAAAAAGATGTTCAAAGGCTGACGGCAACGAAAGACTGTGGAATTTATATTTTATGTTGTTATAAATTGCAAAAAATTGATACTCGAGTCACAATGTTTTTGCGGTTTATTAGTCATTAACAAATGTTTCTATCTTAATTTTTGAGGTGAAAAATAAAATAAATTTCATTTATTAAAATTTTGGAATTAAAAAATAAAAAAACACTTGAAAGTGACTTTAAATATGTGTTGGTAAGTTGGTTGATAGATTTAGGTTAAGTGAGAATGACATTCCTGAAACAGAACATATCATAAAACTAGCCCACATGGATCGTGGGTGGGAATCATAGGGTTTTAATTATTCTACTTTAATCCAATATTTTATTCCATCCAGGATATTGTTCTAAAAATGGAATTCATTTCACAAATTCGGACAATTAGCCATTAATCAATAACATTATTACTGAAAAAATAGAACATAATTTTAAAAGATAGTGTTTAAAAATTATAATCACCTAAAGTCAGCACATATGGTACTTTCTAATTTCTATACATACTATAGTTTTTATGTCACCCATTTCCCAAATTCTCAATATTACAGTAAATGCTACTGTAATATTTTTGTGAATTTGAAATGTCAAAAGCTCCTAATGATTTCAATGGAATTCCCATTGAAATTGAAAGAGAGAAGAATATATTGAAATGTGAGAGAGAATAGTTAAAAAAAAAAGGGTTGATCTGCTATGGACTCGAGTGCATGTTGTGCACCTAGTCCATGTTGCACTTTTCAATTTTACTGACTTACACTTTTTGGTAAATGGTGTTACACTTTTTAATTATTAAACTGTATAATAATATTTTTAGTATAATAATTGAAAAGTGCAACACCATTTATCAAAAAGTGTAAGTCAGTAAAACTGAAAAGTGCAACATGAACTAGGGTGCACAACATGCACTCGAGTGCATACTAGACTTTACCAAAGAAAAGAATGTAGCTTTAAGTGGACAGACGAAAAATGAAAGTTGAGTAACTTTCAATGGGACGGAGGGAGTAGCATTTATGTGAATTTGAGCATAAACTTTATTTTTTTGTATACTACTCCCTCCTTATTTTTTTGTATACTACTCCCTCCGTCCGTTTAGCTTTCCGCTACTTTTTGGCACAGAGATTAAGAAAAGTGATTAAATAATAGATATAGTATAAATGATGTGATTGAAAAAAATGAGAGACATAGAGAGAAAAATTAAAATATAAAGTAAAGTATAAGAAAAAGTACTTATATTGAAAAATAAGAAACTTATAGGGCGACGGAGTGAGTACATAACAATGATAGTTCGTATGAATAACTTTTATTGAAACTGAGGAAAAATATTGAAAAATGATAAGATATACTCCGGCAGGACTGAGAGTAATGTCATTTAACATTAGACTGTTCATTTCTCGTGAATCTTTCCCAAACACAAGTAAAATTCTCTCTCTCCTTCCTCAGAGACGCATTCAGTATATACTATACACACATTGACAGAGAACAAAACACCTGAACCGTGAAAGTAGTTACCTAAACCATTGTACAATTCCCCTTTCGCCATCTGCATTTCTTGCGTCCAAGAGAAACCTACTATCTTTTTCTTTATTTCAATCTCTTGCTATCCACCACTTATTGTTCTAGTATAACATTTGCTCTTTTCTGCAAAAGAAGTGCTTATACTTTGAAGCTGATTTAATGTCTTTTTGCTGTGTGGGTTTCATCAAGAATTCTTGATATTACATCCCAAAAAATTGCTGCCTTTTCTTTTCCCAGTTTTGGTATTCTTTTTTCCTGGGTTTTATGCACTTTTGGTGTTTGATTCAATGCCCCTTTGAATTGAATCCCTTAATTTTCAAGAACCTTTGAGATGGGCCCTTTTGAAAAGGTGAAAAGCTCTTGTGGGTTTCTATTTCAAGGCATTTTCTATGTTCACCTTCTCTAAATTAAGCTATAACCAATTATAGTTCTTGTTTTGAGCCCAGATTCACCAATACTGGTATTACTTCTAAAGGGCATCTTCTTTTCATCCATAGGCGAAAAAAGGAAAAAAAATGCAATTTTTGAGTTTGCTTAGTATTTTGTTATTTGGGTTACTCTCAAAGTGTCAACTTGTGGTTACTCAGGAGCTGCTCAATGACGAGGCCACATTATTAGAAATTGGAAAAGAGCTTAAATTATCTGGATGGAATGGAAATAATTCAGATTATTGCACATGGCCTGGTATTTCTTGCAGCTTAAACAGTTCATCTGTGGAGAAGCTTGATCTTTCTAATCATGGACTACAAGGTAATATCACTCCAATTTCTGAGCTCAAATCACTCAAATGGCTTGATCTTTCATACAACAAATTCCATGGCATTATTCCACCTGTTTTCGGAAATTTATCTGAGCTCCAGTTTCTTGATCTATCGTTTAATAGCTTTGGTGGATGGATACCTCCAGATTTGAGTAGGCTTAGAAATCTTAGAGCATTGAATCTTTCCAATAATATGCTCACAGGGGTGATCCCTGATGAGCTTGAGTCTCTTGAGAAGTTGCAAGATTTGCAGCTGTTTACCAATAGATTAAATGGTTCTATTCCATATTGGGTGGCTAATTTAACCAATTTAAGAGCTTTAGCAGCGTATGAAAACGAGTTGAGTGGTGTGATCCCAGATGAGTTAGGCTTAGTTTCTGAGCTTCAATTGTTGAACCTTCATTCAAACCAATTGGAGGGCTCAATTCCTGATGCCATTTTTGCTATGGAGAAGCTCACATCTTTGGTTCTAACTCAGAATAGATTGAGTGGCAGTATTCCTGAATCAATTGGCAAATGCAGAGGCCTTTCAAGTATTAGAATTGGTGATAACAATTTGATTGGAGGTATTCCCAGAGAAATTGGCAATATAAGTAGCCTTACTTACTTTGAAGCAGATAACAATAATCTTTCTGGAGAGATTGTAGCAGAGTTTTCCAAATGCTCAAATCTCACTCTTCTTAACTTGGCTTCAAATGGATTTAGTGGAAGAATCCCTCCAGATTTTGGCTTGCTTACTAATCTGCAGGAACTGATCGTTTCTGGGAATACTCTGTTCGGAGAAATCCCGACAATGATTCTCAGGGGCAAGAATCTGAACAAGCTTGATTTGAGCAGTAATAGATTCAATGGGACTATACCACAGGGTATATGTGATTCATCCAGATTGCAGTTCCTGCTGTTGGGTCAGAATTCAATGACAGGAGAGATACCGCATGAGATTGGAAACTGTGGAAAGTTGCTTGAATTGCAATTAGGTAGTAATTATCTTACTGGAAATATTCCTCCTGAGATTGGTCATATCAAGAACTTGCAGATTGCTCTGAACTTGAGCTCGAATCACCTACACGGGCCGTTGCCTTCTGAGCTAGGACGGCTTGATAAACTCGTTTCTTTAGATATATCGAATAATCAGCTGAGTGGCAGCATTCCATCAGCATTGAAAGGGATGCTGAGTTTGATTGAGGTCAATTTCTCCAACAATCAACTTACTGGCCCTATACCCTCATACACACCGTTTCAGAAGAGCCCGAATTCGAGTTTTGTTGGAAACAAAGGTCTCTGTGGTGAGCCTTTGAGCATTTTATGTGATTCTGCTCAAAATCCTTACCACCATAGGGTTTCTTACAGGATCATATTAGCTGTTATTGGTTCGGGTTTAGTTGTTTTTGCTTCAGTGACGCTGGTGGTGTTTCTGTTCGTAATGAGGGAGAGACGTGAGAATACTGTGAAAAACGAGGGAAGCGTGGACGGGGATGTTGGTAACAAGACGGTTATTGCAGCTGGGAACGTGTTCGTTGAGAATCTGCAGCAAGCTGTCGATTTTGAAGCTGTTGCTAAAGCCACCATGAAAGATTCAACAAAGGTCAGCACTGGGACATTCAGTACGGTCTACAGAGCAGACATGCCTTCTGGAATGGTTTTGTCTGTAAGAAGACTGAAATCTATAGACAAAACGATGATCTTTCATCGTAACAAGATGATCAGAGAGGTCGAGAAGATGAGCAAACTCTGTCATGATAATTTGATCACACCAATCGGGTTTGTGGTCTTTGAAGACTCGTTGCTTTTGCTTCATCAGTATTTCCCAAACGGGACGTTGACTCAGTTTCTTCACGATTCTGAGACGAACAAGCCTGATTGGCCTTCGAGGCTCTCCATTGCTATTGGAGTGGCTCAAGGGCTGGCGTTCCTCCACCACGTGGCGATTATTCACCTTGATATTTCTTCAGGCAACGTGTTTCTAGATTCGAATTTGAATCCTTTGCTTGGTGAAGTTGAAATATCTAAGCTCCTTGATCCATCCAGAGGAACAGCAAGTATAAGCGCTGTTGCTGGTTCATTTGGTTATATTCCTCCAGGTACTTTTTTCACTTTATAATATCAAAATCTTATTTTTGCTTAAATTGCATCTTATATTCTGTTTTTTGTAACAGAGTATGCCTACACAATGCAAGTGACAGCACCGGGTAATGTTTACAGCTATGGTGTGGTTTTGCTTGAGATTTTGACTAGTCAGCACCCAGTAGACGAGGCATTTGGCGAAGGGGTCGATTTGGTGAAATGGGTTCATACCGCCCCTGTCAGAGGCGAAACACCTGAGCAGATTCTTGATTCAACTCTAAGTACCATTTCCTTTGCCTGGAGAAAACAAATGCTTGCAGCTCTCAAAGTAGCGTTGCTCTGCACCGATTCTACACCAGCGAAACGCCCCAAGATGAACAAGGTGGTGGAGATGCTACGAGAGATCACTCAAGATTGAGAGACTAATCTTCACCTATTTTCACATTTAGCATGCAATTTCCATGAAAATTGTTACCTCTCTATGTAGGTAGAAACAGTGGTTATGAATTGTAGATCAAGGGAAAATGCAACTTAAATCTGTTATTTGCTAAGCATCTCCAAGTTATATGATTCTCAATGATGTCTAAATTCGTATCCATATGAGCTCCACGGAAACTATTTTTTTATAGCACCAAAAACACTGGAGTATAATTTATAAAGTATGATAAAATCACGGATTCTCAGAATAAACGTACAAAAATCGCTTGTTACAATCGCAACATTTGTTTTCTCTTTCTGTCAATATTTCATTAGGTATATAGGAAGTATCACACTGCTTTTCTCTCTTCAAGCCTACACATAAACTCCTCGACTAAACTTAAGTAAATCAGAATGAAATAACCCACATCATTTTTTGTATTCCACTCCATGTTTCACTATCTAGACAACACGTGTTAAAGAACCAAGTGAAACATGAAAAATGGTACACACTTAAGTAAATCAGAATGAAATAACCCACATCATTTTTTGTATTCCACTCCATGTTTCACTATCTAGACAACACGTGTTAAAGAACCAAGTGAAACATGAAAAATGGTACACGGGAATGGAACCGAAGTAAAACCGTACTTTTTTAAAAACTCAAGTGCATTCAGAGCAGTAAGCCAGTAACACACTCACTCACTACAAGCTAAAGGAAATGAGTTATTCCTGTACATGTCTATCACCATTCACCAAAATAACAGAAGCCAAATGGAAAGGGGAAACAGACAAGAGGATAGAAAATGAGGAGGCAATAACATCAGGATTCATACACAACTTAATGAAGAATCGTAAAGATATAACTAGCTTAGATCCGAAAACCCCAAGCTCGTGGCAAAATAAAGAAACAGAACCATATCACAACAAATAACATGCCCTGAAAAGTTATCATAAGTATATAAAGAACCAGTCGAACAAAAATCTCAATAGAAACTCATGCCAAACAGGCATGATCAACAATTAAAGATTATCCTTTTATAATGAAGAAACAATTCCACAGCATAAGAGGAAGTCACACCTAGAGGGCTGGTGAACCCGACAGCAAACTTCGAACAGAAGAATTCACCAGAGACTATGAATTTATTATGAACAACAAAACCAAGAAACTCTGTAGCAGGGGGAAACAAAAACTTAATGGAGCATTTTTATTCATCAAGATTGGCCTTGACAATGAAATTCTGGCGGCTAATGGGGTTCATGACCACCGGGGGACCAGCAGTGCGAGGCCATGCCTGGAACTTCTTGTCAGTCTCACGGAACCAATCTTTATTCGTGATAGTTGAAGGAGTAGAACCTACAGTGAATTGCAAACGTTGCTAAATAAGTAAATATAAGAAAAAGTGTCTACAATTGATACATTCAAATATAACTGACAATTTCATACCTCCAAAGATCTTCTGGTCAGAAATCAAATTGTCACAAACATATGCAATACCAAGAGTTCCCACTATAGAGCCAAGGATGTATTTAGTCGCCATTTGATCAAAAGCTGCAAAATTTATATCAAGAAAAAACAAAATCAATCCAATCAAATATTTTATTGGAGAATGAATCAAATCTACAGCCAAGCTTTCAGAAAACCTAGCAGCATTGATACAAAACGTACAAGACATCTTTCACATATATTAACCACGAGAACAGATGCAATTGTACCAGGTTAACCAATGTATTCAAGAAACACCACACAAAACACGAGTACCTCGAGCCGTCAATAAAAATTCGAAAGAGGCATCCAAAACCCTAAATCTATAAAAATTCATATGCCCTCTGATTCAGGAAAAGAGATACGAAACGCAAGGAGGAAAATAACAAAGGGCACCTTAGAAATCCCAATCGGAGTTCAGCAAATGAAAAATTGAATCGAAGGAGCCCGATTCAGACACACAAACAAGGAAAAACACCAACTTATTCATACTCTATACATATATCACATACATAGGCATGAAACGCAGAGAGAGAAAGCTGTTACCTCGAAAGATTTCTGTGAGAGACAACCACACAGTGGCGAACAACAATTTAACAAACGATGAATGATTCGGTCAAAATGGTGCCCTCCAGAAGCGAGGCAATATGTAGCTCTAAACTGTTAACTTTTACGACGCCGTCCTTCCTTTGTAGATATATTCCTTCTGACCCCCAAAATTTCAAAGAGTTTCACATTACACCCAAAAAATAATTAAAATTTACATTCCATTCATAAAAATTACATAAAATTTTACATGAGATCGTCATACTAAAATATATTTTAAACTAAAAAATAGTCCTTAATTTCTCTTTCAATTTTTCTTTTGAGAAATACAATTTTACTTAAAATATTATTAATTGTATTCTACTCCATATAATTATTTCGTGAGACGCTGTTATGAGACCTAAACCCTTTTTATACTGTACTCCGAATAAAGTAAAAAAAAATAGTTGAAAAGAGTGTAAAAGTAATGACATTTTGTATGAATATATAAATATTGTGAGTATGAAATTTATAAAGAAATTTCATTTTTAGGGTTGTGCATACAATTGTAGGACGGACTAATAAGAAAAATCTGTAAACAATTGTAGGACGGAGGAAGTACATATGTATAATTTTTTTTTCGAAAAGTATAATTTTTTTTTTTACCTTATACTTCCTCCAACGTTCACGTAAAGTGTGTCTATTTTTTTTTAAAAAAAAATTACCACATTTACTTTATCTCGTATCTACTTTATTTTTTTTGTTCTCTACTTTATTTATAAAAATAAATAAAAACAAGTGGGTAATTTATGAAATTCCTCATGAAGTAGACTATATAGAATCAAGAAATAAATAATAATAAGACACGAGACTTGATTTTCATTGCCACACACTTAAAAGTACACTTATTACAGACATTTACACTCGAATTAATCGAATCAAAAGGGGAATATAATTACACATTCCTCATTATAATCAATGTAACATGATGTAGTTAGACAAAAATCAATTATATATATATATATATGAACACCAATATGAATGAATTATCTATAACTAGCACTACAAAATCCTCTCATCACACCCCATACCATGCGACTCTCATCGCACAGACAAAAAGGGACGTAAAGAACGAAATAATTAGACGTGAAGAGACGAGAAACCCAGCCGACTAAGGCCCTGAAGAGTCGATTTCTTATTGCCAAAAGCCAATGCAGCTTATAGAGGCGTTTTCGAGCATGTGATATCTCTGTAACGATGAGTGATCGTGTGGTGGTGGCCAGAAATGCGAACCTAAGAACTTTCGTCTGTCTTATCAGCAACCAGCGGCTTTCAAGAAGTTGTCGTATGGACTAGATGCGGGCAGGTATAATGAGTTTGGATGATTATGAACTTCAGTTGCACACGGCCCCGTCCCAAATCTCATTGTAAGTCCATCCATGGACGTGTTTCCGCCCTGCCATTTCCACGAAAAACGAAACAAATAATGTAGGCAAAAACTTGTGTGATATTTCAAAATTTTGGGTAGGATAACCATATTTTTTTTTCCAGATTAAAAAAAGTGATAATGTTTAAGTAAAAAGTGATAATATTTTTAATAAAAGTGGCTGTCACTTTTTACTTAAACACTATCACGCTCAAACATTATCACTTTTTTTATATATGAAGGTCGTCTCATGGATCTCATTCTGTGAGACCGTCTCACACAAGACTAGCTTATTGTAAGATTGGTGATTCATTTTCATATGATTCGTTAAAGAGAAGTAAGTACCTTGTTGTCTTCACCAGATGCTGATGAAAATGCAGCCACCAAATTCCCATTTTTATGTTGGATGCTTATCAAATTCGACATTTTCTGTTTCTTTCCCATCAGAAGTGTCTCACAGTGATTCGCCATTTCTTTGTAAGAAGCATCATGAGCAGTGCACACAGACATTCTGCTTGCATTATGTGCCGTCTCCAGAACCTGCACACGTGACAGACAACCCGATTTAAGTGAAAGAATCATATATGAACCACTGATTTACAGATGAACAACTCACGGAGTCTAGAAGTTGATCAACGCTGAGGAAATTAGGAAATTCGATGACCAACTGTTGATTCTGTTTGCTTGATTCGTCGTCTGTTACGAAGATTGAGGCCGCCTGAACCATAACAAGAAAACAACATTACATCTCAAACGAGACGATTTTCACCTTCAAGTTTCCACAAAAGGGATGATTTTTCACCTTTTCGAATGTTCTATGGTCGTTAAAGTCCGATCTACATCTTTCGTGTTGGTTATCTGACCATGAACCTTTAAGAGAACCCAATTCATCAGGCATGAACTCCATGAGCAGCTGTTCACTTGTGGTAGATTCTTCCGACTTTAAACCATACAGAAAACGAACATCTCTTATTAAAAATGAAACGAAAAACGAACATGCCTTGACATACAAAAAAACGAAATTCAAAACTGACCTTCGGTAAGTTATCCAAATGTTTAATAATAGCAGAAACAAGAGACTCCGTTGTCTGTTCCTCGTTTAATTGGATTTCCGACAAACTTTTCTGAGCTGAAGTGTCGTCTTCTTGGGATCCATACGCGGCTTTTTTAAGTCCTCCGCTTTCAATAGTCTGCAACTTTGAATCTTCGATCAAACACAAGAATGGATCAACCTGAAACATGCAAGAAGGATCTGAGTCATCGCGTAAGGCATAAAATATACGTCGAAAATATCTATATGTTAAAATGCTTCTAAGCAAATTTATACAAATTGAAGAAATAGCCAATGAAAGATGAGAAACTTACAGCTTTAGGGCAGATAGAAGCTCTGACTTGTGTCGCAACGGGAGTAATGTTGTAAGCCTTCGACGCAAATATGATCATAGAATTCGAGAGTACAAAGAGGGACCTGCGACGTGATGGTGACAGTGTTCCTGGAAACAGCAGGATATATTGTGACTATATGATGCTCAGAAGAAAAAGATTGCAGCATTTTATTTTATCACAACAGATGTACAAGTGTACAACATAGCAGATAAGATTACCTTGTCCATTGAGAGAAATATTCCTTAATGAAAATGCGAGCTGGAAACTCCGAATAAGCACATCTAGGTAAGAGGTCTGCGCCAAAAAAAGAGAAACAAAAACGAAGGAAAATTAAGAGTTCGAACGCATAATGAGATTAAAGCATAAGGATACGACTAAACCAGAAATTACCTTGGCTCGAGAAAAGAGCAACATCAAGCTGTAAGTGTGAGCTATAGCTACAAAATCTTCAGGCAAGTTTGAAGGAAAAATGGACTGTAGCCAAATTGATGACAGGAGCAAATTTATTTGGTGGCTGCTCAGTCTAAGAGGAACAGCATCCTGAAATCGAAACAGGCTCGTAAGATTCACACAAATTAACGAGCATTATAAATGACAAATCTATCCTTAAGTAATCTTACCGCTTCTTTATTAGGCTTTCTCAGTAACTCAACTTCTGGTGGAGGTGGACTTCTGAAGCTAGACACTCTGCTGTAACTCGACTTGATTTTGTTTAACACTCCGCTTTTCCTCTGATCAATTTCGCCTGAAATTTTTTCGTTGTTCACTGCAAGCGGGGTTTCCTTATTATGCCTCTGATGCTTCAGCTTCTCAAACAACGCAGCCGATGAAGAAAACACAGAAACTGTTCTTGAGAGTGTTCTTGGAAAGAGAACATTCTTCTTTGAATCACTCACAACATCTGTTTGAGGGGCAATCGAAGAAGGCACGAGGACAACAGAGAAGATCTGATGAGCTCCAATGCGTGTGTCGTGATCTGGATGGAGCATAGCTGGAAGTACCTGATGAAACAAAGACTCCGGGAAAGCCTAAAAAGAAGTAACATTCATCATTAAACACTGCACTTAGAGACGTTGATCTGTTCGTGTTATTGAAGACCTTACCTTGTTTTTATATGACAAGTTTGGCATATATGCTATTATCTGAGCAGTGCGATAAACAGCGGAAATGATGGTTCGAGCTATAATAGGAGTACTTGGTATGTTTTCTAACATAGTAGCCATTACATCCAGGATCAGACCTGCATCTCCAACCTGGTAATAAACAGAACGAGTTAGAAGGAAATACGATACTAGTGAGTAGTGACTGGGCATGAAAGAAAATGATGGTTGAAACGATACCTTTGATGATAACTCTACGAGACATTCATCAACAGCTGCGTGGAATTTTTTGTTCCATTTAACTAAGTCAGACCCGGGATTTGCATCATCAAGTGAAGAATGTATGCATTTACGCAGATGTCTCATGATATCGCTAACAGCACTGACTATGTCTACCGACGACTTGACCTTTGTGAGTCGCGCAAGATCCGTGGCAACCTGAACAATGTCGAGCTGCATGTCCTGTTGCTTAACGACATTTTTATGATCAAGATGCTTCACTAAAGTTGACAGCAAAAAATGGGTGTTCTCACCTGCACAATCACAAGTACAACATCACTGTCATTAGTCCTAAATCATCGAACGAAACAAAGAATAATTGAAACTAACCAGAATCATCCATCAAAAACTGCATTTCTTTAAGTACAGGAAAAGCAATCCCATCTTTGGGATTCCATAGTTTTCCGCTATCAAAGTAACGGAATAAAGATTCCAAAACTTGGCGCATTGTTGTAGCCTCTTTCCCGAGTTTTGCCATGTTACGCAGGCAAACTCTAGACCAAAAGTTGGGGTTTTTCAAATTCTCTCTGCAAGTAAAACCAAGATTAATTCACCTTATTGCTATCAGATGCTAAAGAAAGTGAAAAAAAAAAACAAGCCAATAAATTACTCTGCCACATTGAGTTGTCCTTTATCATTTACAATCATTTCCCAAGAAGGAACATCCATTCCAGACTCTGGTGAATGAGAAATATGTCCCTCACTTTTATGAACTTCCTGCACCCAATGGTTTTGGTTGCCATCACAGTTCTTACTCGGACATCCGTAATTTTCCAAGACAACAGAAACGATCTGAGAAAACAGAAGAATAAATCGTAAGAAAACTCAACAATGGCTTCTTTAAAGTTTCAAGCAGACAACATGATTAAATTATCGTCAGCTAAAGGTCACAAAGGAAAATAAGGAAGGCCTTACGTTATCGAATTCAGCTGAAATGTGGGAGTTTTCACCCATTAACCAAATCTGTATGACCAAAAGCACACATGAAGAATTAAATGGATATATTTCCAGATGAAAATATATGACAACGACAATCGCAATAATCAAAACTTGAAGCAAATGGAAACCGTCATAACGTTCTTAAACAAAACACTCAAACAGCTATTGGACTCAGAAATTTAAAATAGAAAATAATAAGAAATGCCCATGTTTAACAGCCGATGAATCAAACACTATAATAGATTTAAATACCATAGAAGATAGAGCCTGCAACCCAGATGCCTTTAAATTTTGCGCCCTCTCATCTTCTCCGACTTCTTGGGCCATTTGGCATAATTTTGGAATAAATCCATCAAGGGTGAACATATAAATTCCATCTCTCTGGAGAACACAAAAGAGTTGAATCAGCCTAATCAAGGGGAGACAAATCACAAGAACTTAAACTAGTAGTATCCTACAAAGAAAATTATGGCTTTCAAGAATAAACAAAGAGTAGCAGCACACAACCTGATTGATTACAAAATCAAAGAGCGTTTGACACGCAACAATCAACATTTCGTCTTGGTTTGACTGATCCAGCAAGGTTTGCATGATGGTAATTACACTATTTGCAAACAAAGGCCTGACATGAACCATAAAACCTGAGTTATATATTAGGTACCCTCAGGAAAATGAAAAAAACCAACAAATATAGTATAGTACACTATATATTTCGGAAAAAAATAAAAAATATCAAAAGTTTAGGACTAAACCAGTTGGTAATAAGAATTACAACAGAGGAAAGCTGAAGTAGACATACATTTGCTCCTTGCAAGATGATATCAATTTCCTGTAAATACACATTACAATTTTCACAAAGCGGTAATTTTCATTCCTTAATTCCTTGTAGCATTTTTGCTCAAGAGAGCTTGCAATCTGTAATGTCAAAGAAAACCAGCCGTTAAATAATATTTAGAACATAGAACAAAGCAGTTTTAAAAAAAGAGAAGCACCAAGTCATCAAGTAATATATGAGGAAGCTAATTAGAACTTTACTGACCGATACATCAACATCGTCATATTTAAATTGACAAACATGGTAAAACTAATATAACCAAAAGCATTTCACACAATTTTATTTTGGAGTTCTTTAGCCTTGGAACCATCAATATCAAAGTAATATTTTTGCACGAAAACAAATAAGCAGACTTTATCAATGAGCATACATATTCAATCAGCTATTCTTGTAATTATGGTATCAGTTATGACGTATACAAATAACGAATTTGGAAAAGGTATTATTGTGATGTTCCCATTGCAACTAAGCTATTTGGTTCTGCTTTCATAAGTCCAGGCATCACAAAATACAAAACATTCACAAATACGAGATATGAAACAATCACACAAATTCAGTGGATAGCTGAATTCAAGTCACAACTTGGTTTATGCAATAATACCTTTGGAATCCGCAAAGGATTTTTTGCTGCGTATTCACAGAGTTTACCGATCATCCTCTCATTAGGCTCTGCATCCTGTAAACCATCAGAACGAAAAAATTTGTTTAGCAAACCATTAATTCCTGCAGGATTACTCTACATAGTTGACTCCTCTATCATCTAACACATTCCAAATGTCGTAAGCACACCAAATCCTAGTTCAATCGTATTTCGAATAAGTTAGACATATCAGTTCTAGTTCGATAAATGGCTAGAAACATCAGAATTAGCATTACAAACAATTTGAATCCTTAAATAACAACATATGATCCAAGAAACTAACCTGGGTTTTGGGGAAAATGTCCGATATCAACTTCTTGTACCTCTTCACAGGCTGTCGAGACCTGGCTCGCATAGCCGGACAAAAGAAACATAGGCTGCCACATGCTGGCAAGATTTGCCTCGAGATCACACCCGAAACAGCCATATTTATTTGTTTTCTATTCTGCAAAAGCTTTCTTTCCCTTCGTGATTATTGAAAACAATTGGAAAAAAGAAGGGAAAGGAAAGCTGGTACGATCAAGCTAGCACTTCTGGAATGCCTGTACCAGCCTACATCAATCAAATCCAACAAATTTCAATCAACAAACAATGGAATTCATAATCTCAACAACATGATCATCTCAAAAATCAATTTCCTTTCACGTTTTCAAGAATCTTGATCCCTTAACCTCCCGAAAACTCAAGGAAAAACAGAATGCACATATTCAAGAAAATCAAAATTCTTTCAATGCTTCTATAATCTTGATGATAAAAATGAAATCTTTATAGCTACAGCAAACACAGAAGAATCCCAAATCGTTGTTTTGTTCAATCGTGTTGAAACTAGAACGAAAAGGGTGTCGGAATTTACCTTCAGACCAATGCCTGGAAGGAGCAGACCAGAAGTGTTGGTAATCATCAGAGATTTCCAACAATGTACCGCTTCTCTAGCATGTTCCGGAATTTATGTCTCTTTCTCTCTCTCTCTTCCTCCTTCTCTCTCTTCAACCACACCACCTATTCTATTCTTTCTTTACGCGGATATACAATTCTTGACTATGATTCTTAATTTATACCGCTACTATTTAAAATAATAATAATAATAACATTGATGATTGAGAATGCTGACATTTTCAACCCTCACACATGGGATTGAAAATGAAATGTGACCGGTTTGAGTCGGTTGGTTGGGTTGCTATAGCAATATATGCAGAGATTAGGGGTCAAAATGAAATTAAAGGCCGGCTTTTGGAAGTGCAATATACAAATGTATTTCATGTTATTTTAATATGCAAAATAATTTCATACATTGCTATATTTTGAAAAAATTGATATGTAAGAGTGTAATTTTACTCTCAAATTTTGGCATTTACAATCATAATCTTTTTTAACCGCACATTCATCTCTGAATACAAGTGAGATCTCAAGTTAGAAAATTTGACTCACCTAATATTAAAATAAAGTTTTTTTTGACACAATAATGAAATAAAGTTTATACTCCCTTTTTCAAACAAAAGCCTGTGGTAAAGTAAAGATCAATTCTGTTTACTCAATTCATCCTTAAATTGCACTTCATAATCATGGATTTTTTATTTTTAAATAATCATTGATAGTATGTGTAATTATTTTTGAATAATCATTGATAGTATGTGTAAACGAAATAATTGATGCAGCCCTACATCTTGACTTTACACCATGCAATTCATTTTTGTCAAATAAGTTTACCTGATTTTTCTCCTTTTATTTTTTTAAAAGATGAGCAAAATCCTGCTGGCACAATAATAATAAATAATCTTCACAGTCCTAAATGAATTAAGAAAAAATAAACTCAAATTAACCCCATTAAAAAAAGATTAATGCAATGTTTTACAACGAATTTTGAATCTCAAATATTAATTTGAGAACCCCAGAATCCATATAAAAAAATAGCTTAACTATGCACACCTGCAAACATCGACTGACACTCAAATCTAATTAGGCTTTTGATAAACCCCTCCGTGTTCTCTCTCTACATGCTCTACAAGTTTAACAGGATCACGAAATCCTTTACTACATTTGGGGCAAACATCGAGTGTTACCTTCATCACCCCGTTCCGTTCATGGATTTTGCTAACATGCTCCACCAGAGCTCCAACCGTAGAGAATCTTAACTTGCAATGTGGACACGCTTCAACTTGGCTCGTTGCACTTCCACTAAGGCTCGTACTGCCATTTTTCTGCGTCCCCCCATTCGTGCCTAATGCTTGATTAAATTCGTTGCTTAATCTCTCCATTCCCGCTTCAGCTGAAGCGCGAACAGATGAAGCTACCTTGAGGAAACTTGAGGCCCACTTTGACGATGATGTTTCTGCACCTTGTTTAGGATCAACTTTACTGCTATTACTCAGAAAGCTCATAAATTGAAATGTTGGTTCGGGTTTTTTAGGTCCTATACAATTGTGGTCTGTTGCAAACCGGTGTTTCAGACAATGGTCGAGGTTACAATCCCTACACTTGATTGTGTTTGAGAAAGTAAGCATCTCTCTGCATCGAGGCACAGGACATTTCCTTTTCTTTGTGGCTTGCTCGTAGTTTGATGGGTCACAATCTATGTTAACATGTGATTCCCAAGTAATGTTTGGATCTTCCTCAGGAATTAAGCGAACACCTTTAGCACAGAGGGGACATATGACAACAGTGACATCCTTCTTGTTGGCTTTTGGACATTCGTGTTTACTGTAGCTCCGGTGGTCAAGACAATATACCTGCAGGAGATAATCAATGAAACGTTAGTATGAACGAGAGACGACAGAATGCTACGCACAGAGAGGGAAAAGCAGATGAGAAAATGATAATGACCATTCTGCTATGTGTCAATATCACATTATCAGACTAATGGATAAACAAACCATACTTGATGAGAAAAATGAAATCCAACACACGAATTCATATCAGCATCAGCAGTTAATTATACCCTATAACAACATATGTAGAGTTGCAGCAGGCTCATACTTCCAAGTTTCAACGCAAATGCAGGGCTAATCAACAATTGACAGATAAACAAATTTCAGTTTCTCATTCAACCGTCTAAAAATTAATCGAGGAAAACCCAGTTACAATTGCTAACTCTGCTAGAATAAAATGTTATAATCATCCTCAGGCACATGCACTTAACCAATGCTATAATCGTCCTCAGGCCATAAAAAGTTACTTACTCCGTACTTAGTAACTTGTCCCTTCCTAACATGGCAAAAAAGTAACTTTATTCTTTCCAATAACCTCTTTCAAATATTTCAAAATTACACCAAATGACATTACTTTTTCCCACCCAAAATCATATTTTTTGTCTAATTTTCTTCAACCAACTAATACAACCTCAACAAAAAATTATTTATCTCTTATAATAATAATGAAAAACTATCACATTAAATTCCATAACAAAGTCAAAGTGATGGAAAATTAGTATATAATTACTCATCCAGCACAACTGGTGGTGAGAAGCATAAACTAAGATGATGGAAACAATGTCAGGCAAAGGAAAACAATAACAAAGGGTTATCATCGGGGGCACCACTACAGATCTTTCTTCAAGCATATATAGAACAGGCATATACATTCACATATATTTATAGTCAGCTAAAATACGGCCAAACATTAACAAATAAAAAACATTCTGCTTCAAGCATAAATCCGCAGCATCATACAGATCCATGAAAATTTCAAGGTTTCAATTAGAACCACCATTAGAAATATACCTGTTGGCAGCAATCGCAGGTGAAGGGCAAGAAATCAATCTGGCGACAATCGTCAACGGTGCAGTGTTTCCCGAGATTTGGAAACGCCGGAGTCCCCATTCCTCGCCCTTCTCCTATTGTTTTCCCGAAATTGAAGATACAATCCCGGGAAATTTAGGAGATTGGATGGGGAACACAAATCAACTTGTATCGGTACAAGGCGAATTCGTATAGAACTCCGACGACAAAATCTCCGGCGAATATCCCTAGATTTGAGCCAATAGATGGGGAATTCGGGGTTGAATTTTCTTGTTTCCCCGAATTCCGCGTTTGGATGAAGAATCGAAACTTCAAAGAATTTCAACGGGGAGAATAGACATGTTTAAGAGAGGAGTCGTTTATATAGTTATCTTCTCCAAACGAAGAGTGTGAAACAAATGGGCCCTTTGTTGGGCTTTTAATGTATTGGGCTCATCACTAGCTGAGTAAGTTTGGGCCCAATGGGAATGAGCTCATCATAGGCAAGGCCACAGCTATACGCACACACAACATTGATGAGTACACCCACTTAGATTTTTGTAACAAATTAATTACGTGTGAAATGTCATTTTTACCCTTTGTTAAAATTAAAACAAATTATTGTGATTAGTATACCGACCCCCATTTCACACGCCCATTTCACGCAAAAATCGTCTCCCACCGTCACCTATCATATGAAAATTGTCCTCCACCATCACCATGAAATTCCAAAATAAACTGAAAACAAAAAAAAAAAAAAAAAAAAAAATTAGCAAACAAACTACAAACTCACAAAATTAAATCAAAATATATCATTCAACACATTTTTTCGAAAGTTACTCATTTTTTGTCATTTCCAACGCTCAACCGGAAGTTATTTTTTCTTTAGCTATCTCTCTCTACAATTTATTTTTACTATATTTATCTACTTTTTTTTTTTGTTATATCTCTCCTCGACCCCCTACATCAATAACACAATACACATATAATGTTATATTCATTAATCAATGTGCAAAAAATAAATGAACAACTTTCGAAGAACGGATAAAGTATAAATTATGTACATATCAAATGATAAAAAACATACCATTTATGATTTAATTGATCAATTGAAATATACACAAAATCTGACCATACATATTTAAACATTTTTTTTGACAGAAATATTTAAACATTTTAGAGCACCTAAAGACAGACGTTACAACTTTACAAGAGCACAACTCAAGTTCACAGGAACCCCTGAGGCATTGAAATGTCACCCCACTCAAATCATACTATTAAAATTTCATTCCCAACATTACAATATGACAAAAAGCATGAACAGCAACTGCATTATTTTTATTTTATATGGAGGAATGAACAGCAACTGCTTTAAAAAGACACTAATTTTATATATGTCTCGAATGTGTGTGTTTAGGTTTCTCACATGTGACTTTGATAAGGACAAATTGGGAAGGAACCCTAAAAATAGTTTCTCTAAACTTTGAACAACCCTGACACGAAATCAGCAACTTTATGACTTTTAATCAAAAAAATTATTAATGGGACTCGAGAACCTTTCTGCAAAATTAAACCAAACAACAAATTATTAGTATAAATTAAAGATGACAAATTAAAATTAACTTAAATAAATACAAAGAAGATTCAATTGAAAATAAAGTGATTTCATTTCACTAAAGTCTTGTCTCATCATTTTGTTGTTACAAATTTCACTTTACCCTTCTCTCTCTCTGCTAGTTCTTGAAATCTTTCACCAAAATGGCTTCTTCATACAACCAGCTGCCGCCGCTAGTACAACCACCGCCGGTGGAGGCGGACAGCGCCCACTCCACCCACCACTCAATCGAGACACTGGTGGTGGTGTTAGCAGCCATTACACTCATCGGAGTTATAGCCGGAATCTTTGCTCGCCTCTGCGGCGGCCGCCATTTGGGGGGCCATGGAGACCACGACGTCGAGGGATGGGTGGAGAGGAAGTGCCGCAGCTGCATTGACGCCGGCGTCGTTATTGAACCACCCCCGGCGCCACCAGCCAAGGCGGAGCCGCCCAAACCTGCCGCAACTGAAGAAGCAAAGAAGTGAGAAGTGCTTTTAGTATTAAATCCTTTTTTTTTTTCGAAATATGAGTGATGTGTCGATCAAGAAGATTAGGAAATATGCTAGTATTATTTTCAAGTTTCATCATCCTATTACTTTTATTTTACCGGCAATTATTAAATTTATTTTTTCTTAAATTATGAATTTAATAATTCGTGGGGCCAGCGGCCGGGGAATACGGCCGTTGCACTTTGAAAATCAATTGCATTTGCTAGTAAAGTTTGCCTCTGTCTACGGCAGAATATCTGTTGGCAAAGAGCTTTACTTACACTAATAATGTTATTTAATGCGTGTGTGTCAACAATGAGATATGATCACGTTAGTGAGTGTGAATGACTTGTATTTATAGGAGTAATTACAGTATAATCTAATTACATGATTTTAGAAAAAGATAAATACAAAAGATAAATATAACAAATATGTCCTATATAGCAGGAATGTTTTGACTATTCCTTAATAGTGTGTTATATAGACTATAGTGAAGTGGAAAATAAGAAATGTAAATTACATTCCTTATAGATGCTAGGTCACGCAAATTACACGTAAAACAAGTGTTTTAGCCACTATACAACTGCAAAAATACATTTAAGTCTTCGGTAGAGTTGTTGGACGTGTTGAGCCATGTCGCATACTTGAAATTCGAGTTCAACTCGATTCCATTGACGAATAAAAAACAAACTCAACTCGTCAAGTCTAACGAGTTTAATGTTTTATTTTAGATATTGAGTTTAACGAGTTGAATTTGAACCAACTTATTAGTAAATTAAGTATTTAACAAGCTTAAACTCAACTCATTTAAGGAGTCGAACCTTAACGTGGTCACGACTTGTCTGTGTATGTTAATCCCTTTATTCCAATTTATTTGTCATTCTCGAGAAATTGTTTTGTTTCAAAATAATTAATACTATCATTTTACACCAATTTAGAAAAATTAAATGTCAATAGTCCAATTTTCCCCCTTATATTTGTTGTTGCAATAATATGCAGTAAATAACCCTACGTGTAAATAAAAGTATAAAAATGACACATTATATATTTATTAATACTATTTAATATTTTTTTTATTCGGTGTGAAACATGATAAAAATACATACATAATATAAGACAGAGAGAGAGAGATAGTATTAAATATTTTTGGATAGTATATTAACAATGTAGTGTGATCAAATGTTTATGGATAGAACAGTGCATAAACATTAAGAGATGGGACATTATTAATTATAAAAAAAAAAAATCGATTCTTAACTAATCTATCAAATTAATGTTAATTAATCTACGATATTATTATTTTCTATGTGCATGGTATGCTTAATGTTTATTTCTTAATTAAATAATAAATTTTACTCTCTCCGTCCAATTTCATTATTCTCACTTTCCTTTTTTAGTTGTCCAATTTTATTATACTCATACCCTTTTTAGAAAAAATACTATTCATATTACTTTATCTCCACCCTCCTACCATCACTTATTTACCCACTTTGTCATTCACTTTATTCATAAACAATAATTTATTTACAAATGTACTCCACAATACCCCATCATACCCTCAATTTATCTACTTTATGAATAAACTAATCAATATTTATAAAAAACCGTGCCCGACGGAGGAAGTACTATTTACCTTTTTAGATAAAAAAAATTGATTAATTAAAATATTAAATGTAAAATTAATAATATAATTTTTTTATCGTGTAAATTTTCTCGTGTCTATAAGAATCATCAATCACATAGTATTTAAGATGCATTTTTTTTAATATAATAAAAGTAAATACTTGTGTGTACCAGTTACATGTGTAATTAATATTATTTGATCTAATTTTTTAAATGGATGAATGTTACCCATAAATTATAATAAATATAATATAATATTAATTTAATTTAATTTAATTTAAATAGAGTATAATATTAATTCACATATTGTATAATATTAATTAAAATATTAAATAATACAAATTATATATATGTAATTATAGTCCAATCCTAAAATAAAATGTCAAATGGAGTATTATAAAATGGAAAAAATATTAAATAAAAAGTAATAATTCATCAGTTTTAATAAAACTTTTTTTTTTTTGAGAGTAGAATTACAGATAGGAATATGTGAATATATTTTCTCGCTCACCTATCTATACAGAGAAATTCTATCAGAAGAGTCCTTCTCCAAACTCAATCCTGAGAGAGTGGAAAGAAACACAAGCATACTAGCATCCATCAAGACTCACAGATCTAAGATGATAGCAAACCTGTTCAAAAAAGGAACAAATTGTCGCACACTACGACACGCGCTACAACCTCCCAAACCATAAAAGCAAGCCTCGAGGACGACCAGTTTCATCAAGCACAACGACCCACCATGGGGAAAAATACCCATAAACGGGGAGAAAAACCCACAGTACCATGGGGATGAAAAGCTACAGATCCCACCAGAAAGGGAGTAAACTAGAGAGCCATGCAACAATAAAACCGAAAATAAAGGCAAAAACTAGAAGCAGAAAATTAAAAGCATAGTAAAAGCATAGACTAAAAAACAGTAACGAAAATAAACGGGATCGACGAATACTCCCCCAAACGGTCACCGTGGCTCCGTCTGGGAGGTATACCCGTTGATCCCAACTAAAGTACTGAAAAAACTCCTACATCCACTTGAGAATCTGAAGAAAGGGACGACAAGGTGCAGTTCCGGCGGCGGCGACGCGGTGGTCCGACGGCGGTCCGGCGAGTGTCCGGCGGTGGAGCTACTTTATTTCTGGAGGGATTCAACCGATCTACTAATTTTTCAATCTAACTACAAGGTTTGAGGGGGCAAAATGATGGAGGGGAAGAAAGAGTGATGAGCCGGCGGAGCTAAGCGGAGGTGTTGGGTGGCGGTGGCTAGGGGTGTGCACCGGTCCAAAACCGGACCGGACCGGGACCGGAATCTTACCAAAAGGTCGGACCGGAGACCGGACCGGAAAATTCCGGTCCGGTCCGGGTTTGGATCGGTTGGACCGGAATTGTTTTTTTTTTTTTTAATTTATGGAAGCAAGAACAAGATTGATGAATTTGTGTATGAAAATTAAAGTTTTTGCTCTTCATTACGTCAATGTGAATTTTATTTACATTGTTATTAATGATCTTTTGATCCTAAAAATAAATTAAATATGTTTGTTAAATTATATATTTGTAAAAAATGTAATAAGATCTCAACACATTACTTGGTTTTGAAAAATAATTGAGAGTGCATTAGTAAAAAAATATAAAAAAAAAAAAAAAAAAATCCGGTCCAAACCGGTCCGGACCGGACCGGACCGGAAGACCGGAATCCAAAATTTCCCGGACCGGAGACCGGACCGGAATCTAACCGGTCGGTCCGGTTCCGGTCCGATTTTTTTTTTTGAACACTCCTAGCGGTGGCCTCAAGGGCCCCGATCTCGACGATTTGAGTGCGATCTACATTAGAGAGGGGGAATAGCAGGTGGAGAGGGGAGGAGGGGAGTTTTCCGGCGAGGGGAGTTTTAATAAAACTTTTCATTATTTATCTACTCCCTCCGTCCCGTGATTACTTGCACACTTTTCTTATTGGGATGTCCCAAAATTACTTGCACACTCTTAATATGGAAATACTCCACAAAATTAATAACCTCACAACATCATTTTATTTTCAAATTTGTCACTCCTTTTTTTCATACATTTCACTTTACACATCATCAAATCCACTTTACACATCATCAAATTACCTAAAATACCCCTACTTTATCTTACATCATCAACCACTAAATCCATTTTTCTTAAACAACGTGCCAGTTAAACTATGCAAGTAATTTCGGGACGGAGGGAGTATTATTTTTCGTCTGTACCAAAAAAAATCTCATTCTTTTTTTAAAGTAAATTACCCTCACTCAATTTCCTACTTGTTCTATCATATTCTACTCCTTCCGTCCCATGATTTTGTGCATAGTTTGACCGGCACGAAAATTAACAAAATGAAATATAACGATGTGTATGGTGGAATAAATGAGGGGTATTATTGGTAATTCATTGACTAAAGTGAATGAGATTTGACTAAAATGAAAGAGAGATATTAAATTGTTGGCCCAAATAGAGTGGTATTTTTGAAATTAGATGAATGTTTTGAAATTAGATGAATGTTGTAAGGGTAAAAATTATGTGAGTTATTTCTTTTTTATGGAGTGTGCAAATAATATTGAAACGCACGTTAAGAAAACTGTGCAAATAATCACGGGACGGGGGTTGGAGGGAGTATAATTTACGTGGGCAAAATTAAGTGGGCCCAATTCGTGGCATTATTCATACGTTTTTTTTGACGGGGCATTATTCATACAGTGTTGTCATGTCACTGCCCAGGACTAGTTTATCAAGCTTATCATGAAACAGGCTTTTTATTATACGAATTTATTTATTTTATATATTCTTCGGTTCAAAGCTATTTAACTTTCTTTTTTTTGTTTATTATAATAGTTAATCATTTTTTTTATAACTATTCTTTCATATTTAATTATATTCTTCTTTTATTCAATCACATATTATATTAGAATTTCTTAACTTTCATGCCCAAACTCATGGAGAGCTTTCCCCTAAGCTAAGGTAGGATAAACTAATCAATATTTTATATTTTTAAGAAATAGAGAATTTAGAGGAGGAGTATTTAATTGTAATTGCATCACTGTCATTGTAGAGATGAAGTTGACCCCGCAACTACAAGGTTGCTACGACAGAAGAGATGAAGAATAATGGCGGGCCCTCTATACAGTATCTTGTTTCGCCTGCAATTTCAACACAAAAATACTCCTGTTTCAATTATCTGTTTTCACTATATATATATCTCATCTCCCATTAAAGGATTCTGCTGTATTGTACCCAAACCCAAATAAATTGGTTAGTTTCTCTTTTTTTTTTTTTTGTCAATGTTATTCTTTCGTCTCGCTTGATGTAGGGCTTATGATTTTTTACCCCCTTTTTTTTTTTTTTTTAATATGTTAAGTGTTTGATCAATTGCCTGTGAGACTTGTGATGAGATCCTTGCAAATTCAGCTGTTGAAGGAAACAATTTTGTGTTTTCTGCTTTAAGAAAATAGAGGATTTCTTGTTAAGCTTCATTTGAAGTAAATATTCGTAATCTCTTCATTTATGGTGTAAATAAGTGCATTTTCTGATTCTGTTCCCCCCTTTTTTTTCCCTGTTCTTCATTTTGTGGATTCTTGGGCCTTTTAAAATTCTGTTTTAATCTAGGGACATGCTTGAAATTTTGAGAAATTATTTTGTGGTAGTTGAGCAGCTTGCCATTGTAGTTGGAGTTAGGTAGCTTATGTTAGTGAATCTGCGGATGATAATCAAAACATTTCTTTGTTAGTTGACCGATTGCAATTGCAGTTTGGTAGCTTATGCTAGTGAATGAGTGGATGATAATCAGTCAGATTCTTTCGTTTTTTACCCTTTTTCTATGGTGTAATTATGCATTGTGTAGTGTTCTCATGGATTTTCATGTTCATCTTGTGATATGTTTCAGAAATAAAGACCACATATGTCATAATTTTGGTGTTGTTGCAACAAATGTGAATTATTTTCATATTCTTCAAGCCTTCTAGGCCTTTAGGATCTTTGTTCCAATTTCTTGAGACTTTGGTGCACCAAAGCCTTAAGAAATTGCAGTACTTGTGTAATACCACACACAGTTTCACTCAGTGATACATACTATACCAGATGCATGATTACAATGCTCATAAGATCTTATACTCCTTCCTATTCATAATATAAGTCGTTTTGACCTTTCGTCTTCTTTGCAAATTATATGTCGTTTTGCACTTTTCAATGCAAATTAATTGTGTTTCTTGCAAATTTACCCTTAAGATCTATAAATATTTACATAAATGTGTTTTTCTTTTGATGAGAAGTACAATCATTAATTTAGGGTAAAATGAGAAATCAATTGTTTTCTTAATATATGTGCATTGATCCAAAATGACTTATATTTTGAATAGGAGGGAGTATATATTTGGTTCGGCCGTCAGTTGACTTCTTGTTGATTGATGGAATCAACTATTTGGGGCAAAAAATGAAATTATTTAAAAGTTTTGTACTTAAATGTATTTATATTGAATAATCTGTGTTATAATTATATTTAACTCTTTTCAGTCTAAGATTGCAATTGAAGTAACCAAGAGAAGTGAAAGGATGAGCCAACAACCATCTACCAAAGGATCTTCGAAGACGAAGGATCTTGATGTTGTGCTTCACACATTTGGATTCGAATTTGATGAGGTATCACCCAATAAAGTTTCAGGGCACCTTCTTGTCACTTCAAATTGCTGCCAGGTATCTTCAATTAAATCTCTCTCTCTTTTGCTGCCCTGGCCTTTATGATCAAGAATAACTATAATGGTAATTTGAGTATTTTTGGCAGCCGTTCAAGGTTCTGCACGGAGGGGTATCAGCGCTGATGGCAGAGTCTTTGGCGAGCATCGGAGCCCATCTTGCATCGGGGCTCAAGAGAGTGGCTGGGATACACTTAAGCATCAATCACGTAAAGAGCGCGCAGTTGGGCGACTTTCTGATTGCTGAGGCTACACCAGTTACTGTGGGCAAAACTATTCAGGTATATACATATATATGCCTTTTAGCTATGTTTTGATGGTGATTACTGATAATTTAACACATGATGTTCTAAACTATGATCATTGTTAACTTTCCTTTTCTCACTAACAATTCACCAATAACTATATAGAAGCATAAATTACTAATAGAATTGAGATGAATAATTGTGTTAAAATGGCTGCAGGTTTGGGAGGTGTGTTTTTGGAAACGCGATCCTTCCAAATCTGAGAATAAAGCGCTGGTTTCATCTTCGAGAGTTACTCTTCTCTGTAACTTGCCTGTTCCAGAATCAGCAAAGAATGCTGCTGAAAATCTCATAAAACACGCCAAATTATGAACTCAGTTCGGTTGTATATTAGAGAAGAGAGTGATTAATCACACGGCACCCTTGAAATGTAGTTGCAAGTTCTGCAACTTGTAATAAATGATTGAGATTAATCTTATTATTATTCTTAATCTACTGCAAACTACAGAAAGATTATACTCTGTTATAGACTTTTATTACAAACTCATATATATAGCTTATGTAAAAATTGAAGAACATGACTAAATTTATACTGTATTTGTAAAATGAATGCTAACACACAGTCCACAATTCTTCTGAACTGATTCAATAGAAGACTAATGAACTCTAACTTTGCATAAAACTCTAAAATTCTATTGTATAGTGTTGTTAGATTTGAGTAGAGTTGCAGATTAAGAGCAATGTGGCGAAAATGTGGCTGAATTGAGGAAGTTGACATTGTTGCATACAGCTTTTAGGTCTCCTCTATTTCTCCCTTCCAAATTCACATTCTGCATCACGATCCCCTCGCATGGATGGCTCTTGCTGCAATCGAACACGATAGCTACATCCGAAGCGCTCGTGCCTCGTATATTCTCGTATACAACATTCTTCACTTGTACAGCTGAACTCTGGAATATATACTAGGTTATTAATGAATTAAATTGCAAGATATATTACTTATTTCAATTCCATAAACTGTAATTACCTTTTCTTTGCAAGGTTTGTCTTGATCACAATAATGTTGGTCTATGATTATTGGATTCTCCACATTTTGCATCTCTATATTCTGGAATTTGATATTGCTTGCACTTCCAGATCCACCCTGCAGTGTATTTATTTATTTATGAATGTGTGTGATTCAAGGGCTCCTCTTTAGCACTTCGTACATATAGAAAACACCTACTATAGGTTAATTATTACCTGCCATGTCTTGATTCGGACTCCATTAGAGGTACCAGAAATCTTTGCTCCATTAACCACAACATCTGACACCTCAGCTTCTGAATTTCCAGAACCCAAGCTTCCAATACTGAATTTTTAAATTAAATAAAAAAATCAATATATAATCAACATTAAGTAATAATCAATCCTAATTATTAATTAATTAATTATAACCTGATTCCATGTCCAGGTCCACAAGTAATACCAGTAACTCGAACCATCTGTGATCCACTTACAATGGAGATACAATCATCACCTTCATCGTACAACATTAATTAATTTCTTTGCATAAATCACTCGTACACTTTAGTATTATACAATACCTGTGTCTTTGCATAAATCACTCGTACACTTTAGTATTATACAATACCTGTCTTTGCATAAATCACTCGTACACTTTAGTATTATACAATACCTGTGCCAATTGTGGAAGTTGAGATTCGGATGTTTTGAGTTTCGGTAACATGAATTCCGTCAGTATTGGGGCTATTTCCGGGAGCATTCACCACAAGATTTGAAGCTTCTACATTTCTGCACTTGTCAAATGACATCTGAATTTGCTGACCATTTTTTATCATTAGGTTATTCACTACCAAATTTGTGCATTGGAAGAATGTCAAAGCCTGCAACATTAATTATATTATATTATTCCAAATAATTCAATAATTATAATATCAAAATAAATATAACATTCTAATCAATTTAGACATGCGTACCGTTGGAGCTACCGTGCATGGCTGAGGGGGAAAAAAAAAAAAAGAAGAAAAAAACACACACAGAATTATATTAGTTTCCAAAGATTGGAAAAATTAATCAAGAGAAATTAAATGCAAGAAATTAATTAATTTTACACCTTAGCTTTATTTATTTTGCAAGAATTTTGCCACCAAACATTCCCATTGCCATTTATGATTCCACCACCTGAAACCACTAGGTTTTGAACACTATCAAACAAAACCCAGTGTCTGAAATCAACCTTGCTGTAGTCGGAACGATCATTCGACGCAATCACACTTCCAGAAATCTGCAAAGATAAGAAAATGTATAGAACTTGATGCTAAATTAAAAATTGGGTTAATATTATGATTGATCTTTAACGTACTTAGTCTTGTGCCCAATTTTAGTTCTGCATTTTGTTACTTTTTAAAATATTGGTCCTTTAAAAAACATACATGATGAAAATGGGACATAAAAAGACCAAAATTGATTTTTTTTAAAACATACAAGATCAAAATTGACACTAAAAATACCCCCAAATTAAAAAAGTAACAAGCTACATGAATAACATTGGACATAACCTTGACAATTCTTGATATTAACTTTTAATCTTTGACTATATATGAATTTACCTGCATTGTTATAGCAGATTTGCAAGGGCCAGAAAACGAAATTGGTTTCAGAAGATAATTCTTGTTTTGTGGCACCATAAGTATTACATTTGTTGAAGATGAACAAGCTTGTATCCATGCTTTCTGAAATGCCTGTTATACCCTCAATAAATTAGTATTTCAATAAACTAGCAAATTAATTAGCATTAAAGTCTTTAATAACAGAAGTAAAGAATTAATAATGTTATTAAAAACTTTTAGCTAAAAAAATCCGTTATTAATTAAAACACAATTTTCTTGTAGTGATTCTCGGAGAATTACCTCAGTATCATCAGTAGTTCCATCACCTTTAGCTCCGAAATTGAGTACATTAAGGGTTTGGACCGAGGCTTTGAGAGATCTTCCAAACTTCCTTACAATAATATTCTCGGGTGAGTTATTGTTGCCAATGTTTATGCCTCTTATAACGTCTCCAAAATACGAAGGATAAGCGCGATAATCAAAGCCCGATTCTCGTTCGAAATAATTAGGATTAGGCAAATGGTGATTGTTAAGGCTAGAGGAAGTAGTTAAGAAGGTGAGAGCAATTATTATAAGGTATGGGAGAAAATAATAATACATGATTTTGATCGATGGCGTAAGTGAAGATATATGAAAATAGAGTTGGTGGGGTTTATTTTAGTGCAAGGTATGGGTGCGATGACAAAATAATGCATGGATTAATGTATATTTATACAAGTGCCATGGGATGTTTTCTCTACGGCTCATTTTAGTGGGATGGAAATTATTATAGATTTAGACGAAAGAGGTATACAAAGTAGTTACTGACTTTTGCTCCATGCTTGCACAAACTTATAAAGTTATACCAAACAATGCATCAGTGTTAATTTTCAGAATATTTTATGAATTAGCTATATGATTAAAATCCCATTTCAATAATCAGAAAATTGATTTTTAATGACAAAAATTATGTCATTATAGTTTCTCTAACTAAAAGTTAATGACAGACCTGTGATTAAAATTAAAAGTTAATGACAGACCTGTGATTAAAATTCAATTTTCATGTATTAAATAGTAATAATAAGAAGAGTCATTCAAATTGAGTTTGTTATTTAATTATGGAATAGTCCAGAATATATCATTTAATTTTTTCAAAGACGCAACTTTTTTTATATTTAATAAAAAAATAAGTTATTTTGGATTTGCATAATTAATTACAAACACCACCTTAGATTAATTAGTTCAAAATATTTGTGTTGAATTAATTGAATTTGTAACTAATTAATTAGGCATGTCTTCACAGTTAATTTGCAATTGCTTCATTAAGGCAACTACTGATTATTATTTTTCACTGAGCAAATCAAACCCTAGAGGTTATGAAGCTATATTTGAATAAATGCCCTCTTTTTAATTAATTCTTTCAAGTTAATTCAGGATCATTATAAATCATATGATGCCAAATGGGTAATTTTAGGGATTTTTTCTTTTCTTTTCATTTCATTTTTCTTGCAATTGCAACATTTGCAGTGACATACAATAGGTCATGATCAAATTGAAAAAAATAACAATCTCTCTATAAGATGATCGAAAAAAATAACAATCTTTCTATAAGATGATCGAAAAAGTTAAGAATTTTACGTACGTTTAATTTCTTCAATACTAGATTTTCTCACAATTACGTACATATGGACTTACTTAAAGAAGTATCCCTAATTCCTAAGTACGCGATGAGGTGTTTCCATGGATATCACAACACGTGGAGCCATCGGCTTCATTCGTGCAGTCAATATTGGGGTGTTTTTCGGCTAAAATACATTGTATTTGTGGCTGTCAAAAAGTCATGGTGTCTTAAGACTTTATGGTAATTAGTTAGGGAATCCTTTCCAAAATTAGGGTTCATGTGATCATCATTTTATCATGGAGTCAACAAGATGGAGGGATACGGAAACCCTAGAAAAGCATTTAGGGTGCAGGTAAAATCTTATATACACTTGATCAAACTTTCCTAATGTGGAAATGATTAGTTAGATACATTCCTATGATTAATTAGATACATTCCTATTAATCTAGGGCATATATTGTTCCACATAAACACTTTCTATCAGAAGATATGGTCTGATGTAATAGAAACATGATCACAAGAAAAGGGTAATTATAAGTAATAATTTTGGATCTAATTAATTAGGTATCCACAAAGGCTTACTTCTAAATGATATATAAGTACATCATTGTATGGTCAAGAAATTTGATTGTTGCTATTAATTATACTATCGGGATAATTTCATTTTTTCATCCTCTAATTTAGGGCAAAGAAGCAAAATTAGTTTTGAAGACTGCATATATAATTATATATACTACTGTAAAGAATATATACTTACAAAATATATATATATATATATATATATATATGGAGAGAGTTAGCAAATCAATTAATATGTAATTAATTTAAAATTTTGGACATATATATGCTCAAATATGGGTCATTCTCATACCGTGTCGAAATTTTGATCTTTCATAGGTAGAGAATTTTAGAGTTTTCTAGAGAACTTACTCTATATTCCTTTCTTTAATTATTAAATATTTTATTAAAAAATAATTAACTAATTTTTTTTTCAGTTATATAAAATATTAAAATATGTACATACGTAGAATGTGCGAGGATATACCAATTATAAAAAAATATAAAAAAAATTAACAGAGTCATCAACATCAACAGAAACAAAGCAATAATTTGTAGTTGAATTTAACCAGAGATTTCTTTAAAAAAAGGGCGCGGTTAAAGACACACACCAACCTATTGAGGACACCCACTCGATGAGTACACACCATTAAGATGAGGACACCCACATGGAAAGCTCAAAAATACCCTTAACCTACATAAAACCCTAGTTCTATACATTTATTAAAAAAAAAATGGGTACACCCATCTCCCTCTTTTCCTCCGCCCCTTTCCCTCCCCTTCTTCCTCCATCCACCAGGCACCGCTTCCGCCCCTCCACCCTCGCTGCAGCGCCGCCTCGCGGCCTCCTCTCTCGCCCTTGCACCGCCGCCGCAAGAAGGATGTGGTCGCCATCTCCCTCCTCCTAGAGACGCGGCCGCTCGCATCCCTCCTCCCTCTCGCGTCGTCGGCGCGGCCTCCTCTCTCGCCCTCGCGCCGCCGCCGCCGCAAGAAGGACGCGGCCGCCGTCTCCCTCCTCCTAGAGACGGGGCCGCTCGCATCCCTCGTCCGCCGCGGCCTCCTCTCAAAGACGCCGCCCGTTCGCCACACAATTTCTCCCCTCACCGCCTCGTTTCAGGTAAGATTAGGATTTTTGAAAAATTTAGGAAAATTATGATTTTTCAAACACTACAAAATATTGCCCAAAAGGCATCGGCAATTGGCAACGGCAGGCGGGCCGATGCGAATTGGCATCGGCATTTAATGGCCGATGCAAAATGGCATCGGCAGTGGGCCCCGATGCGAAATGTCATCGACATTTAATGGCCGATGCAAAATGGCATCGACAGTGGGCCCCGATGCCATTTGGTAACGGCCCCCCCGATGCAAAATGGCATCGGCAGTGGGCTCGATGCCTTCCCCGTCGCCCTAAATGAGTATTAATCGGCCAAACCCCTCTCTTCCAGAATGTAACAGCCGCACGCACCCCCCCACCTCCATTATTGAAGCTTCGCGTTTTACCTCAAAAATCACATTCGTTTGCGGATCGAACTCGGTTTTTGGCCATTTGTGTTCTACACTTCGACGGGAGCATTTCTACAGTAATTTTTTTCGTTTTCATTGGTTAAATTTGAAGTTATATGTGTATATATAGTTTTAGTATATATATGCATATATGTTGTATGTATATATAAAATTGTTAGAAGAATTGTTAATTTTTATTTATGCATGTGTTAATTGTTAGAATTTATAAATTGTTAATTAATTATGTTGTGTTAGGCATGTATTTATATGTATGTTTTAATAATTAAGTTATATGAATTTATTTGTTAATTAGGGTGTTAATTAGAATTATATTTGTGTTATATATCTATATATGAATTTGTTTGTTAATTAGGGTGTTAGAATAATTATTAGAATATAATTAGAATTATATTAATTGATTTTAATAGAGTTGGGAAATGAGACGTTGGTTGTTTGTGTGTTTGTAGACGTCGATTGACATGGATTATTCAATTCGTAGTTGGATGTATAGTCCAAGATTAGTGAATGGGATTATGAACCCCGGATTTGTTAGTGGAATAATTGGATTTATTGAATTTGCTACTAGTAATCCGAATTCGATTTGGGAAGGAAAAATTAGGTGTCCTTGTTCGAAAGCTAGATGTCGAAATCAAACTTATAGAGATCCTAATGAAGTGAAATCTCATTTATATCGAAATGGTTTTACATTGAATTATTATAATTGGATTTATCACGGGGAAGAGAGTTGGGGTCCACGTCCGTATCAAAACACTAATGAATATGCGTCAACTTCAAATGACGTTGACCCAGCGGGACCTAGTTCGTACCACACTATGGTAGAAGAGTTAATGGGTGGCCCAAACATTGATTTTGGAATCGACGTGGAAGAGGAGGCACTTAATGAAGAACCCCCTAACGAGAATGCGGCACAATTTTACGGCATGCTTCGTACAGCGGACCAAGACTTGTATTCTGGTTGTGAATCTCATTCGCAGTTGTCATTCAATTCCAGATTGTTGAACATTAAAAAAATTCGAACATATTGAGTTTGTTTTGGAAAAAAATTCGAACAATTAGTGTTTGTTTTGGAAAAACTTTCGAACATTTAGTGTTTGTTTTGGAAAATATTTCGAACATTTGTTCGATTTTTTTTTCGGACAAATTTAAGTTGTTTTGGTATTTTTTTTGAACATATTGCTTTTGTTCATTAAAAAATTTCGAACATCATAAGATTTTTTTTAATCAAACTATTGTTTGATTTTTTTTTTTTCATTTATTCTTCATGTCAAAATGGTATGGTGGTGAATGGTGATGGCGAGATTGATATTGGCACAGAGATGGTGGTGGTGGCAGCCTGGTGGGGAGAGATGGTGGTGGTGGCGGCCTGGTGGGGACGATAAAATGGAGTGGGTGTACTTATCTTCGTATTTTTTAAATTTTTTACAAAAAGGGTATAAAGGACATTTTACATGTCATTTAAGATGAAAAATTTGTCTGGTGGGTGTACTCAATAAATTGGTGGGTATGTATAACCGCGCCCTTAAAAAAAGAAGAAAAAAAAAAGCACAATAAGAATGGGTTGGGGTATATACCCCTCCAGCTTTGTTAGATACACTCCCTCCAACTTTTATTAATTAAATATTCATGTAAAATACCACATTTACCCTTTTATAAAATATTAAAGATACATACACCCCTTTTCAAAACCCTAATTTAATTGAATTAACCCTAATTCTAATTTTAGGGCAGAAAGCCACCGCCGGCCGCCGTCAACACCTCCACTCTGGCAGCCGGCCGTCGTCAACACCTCCACTCCGGCAGCCGGCCGTCGTCAACACCACCATCACCATCAAATTTAGAAATTAAAAAAAAAACTTAGAAATAAAAAAAAAAAACTTATATTCGACAAACCAGTGTCGACCAAAAGCCCTCTCGTCAACACTGGTTTGTCGATCAAAAACCTCCCCGTCGACACTGATTTGTCGACCAAACACATCCCCGTCGACACTGGTTCGTCGAAAGAATTTAAAAAATAAAAATATTCGACAATAAAGGGACGACCATAAACATTCTCATCGACCATTGAGGGTCGATGAGAGTGTTTATGGTCGGTCGACCTGGCGAAAAAAAAAAAAAAACCAAACAAACCTGGACGGAACGGAAGCGGAAGCGGCGGCCGGCGACGGAAGTGGGAGGGAGGCGGCGGGAGCATGGCTGGTTGGGGGAAGAGCCGGCGGTCGCTCGACAAAAGAGGCGCCGCCGCCGCCTGTTACAAAGACGAAAAAAAAAAGGGAGTGCGACGGGGAGGGAGGGGAAGATCGGGCGGCGCGAGGGGGAGGGAGGGGAAGATCGGGCGTCGCGAGGGGGAGGGAGGGGAAGATCGGGCGGCGCGAGGGGGAGGGAGGGGAAGTGCGACGGCGACGGCAATGGCGAGGGAGGGGGAGTGAGACGACGACGCCGAGGGAGTGCGAGCGGGAGCGGCGGCGATGGCGGCGGCAACTGGGCATGGAGCGGCGGCAATGGAGGAGTGAGGCGTGAAGAAGAAGAAGGTGAGGAGAGTGATTTGGGGGAAAAATGAGGGAAGATAGGGTTTTATGGGGGGTGTGCATTTATCACACTGAATTTTAGGATAAAGGGTATAATAGATAATTTGGGGGGAGTGCATCTATTGCAGATGTGTTTTGAGGGTTTTGAGGGGAGTAGTTGTATCGGGGGAGTGTATCTAACAAAGCTGGAGGGGTATATACCCCATCCCAATAAGAATTTCGTTACGACCAAGTAATTAAGGTTTGGGCCACAGCCCAATTGGGTTCATGGGCCCGCCAGGCGCCAGGAACTCCCATTCACCCTACATAAGTCATAAAAAAAACTGATGGAGTAATATTTTCCTTAAAAAAACTGAAAGTAATAAACTAAGAAGTAATCAATAATGACTAAAAAACAATTGAAAATTTGAAACTAATGCTCGTTAAAAAAAAAGTGATGGAGGACTAAGTCTAATGTATAGAGAAACAATAAATTATGAAGTTATGATTTCATTGAATGAATGTAAAGAATACATGAATGAAGTATTTATAGATATAAAACGTATCTATCCTAAATCTCTAATTAAGGAAAATAAAGATATACTTCCTCCGTCCACCAAAAGTGTGCTCATTTCTTTTTTTGGGTTTACAAAAAACATGCTTATTCCATTTAAATAATTCACTTTTGAATAGTTTTTCTACTTTACTAACAAGATTGAGTATCTACCAAATATATTTTTTACTCATTATAATAAATATATTCTTTATAATTAAAATATGATTTTTTTAAAAACACATATAAAAAAAAGTAAGCACACTTTTGGTGGACAGAGGGAGTATAAAATATACTCCCTCCGTCCAATTTTATTATGCTCACTTCTTTGGACACGTGTTTTAATGAATATTGATTATTTTATGTATAAAGTTGATAAATTGGGGTATGATGGGATGTTGTGGGGTCCATTTATAGATAAAGTGATTGTTTATGAATAAAGTAAGTGGCAAAGTGGGTAAATAAGTGATGGTAGGAGGGTGGAGATAAAATAGTATGAATAGTATTATTTCTGTTGGTCCCAAAGTTGAGTTAATAATATTGAGTAAGCTAGTGAAAATGTCTAGAGGGGAGGGGTGAATAGACTTTTCAAAAATCTTTCAATATATCAGAATACACAATGCGGAATAATCAGATTACTAATGAGCCCAATCAAGTTTATACTCAACTTATATTCGAGAACTCTGTTCTATACTCAACTAGTCTAGATCAGTTAAGTAGTTAAATCAATTAAGCAATTTCAACAATCAAAACTGTAAAGTAAATCAAACACAAGATTTATAGTGGTTCGACAACTTGTCTACATCCACTCTCACAAACCCAGTTGTGAAATTCTCATTAACTCGTCCAATGGAGTAATGTGTTCTTGTGGCTTTAAGTCCCAAGAAATAAGACTTAGATCTTCTCGATTATACCTCCAGATATATCTTCGATCTTACTAGCGATTTACAAGTATCTAGCAACTTGAAAATAACAAAACAAAAACTAAAAACTTCTCTGTTCTTCAGTAGTAGCCTTCTTGATTCTTCACTTGTCTTCTGGCTTCTATCTGAACTTCAATCAACTCTGAGAGTAAACTTCAAATATATCTTTTGATATCGTTTGTAAGTAGTATTTCTTCAGTATCTTCAGTAATCAGTAGTCTTTTACCAATGAATACCTTGAGGTATTTATAGACTTCAATCTTCAAGAACTTAGTAAGTTGTAACCAACTTTTCTTGATAACTACCTTCAACTGAATCTTCTTATCAATCCACGCGTTTCTGTTATGAATTAGTTATTCCATAACTAACTTCTATATCTTTATCTCTTCACGCGTATTTGTAACTAACTCCAAGTTAACTTGTCTTGTGTAGACTTGTACTTATCTTGTAGTCCACCTGTCTTGAGTAGTAGACTGGTCTTCTCTTCTTGTGTAGTAGACTTCTAATAAAACTAATCTAACAAGACTATTACATTACTTTAAGCTTTTATAATACAAGCTTAGTCAACTTATAAACTATACAATGAATCTAATCTATTACATTTAAAAACATGAGCTCTATACATCATTTAAATAGCTCAGTAACAATCTAACAGATATGAACAGATATGAAGTACTTATAAATCGTACTTATCTTTTAATATAAACTTTTCTTTTAAACTGTACTTGTCTTTTGAATTCTACTGATCTTGTACAAGATGACTCCAACTCAACTAGACTAGATCAGTCAACACTTAGAAAATATTCAAGTCTTCTTTTGGCTTATCAAAACTTTATCTTTTTATCTTTTGTTCATCATTTAGTACTTGTTCTAGGATTCATATCCCAACAATTTCCCCCTTTTTGATGAAGCCAAAACTACTTGAATCTTTTCTTATAAGTAGACTAGTTAAGTAGTTATCTTGCCTTTTAACATCAAAATAGTACTTTATCTTTTCATTCATTCAGAAATAGATCAGTAGATATTACAAATACTTCCAAAAATAACAAAATATCAGAACAAAAACAACTAAAACAATCAACTAATCTGAAAGAGTACCTCCTTCCGGGTTTGGAACACAGAATGCGTCGAGGAGTCTCTTGTGAATTAAGCTAATCTGATCTTCATCTTCAATCTTCTCCTTGTCAAGTAGCTCTTCTTCAAATTTCTTGATCTGATTACGATCTACTCTTTTTCCTGAGCTTGTCATAGGAGTCTTCCATCTTGGAAAGGTCGGTATCAAGATATTGAAGTTTGCAGCAGCAGATATCCTCATGACCAAATTCCAAAGCAATTTATTCTGTCCTTCCATGAATTTGTCAAACATGACATACAACTCATCTGGACTTTCAGACTCACCATATTTTCGAATAATCCAATGATCAAGTTCCCATTGCCTCTTCACTTTGAGCCATTCCTGTCGATGCTCTTTGTCAATGAAGTAGTCAATGAACTGATCTTCCATCTCTTCTTCATTCACCTTCAGCTTTTGCAGTCTTTCAATATGTTTTTCTATCTTCTTTTTGCTTGCATAATGACTTTCATCATTAGGATCAATAATCTTTTGCTTCTTTTCAACTGTAGCAGCAGCAGTAGGTTCTTCAATACTCAGCTTCCTCTTAACTCGTCTAGTCTGAATCTCTGCTTCAGGAGACGATGCAACAGCTTTACCTTTCTCTAATCTTTTAAGTTCATCTGCTTCAGCTTGCTCTAACTCTGCAGTTTTAACTAGCCTTCTCTTTGGCCTCCTTAGCTCTTGCATAGTAGTAGCAGCATCCTTTTCTTCTGGTTCAGCACTTGACTTTACTTCAACTCTACTTGTCTTCTCTTCCCCCTTTTTGGCTTCATCACTTGCCTTAAGAGTGAATAGACTAGTAAATCGAGTCATTTCTTCCTTTAGTGCCTCCTTCATAGCTTCAGCAGCTAGCTCTATCTGCCTTTGATGTGTTTGATCCTGACTCATCTTGTCCAGGCGATCAACAGTAGACTCCAATTTCTTCGAAGTAATAGTCAACTCATCTTTGAAATGAGTAGCTGTCTGACGCAGTAGAGTATTTTGCTGTGTTAACTCAGAGAAAATAGCTTTAGACTTCACCAATTGAGCTTGTGCTTCTCTCCTCTGCTCATCTGCTATCTCAATCTTAACACGGTAAAGACGTTCCATTTTGCCAGATTCTTCAGCCAACGATCTAGCAAATGAGATAGACCTCTTCTCAGAAACTTCAACTTGTGTTTGTAAGAATCTTTCAACTTCTGCAGTCAACTCTGCTCTGAAAGTTGAGTCCATCTTGTTGACTTCTCCAACAAATAAATCTCTGGAACTGTCAACGAGTGATTTATTCTGTTCAATCAAAACATCCTTCATTTTTGATTGCAAAAACTCGTTTATTGCGGAATGAACAACATCTTTCAAGTCCGACTTCAACTCAGCAAGATATCCTTCAGAAACACCATGAGTAGATGACTGAGCTTCAGTAACACCCTTTTCTTGAGCCTTCTCAACAAGCTCATCTTCTGTAAACATTTCGGCGTCCATGAACTCATCATCTTCTACTCCAAAATTGAAAGAATCTTCATCAGAGTGTTCAGACTCATCTTCTGACTGGTCTGAAGTTTGAATTCCAGCTTCAACTGTTACAGCTCTTAACTCCTCTTCCAGGAGATCAGTCTGAGTTCCAATATCAGATGAGAACTCTTCAACCAAGATTCCATCAGGAATTTTTAATAGCCTTTTGACAAGATCAACCAAGGCTCTTGGTGGAAATAATTCTGAATGATCCTTTACACCACTATGCTCCTTTTGTTCCATCTCCCAATCCATAAAATTGGAGATTCCTCCCATTCCTTGAATAACTTCGAACAGATCATCAGTGGAGGACTTCTTAAGAGCAAACCAGGTGCATATCCTTACAAGAATTTCAAACTGTTCTGACTCATAGTCGACTTCGACAGTTGAGAGCGTCCTCTTCAGATTTCTGGTCATTCGGGATCGAATCCGCTTCTCTCTCAAACACATAGGATAGTAAACCAGGGAATTAAATCTAGCAGCAGACGGGTCCTGAGTAGATGGGGTCTCTAACTCAGTTGTTGCAGTGGCAACTGGCGTCTTGTCTGCAGTAGATGGGTTGGGGGGTTCACCATATTCTGGTGAGGGAGAGGGTGTGAAAGCACTGGTTTCAATGGGCTTTAATGTGGCTTGGTCAGGTATGACAACTGTAGGAGTATCAGTTGTATCTAATTTAGGAGTGTTTTCGGGTAGGCTGGCTCTCAGCGGATATGCTGTCAGCACTTGCGAGGTTTTGGGAAAAGGTCTAGGCCTAGATCGATGTGATCTAGCCTTGGTTCGAACAGAAGTAGACGGGAGAGAGAGAGGAATTGAAACAGATTGAGTAGAGGTACCAACCTGTGTACTCAACTCGTCTGGACGAGTAGGCGATCCGACTCTTACAAGAGTGTACATTTCAGGAATTTGTTCACTCGACTCTTTCTCTTGTTGCGACTCTCCATCTGACTGAGTCTTTTCCGAGTCATCTTCACCGGACTCTCCTTTTTCAACCTCTTCCGATTCTTCATCATGAGACTCGTCTTCTGAAGAACTAGATGACCCACCATATGGCATCACATCCATAGGATTTACCTCAACTTGCCTAGGAGCAGATGGCCTAGCAGCAGCTTGCTTAGCCAGAGCTTCCTTCTTCAAGTAATGCTTTAGTGGATGAAACGGCTTGCCTTTACTCCAACTTGTCTTGTTCGGCAATAGAATGGGTAGGATGATACTTAACTTGTTTCCAAAACTGACATTTGCAGAAACAACCCAGTTGGCTGAACTGGAATTAACTTGCACAAACTTCTTGTAGTACATTAATCTATCCAAGAAGAGTTTAGTCCAGTTTCCTTCCGTGATTCCATCATAAATCACAGCCATAATCCTTGCTTTCTGAGGCGTCACAGAGTCAAAACTCCCAGTAACTCCTAGCAACATTTTAGACGCAATATCAAGAAGAGTTTTGTATTTTTCCAGAAGCTCCTTCTTCTTCACCACAGGAACCTTTCCATCGCTTTTCAACTGCAGCCTTCTTCCGCAGAAAATACTTAGGTACCTCAACTCTCGACCTTCAGCATATCTCTCTATATCTATCGATCCAGATGGTAGTTTCAGCGATTCGGTCAGAAATTCTCTAGTAATCTCCACTCGCCTTCTTCCAATAAATGCTTCAATTGAGTCGCCCTGTCTAGTTGCAGTAGCATAAAACTCCAACACTTCCTCTTCAAGAACAACCTCAGGAAATGCCTCCAAATATGGTCTCAAACCGCATCTGAAGCATTTCATCAATATTTCCTTGTTGTCTTCAGTGTGATTTCCTTTGAAAAATACCGATCCTTCTGTATGCACTCTTCCTTCGGTAATGTACTTACCAAGATCAAACCTAGCTTGCATGTTAGTACGAGCATCGAACATTGAAACGATAGACATAGTAAACACGATTTATGAAAATCAAGAAATTTCGAAGAGGTTTGAGTGCTTGAGAAGTTATGAGATCAAGAGAAACTGAAATCGTGAGCAGTTAAGAACAAGTAAAATGGGTTTTAAACATTTGAGTTCAATGGTTGAGATTTGAAGTTTTAATCCAATGGTCAGATATGAAAGGCTTTAGGAATTCAGTTTGGCGGATTCGAGAAAATTACGTGATTTAGTATTGTGAAATTTGAAATCCGCTTCATCTATTGGTAGAATAGAGGGGTGTATTCCTATAACCTAGCAAAGTAGAGTGTTTGGCGCGAACTGGTTATATACACCTCATTAAATGGAGTGTATACATCCAAATCTAGGTTTTTCAAACTTTCAATACTTCAAACTACATATATATCCTTGTTTCAAATTGATTAAACACTTAGAATATTTGCATCAAAGGAACACTTATCTTGTCTGTTCGTGTCTATCCAGAACAGACGAGTAGACTGGTATACACAAGACGAGTTCTCCCTTCGATTGTGCTTGTCTACTTTGAACATCAAGTGACTATTTGTACCTGTCTATTCTTGCAATACAGATTAGATGTATTACAGGTAGTTGAGTAGGATAAATAATAATGAATAACAATCTAAGTCAATGATCAAGGTTCAAAACAAGATGACTGTTACCAAACTAAAGAGTCAACATAAGGATCTTTAAGAAATCAAGGATTCCCCCTTAAATGTTTATTCCCTTAGTATTACCCTCAGCTTTACCAGCTTCCTCATCGGGTTGGATGGTCAACTTGTCTGACCTTGTTTACCTGTCTGTTGCGTGAGTAGACGAGTGCTCTGCTCTTTTGTGGTAACTTGTCTATTTCTCCTTTCTTCTTAGGATTATACCTGTCTGGTTAGTACATTTCTACACACTAGTAGGATCAAGATCAATTAGTCCTAGGCTAATGCATAATTCATGAAATCGAGCCTCAGCTAATGGTTTTGTGAAAATATCAGCTCTTTGAAAATCAGTGTGAATCTTTTCCATGCGAATATCCTTCTTTTCTACATGATCACGTATGAAATGGTGTTTCACATCAACATGCTTACAACGTGTGTGCAGAACAGGATTTTGTGTAATGGCAATGGCACTATTACTATCACAGAATATAGGAACATTTAATTCACAAATATTATAATCTCTAAGCTGTTGAATAAGCCATAATAATTGACTACAACAACTTCCTGCAGCCATGTACTCGGCTTCAGTAGTAGAGGTAGCAACACTTGTCTGCTTTTTCGAAAACCATGAAATGAGTTTTGTGCCTAAAAATTGACAAGAACCAGATGTAGATTTCCTATCTATTCTACAACCACCAAAATCAGAATCAGAGTAGCCACTTAAAGATAAATCATCATTCGAAGGATACCATATACCACGATTGATGGTTCCTTTCAAATATTTCAATATCCTTTTAGTGGTTTCCATATGACTCTCTTTTGGATTAGCTTGAAAGCGAGCACATACACCAACAGAAAATGCAATATCAGGTCTACTAGCAGTCAAGTACAGTAATGAACCAATTAGACCACGATAATGAGTTTGATCAGTACACTTACCTTGTTCGTCTGGGTCCATTCTGTATGTAGGTAGCATTGGTACGCCAGCAGACTTGCATGTCTTAATACCATACTTGTCTAGTAGATTTCTAGTATACTTTGCTTGGTTTATGAAAATCCCTTCCGGGGTTTGTTTTACTTGAAGTCCAAGAAAGTAATTCATTTCACCCATCATAGACATCTCAAATTTACTTTGCATGAGTGTTGAAAAACTTTCACTCAGCTCTTTGTTAGGTGAACCAAAAATGATGTCATCTACGTAAATTTGGACGAGTAAAATGTCTTTCCCTTCTTGTCTTCTAAACAAGGTTCTGTCTACCTTGCCTTTAGTAAAACCATTTTCTAATAGAAATTGAGAAAGAGTATCATACCAGGCTCTTGGAGCTTGCTTTAGTCCATATAAGGCCTTCTTTAATTTGTATACCTGATTACCTTTGACTTCGAAACCTGGGGGTTGTTCAACATACACTTCTTCCGCAAGAATACCGTTAAGAAATGCACTTTTAACATCCATTTGATATACAGTAAATTTCATGTAAGCAGCATATGCAAGGAACAATCGAATGGCTTCTAGTCTAGCAACAGGAGCATATGTTTCATCATAGTCTATGCCTTCAGCTTGTGAATAGCCTTGGGCGACTAGTCTAGCCTTGTTACGAACAACTACATCATTCTCATCTTTCTTATTCTTGAAAATCCATCGAGTTCCAACTACATTATGATGTTTCGGTCTATCGACAAGTTCCCAGACGTCGTTTCGAACAAACTGATTCAACTCGTCTTGCATAGCAATGATCCAATTACTATCAGCCAATGCCTCATTAATGGTTTTAGGCTCGATAGATGAGAGGAAACAACACCAGCAAAACAGAGATGGACTAGATTGTTCTTGCGACTCAAAGAGTTGTCGTCTAGTCTTAACACCAACAGTAGAGTCACCAATAATATTTTCAGTATTATGCGCAGATTTCCATGTATTTCTATTCTTAACAATAATACTATCATCTATATCATGTACAGCATCATGCATGTCAACATCATTATCATCAGAAGTTTTAATGGGAGTAGACGAGTCGACTAGTTTAGGCATGTCAACTGGTCTAGTAGAGTTACCTTGAGCGCTTACCTTCTTCTGGTCGTCTGACTCGAGAGCTTTCATGAATGGATTATATGCTTGAACGGATTCATATACCTCTGAGTCTTTGTCAGATTCGATAGTTAGCTCAGTAGCTTTCTCACTGATCTTGTTGGTAGACGGGTCCTGTTGAGATTCTTCGAAAACCACATGTGGTGTTTCTTCCACACAAAGGGTTGAGTAGTTGAATACTCTAAATGCTTTACTAGTTGAGGAGTATCCTAAGAATATCCCCTCGTCTGCTTTAGCATCGAATGCATTCAACTTGCTTTTCCCATTGTTATGGATGAAACACTTGCATCCAAATATATGAAAATATGAAACTCTGGGTTTTCTACCTTTCCATACCTCATAGGGCGTCTTACCTAGTGCTTTGTTGATAGCACTTCTATTTTGTGAGTGGCATGCAGTGTTGATGGCTTCTGCCCAAAATTTCTGAGGCGTATTATACTCTGTCAGCATGGTCCTGCAGGCCTCCTTAAGAGTTCTGTTCCTTCGTTCTGCTACTCCATTTTGCTGTGGTGTCCTAGCTGCACTAGTAAGGTGCTGGATGCCACGCTTAGAACAAAATTCTTTAATATAGCAGTTAATGAATTCAGTACCCTTGTCACTACGTATCTTGACAATTGACTGATTCTTCTCAACCTGTAACTTCTTCAATAGATCGGGCAAAAGTGTTTGTGTATCACTCTTCTTGTGTAAGAAGACTACCCACGTAAACTTAGAATAGTCGTCTACCACAACAAGTGTGTACCTTCTACCGTTCAAAGTTGGAGGAGTTATAGGGCCATGTAAGTCCATATGTAGAAGTTCAAGAACTCTACTGGTTGAGAGGGATGGAATAGATTTGAAAGAACCCTTCACCTGTTTACCTTTTTGACAGGACGTGCATACATGTGACTTATAGTAGACTTCATTGGGAATACCTTCCACAAGGTAGTCTCTGGCTATCTTATTAAGAACCTTAAAGTTTAGATGACAAAGGCGTCTATGCCAGAGCCAGCCAAGTTCTTTAGGATTCTTAGTAAGTAGACAGGTGTCCCTCGGACAACTGTTCCAGTTCACTATGTACACACTTCCTTGTCTAATGCCGACTAGTAGGACTGTGTGTGTTTTCTTGTCGATGATTTCACATTTCTGACTCTTGAACTGCACCTTGTATCCACGATCACAAAATTGTGAAACAGAGAGTAAATTGTATTTCAAGCCTTCAACATACGAAACATCTTGAATTTCTATGTCACCATTACGAATGTAACCAAATCCTTTAGTAACAGCAATGGAGCTATCACCAAAAATCACTTTTGGTCCTTCTTGCTCACGATAGCTTGATAAGAGAGTCTTAGTACCAGTCATGTGGTGCGAACAACCACTGTCTATGTACCAAGTTTCTCCTGTTGAGCCACCTTTCTTGTATAGATCGAGTCGACCCTGCAATAGATGATAATACATAATTTAGGTACCCTCCTTGTTTATTGGGGTCCTTGGGGGTTAGTCGAGTTCAATGGAATCCAAATATACATTGGAGTCTTGAACAAGTTTGACCTTCTAAGCTTTCGACCATATTTGTTGCAAAATAAGACCTTGTTGTCCTTATCTGGCCTATCAGTCGAGTTCGGGTCTACTCTTTGGAGATAGCCTTTTGACTTAATCTCTACTTGAGCAGGCACTTGTCTATGATAGTCAGAGTAAGGTTTATATGCATTAGGTCCATACGGTTTATAGACATGTTTAGGTCTTTCTTCTCCTTTGATATCATATGACAAAGGTGGAGGATATAGAACAGCTTGTGTACGATATTTTGGACCTTCCTGTCTAGGTCTAGACGAGTAGAGTTGAGACTGCCTTATGAAAGGAGGTCTAGACTCTTGTCGTCTAGTCTGTACTTGTCTAGTACTAGTCTCCTCAAGATACCAGTCCTCGTATCTGACCTGATTTGGTCGTCCACGATTCCTAGTCCTTTGTTGACTTGTCTTAAACGGAACAGGCTTGTTGTTAGCTTTCTTTTTACCACCTTTGGTAATTGGAATGTTAACTTGAGCTTGTTTTGGTACAGTACCTTTTGATGGAGTGTCAATATCGTATATCAATGGTTCTTTTCCTTTATCATTAGTCAAAGAGCTTGAGATGAAAATAGTAGGGTTCTTAGGAACTTGAGTAGACGAGCTGGGTGTCTCAGCACCTATGCCTGTCTTGTCAGCAGGAGCCCTATACCTATCTGACAATTCAAGGTTAACCTTAGATGAGTTAACCAGGTCAGTAAGTTTAAGGTCTAATGTGACAACCTCGGTTTCTAAGAACTTATTACGTTCTTCAAGCTTTTTGAGCTTACTTTGTAAGACATTGAATTCATGTTTCTCAGTCGCATGTGTCTTAAGTAGGTCTTGATACAACTTGTCTGTCAATGCACACTTGTCTTTGAGTTGTCTCAACTCTTCTTGCAAGCGTTCATTTAGGACTGTTGTATTAGGATCTACTTTAGACTGAGCTTCTTTAAGATCAATGATTTCTTGTCTTAAGGTGATGTTTTCGTCACTGACTTCAATGAATGCCTTGTTGGCAAGTAGGAGGTCGTCTTCAACTGCACTAGTAGAGTGCTGAAGACTACTCCCTACTTGGCTACTGGCAGTATCACTTTCATCAGAATCTGATTCATCACATGATTGAAAGGAAGTAACAGATGATACCTCTTGGTCGATTTTAGCCATGAAGCATAAACCATCATCAGCTATGAATGCTTCATCGTGATCTGGTTCAGACGGGTAGCTTGATGAGGATGATGGCAACTCGTCTGAGTCGGAGTCAGAGTCATTATTGGCCATCATTGCCTTTTTACCTCGGTTGTATCTTCTTTCCCTTCGTGCTTTGCGTTCTTCTCGATCATCAGTACTCAGGTCTGGACATTCATATATGTAGTGACCTGGTTTCTCACAGTTATAGCACACGAGATCATTAGTAGCCTTTTTAATAGGAGAGTTGTTCCTTCGTTTATCACGTCTATCAGAACGAGTAATCTTCCTACTATCAGACTCTCTATCTTGTCTGTTACCTTTCGAGACTTCGTCTCTCCTTTCGGACGAGTTTCAGTCTCGTCTGGTCTCAGACGAGTTCTTAGAAGCAGACCCTCTATGCTCTCTATAGAACTTCTTATATCTTCCGAAACGTTTATTCAGCCTATCAAACTTTCTAACCATGAGGCTTACCTGATCCTTCAGGCTAAGATCAGTATCTATCTCGTCTTTAACAGAAGCAGACCTAGTCTTAGTCTTAGACCTGTCTATCTTAGACGAACTAGCCTTAAAAGCAACGTTCTTAGATACAGCATGTTCTCTGTCACTACTTACTACGGGTTCGTCTTCGTCTAGATCAAACTCATGAGCCTTTAGAGTTTGAAACATAGTCTCTGCTGTCCATACGTCTATATCTTGGGTATTCTTAACAAGCATTTTTACCATCTTCCATCGACTATCAAGGCTTTTTAGAATCCTAAGATTGATTTCACGTGGAGTATAAGTTTTACCAAGGACTTCCAAGTCATTCATGATTTTGGTAAAACGAGTATCCAACTGGTCTATTGTTTCACCAGCTTTCATATGAAATGATTCGAATCTTTGGACAGCAGTGGAAAGCTTGCTTTCTTTGATTAGAGATGTCCCTTCACAAATGATAGCTAAGCGATCCCACATTTCTTTGGCAGTTTTACATTTTAACACTTTTCCCAGATACTCATTAGGAAGAGTGTGTAAGATGTAATTCTTGGCCAAGCTATCCAAATTATTCTGTCTCATTTCTTCAGAGGTAAGTTCTGACCTTGGTTTCTTGACGAGAGTACCCACTGGTTGATTTGGATCAAGGGCAGCAGTATTGGGGATCATGGTCACAATTGGACCTTCAGTAACGACGGAGATCATTAAGTCGTGAGTGGAGCTGAAGATGGCTTCCATCCTTAGCTTCCAATAGTCGTAATCCTGTACCTGAAACTTAGGTAGTTTGTTGGCGCTGATCTCAAGAGACATGATTTCAAGAAATAAGTGCTAAGTAGAATTATGATCAAGAACAACAGATAAGTCAAGAACAGGAAGCACGAAACACAGATGATACAAGAATATGATCAAGAACACGTATACAAGAACAGTTAAGGACCAAGACTTCACCCTAAGTCTTGAGTCGGTTATCAAGAAACAGCAGTTCGTAAACTACTGCTCTGATACCACTTGTTGGTCCCAAAGTTGAGTTAATAATATTGAGTAAGCTAGTGAAAATGTCTAGAGGGGAGGGGTGAATAGACTTTTCAAAAATCTTTCAATATATCAGAATACACAATGCGGAATAATCAGATTACTAATGAGCCCAATCAAGTTTATACTCAACTTATATTCGAGAACTCTGTTCTATACTCAACTAGTCTAGATCAGTTAAGTAGTTAAATCAATTAAGCAATTTCAACAATCAAAACTGTAAAGTAAATCAAACACAAGATTTATAGTGGTTCGACAACTTGTCTACATCCACTCTCACAAACCCAGTTGTGAAATTCTCATTAACTCGTCCAATGGAGTAATGTGTTCTTGTGGCTTTAAGTCCCAAGAAATAAGACTTAGATCTTCTCGATTATACCTCCAGATATATCTTCGATCTTACTAGCGATTTACAAGTATCTAGCAACTTGAAAATAACAAAACAAAAACTAAAAACTTCTCTGTTCTTCAGTAGTAGCCTTCTTGATTCTTCACTTGTCTTCTGGCTTCTATCTGAACTTCAATCAACTCTGAGAGTAAACTTCAAATATATCTTTTGATATCGTTTGTAAGTAGTATTTCTTCAGTATCTTCAGTAATCAGTAGTCTTTTACCAATGAATACCTTGAGGTATTTATAGACTTCAATCTTCAAGAACTTAGTAAGTTGTAACCAACTTTTCTTGATAACTACCTTCAACTGAATCTTCTTATCAATCCACGCGTTTCTGTTATGAATTAGTTATTCCATAACTAACTTCTATATCTTTATCTCTTCACGCGTATTTGTAACTAACTCCAAGTTAACTTGTCTTGTGTAGACTTGTACTTATCTTGTAGTCCACCTGTCTTGAGTAGTAGACTGGTCTTCTCTTCTTGTGTAGTAGACTTCTAATAAAACTAATCTAACAAGACTATTACATTACTTTAAGCTTTTATAATACAAGCTTAGTCAACTTATAAACTATACAATGAATCTAATCTATTACATTTAAAAACATGAGCTCTATACATCATTTAAATAGCTCAGTAACAATCTAACAGATATGAACAGATATGAAGTACTTATAAATCGTACTTATCTTTTAATATAAACTTTTCTTTTAAACTGTACTTGTCTTTTGAATTCTACTGATCTTGTACAAGATGACTCCAACTCAACTAGACTAGATCAGTCAACACTTAGAAAATATTCAAGTCTTCTTTTGGCTTATCAAAACTTTATCTTTTTATCTTTTGTTCATCATTTAGTACTTGTTCTAGGATTCATATCCCAACAATTTCCAAAAGGGTATGAGCATAATAAAATTGGACAACCAAAAAAGGAAAGTGAGAATAATGAAATTGGACGGAGGGAGTATTATACAAGATATATATAATATCTCTTAATATATTTGTATATGCCTAATACACCCCCTCAAGATAGAGCGACGTAGGAGAGTCCAATCTTGGTCATAAGAAGTTGGAGACGGAGGCGAGAAAGGGGCTTTGTAAGTGCATCAACAAGTTGATCCGCAGAGGAGACATGTGAGACCCTTAGTTGAGATGTCTTGATCAAGTCTCTAATAAAATGGAAATCGATTGCAATGTGCTTCATTCGGGAGTGAAAGACAGGATTTGAGCAGAGATAAGTGACTCCAATGTTGTCACAATAGATAACAGGCAAGTCTGAGATTGTGAAGCATAACTCATGAAACAGAGATTTTAACCATTGAACTTTAGAGGTAGCGGAGGCAATAGCACGATACTCAGCTTCTGTTGAGGAACGAGCAATCGATTTTTATTTCTTGGAGGACCAAGAGATAGGATTAGCACCAAGAAAAACAACATAAGCACTTGTGGATGAACGATCATCACTGTTGCCAGCCCAATCAACATCTGTAAAACAATGTAGAGAGGAGGAGGTGGTAGGTCGTAGTGTGATTCTTACATCTCATGTTCCATTTAAGTACCTAAGTAGGCGTTTGACAACTCCCCAATGAGTGACTGTTGGAGCATGCATAAATTGACACAACTTGTGAACAGCAAAAGCAATGTCGGGTCTCGTGAGTTGAAGATATTGAAGACTGCCAAGTATTTGTCGATATTGAGTGGCATCTGCAGGAGGAGTCCCATCAAGAAGTGTAAGGCGAGCAGAGGTGGCTAGTGGCGTCTGAACATGTTTGGAGGCCACCATATTGTATCGAGTGAGTAGATCAACTACATACTTTCGCTGAGAGAGAAAGCAGGAGTTGTTGGTACGAAGTACCTCTACACCTAAGAAGTAGGAAAGAGGACCCAAGTCTTTAACTAAAAATTTCGAACCAAGATCTGTTGCCACACGGGTAAGGAAGGGACTGGAATTTCCTGTGAGAATCAAATCATCAACATACACAAGAAAATATGCAATAATGCCAGATTTATTGTACATAAAAAAGGATTCATCGGATTTTGTGTGAATGAACCCAATTCCTTCCAAAAACGTCCTAAGTGCATAATACCAAGTACGGGGAGCCTGTTTCAAACCGTAAATGGATTTGTATAATTTGCAAACATAGGATGGAAACGCCTTATCAATGAAACCAGGAGGTTGAGCCATGTAGACTCTATCAGGGAGGGAACCATGAAGAAAGACATTGTTCACATCAAATTGTCGAAGTGGTCAATTTTGAGTGACTGCAATACTCAGGACTGCTCGAACGGTTGCTATTTTGACCACATGACTAAACGTTTATGAAAAATCAACTTCGGGGCGTTGGTGAAAGCCTTTGGCCACAAGTCGAGCTTTGAATTTATCTAAGGTCCCGTCCGATTTCCATTTGATGCAGAAGACCCACTTGGAGTCAACAACGTTGGTAGAATCATAGGTGGTACCGAATCCCAAGTACCGTTTTTTAGAAGGGCATTAAATTCAGAAGACATGACCTCCCTCCATCGTTCATCTTTTAATGCCTGAGAACATACCTCGGATTGGGTTTGAAAATTCTGTTTTGAGCTCGAGTAACCATTGGAGTGCCTTGAGAGGCCGGTGGGAATGGCGATAGGGGAGCATCTGGCGACTCGAGGCGAAGATGTGAGGGGGTGTACTTAGTGAGGTGGGGGTGCAGCAAGGCTGGATGGTGGGATGGAGGGTGTATTAATCTGAACAGGGGGTGCAGCGGGGCTTGGTAGGGGGCTGGTGGGTGTATTGAGGGAAACAGGAGGTGCATGGTGTGGCTGTGGTAGGGGTGAAGAGTTGACGAGGTGGTATATCTTGGGGAGGGAGTGTATTTCTAAATGTTGGGGGTGGGGCAGGATCAGTAGGTTAGGGAGGGGGTGTACTAATCAGAGTGGGTGATGGAAAGAGTATACCAATAGGGTTTTCGGATCAGTAGGTTAGGGAGGGGGTGTACTAATCAGAGTGGGTGATGGAAAGAGTATACCAATAGGGTTTTCTGATGGGCAGGGGTGTATTTACTAAATCGATGGGTGTATTTACTAAATCAGTGGGTGTATCTACTTAATCAGGAGGTGTATCAGGAGCAGTTTAGGAGTGGCTAGAGGAGGTATATATTTTGTAGACTTGCCCATACGGTTCAGGATCGCCGGTCCGAACCGCCGGTTCCCGGTTTGGAACCGGAACCGCCGGAATCAGAACCGCCACTTTCATGAACTGAAACCGTGAATTTCACGGTCCGGTTGCGGTTCGACCTTCACGAGTTAGAGGACCGTTTCACGGTTTGAACCGGCGGTTCCGTAATTTTTTTTTTTTTTAATATATATACCCAATTAACATTTCTGGCCCAAAAAAATTACTACTCTTCTTCACTTTACACATTCTCTATTTTGCCTCTTCACAGCTTTCTTCCTCCATAAAATAGTCTTTTCCTCCATAAAATAGTCTTGTGCGACGGCATGGTTGATCTCCACCAGCGGAGACGTCTCAGAGCCCTCCTCTTTCTCTAAGATTTGAAGTGGCCGAGGAGGAGGTGTAGCCGTGGCCCGTGTGTACCTGCGACTGGAGGCTGTGGTTTGGGCCTTGGGGCGTGGCGTACGGGCACCGAACAGCGGACACGAAGGCCGAATGGGTGGTTTGTCCGGCGGAGGTGCGCCGCTGAAGATTGGAGAGACGGTGGCTTTCTTCCTTTTTTTTTTTGGAATTTTTTGTGGAAGTATTAAAAGAGGCGCAGCAACAGTAGGTTTTTTGTATAGTAGTTTAGGGTTTTATTTCTTATTTTTGAATTTGGGCCTTGGGCAGTTGGGCCCATGGTTCTCAAATCTGAATTCGAGCATCTAATCCCAAAAGCTTTAGGGTATGTTTGTTTTGGGATTATGTAGGATGTGGGAAATCCTAGATGGGGAAATCCTGGATGGAGAAATTGTGTGTGTTTGTTTTGGGATTTTGAGTAGGGTGAGATTTAACTTTATGTCAAATCAAATTGTGTAAGAGTGGTTGGATGTGATGTAATGGTAGGATGTAATAGTAGGATGTATAGGTATTTTTAGGGATGAGTGTAGTTGGATGGGGAAATCCGGATGTGAAATCCCGAAGTAGAACAAGGACGTGGGACGTTACGTCCCACGTCCGGACGGGTGAGTCCCAAAACAAACATGCCCTTAAGGTTTTATTGTTTTTATTTGTTTAAATAATCACAAATTAAAAAAAAAACTCTTAAAAAAAAAAAATTGGTGACGGTTCCCGAACTAGAACCGGCGATTCTGGATCGAAACCGGTTTGAACCGGAATCGGCGGTTCCGAACCGTGAACCGTCGAAACCGAAATCGTCCCCCCTTTCTCACGGTCCGGTTCATTCTTTCCGAGACCGTCGAACCGGCGGTTCGTGAACTTTTGTTGGTTTTTAAGTCAAGACAAAGATAAGCAGCTTGGGTAGGAGAGTATCCAATTAAGGCACTGGAAGTGGATCTAGGGTGGAAGTGGATCTAGGGTCTAATTTATTGGAAGTGTAGGGGGGAGCCAAGGATAACATAAGCAACCAAAAACTCTAAGTTTGACTAGGTTGGAAGTTTTTTTAGGAGGTATTGATATGAGGACAACATGTTAAGATTGGGTTTTGGTAGACGGTTTATAATATAGGTAGTAGCACAAACTACATGAGGCCAATATGTAAGGGGCATGGAGGCATGATGTAAAAGGGCTAAGGCAGTATCAACAACATGTCTGTGACGACGTTCAGACATGCCATTGTGTTCAGGGGTGTGGGGAGGAGTTGTGAGATGAGATATGCCATGAGTTTGAAGGAGTGAACGAAGATCAATGAACTCTCCTCCATTGTCAGAATAAAGGGTTTTGATTTTGGTGTTATAAAAGTTTTCCACTATATTTTTAAAGGAGATAAATGTGGAAAGTACATCGGACTTATGTTTTAGGGGGTAGAGCCATATGTATTTGCTAAAGTGATCAACAAAAATGACATAGTATTTGAAGCCTTCAGTTGACAGGACAGGGGACGACCACATATCAGAATAAAGAACCTCAAGAGGGAAACTGAATATAATGTTTGTATCGTAAAAAGGAAGTTTATAACTTTTAATACAATTGCAAGAATCACAATAATGCAGTTTTGAGTTTGTGATAGGTAAGCTATACTTGAATAAGGTATGAGAAAGGATTTTGGAGGATGGATGACCTAGACGAGCATGCTATGGTTGATGGTTATTTTTCCGAGATGGAGGCTTTGGGGTTAAGAGACGCTCGAGTCGGCCATACGTAGAGATTATCCACGCGACTCCCCGTGAGGAGAATGGTCCCCATTTTGCCATCCCCCACCTAAAAATAAGTAGAACCAAAAATAATGTTAACATCATTATCTCGACACAAGGTTGAAACATAGATAAGGTTTTTGGCCATTTGTGGGACAACAAGGACGTTTGAGAATTTTAGCATATTAACATGAGGAAACGATAAGGAACCAATATGCGAAATTTGCAAACTGTTACCATCACCGATGACGACATCATCCGAGCTGGAATATGGAGAGGAAACAGATAAATTATGGGGGTGAGTTGTGATATGATGAGAGGCCCCGGAGTCCAAGATCCAGGGCCGGGAGGGGATCTGTGAAATAGCAGAGTGGGCGGAGGTGGTGTATATACCTGGAGGGTGGATGTATATACTGGGTGGGGTGTATGTAGTATTGAGGTGGGTGCGTAGATGTGGGGGTGTATTTACCAGAGTTGGGGTTGGGGTGTATACGGCAGTGGGGTGAGTATGTAAATTCGAGGGCGTGGAATTACTAGAGTTGGGGGTTGTTGTAACCTACTGAGGAAGGACTGAGTCGACTCGGTGAGTGGGGACCGAGGTGACCCAGTGAGTTGCGGATCTGTGCCGGAAGCAACTGCCGGAGTTCGGGGCATGTTCGGCCGGTGTGCCCCTGGACACGATACCATTGACAGGTGGTAGGCGGTCGTGTTGGGCGGGCAGAGGCGCTGACGACCATGGCGGACGCGGCGGAGCGACGCGCTGCAGTCTGGGCAGTTAGGGATAGGGACGCGTGCGCCAGAGAGGATTTACCGGCGACCATGGCGGAAGGGTGTGACACGGGCCGGGCTACAAGTTGCAGGTCGCGATTTGAAGAGGACGGCGTCGCGAGTGGGAGTTCACGCCGAGGAGACTAAGCGACCATGAGAGGAGCTTGTTGATGGAGTTGCAGGGCATCCATGGACAAGAGCTTGGGGAAGAAGATGAATCTTCTGTGATTAAAGAATCAAGAAGAGGATGTGATCTAGCATGTGCAATTGATGAATTAAGAAAGGGAGAAGGTGCACGAATCTGTGAGAGAGAAGAATTAAAACGTATCCTAAATGTAATTAAGAAAAATAAAGATATATAAAATATATTATAAAGATATATATAATATATCTTAAAATATTTGTATATGCCTATTATAAAAAAAAATGTTGACTTTGTTCTTAACCTTATCACTAAATAGGCGCAATTATTAACTTAATTTGACATTTTTTACAAGGATCACAACCCAATCCAAACAAACGGATGCACGATTGTTTAGGAGCGATATATATAGGATCTTGAAATATTCCAAATTAAAATGACTTAAAAGCTAAAATTTGAGATTTTAAATTGCGAAATGGGGTGATTTAATTTGCAATTAACACTGTAAATTAATGATAATTTTTTCAAAGAGAGTAATTTGGGCTTGAAGAATTTAGAGGCCTTTGAGTTGGGATGGATGGAGGAAGGATGCGGTGAAATGAGGTATGCTTAATTATAAGGGTGAGGGAATGAATTATTGTAATTTGTTGTGTGTCTTGATCAATTAAAATAATATGTGATTATAAGAAAATAGATCTGTGTATTTCATCAGTAATGGAGTTGGAGGAGGATTCTCCAGGTAAGAAGTGAGTGTAGCTATATATTACTCATGCATGCATGTCTAATTATAGTTAGGGTTGCATGTGTGTTGATGGTGTTAATTATACATGCAGGACATATAAAGGGAAGGAAATAATGGAGGAAGTAGTGTTATCATCAAGTGATGAAGAAGAAGATAGGGACGCCGAGCTACGATTTGTTTTTGAAAACCTAGATCCAATCATACCTCCGCCTAACAAGTCAGTATCTTTCTTTTCTTCCTCTCCTTCTTTAACTAATTATATCTCTAGCTACCTCTATTTATTTTGTTTAATTATACTGCAGGGCGCGGATCTCGAACGACTTTGATGCCGAGACAGGAACCTTCATAGATAATATACTCGACGATGATGGAGTCGCCGCATCCGACGACCTTTATATAAGTAATAAAGCCAAAGATAAACGCAAATTGATGAAGGACATGTCTAAAGAGGAGGATGAGGGGAATGCAAAGAAGCTCAAAATTAATGTAGTGCCGGTTAATAAGTAGTTTAACACTACACTACTAGCTACATTTTTCTCTAGCTTCTTAATTAGACTTAATTGCAACATTTTTCTCTAGCTTCTTAATTAGACTTAATTGCAACATAGTCTATATATAATTAATTAATTAGCACCAATTTTCATTCATTCTTACAAGTAACTGCATGTTTCTCAGGCCAGGTTAAGGACATTATTGTTTCTAATCAAACTTTATTTCAACTAATTAAGCTACAAAGCTAGCGACCATACTTATTTGCGCGCATCTTAATTAATTATAATGGAGGATTAATTACCTGCATCTTAATTAATTATAATGGAGGATTAATTACCAACATATGGAAAAATCCACTAACATGGAGGATTAATTACCAACATATTCTCATCTCTAGCTACTTAATTTTTTGACATTAATTAATTGGAGGAATCTCAGAAGTCAGAACCAGCTTAAAGATCTATATATCAATTTTGAAAAAAAAAAAATCAAGCATCGATCCAGCCTGCAGAAATTACTGAAAATAATTCTGATCTATGCAAGCAGTGGGATACAAATTAAATTAATTTTTGCAACAACAAGCTTTATTATATATGCAAATACAAATACGGGTTTATGATCGAGTACCAGTTTTAATTATATAACCTGAGAAGAAAATTAGATTTTATGGTAAAGCTGGAAATTAACATTTAGGGCATGGGGCATGTTTCTTTTGGGATGAGAAATTCGGATTTGGGATTTCGAAACTCTACCCCCGTTACACTGTGGGATTTTGATTCAGGATTGATTTCAAAATCTCACCCTATAAATACCTATAAACCCTATAAAAGTCAACCCTATAAATTAAATTCCACCCTACATAAATAAATTTCACCTTACATAAATCTCAAAACAAACACTTAAATCTTCCAGATTTTGAAATCCAAATTTAAAAATCCTCAAAATCCCAGGCATGAATTAATGAATTAATTTATAAGTTTTATTTATTATGTTAATAGTAGATAATATTTACTCCTATTTGTTTTACATTGAAATTTATCCCCAAGAAACTTTCTTTTTCAGTTGTTCCTTTTGAATTCAAAAACTAATTAATCACAATTTTCTCAACCGAATCTAACTTGTAAATAATATTTTTTTATAATCCCGCGTAATATGCGGATTTTTCACTAGTATACCTATACATTTCGGCAGCACTTACTTCGTTATAATCCGCGTAATATGCGGATTTTGCACTAGTATACATATACATTTCGGCTCTAAATTTACAAAAAATACCATCCAAGCAACGTTATTAACTTCAAGTTTCTGAACCGGAAAATATGACACGAATGCGCGTCAAACAACCAACTAATGTTCTAAGGTTGTGATTTAATTGTTTCTGGTTAGCTAACCACATCTCTGAATTAAATTATGACTATGCTGGTTTTGAACTCTGAATTAAATTATGACTATGCTATGACAGGAATCAAGCCAACATTGCTCAATCTCCGCCGATAATTGATGATGAAAACCGTCATTCAGAAAAACTAGTAACAACGGTGACGGAGGCGGAACAGGCCGGCAAGAAAATGGAAATAGCGAGAGGAGAGACGACAGAGCTCAACCAGAGTAGTTCACTCAGAAAAAGAAGTCGCAAACAGAAAAACCCCACCCGCAGTCCATTGTTTTAGGACTCACATTTGTTTCATAAATTCTGTAAAATATTTTTTTTTGATGCTTCGTCACCGTCCACTTAGTCTTATAAAATAAAATAAAGTAAACTGAGAGTGCATTTAGTAGAGTAATATTACTTAAAGGGTATTCTAGAATTTTGACATGATTATTAAATTAATAAAGTGGTTGAGGGGGTGTATCCAACGCAAATGGAGGTGTAAATAGTCACACCCTTTCCTAATATCCAAATTTTTACTGTGAAGCCCAATAAGCCCCGAAGTTACCCGTAAGAGAATCATCATTTTGGGGCCAACTGAAAGTAAATTAAAAAATCAAGGGCCTAGATGCAAATCACATTAAATATGAATTTGATCAAAATATGATTCCACGCAATACTTTTCTTCTCCGCAGTCTGCAGATTACACGCCTTTTGACAATCTCCGTCTTCCGTTCCTGTTCTCCAAGGTATGATCCAACCATGTTTACGTATGCATATATATGTGTGTGTTCGCGCGCGTTGGATGCAGGTAGTGAAACTGTCGAATTATCATTTTTAGGGCTTCGATTTTGGGTTTCTTTGTTGATGTATTTTATTAGGGTTTTATAATTGTGAAATAAGGGTTTTATCTTCGATAGTTTCTAACCAATTCAATTTAATCCAACAATTGTAGGGTTTGAATTTCATCTGCCTACCGATTTGATCACTTATTGCTGACGGCTGCATAGAAGAAAGATGTGGGCAGCTTCATGCCTAGCGTCATGCTGCGCAGCCTGCGCTTGCGATGCATGCCGTACGGTCGTTTCGGGGATCAGTAGGCGCTCGGCTCGAATTGCCTACTGTGGTCTTTTTGCGCTTTCACTTGTTGTTTCCTGGATTCTCCGAGAAGTTGCTGCACCCCTTATGGAGAAGATTCCTTGTAAGTATATGTTTTCGTATCAAGAATAAAAATGTAGCAATGTGCACTCCCCCCCCCCCCCCCCCCCCAAACAATGATAGTGTAACTGTACTCTGAAGGGAAATAACAATTTTCCAGCTGTCAGTGCTCTATGTTTCGTGACTATGTATGATAATGCCTCTTAGTTTAAGAAACTTGAACTAATCTATTTTGAAGCCAAGGAATATTTTGAAAGCTTCTGAAGAAATGAGGAGATGTGGCTATCTTTCTTGTAAATTGCTTTTTGGGATGGAGTATATATCTGACTTCCCGGTGGAAAATAATTTGTAGGGATCAATCATTTTCACCAAACACCAGATAGAGAGTGGTTTGAAACTGATGCAGTATTGCGAGTGAGCTTGGGAAACTTCCTGTTTTTCACTATACTTGCTATTTTTATGATTGGTGTAAAGAACCAGAAGGATCCTCGTGACAGTGTGCACCATGGAGGTTGGATGATGAAAGTTATTTGCTGGTGCATTTTGGTTATACTGATGTTCTTTCTTCCTAATGGGATCATCAGCTTCTATGGTAAGCACTATGGTTAGGGAGTTCATAATTTTATTTATTTAGTTTATTGCATCCTGATTAATCTATTCATCTGCAAGAAACACCTTGCAGTATGTTGTCACAAGTAAGAGATAAAGAGAACTTAAAGTTTTGTCGTTGCACTTGGACTAAGATGTCAAAGAGCTAATTGAAATTTGCTCCTGTATTTGTATGTTGAGTAACTTGAGTTATGATCAAGCTAGCTAGGGGAACAAAATGTTGGAATGAAAATGTCTAGACCTTCCTTTTGATTATCTATTGGGGAAACACTTGTTTGAGCTTAGAACTATGATTGCCATATATGCATGATGAGACCTCTTAGGTGTTATGAAGTGTACCTAAAAATGGAAGGAATGGGAACTAGAGAAAGTGGCCCTATTGAGTAAGGTTCAGTCTGTAATGATGTTATGCTGTATGATGAAAAATTTCCTCATCTACTGTGACAAAAAGATATTACATCTGAATACCTTACTGCTAGTGTTATGTAGTAATTTCTAACAGAGGAAGTCAACAAGTAACTTTCTTTTCATTATCTACATGGCATATTTTATCCTCTACACATAAGAACTTATCTAGCTGTGATGATATTTCTGTAATTATATATGCTGATTATTTTTTGTAAATGCAGAGGCATCATCAAAATTTGGCTCAGGATTGTTCCTTCTTGTTCAAGTTGTGCTTCTGCTGGATTTTGTTCATGGATGGAATGACAAATGGGTTGGATATGATGAAAAATTTTGGTGAGCCCTTCATCTTGTTTAATGCCTTCAAGATATTTTTACTAGAAGGAATGTACTTTTTAGCAATTAAATCCCACTCACCTCTTCCCCCCATATTTTGTGTGTGTGATTTTGCAGGTACATGGCTTTGCTCGTGGTTTCACTTGTATGCTACGTGGCAACCTTTTCATTCTCTGGCCTGCTCTTCTATCTTTTTACCCCATCTGGACATGATTGTGGTCTCAACACATTTTTCATCGTGATGACATTGATTTTCGTTTTTGTGTTTGCTATCGTCACACTGCATCCATCAGTGAGTTTCTCAATCTACTCCAGTTGTCTGTAATCTCTCTCTCGAAACTATTGCTGGAATTTTCCATCCATCATGGAAAAGCTTCATACAGTAAACCTGAACTGAAGGATTGACTCAGGAATGAAATGCTTAATATTTTCCATGACAGCACAAGGAGAATCATTATTATTTTCCTTTGTAATGTTTTCAGTTTTAATACGTTAAAATGTTCCTAGATTCTAATATAACAGGGAGTTCATTAGTGGGGTGCTGTAAATGAGCAGGCCCAAAAGAGAATTTAGAAAATTTGAGGTCATTCTAGTGGGAGAATGGAGAGAAGAAACTGATTAACATGATAGGATCTGAAGTCAGAATAAACTTAGGGCTTGAATCACCATGAATGGTAACAGGAATATATTAGAATGACAAAAAGGTACCAGCAGTTCAAAAGAAATTGATGTTTTCTGCATTGGAATTAACTCAAGCGCAATGATGTTGCCTGGCATCTCAATTTGGCTTATAAGTTTTTTTTTTTCTAGATATGAATATATTCTAAATGTTTACTGTATTATTTTTTGTGTTCGTCGATTATGTAGCAATATTTTTAGTTTCAAAACATACTATTCTTAACCATACAATTTTGGGATTAGCTTCTTTTTCGCTTTTGATTCTGTAGATTATGTGTATCCCAGTACGAAGGAATATCAAAGATCCTTCACTTCATAAATTCGTCTGACGTTGTCATGCTTATTATTGTTTCTTTATCTATAATGATTGGCTACCGTCTGTTATAGCTGTTACTTGTTGGTGCAACTACAAATTGTATGTTATTGTTGCAAATGTAGAGTGATTTCCTAGCCTTAATACTTTGTGATCACAACAGGTAAGCGGAAGCATTTTGCCATCTTCAGTTGTATCTTTGTATTGCATGTATCTCTGCTACAGTGGACTTGCCAGTGAACCTAGGGATTACGAATGCAACGGCCTTCACAGGCATTCTCAAGCAGTTTCCTCCAGTAGTCTCGGTATTGGGCTACTTACAACTGTGCTGTCTGTTGTTTATTCTGCTGTGCGAGCTGGATCTTCTACAACTTTGCTTTCTCCTCCAAGCTCCCCCCGAGCAGGTTAACTATTCTCCCTTGTCGTTGTCATAAATGTGCTGGAGTTTGAAAGTGATTTCCATTGAGTCAAGTGTTCAAAACCGTATACATAAAAAAAGTTTCTTGTTTTTCTTTCAGCTAAAGGCATTGAGAAAAATATAACAAAACGTAATAGTTTGGCTTTCAAATGGTTTTCTTTTTTGTTACTCCCTCTGTCCCATAAAGATAGGCTTAACAGTTTTTTCCACACAGAATAAGAACATTAAAATTTTGCTTTGTTTTCCCATTTTTTTCTCTTATGTCTACCCCTTTTGGACGATGACAATTAATAGTAACTAGATATTGATTTGAAAAAAAAAAAAAAAACAAAGATACATTAAATTGGAACAAAGGTAGAAATGAAAAATTATTGATATGTTAAATCAATAGAAAGCAAGTTTATCTTTGTGGGACGGAGGGAGTACTTAGTTCTTATCTTCTTAAAAAAACTGAGAAGAAACCATCGTTGATTCATAAAATACAGTTTAATTTCCCATTTTGATTAATGTTAGTCTGATTTTAAGAATATAAATTTAGTATGATACAATACAAGGATTATAGTGTAGTGACTGCAATTTTCCCCAACTGAGTGATTTTGATTCCTCGATTTCATGAACAGGTTCTGGAAAGCCTTTGCTACCCTTGGACAAGTTAGACGAGCATCATGAGGAAAACGAGAAGTCAAAGTCAAAGCCTGTTACGTATTCATATTCCTTCTTCCACTTAATCTTCTCCCTAGCGAGCATGTATTCTGCTATGCTGCTTACAGGTTGGTCAACGTCGGTTGGGGAAAGCGGGAATTTGGTGGATGTAGGTTGGCCGTCTGTGTGGGTTCGTATCATAACCAGTTGGGCTACTGCTGCTTTGTTCATCTGGTCTCTTGTTGCTCCAATCCTCTTCCCTGATAGGGAATTCTGATTGATTGATAAGGAACACACCACCTGTTTGCGTGTAACTCTGTAGATTCACATATGGGTGGTGCGTTTAATAAGCTTTCGTAATTTCATGTCGTGTGATACTCAATGTTTATAATATGATTTGCTTATTATCAGATACAAGTTTGGTTGCCTAAATTGTTGATTGAAGTGTGTATGTAAAACAACTTTTATGGGTTTTGAAATTGTATTTTCATTTCCTCTGCATATGGATCAAAAGTGTCACTGTAAAATCATTCTCTAATCAAAAGACTAATTTACGAATTACGAAGTGTCAAGATAACCAAGTTAAAAACAAATTAGCATGCAGATATACCAATCAATAGAAGTCACAATTTTTTGGAACTAATAGTTTCTCATTTCACAGCCAGCGTCGCCCAGTCTAAAATCATAATACAAGTCGATCCTCGAGTTAAAACGTTCAACTTTTCATCTCCCAAGTACAAAGGGGACAGAATAATCGAACTGTATTGTAAACAGCACCAAACATATAGTATATCTTTCTATAACAAGTTCAAACCATTCAGACCTCGCGTTTACCAGAAACCCATGCTTTGGCTGCCTTTCAATCCTCAAAATCTCCTGAATTCTCCAACAGGTAGTTGATTGCTAACTCTTCGTTGCGCTCACAAGCTAAAAATGCCTCGATAACAAGAGCTCTATCAAAACCCATGGCCTCCATCTGAAAGCATGATTAAATTCATATGTAATTCAGACAATAGTACAAAAGAATACAGGCATTTGCACTTTTCATACTCTATCAATGGCCTCCTGCTCTTCCGGTGTGACACTGACAGCATGAGGCATGTCCTCCTGCTCCGCCTGATCAAATATATCCCTATAACAAATAAAAAGCTTCTAAGATTCAAATGCATTTACGTTTCAGAAATAATAACTGTATATGGAATTCAGAGATGAGAGAGAGGGAGATGTCAGATGTGGTGATGTTCAATATTTAGTTAACAATATCTTCAGTGCCGCCATGGCCTACGTCAAAGCCACTATCAATGTTATTGTAGAACAAACAATAGAACTACAGTTCAAAGAGAACAAATATAGAATAGCATTTATCTCACCATGCGATTGCCTATATGGATCATATCTCATCATCATGTTTGTCAAGACGCATTCTCATAATTTCAAAATACAAATAATAGGAGATAATTATTGAAGGTATTCAAAATTATCATTCAATTAGTCATGAAAATTGGATATTGTACTAATGGAGCATTTAAGAGGTCTATTTTGGCCCTTTAAGATTTTATACATTTATATAAAAAATAAATCTACTATATTGTGTATATACATCATGATGAAATATCTACATATATTTTTAAATAAATTTGAAGGCATCCATAATACAATAAAATACCCCCTCTGTTTCATAATAAGTGTCGTTTTACACTCCTCTATGTCAATTTATAAAACAATACTCCCTCCATCCCGCCATAAATTTTGGATGTCCCGTCATAAGCTTCCCATTTCTTTAAATGGCAAAATTCACTATCTCTCCCTACCTTTTCTCTTTCCTACCTCTCACTACCTTTTCTTCTTCCTATCTCTCTCTACCACAACTAACCACTTACACATTTTATATTACATTCATTAATCTTCGTGCAAAAAGTAAAGGGGAAGCATATGGTAAGATGGAGGGAGTATAATTTCCAAAAGTATAAATACTCACCCCTCAGAACCATCAACAGGTTCACTAATTAATTGGAGGAACTCCTGATTGTGTTCTTGTATGAGTCCCAAGAGTGAAGGATTTTGCTTTCCAAGCTCCTGAAGCATAGGCTATAAAAGAATAATTTTGGCATTAAGATGTGATCCTAAACACAGAAAATCTTATACGGGTATTAAAAACCAACCTGCAGAATATGTGGATTCGATTGAACCAGCGAACGCAACGCTTGGAACTGGATCCACGTAGACAAACTTTATTACAATACATACATTTATGACTATGAGGAATAAACTACATGTTTAAGAGACGCTCAAAATTCATCCAAGTAGTCAAAAAGAAAAATGGGTAAGGATTAGTGGGTAAATAGTTGAAAAAATACACTTAACATATATCCGTCCCAAACAAGAATTTGTCTATAATTAAAAGGCTGAAGAAAGCAATTCGGGCAAGTAAAGAGCTTAAATATTAGGGTAAGTTTGACTTGGGATTTGAAAACCAGATTCAGGATTTCAAAATCTAAATCCGGTTCTACTTTGGGATTTTAGAATCCAGTTTTAAAAAATCCTACAAATACCCATACACTATAAATACAAAAACATTTTCTACATCACATTCTTCAACGACTCATTAATACAAATACATTTTTTTATTATTAGCTTTTATTCCCACTTTTGCAACTTCCAATAAAACACATTAATTATTACACAATCCATTCAATCATTACAGTTACTACTACAATCAACAATAATAATACAATATAACACACTCTTACACATGGATTTGAACCATTTAAATCTCAAAACAAACACACATCATTACTATTTATCAAGATTTTGAAATCTACATTTCAAAATTTTCTAAATCCTAAATCAAACAAAATAAGGAAAAAAGGCCACCTGTTGGTTGTTTCTGAGGAAACCAAGGGATCCAGCCCCAGCAGCAGCAGAAATGGTCTCCTAGAGAGATTCCAAAAGACAACATGAAACATGGGAAAAAATAATCAATGCCCTAATAATCTCTAGCAAGACGATGAAAAACCTGAGGAAACAAATTCAACGGGGATGAGTTTGGTGCTCCTGAAAAAGGTGGGCCCGTTGCAATAACATCATCAACTAAAGGTTGAGCCAATGGAACTGCAACTTCTGCGCTTTCAGGGATTCCCTGTAAACGAAAATAAAATTCAATATTTGTAACCAATCACCATTGTTGAAAGAAAACAAGAAAATGAATATAAGCATACTGAATACAAGTAATCCACTGCTCGTTCTGGATTATTATATGCAGCTCGAAGAGCACGCTTTACTGTCTCCTTGTCCCAACTACCACCACCCATATCGAGTAGTTGTTGAATGGTCCGCTCAAGCTTATCACCACCAGCAGCAGCAGGAGCAAGTAACTCACTTGAAGCAAGACGGTCCCTTTAACAATAATATATGAATTATTAACACTTCTTGTGAGAATATATGCAAGCATGTAGAATCAAAGATGAAAAGTTAGGGAAATAGTTTTTTTTTTATCCTGTAAGTAATCCCTGTTTAGATTTCAGTTCCGTTGACCATCTGAAAGTGAAAATAATCCAGTAACTTCCAGTTTTTTACATTTTAATCCAGTAACTGGCTGTAGCATGTGAAACATCTGGTTGATGTGGCAGATTCCGGTTTGTCCACATGGCAAAGTTTGATTGGTCATCCAAATGTTTCACCTCTTACAAGCAGTTACGTGAGCAAAAGGTAGAAAAATTGAAAGTTACAGGACTATTTTCAATTCGCTAAAGTCAACAGGACTAAAATCAAATTAAGGGCACCTTAGAGGAGGGAGGACTAAAAAAACTATTTCCGCAAAAGATTACATACAATTCTGAATCTGATGGAGCAACAGAGGTTGATCCAGTGCTCTTTGGAGGCCTAGAGAATGAAATGAACATAACAAATTGACGTATATAAACATTAACAATGGAGCTTCTGCAGATATTTTACAACAACTCACGGTACAGACGGTCGAGCCTCAGCTGCAGGAGTAAGAGCAATAGGTGAAGGCGCCGGCTGCAAAAACAGTCAGGCATGAGGCATTTCACAACATACAGAACAAAATCAACAGAGAACAGAAGATATAATATCTAGGATCACACCTGAGATGGTGTTGAGACACTTGAACTTGAACTCGAACTTTTACTCTGCAGTTAACAGAAAAGCACAAGAGAAGAGAGTTTGATAAGGACCCCTTGATTTTGTTCCAAAAATTCCGAATTGGGAACAGAGTTTGTTAAAGGCACAACTGGGGCAGGCACAGTATATGGGCGCACGTCTTTTTCTATGTGCCTGAGGTCATGAGGCACACCTGAGGCGTGCCTTTTGAAGTTCTTAATTTTTTACCAAAGGTTTAAAATTGAAAGTAACTAAAACGAGAAGAAACAACCCTCCTTTTGAACAACTTAATTTTTTGGTTCTGTTTTTTCAGAATCCTTCCTCTGAATCTCAATTGCCCAATGTACTCCGACCTCCGCCGCATCTCCACCAATCGGTCCCAACAGCTGTCATCATTGCTCCAGTGCCACCCCCTGCTCGCACTGTACTTTTTTTTTCCTTTCTAAATATCATTTCTCACCCTACACGTTGATATATTTCTCAAATGATACTATGATAGTATGATAGGGTTAAGATATTACTAAAAAAAGAAAAAAAATTCCCATGTTCAAGTGGTGCACACGCCTCAGGTGCTTGATGGCCCCTTTCACCTCTAACACTTATGTTTGAGAAGATAATCCACACACATTACCATCCACACATAGAAGAAATCAAAGATTGTAAATAGCACAGTCTAGTACTTAGGTGATGTTTACTTGGGTTTTGGGTGGTTTTGAAAATCGGTTTTTGAAATCCTGGATTTTTTTAATCTTAATAAATTGTAATATGTGTGTTTCATTTAGGTTTTTGAATAGGGGAGGATTGAACTTTATGTCAAATCAATGAGTATGTTTATTAGTGGTGGTTTTTTAAAATCAATTTTTAAATCCTAAAGTAAACCGGTGTAGGATATTAAAATCCTAAACCGATTTAAAAAACCAAAAGTAAACATCACCTTAGAGATTCAAAACAATCAGTGGTTGGTTAAAGGGAATTAGTTACCTTGCTTAGCATGACAACAAGAAAACCATCTTCAGAGACCTTGTTTTCAGCTAAAGTACTTTCATCTTTCAACACTTTACCGTTATGAATCAACAATTGCTGACCACATGGGTAATTATCTTTGCCTTGTACGTCCTCAATGCTTTTCTTAATAGCCATTATCTAATATCACAAAATATCCAAATCTCTATTAGTAAACTAGAAGCAAGATAGTAACAGAACACCCTTTACAACTTTAAAGTACACTACCAAATGTGTAAAGTTAGCAATCAAGTAAAAATAACAGATCAATCAAAACCTATCGTGAACACTTCAGAATGAACATTCCCATACCTAGCGTGATGTCAGCTTCAGCGAACTTATTTAAGTATTCTGCTTTCAATTTCTGAATATACACCAAGTTTAATAATAATTTTAAATAACCTACATGCAAAAGTATATAATCTTCCAAAGAGGCCATTCATCTTGCAATTTCACCTACTATTTAAATTACTCAGCGGCTCAAGCATTTAACAAAGAAGGCGATTAACACCATCTACGGCAACTACATTGAATTGCATTAAACAATACAAGCAAAAAATCCATCTTCTAAGCATGTTAGCCTACAAAAATTCCAAACATAAAGCTTGTATCAGATGCAAACTTAATTATAAGTTTACAATGACCAAACACTAAATATAACACTAATTATCACGTTCATTAAATTCCAAAAAAAAAAAAAAAAGACAGAGGGGGAAAAGGTTACTGACGGTATCATTTGCGTGAACGCTAATTTGGAAATGGCTGCCTTTGAGTGTTTTCACGGTGAGTTTCATATCGGCGAATATCGACAAATTGGAATGAAAATTGATAAATTGTTCCCAAAAAAATGAAATCGAACCCTAGAAATACTCTATGGATCGAAAGAGAGGAATTGAGAAAATGAAAAAGTGTGAAGCGGAAAATCTTGGGGGGTTTTCAATTCAATTTTAAAAGACTGCATTTGGCATGTGTGATGCACGTGACGTGCCATATTTTTGCTAATACTGTATTTAATTTTGCTTTCCTTTATAATTATAATCAAAGAAATACTCCTTTGAACACAACTGATTTCAATTTCCATATAACTCAAATTTAAATAAGCAAGGAAAAACCTTTTATTTTTACTTCCCACTTTAATTTTATGGAATTTGTGATTTGCCCTCAACATTCTACTCTCCATTTTAATTTTGTCCATGTCTTTTTCTTTATTAATTTTTGCACCTTATTTTGTATTTTCTACTCTTTACTTCTTGTCGTTTAATTTTTAAAGAATATCGATTGAGACCTCAAAACAGAGTAAAATTATCAATATACGACCTAAAAGATTTTTCCTATTTTATTTTTGAAGGAAAAGATTTTTCCTATCAATTCAGAGCTTGAAGGAGAAAACTTTCAATATGTGACTTGAAAGATAAAAGCTACTATAAATTTAGGACTCGAAAATATTAAGACTATATTTTTTATTACAATTTTCTTTTCTTATTTTCTCCACCATAAAATTAATATATGTATATATATATATATAATTTTTGAAATTGTAATTTATAAACATATTATTAAATAACCTAATAATTATAAAATGTCAAATATGATCTTAAAATGTATGAGTTATGAATTTCTATTTTTTTCTCATGTATTGATAGTTTTCTAGTAATTTTTAGATCCTGCATCATTTTGGGTTCTAAATTTGTCTGGGCCGATTATATTCAGCCCACTCTACTTTTGTATCTTCAATTATTCATACCAGACTAAGCCCATCGCATATACGTGGTAACGTGGTTATTAAATGTCCTACTAAGGTAAATTATATAAAATATAAAAATGAAGGTAAATTAAGAAAAAAATATTACGGGTCAAATCCAGATCAACGTGAGTCAAATTTATTGAAATAAGTTTTCTTTTTTAACCTTAATTATTATTTTACTACAAGATCAAAATATATTACAAGAAAAATAACAAAAACTTAATTTTTAGACGAATTTGCAGGTAAATTTTTTACAGGAAAACAAGTATTCCTTGTACTATAATACTTTAACATCGTAACAACATATAACATAATATTTTTAGTTTTATGACCTGCGAATTCGTTCAAGTAATTAAGTGTGGATTATTGTCCTTTCAGTATATTTGTTGTGTTATACTCCCTCCGTTCCGGAGGAACTTGCACCCTTTGACCGGCACACATTTTAAGAAATGTGTAAGAAAAGGTGTAATGATTGATGTTTTGAGGGGTAGTTTTGTAAACTTTTATGAATAAAGTAAAGTAAAAAGTAGATTGAGTGTGGAAAAGTAATGACATATGGGTAAATATGATTATATTTCAAGGGTGAGGGTTGTGAAAATATTTCCTTTTATGGAGTGTGCAAATTGGTATGGGACATCCATATATGGAAAGTGTGCAAATTCCTGTGGGACGGAGGGAGTAGTATAATGTTTTGGTCTTGTAATAACTTATTTTGAACCTATAGTAAACTATTTGTTTGCAATCCGTAATTTTTTTTAGATGACTTAAATTTGAACTTATGACCTGTAAATTTAAATAAAATAAAATTAAATAAACATATTCCATAGAGTAAAAAAATGTTCTCATTGAAAAAATAAAAAGGTTTAAGGGGATATTGTCAAAAAAAGTACGGAGTAATAATAAGGGGCGTGGTTTTAAAATAAAATAAAAAACTAATTTTTTGTCACTGTATTCACCTTCTCGAAGATTGATAAATCTATAAAGAGAAAATTTCATTTTACGTAATCCAGTTTATATCCTTTAAGTTTTCACTTTTTCAATTTACGTCCTAGGTTATTACATTTATGTCCTTTTAAGTCCAATTTATATCCTTTTCGCCGAAAAATTGGAATTCCGGTCAAATAGTCCAATTTACGTCCTTTAAGTTTGAAAATTAGAAATTAATAATTAAAAAATTCTGAAAAAAATTAAAAATATCATTAAAAACAAAAAATATCATTAAAATTTATAAATTGTGTAAAATAAAAATAAAAAATTCTAAAATTCTAAAAAAAATTAAAAAATCTGAAATTTGAAAAATTTGTAAATTAAAAATAAAAAATTTCTAAAAATCTCAGAAAAACATAAAATTCTAAATATAAAAATCTATAAATTAAAATTTTAAAAATGTTTAAAATAAAATAAAAAATTATACCATTATAAAAACCTCATTAAAATGAATTTGACACGGTTCTACAATCAATCAAGGCGTGGAATACAAAAAAAATATTAGGAGTTCGAGAAAAACTTCAATTGCGGATGAGTCCGAATCAAGTCTAATTTTTTAATAATTTTTATTATTCTTATTGGGTTTTTAGAATTTTTAATATTTAATCTACACATTTTTTAAAAATTAAAGAGATATTTAGAATTTTAATGAGATTTTTTAATTTCTTAATTTTATGTTAAACATTTATATTTTTTGAATTGTAATTTTTTTTTTTTTATTTAACACATTTTATAAATTTTAATGAGATTTTTAAAAAATTAAATAATATTTTAAATTTTATTTTACACATTTTATAGTTTTTAATTTTAATGATATTTTCGGATTTTTAATAATATTTTAAAATTTCGATTGATATTTGTAGAAAATTTATTTATTAAATTTTAATTTTCAAACTTAAAGGACGTAAATTGGACTATTTTGCTGGTATCCCAATTTATTCCTCAAATTTCGATGAGTTTGAAAATTTTCCGGCAAAAAAAATGTAAATTGGATAAAAAAGGACGTTAATCGAAAAAGTGAAAACTTAAAGGATATTAATTGAATTAGGCCTAAGTTACAGAACGTTCTCATCTACAAAATATCAGTTGAGCCATGAAGAGTAGTAATTATAACTATAAATTAAATGAAGTTTCTAATTCAGGGTGACTATGAAGTGTATATAAAGCGAAGTCTGATCAACCATGAAGAAAGTTTCATCCCTAAGCTTTAATTTAATTAAATAAAACAAAAAAAAGTAGGAATTAGCAATATGTTACATCAGAATCATAGCCCTATTTTGTGATTATACGTAACATAGACAGTCGTTGTACATTTATAATGGAGTATGAGTTTTCTATTTTATAGCAGATTTATTTTTTATTTTATTTTTGTTTGTACATATTAAATGAGTGAGAATGATTTATACATACATTATTTAAAACTAATAAAATATAAATGTTAAAATCAAAATACAATACGCAATCAAAATATATTAAAATATTATAACACTTATCAGCCTATATTATTACATTTATAAACGTATAATACGGCGTATATCATAACATTTATTTTTTTAAAATTAATATCATGATACTCTGGATCCAATCACATGAGAGTTTGCTTATCAAATTACTTGCACATGATTTAAGAGAAGTAAGAAAAGTTAGAAAACCCTAAATTAATCCATCATTCCATAATTTCTCGATTATCCAAACATTTTGGTAATTATATTATCTAAACACTTTAACAATTTATAAGCTCATGTAATATTATATTTTGGTTGGAATGCCTTAAATCTTAATTGCTAGTTTATCGGTTGTATATTGAGTTTGAGTCCAATTTTTTTTTTTAATCCTACTCATCAGAATAAAATGAAATCATATATTCTGTTCGTGAATATAGCCAAAACATTTAAAAAAAAAACCACATAAATTATTTATTCTTGTTTTGTTGACTCTTTTTTTTTTTTTCCCACACATAATAAGTAATAACATCTTATAAGCTATCGACTCAATTTTAGCTAAACAGATTCTTAACTTTTATTAGGGGGTTATTTGGTACAAACATAAATTGGGTACAGTGTCCTATGAGGCTATGACAGTATTGTATTGACCTTTATGTACATCAAATTTAAAGATGAAAATGAAAGCAATACATACCCGCCAACCCGGTTTGTTGGGGCTATAACTTATATGGAGTAGTAACTAAATAATCAATGCCCATATTCCACAAGTTTTTTTTTTTCACATACAAGTCATAACACAGCTATAAATAACCTGCTATAGGATCGTGTAGGTGTTTACATTTATAATACTCCATCCATCCCACAAAGATAGCTACATTTGACTTTACACACAGATTAAGAAAAATTAATAAATGTAGTCAAATTTAGCTAATATGTCAATTTTACCCTTGAAATCTCATACTCCAAAATATGTTAAGCATTAATTACTCTTATTAATTAGGAGTAAAATTGACAATAAAACATTTAATACTTAAGTAAAAAAAGAAATGTAGCTATAATTTGAAACATCCCAAAAGGAATATATATAGCTATCTTTGTGGAATGGAGGGAGTATCATAATTAAATCAAACAAATTGGTTACCAGTCGTGGATTTTGAACCAAATTACACATGATCTTCATGAATTTTATTAAAAGTTTATGGAATAGTGTGACGGTCTGACATAAATCTCCCACATATAATAGTGAGTGCATTGGGTCAACTTAGAAGCTGCACATGTTCGATTAGAGAAAAAGTTATTAAATTGAATTTATTCGAATGTAGATTGTATTAAGCAGTGTTTTTTAAGAGTATATTAATTAGTACTTGAGAGGCTAGTGAAGTTAATCGAACTTCAACAATTTTACTATTTTACCTCTGACAAATTTTTTTTTTTTTTTTTTTTGATGAAAGTTAAATACCCATCCCTTTCCCTTTTTTCCCCTCCCCATCATCCATTTCCCTTTTTTCCCCTCCCCATGACTCTTTTTTTTTATGAAAGTTAAATACTCATTCCTTTCCCTTTTTTCCCTTTCCCCTCCCCATGACTCTTTTTTTTTTTTTTTTTTTTTATGAAAGTTAAATACCCATCCCTTTCCCTTTTCCCTCCCCATGACTTTTTTTTTTTTTTTTTTTATGAAAGTTAAATACTCATCCCTTTCCCTTTTTTCCCCTTCCCATGACGACATAAGGCCTAGGTAGTGGTGCCCTAACCACTTGAGCTATCCCACTTTGTCAAAATTATTTTAATTAAAAAATAAAAAATAAAGTGACAAAACTTTGAATTACATTAAATACCCATCCCTTTTCCCCTCCTCATGACTCGAACCCAGGATCTAAAGCCTAGGTAGTGGTGCTCTAACCACTTGAGCTATCCAACTTCGTCACCTCTGACAAATTGTTGTGTGAGATTATTATAAGGGACCAATCTTAATTACTATAAAATAAAGCACATATACCTATAGGTGGACTTGTGGGAATTAAAAACAAAAAAGGGTGTGAATAAAAAACAAAGTGTCTTACATGGTGTTTGGTAGGTTGCACAAATATTCTCGATAAACTCAAACTATCCTTCTGACCCGGTAGAAAAAACTATTTTTCGACATTGGGGCTTGCAATTCGAGTATTAATATATAGTGTTCTCAGGCAACAATATAATTAAACCAGTCACACAATGCCTTTTTTTCCTTTTCTATACAAATTAATTTAGGATATTTTTTTTTGATCAGGCAAAGAAGCTTTTTATTTATAAATAGAGTTTAGACACTCAAAATTGGTACAAGGTGTACCTGACAATTAGCATAACGATGCTTCACAGAAAATGAACTAACATAGCAGTCCCGGCTGCACTATGTTGTAATTTTTATTTATGAAAAAAAATCTCGCTTAATGTATGCTAGAGTTTTCACTTTTCATCTAATATTTTTTTTTGTCCGTTTATAAGATTTTTACTATTTTTGGACACACAGATTAAAATAAGTGATTAAATAATATAGTATATAGACAGTGATGCAATTGAAAAAGAGAAAAAATAAGATATAAAAATAAAAGTAAAATTAATTGAATAATATTAGAGCGAAGTGTAGATATATAAATTTAAAAGATATTTATGGATATTAAAAGTTTACGGGACAAATAAATAGACACATATAAATGTATACCAGTTATATTACCAATAATAGTTCGAGAGTCGCAATCTCAACTTATTTTCCATAAATGCATACCAGTTATGCCACCGTCCGCTAACATGATTCTATTCATTTGGTTAAACTTAGTTGAATAAAATTAAAAGGCCATTCATCTTTTAATTTATTAATTAGAAACGTCAATTATATTACTTTATAAAGTTAGAAGATCTTATATATAAAAGCATACTAGATAACTCCCCACGTTTTATGTATGATGTTTGCAAAGTCAATTATGTAATATATGCATTATTTATATATAAATTAATTTACCAATCTTGTAAAAAACAATTATTTATACAATAAATATATTTAAATAATATATATACATATAAAATTGTATAAAAAAATCAAATATATAATATAGATTAATATTTCAAGTGCATTGAAATAATTTAAAAAAAATAAATTAATTGAGATCTAAAACAGAAGCAATTATATAAAAAAAACCAAAATAAAGAATAAAATGAATACTATATTAAAGTTAATAAAATAGAATGTAAACTAATAAATATTAATAAAATAAAATTACAACATTCTATATCAACACAAATCAACAACATGCCTTAAATAAATATTTTAAAATAGTTAATAGAATATTTGTGATGCAGTATATCTTACTCAATAATTTAAGTAATCAACATAATTTTTTAAAAAATAACAACTTCACTAATTCATTACACATAATCAAAATAAACCATTGAATGAAACACAAGTAAAATAGATCACACAATAATACATTATTAATATAAACTCTTAGTATTAAGAATAAAATGAAACTATTGATATACAATAATTTTTATAAGCCTGACACTTGAATAAAATGAATCGCGTCCTATTATTTTGAGTGTTAAAAATTTCTAAATTATTAATAATAGGATTATTATAGTTACAACTTACAAGTAAGTGTGACATGGGAGAGATTCTTTTAGAATAAACTACTATCCTTCCGTTTAAATGTTTACAAGTTTAAACTTTTAGATTAGATAAAAAATATTCACGATATTAAAATTTTAGACTTATGTTCACACATTCAATTTTTGCTAAAAATAACTTCACTCATATTATATTGTATCGAGAGGTGGTTTCTCATACGTTGAAAAGACAGAACGAAAATTTATTAATCTTTCTTACCAGGGAACGCATTGCATATGTTCACGTGTTTACACGTCAAACTACTTGAATGTACTAATTAAAGTTCCAAAGTGTCCTAAGTGAATGGGATTGTTAGGTAAGAAATGAGTTAAGACGCAAAGACTAAATTGCTGGCCTTGTGGCCTACAAGTCCTTACCACACAAAATCTATGAACACAAACTTCAATATCCAACTGTTGGTTATACTTAATCAATTAATTGTTCCTTGTTAACAAAGTCTACCCTTTATAACTAATCACAAAAAGTTTATCAAAAAAAGAGATAAATGGATGATGATACCCTTTTAAATTTTAATTAGAGACCGTTCAGCCCATTTCAACTGTATCGAGGTGAGTGGTGTTAGTGTCAACATCTCAACTGCAATCTACTAACCAACCTCTCAATGCCTTCTCTCATTTAAATTCTTTGATTTTGGGATTGCAACACTTACAGCTGGCAGCTCTATGTACTTAATATCAGAATAAATGTAGTCAAGTTGTGAATTGTGATGGGCTTTTTCTGGTGATTGTCTATTTTATAGCAGGTAAAGAGGAAATAAGTAGTATGTATGTGTATATATATTGGGATCATGGAATGCTAAAAGAAGACTACAAGAACAGGGGTTCTATTAAAGACTAGATAATAAAAAAACTTCATTTATTACATCCTTTTATATACTCTTGTGAAATTTCGATTCTTCTCTCTCTCTCTCTCACTCACATAGTTGATTTCAGAAGAAGAAGATGGAAAGTAAGCAAATCTCATGTAAAAGTGGAGGCCCTTTATTTTCTTGGCCATGGGACAACTTGGGTAGCTTCAAGGCATGATATTTTTACACTTTTTGTTTATTAGTACTTTTTTATTCCCTTTATTTTCAAGATTCTGATTATGTTCTTCTTTTTAAAATGTATGGAACAGTATGTGTTGTATGGGCCCTTAATTGGAAAAGCCCTTTATGCAATTCACAAGGGTGAAGTCAAGAATGAAGCATGGTGTTTTCACATACTAATCCTGTTCATGCTCAGAGCCCTAGTTCATCAGTTGTGGGGGAGCTATTCTTGTATGCTTTTTGTTAACGCTAATAGAAGAATCAATGAACAAGGCATGGATTATAAGCAGATAGATGCAGAATGGCATTGGTATGATGATTTACAATTTTTGTGTTATTTTTAGGACTTAAGGTTTTTTTTACTGATTCTTAGGTGTTAATTATATTGTAACAGGGATAATTTTCTGATACTTGAAGCTATAATTGCATCATTCTTGTACTTAAGTGTCCCTTCCTTGGCCGATTTCCCAATCTGGAACTTTAAGGGCATTCTTTTTTGCCTAATTCTTCACATAGGAATATCAGAACCACTCTACTATTGGACACACAGATTGTTACATTCACCTGCTTTGTTTCAGCGCTATCATTGGCTCCATCATAGCTCTAAAGTTCTGCATCCTTTCACCTGTAAGTCAATAAATAAACGATGTTTCGTACATGATTCGATGAATTTAGAGCGTGTGTAACTGATTGTTTGTTTGTTTGTGTTTGAAGCTGGACATGCAACATTGCTGGAACATATGTTGCTTTGTGTAGTTGTAGGGATTCCGATATTGGGAACTACGTTTTTAGGATACGGATCGATAGTCTTGATGTATGGTTATCTGTTGGCTTTCGATTTTCTTCAGTGTTTGGGGCATTGCAATGTTGAAGTTTTTGATAGTAAGATGTTCGACGCTTGTCCTCCGCTTAAGTATCTCATTCGTACCCCAACGTAAGGCTCTATATCTATACGTTGGTGTTGATTTGTCACGTCCCCTTTTCGTTGATAGGCCCCGTTTCTCTGCAGATACCACAGTCTTCACCACACGGATAAGAGAACGAATTTCTGCCTTTTCATGCCTCTGTATGATAAGCTATGGAAGACAATGAACACCAAATCTTGGGACCTTCAGAGAGAAATTAGTTCAAGGACAAGTGAGTGTATTACATTACATTGTTTCTTACTAAGTTTTTATACTTGAAGTTGCTTAAATGTGAACAAATTTACAGAGAGAAGAGTACCGGATTTTGTGTTTCTTGCACACGTGGTTGATATCATGTCGGCGCAGCATTCGCAATTTGTTTTCCGATCCTTCAACTCGATTCCTTTCAGTACAAAGCTAATCTTGTTACCAATGTGGCCTTTTACATTCATGGTGATGCTTGTTATGTGGGCAAAGGCCAAGACATTCTTGTTCAGCTTTTACCATCTCCGAGGCAAATTGCACCACACTTGGGTTGTCCCACGATTCGGTTTCCAGGTTCCCCCTGTTTAGAATACCGTATCACATTTTTGTTCATGTAGTAACACATTATAGGTCCATCAGTATCACAGGAAAACTCACATGGTCCCGTTTCATATCCTTGTTGTGGTTTTGCAGTATTTCTTACCATTTGCTACAGATGGCATAAACAAACAAATAGAAGACGCGATCCTTAGGGCGGATAAACTCGGTGTTAAGGTTATAAGCCTTGCAGCACTAAATAAGGTAACTTTTGACATGCTTAAAAACACTTCTCAAAAGTAAAAACTGTGAGAGCGCAGCTTTAAAAAAAGTGATTCTAGAAGCAGTTTGTAGAGTTTGCAAACACCCCCCAAATCCGTCTCCTTAATAATGTCAAACTCACGTGTTTTCTTGATTGCAGAATGAAGCTTTAAATGGAGGGGGGACACTCTTTATTAAAAAGCATCCCAACCTTAGAGTTAGAGTGGTTCATGGGAACACCCTCACAGCTGCTGTGATCATACACGAGATTCCTCAAGACGTCGACGAAGTTTTCTTAACGGGCGCTACTTCTAAGCTTGGCAGGGCCGTTGCCCTCTACCTTGCTCGTAAAAAGGTTAAAGTTTTGGTAAGTAAAAGTATTTTTCGTCGAAGTATTGAGGTTAAAACGACGAACTAACCATTTATACGTACTCAACGTAGATGCTAACTCTCTCGACGGAGAGATTCACCAAGATTCAGAAAGAAGCACCAGTCGAATGCCAACAATATCTAGTTCAAGTTACTAAGTACCAGGCAGCACAGCACTGCAAGGTAATTAATTCTTGAAATCACAAAATTTTCACTTTAATTTCAGAACTTGAATTCTTTGTGGGTATAATTTCCAGACATGGATCATTGGAAAGTGGACGACGCCAAGAGAACAATATTGGGCTCCGTCGGGAACTCATTTCCACCAGTTTGTTGTTCCTCCGATTCTCTCGTTTAGACGAGACTGCACTTATGGTAACTTGGCAGCAATGAGGCTCCCTGATGATGTTCAGGGGCTCGGATCCTGTGAGGTAGGAACATCGTGCCTTAAATTAATAGTTTTACTATCTTTCAAACCCGTATGTATGTACATTGTTGAGCTAATGAATTTTGTCTCTGATCATGAAGTACACAATGGGAAGAGGGGTGGTTCATGCATGCCATGCAGGGGGGGTGGTTCATTTTCTTGAAGAGTGGAAGCATCATGAAGTTGGGGCTATAAATGTTGATCAGATTGATGTGGTGTGGGAAGCTGCAATTAGGCATGGACTCAAGCCACTATGAATGAATATTTCTACATACACACATTTTTTATATTTAAAAATAGTAATACAAAATACACGGTTCAAAATCAGATAAATTGATCCAATTGTTTAATTAAAAACAAAGGGACAAAATGCTTACAATTTGGTTTGTCAAGTGACCTTATGTTGGATGTTTGACTATTTTGTCTTTATGTTGTAAATTATTTTGTCTTTACCTCTCCAATTTTCTTGTGTTGTCTTGCAAATAAATTAGGGATGGGGGTGGGTACTTGACTATTTGGACCTGTCCCATCTCATAATATTATGTTTTTATCAATGTATATTGATCTAAAAAAATATTTAAGAAAGTTTGAGTTATATATAGAAGTATGAGAAATCAATGTATATTGATCTAAAAAAATATTTAAGAAAGTTGAGTTATATATAGAAGTATGAGAAATATATAAACATACCGCATTTATACGTATCATATTTAAAACATAAGAAACAGAGGAAGTAAAAAAATTCCAAATAGTTGACCAGTTATTCTCCGGTGCCTTAAAATTCAATTTTTTGTCTAGAAAATTAATTAAGTTTTATATTCACTCACTCACTGTCACATTCTATTTTAAGAGTGAGATGCTGATATTTGCACCAACCAGTTGCTGCAAATAAGGAGAAAGAGGCTTCCTCCTACAAACATTCTACACTTGTGATCTATCATACACACACACTAAAACACCCACATATATTACATATCACAACCTATATATCTCAAGAACATCAACCTAACTACAATCACTTAACTTAAGAAAATACACACCTGATCATGGACAATCTTGCAATGAAAATGAGTCTCTCTCTCTTCCTCTCTCTTTCTCTTGCAATCCACACGGCCAATGCCTTCAACATCACTACGATACTCGATAAGTATCCCGATTACTCCACCTTCAACTCCTACCTCACTCAAACCAACCTCGCCTCCGAAATCAACAGTCGACAAACCATCACCATTCTTGCAGTTGACAACGGCAACATTGGTTCCCTCTCCGGAAAACCATTACCACTCTTGAAACACATCCTCAGCGTACACGTCGTCCTCGACTACTATGACATGGCAAAAATCCAACAATTGTCCAAAACCTCCGTTCTCCTCACGACCTTGTTCCAATCGACCGGGTTAGCCCAAAACCATCAGGGGTTCTTAAACGTGACGAAACTTGGGTCCGATAGCATCGCAATGGGTTCAGCAGTTCCCGGGTCACCCCTCGGGACGAATCTCGTTAAATCCATTGCAGCACAGCCTTACAACATCTCGGTGCTGCAAGTGAGTAACATTATCGTACCTGCTGGGATCGATGGTTCGGTATCGAGACCTCAAGCCCCGCCTCAATCCCCACCCCAAGCCCCTTTATCAAGCCCGCCGTCACCCCCTACACCCGCGCCCAAATCGGCTCGTCCTCCGAGCCCATCGAAAGCACGGCCCCCGGCCCCGACAACATCTGAAGCTTCTGATCTATCCCCGACTGAAGATTCACCATTACTCAATGGGCCAACCTTGGCTGATGGGCCAATCTTTTCCGATGCACCAGATGCAGATGATAAACCCGACGCCGATGATACTCCTCCGAGTGGGGCCCGAGCTCTCCACGTGGGCCTCGCTGTTGCTGTCACAATGGTGTTATCCACATTTTTCCTAGCATCAAGATTTTGATGCAGAAAACAGATGTTTTCTTTTCTTTTCTGGATTTATTTCTATGATTTTTCCAGATTGTTGATGAGGTGAGTAGTCCTCAACTAGAATAACTGTCCGGAGAACATTGTAACGGTTTCTTTGATGGAATAACACAATAATCAACTTTCCTCAACTATGGATTTTCAAATCTTGTTTGACATGTTACTCCCTTCATTCCAATTTATCTGTCGTTTTTTTTCTTCTCTAAAACGACAGTTAAATTGGAAAGGAGGGAGTATTAATCTTCATCTAATTGATTAACCATATTACTTCAACCACTCTATCCACTACCAACTATAGACTCTACCTGATCTCTATAATCTTCTTTGAAGGCAGAAATTCAAGAAACATAAATGTAACTTGCACATACGAAAGTAAGACCAAGTTAAAGATGATGAGTGAGTGACTTTATTGCACAAGTTAATATATACGTACACAAAATAAACACAACTAGAGATACAATCAAGAGCTAAGCTGCAGAAACCTTAGTGCCATCGGATGCTTAGCCTCGGAGAGACAATCTGGTTTCAAGATTTCAACAATCTCCCCATCTACAAGAAGGCACACCACATCAGCAATCCTTTGTATTTGTTTGATGCTGTGAGAAACCATAATAACGGTCATCTCCCGGTCTTTCTTCAGCTTCACTAGAGCATCTTCTATGTTCTGAGTCGATATTGGATCTAAAGCACTTGTGGGCTCATCAAGTAGCAAGACCTTCATAGAAAACGGGTTTAAATAACACAGCAAATTGTTGAACACAAATATCTAGCCGAAAAATTATCACCTCGGGTTCATTAGCTAAGGCTCTAGCAAGAGCAACCCTTTGAGCTTGCCCAACAGACAATTCTCTGCCCGACTTGCTGTAAAAAGACGAATCAAGATCTGCAAGAGCCAATAACTTGTAGACCTCATTATCGTTTAGCTTCCTCCCCTTTAACAATGGCCCATATCGTATGTTATCTGCAACAGTGCCTGTAATCCAAGATAATCCAAGACAATCAATCCTAATCTCTACTAGGAATTTTGTAAATTCGACATGATCATCAAGCTCCTCAATTCGATGTCTAATTAGTCCTTTCGATCATTTTAAACATGTGATTTCTCCTCTATTGCAACATCAAACAATGAATAAACACTAAATTAAACAAAACAAAAAGGGTCTAGCCTCAGAAAATCACCCAAGCATATCAAATTTTACCATTATCTTGCAAATAGCAACATAAGCATTTCATCAAACATGAAACATGCAATAATAAAGACAGTTTTTTCACCTTCAAACATAGCAGGGAGCTGAAACAGCAAACCAACTCTCCGGCGAAGACTACAAACATCAAGATTACAGATATCCACACCATCTAGAAACACTGAATCAGACGCGGGCTCCCATAACCGATTAAGGGCCCGAAGAAACGTCGATTTGCCGCTGCCACTCGGCCCGATTACACCCACAATTACTCCTTTGGGGATATCCAAGTTGATTTTGTTCAGAATTCTTACATCCTTGTCGGAAATCTTAGTCAGATGCCTCACCTCGATTTTCATTTCCGGTGACACCACATTTTCCGGCAGCAGACGATCGTCGGCTCCGTCCACTGCACGAATTCACAACAACAAATTCAAAAATTATCTGAAAGGAAATAGGTACTCATGGGAAGGGTTTGCATTTTTTTTTTTTAAATAAAATTGAAAACAGTTCAAGGGGTTGGATTTGTTCTCACCTTCAAAAGCTTCCATGGCAAAAACTTGGAAGAAGATTGAATTTTTCACAGTATATATAGATTTATGGAGAAGGGCCTTCCTCAGATAAATTGATCAAGAACTGGACAGGTATTTTCAGTGTAGTTATCACGCCTTAAGCAAAAGCCACTTAAAAAGTTGGGTTTTTTTTTTGTTTTTTTTTTTAATATTTTTCTTTATTGCACTTTTTCTTTTTTTCATACAATTTCTCTCCCCCATTATTTTGCTTATTAGTTGCTCCTTATATTATTATTTTCTTCAATTGGGTAAAAAGTAAGTGAAAATATATGAAGTTCACAATATGTTTTATTTTTATTTTTAAAATACAAAGAGTATACTCCTAGTACACTAGAACTAAAAACATTTCTAAAATAGGTGGAGTAAGAAATACATTTTCCTGGATATTTCAGAAAAATAGTGTTAGGTAGTGGTTGTTTGAGTGTAAATCTTGGAGAAACTAAACCCTAGTTAACTTTGAGTTTTAAAATTTTGATTTTGAATTTAATTTTATGATTTTACTTTAAATTTTAAAAATTGATTTTGAAAAACCATTTCTACGACATTTATAAATCTAATATCACATTTTTTAATACAATCAACTCTATTTACCTACATTTTAATATATTTAAACGGCAATGGACCTAATTCAATCATTCTCAATAATTAATATAATAATAAAGTACAATATAATTTGACAAAGTGGGATAGCACTTGTGGTTAGAGCACCACTACCTAGGCATAATTTAAATTTATCAAGATTTTAAAAAGTAATTTTCAAAAATCAAAATACATGCCGTCATAACATTTCTCAAAAAATTAAAAGATCCTTTGATTTTGATAGGTAGGTAGAATGTGCAAACAAAAAAGAAATTTATAGTTTGTAAATTTTATAATTGTTCTTTTTAGGGGGGGTGATTTTATAATTGTACTCGAGTATCCAATAATATGGAGAAAATTCCCATTTCTTGTGTATCAGTACAAATCTGGAGATGAAAACGACAGACAAACAAGTGAGATAAATCATACATAATCATGAATTCAATTTCAAATAGACCTAATTCTAAATGCAACATTCATGATTCTTTATATTCTGAGTCCAACTTGGGAGTGTATTTTTATACTGTTGAAATTTGATTATTGATTACTACAAAGTGTGGAAAAAACTGAATCACAAATCCTATTCTTTAATTCCACTTTCCATATCTTTGAGATCAACTGTCAACGCTGAAAAATACATTGACCTATTACATGAATATTCGAGTGAGACCATTACACATTATATATAAAGCACACATTTCTTTTCTTAATGCTTTGGAGTTAATTGTTCATTAACCATAAAACTAATCCCACCATCCAATTTTTAGATTCATCATTTATTGTGCGAATTGTTTTTTGAATTATATTAAATACACATCCCTTTTCTCCTCCCCATGACTCGAACCCAAGATCTAAAGCTTAGGTAGTGGTGCTCTAACCACTTGAGCTATCCAACTTCGTTTAATATAACAAATATTATATGTTCGTTTTTTTAAAATAATAAATCTAAAGTCGGGGTGAGTAATATAAAGTAATGTACGCTTTTAAAACAAATTGAATCTACTCTAAAGTCGAGCTTTTTAAAGAGCTAATTGTAATAATAATAATAAAAAATCCTAACACCGGTAATTATGCATATAAAATATAAGAAAAAACTAGGTAAATATATTTTTATTAAGAATTTGTAGATTACAATTTTAGTTGATATCTTGATTTCTCTCTCCAAATAAGGACTTGATTTGTGATACCTAGTCTCAAGTACTTATTTCAATTTTTTACCACAATAAAGAGATGAAGGATTTAGAGAGCACAAAGAACTCAAATTTTGAAGAGTTAGTCAAGTTGTTACTCTCTTCATTTTACAATAATCTTCACACTTTTTATTCTTCTTTTAAACGTTACATAATAACTTTCATATTCTCAAAATGAAAAACTTTTTATAAACTTTCCCTTCACAATATCCTCAATTTTACATAAATTGATGTTACTTTTTGTCTACGTTTACACACAAAGTCAACTCATTTTTTTTACTTTATACATAAATAGTTATAAAATTATTTCTTACAACTGTACTAATTGTTACATTTTCTTAACATGTGTGATTTTTTTTTTTTTTTTGAATAGGTCATTTGAGTATAAGGGACACTCAACCCATATTACACTACAGAACATGTATCAGCGTACTCTCACCATGTATTCATATTGGAATCTAACCATTCTTAGCTAACAAGACATAATAACGTGTCACAACACTACATCGAAATGGAAGAGTTTGAAACTATAAGATTTCACCTCCTAGCCAATACCACGTGTTATAATATGTGTGCTCATCCATCTATAAAAATTTATTATGAAATGAGGAGGGTACCTTATATTCTTATTTCTAAAATTAGAATTTGCATTATGACACTGTAAATTTAATTAAATTTCAAGTTCTACACTTATTATTGAATTTCATATCAAAATCGATAATGTGTAGTTATATTTAAGGAAAACACCCCTAATAATTTACTATTTTTTCTAAATTTCAGTACCAATTTTGTGAAATTAGAATAGTGTGATAGCCTACCAAACTCCAATAAAGTATTTTTATGCTATAGTATAGCCAACAAAATGAATTTTTGTTCTTCCCTCTCAAAATTTATGTGAAGAATCTTAATTCTTAACCAAAAATATAAATCATCATGAAAATAATATAAAAATCCCCACATGTTAATATTTCAAAGTCGCATTTCATAGAGTTTAGTTTTTATTCAGTAATATTATAACACGTCATTCTAATTAGCCAATAAAATGGGAAGTAAACTCCACGCGCTTAATATCAACTGGAGTAGAAAAACCTTCTAAAATAAGAAATTCATAACGCCAATCCGCTTTTACCCACGCCAGATACCGGTACAATATTTAAAGCACGGCGTACAACATCAAGCAGTTGTACTTCGTGCAGCAAAGTATGTACCTTTGAATTAAATGACACAAAAACTATAGAGTGAGAACGAAAAAGAAGAGAGAGAGAGAGAAGCGAAAAACGAAGAGAGAGAAAGGGAGTATCGAAGAAGAGAGCGACCAGAAAACACAGAAAAGGGGTCTTCAATTTTCTGATTCAGAATCAATTCCGAAGAAATAGAGAATGCGAAGCAAGATTTTGAAGGGATGAGGAGCAATGGTGAGAGAAGTTGAGAGTTGTAGTTAACAGAAAGAAGGAACGAAAATAAGGCTGAGAGTGTTATGTGATTAATTTTTGTTCTCAATCTAAATTGTGGAGCTTCAATAAGGTTAGCCCATTTGATTTTGCATCTCGTTGGGCCCAAATTCTTTGTTCGACTTCGAATCTTTATGTTTCTTTGATTCATTTTGTTGGGTCCAAGTTTGAATTTTGAGCACAGAAATCTGAGCTTTGAAGTTCGGAATTCAAGCTTGAATCTTTCATTGAGGAAGTGGCATTCTGGTTATTGTTGAATTTTTAGAATACAGGCAAAATTTTGGGCGGTTTACTTGGAGTTGCATGGTGGTATCTGGTTTTTAAGGTTTAGTTCAATAAGGGGTTCATTAGAATTGCAATAGTGAATCTTGTGGTTTCTGTTGAAGAATTTGGCAAATTTCTGAAAATTGGGTTTTTGGAGGGAGAGTCAGTTTAATTGAAATTTTGAGATCTCAGGGCGTGGAGTCAACTGTATTGTCTGAAATTGAGGTTTTGATGATGGGTTATAATTATGACAATGCTAGGGTTGTGGTTGGAGGGATTGGATGTTTGGAAAAGGGGGTTTTGGAATTGTAGCTAAAAAACCCTAATTAAGTGAAGGTTGTGAAGCATTGTGTGCAAGTGTGTGTTCTTACATTATATGGATTTTTAGTGTGGACAAGGATAAAGGCTGTAGATATGCAACCACCACATAGTCAATCGCGCGTCAATCTTGCTGAATTGAAAGCTCAGTTAGTTAAGAAACTCGGGCCAGAGGGGTCGAAGCAATACTTTTATTACTTGAATAGGTTCTTGAATTTGAAACTGAATAAGGTTGAGTTCAATAAGCTTTGTCTTAGAACTGTTGGTCGAGAGAATATTCCACTTCACAATCAGCTCATTCGTTCGATACTCAAAAATGCTTGTACTGCAAAAACTCCACCATCAATCGGTCAGAAGGATGATTTGAAGCATGTTGGTGGCAATGAGATATCTGCTGATGTTTACCACCAAAACGGGTCCCACTCTGATTCACCAGGTTTACCAAACGGAGCTGATATGCTACCCGTCTCACCCCGAAAGGCCAGGACTGGTAATCGTGGGAGACCTCGTAGTGCACTTGGTCCTAATGGGAAAACCAGTTTTGCTCCTCAGCTGCCTACTGCCACTCAATCGAGTGATTTCAATTTCGTATTGGCGAATGGGGATTTGCCACGTCAGCATCATCAAGGCCTCGTTCAGAAAACGGGGAATGAAAGTGAGACCTTGGTTCCCAATTGTGACCGGATTGAGTTGGTGGTTGGAGATAACGGGAAAGAGGCTTCTGCTAGAAGTCCACTTCAGGCCCCGCTTGGTGTTCCATTTTATCCCGATGGGGCCCACAGACAACCGAGTAGTAGTAGAGGAATTGGCCCACTTAATGATATTGCTTTGCTGGATAGTCTGACGTTAAGGGAACGAATGGAGCAGATCGCTGTGATACAGGGTCTTGAAGGGGTGTCGTTGGATTGTGCCAATATACTTAACCATGGTTTAGATACTTACTTGAAAGGGTTAATTAGGTCTTGCATCGAGCTCGTAGGATCAAGATCAGGGGGGCACGAGTTATCGAAGAATAGTATGAGCAAGAACCAGGGGCATATGAAGCCTATCAATGGTGTCAAACCAGGGCATCAATATCAGATGCAAAATAGTGGAATCAGAAATTACTGCCCGATTTCTTTACAGGACTTTAGAGTTGCGATGGAGCTTAATCCACAAAAACTGGGCGAAGATTGGCCTTTGTTGCTTGAGAAAATATGTACACATCCATTTGAAGAGTAGTATGGAGAATGAATGAGCTCGTTGTTCTGCTGTTGAGTAAATGATCCTACTGGATCAAAAGGCATGCTTTGGGATGCTGATGTTCTGGGCCTCATCTGGATTTGATTGTTCCCATTCATGGGCTTTGAGATGACAGGGGCCCAAAGCAGGGAATCTCGATTCCATTCTGCTATTGGGCTTCTCTTTAACGGAGGGCCCGTCAGATGAGCTGAAGGCCTGGTTGAGCTGTTGTATGATTAGCGTTATCCTTCACTTCAATTTTTTTTTTCTCCTTTTCCTTTTTCCTGTAATTTAGATTGAATGAGGAATATTAGAACAGTTTTGCAGGAATAATTTGTGTCGTGAAGTACTTTAGTTAAACAAATGGTGGGATTGCATGATGCAATAGTCATGCTTATGTACTTTCACCATCAAGATTGGTTGGGATCTTAATATTAACGACACGGTTTAACCACTTGCTTTGATTTTTTGCTCTTTTTCCCTTTTGCTATAGGCATGTTTACTGTTCTTACTTGTTTAATCATCTGAATAACGAACGAACATCAATATCACTGCTAAAATCTGAACTGACTTTTCCCATTTTATTTGATACAGTATCACTCAACACACACACACATCTTACTAAATTGGTGTAAGTAGTGAAACCATCAATAGCAAATATCTGATTGAATCGTAATTTGTCTTAATGCTTTATTGTTTTAAATATTTTAGTGCATGATCCAGTTAGTTCACTTGAATGACTTTATTTATTCCTTTGAGCTGTATGATCATACTTTTTCAACGAACATCCATTTTCTCTCTGTAGACTTATCTATTTTGCAGGTTGTGTTGCTTCTTAAACTCTGAGGGATGGCTCAGACAGCATAGATACAGGTGATACTGTCAATATTTGTGCTATATATTTTGACTTCTGTTATTGCTATTTTTTTTTGCTGTAATTTCCTTTAAAAGCTGGATTTATAAATTACAGAGATAGGTTAGTAGTCTATTTTCAATGATATTTGTGTTATCGTATTTTTTACCATTATTTTACGCTCGTCTTCGGCAGGCCTATTGTATTAGCACGACATAACTTTGTTTTTTTAAGGGGGTGTTTGCAAACCCAACAACCAGCTTCCAGAATCACTTTTTATTCAAAAGCTGTGAGAGGGAGCTTTGAAAATAAGGGATTCTGAAAGCTGTTAGTTGTGTTTGCAAACACACCCTAACAAGTAGAGTTAATAATATCACCCTAACAGTTGGTTTATTAACAGAAAATAATGGAAATGTGGAATGTTATTTATTTTTGCTACAATTTTCTGAACATTATAAATATTACACAATTATTCTTCCTACATTAGTACATCTGATGCTTTTAATCTAGGAGTATAAAGGTCTGGTTCATAATTCTTAATCTGTTATAATCGTAATTTCAAACAATTTGCAACACAATGAGAATTGTGTTTAAATGTTGTAATTGCTTACCTACTTTTCTTGCTGCTTTCCACACCATGCTTAACTGTTCCATCGTTAAAGCCAAAATTTCTCTCTTTATTCTTTACCTTTTAGGTAATTCTTGAATCCTTTATGAGGACTGAAATACCCTTGAGTGACCAATACAAAAATATTGCATGCAGCCATTCTGATCATGGTTTATGTACGGCAAAGATGCCATTTAAGTAAGCTCGAAAAACATTTCTTTCTTGGCAAAATCTCATAACTGCATGTCTCTTTAGGTTGAACTTGCTCTTAGATCATGTGAACTAGGATATTAATTGTAATTTTACTTGGCGGGTTGCGATTAATAATCTAATAATTAGTGTTGTAGCAATTATGATTACCATATTAATTGTTGCAATTGTTGTATTCTGATTAAAATTAATTAGGCTTGCTTCTCTTTCTTTATAGTAATTGGTCATTATGATTCTGTAGACTTCATTTATGGAAAATATTCTGTGTTCTTCGTATTTTTGAATTATTCCGTAATAGCTTTACTGCCACAAATATTTGCAACTTGTTTGTTTGGATCATCAATAGGGAACTTGATTTAGTGGGATGAAAATTGCCGTTCTGTCAATTAGATCATCGATCAAGTCACTCACCCAGGGTGTTTCTGAAACAGAAACTCATTTCATGCCATATATTAAGTATAATACTTTCATGTGCTGATGTTACAGGTTCATTTTGGTAGCGTTTTGCTTGTGTCTGAAAGTAATCATCTCATCTCGATTTGTTTGCCTTGTATCTTCATTCTGCTTAAAACTCAAATAGTTCTGGTTTAAAGTGCGCGAGGTTTTTTCTTAGACTAAGTTTAAGAAACTTGTGGTTTGAAAATTTGGTTAAGACTTGTCTTCTTCATGTCATCATGTTTTGATGGTTTAGACAGAGAGTATTGATCTTGGAGAGCAATTGATATGGCGATTATGGAATTGTGTCGTTGTGTAATAATTTTGAGCTATTTTTGTCCTGTCCTGTCTTGGTGTTGTAATGTTCATATCGTGCGTAAGATCTTGTGTGGACAGTGGTATTGCCCTGTTTCACAATGAAGCTTCGAATTCTCTTCTGGTAGTTAAGGTAATCATTTAGGGTTATATATTGTCACGGAGAATTGAGTTCAAATTCTATTAGGGAGGACGGAGGACGAACTGATGGAAGGCCAGCCATCCTTAGTCGAGCACAGTGTGGATTACGCAAGTTTAATGCTTAAATTCGTTCACGCACCATAAAATTGCAGGGGAAGAGGACAGAAAGAAGACAAGACGACGATTGAAATAAGTTAATTTTCTTGTGGAAGAAGATTATGCAGGTTTTTCAGTGAAATTTCTTTTCTTTTCCGAGCTTGTTTTGTGCTCAGAAATAAGTGCAAAATTCCAGGTTCTGCACTTTGTATGCTAGTGCAGAATGTGTTTTTACGTTAAATGAAACCATGAGATGAAAAAGAGAATCCAACTGCACAGAGACTGAAACAGATGAATGTACTGATTTCTATTTCAACAAACAGACTACACATTTTGCTTACAATGCCTATTTTTACTAGCCCAGCTCGAGCCCAATACACAGGCCCATTTACATTGGTTTTTAATTTTTTATTCCTTGCATGGTACAAATACAATAATTGTCTCGTGATTTTATTTTATAAAACAGAAAGTAAGCTATAAATTTAGTCATACATGATTTAATAAGTATAGACAACGTCAACAATAGTGATTCTTTAATTTGATAAAAGTTAAAAGCACTATATTTTGAACCAGAAGAAACCAGTAATTGAGAAGTGAGTTCACTCAGGTGGTTTTCACTGTTAAAAAAAAAAAAAAACTCGTTCCAGAATATGATGCATATTTACAAGCTGAAAGTGTAGATACACGTTTTCTGTAGCACCATCATTATCATGAGTTTCATATACCATTATTGCAGAAGAAAGACCGTTTTGTTATCGAGTTTGATCAAAGGATCGAGCTTCTGAGCCATGGTTGGACCAAGAGAAATTCCTTGAGAACCATCGCTGCTTACGCTTATTGTGGGTTGACATTACTTCCGATTCTGTTTTCTTTAGCATTTCCCACATAATCTGCACGTCCTCGTATCCACATGTTTGGATATCGTCGTGAAGTTTCAGAAGCCCACCACCTGAATAATAACCAAAACACATCGATATAGCGTGAGTAAAGCCGAAAAATATAGTGAGACTTACTGCACATGCTTTGATTCCCTCACATGAAATTGGATGCTTCTACTCTGGGAAAAGACTGATATAGGCATCTACTCTAGTTAGACATTATTCTTCAATGATCAACAACCAAGGAATTAGATTCTTTTGGGTAAATAGTGTACCATTTTGGGTTTTATTGAAGCTTCCATATCCCCTATTTAATTGTCTTACCCCACCTACATTTTATCAGTTTTAAGATAAGTACAATGAATTAGGTTATTTTGGAACTAATACTTCTCACTATATGTTTCAGTCTATTCTGTGAATAAGCCAAACTTTGCTCAAATTTGAGTCGAGTTAATGCACAACTTGTCGAGTTATCAGTGTAATTTAGACAAGCTGATTGACGAAATAATTAAGCTTTACCAATAACCTACTCGCAAGCGCTAAGTAATCGAGACGAGCTCAATCCTGGTATTATATCGACGCGAGTGGACCCCATTTTCTAAAAAAAAGAAAAGAAAAAGGAAAAGACCTAAAAAGAGAAAAAAGACAAAATCCTCACCGCCCATATTAAAGAAAATAAATGAAAAAGGAAAAGAGTGGGGCATTACTTTGGTTGTGGTCATACTATGAGGTCCAATATCTCATACTTTAATGACTTTGAGTGGAACTTACCCAGTGGATATAAGCAACCATAAGTGGAATCTTTCAATATTTTTAACATAAAATAAGTAGGAAAGAAAGGGAACTCTATTCCAAATCCATCATTAGTGCTTCGAATCCTATTTTAAAGAGTTTTAGTGTGCACCAATTAACAAGTGGATAATAATAAGAACAGGGGATTAAAATTATGTAAAAATCAAGAACCAATAATTTGCTTAAATTCTAAATACCTATATCATGAATCAGGATATTATCATAACCAAATACTATAATTCTCTGCTTTAGCCTTTAGCCCATACTTACCACCAATTTATAACAGCTTTTGCTAAGGTTTTTCACTAAAGCAATATTCGAATCTGTAATGAACACTAAATTTCATCGTCTTCTACGGATTAGTCACTATAAATGTAGCTAAGATTGCATCAATTTCATCATTCCTGTACAATTCTACAGATGGTAAAAGCTAGAAGTCAATTTAAGACACTACATATCATGGAATTCTGATTCAGATGATCCTTCTTACTTCTTTGTGCTATTAGAATAGACTAAAAAAGATGCCTATCTTTATCACTGGAGTTTCAAAATAATAGTAAGGCCAATCAGGATGAGTCTATGAGGGTGACATTGGGTAAATCTTTAGAATAATAAAGAATTTACAACTTTAATTTCTTCAACGGTAGCATTGGACCTACTGAGATTCTGAAACAGACTCATGGCTATGGCATACAAGGGTAGTCAAAAATAAGAAAAGCAGCCCTTTATTCTAATTCATGTCGATTTTATCCAGAACACGGAGACATCCGTAGATGTTACACGTGGTGAACTACACTAGACGTGTTATACCGTATATATATAACAGCGACACGTGTGGATGCAAATCGACCTTAAATTTAGTATACTTCACCGGGTATAGTATTTATGAAACCGAGCAATCATAAAGAGGTCCTGAGCGGTATGCTTTAATTGCATAAAGTAGTGCATATGTGCTTTATTCTCCGGTAACTTCAACAGAAAATTCCATCAGAAATTTGCCCAAATTTCCAGACTACTCAAATAGAAACAATAGCAATTACTCTACATAATTTTTAATTTCTCATGTAGAACAACTAAATAAATCAATCAATCAGTAAATGGTGTTGCAAAGAGGTAAAAAATGGTAAAAAATCACCGGTTGGTAAGAATCATAATTTTTCATCCCTTATGAGGCAAAATCCCCCTCACAACAAATTAGAAGAAACATCATGAAACTGGAAAAATCTACAGCTGTAACTCGTACCTAACACGCGTTAAAATCATTAACTACCGAATCAGTAAAACCCAAATTTTTAATCTCATTCGCTAATTATAGCATACCACTCACAGTCGTGAATTACGATACAGCCACTCCGAAATTGGGCGTTTGAATTCGAAATTATGAATTAAGCGATCAGAGAGATAATAAGGAAAGCAGATTTTACCATTTTTTCGGGCCTTGACACGGGTCGAAACAGCAAACCAAACGCGCCTAACCGGAAAGACCATTTTATGCCACCACTCCATCACCTTAACCTTCACCTTCCGCCGCCGATTCCCGCCGCCGAGTCGACACAACACCCTTATTCCGGCCAGAATGATAACTCCTTCGAAATATAAGCCGAACCGCTTCAGCTATTCTCGCCGGAGAAAAAGTGTACGAACATGCAGAAATACACACAGTGTGAGTGAGAGAGTTGTAGAGAGAGAGTAGGGGGGAGATTATAAGGCTTTGATTTAAAGAGGGTACCTTTAACCGGTACGCCATTTGGGAATTATTTTAATTTCACCGACACGTGACACTATATCGTGGCTTTTTTTCTTTCTTCAATACTCATATAGTCCTATTCAATTAAATAAAATCATGTTCAGACACGTGGATCATGTCGCTTTATTTTCTAAAAGTATTTTTGATATTATGGGTCATTTTGGATTTATTTTAGCCTAACTTGGTTTTGTGACACTACAAACAATATAGCTAATTACTTTTAGGTTTGGGTTTAATTTTAAATCCGACCACCTAAATTATGTAAAATTGAGCTGTGATTGGCGCCTAAATTAATTGTTGGGAGAGTCTTGTCATGAGATAGGGGTTTACCAATATTTATTTTTATTTCATATATATATATATATATACATATTGTACGGGATCAAAATCAGTAAAAATTGATTTAAATTTAAAAATACAAGGAAAAAAGAGTTTGCGTGAAGAAGTGTGTTGGTGAGAAGATGGCTAAGAAAGAAATTTTTTTGACATGTTTTAAGGCATATCGATCACACAAAACTTGATACTTTTTTTTTTTTTACAGGAAAACTTGATACTTGCAATATTGCATATGAGTGTGTCAAAATTTTATCATTCAATTTAATATAATAATTCAATCATATGTACTCCGCTTGCATTTTTAATACTCTAGAATTATATACATATTTTTATACATGGAGTCAGACGTTAAATTTCTAAATTTCTTATAGAGCTCAATCATCATAAATCTTTCTTTACATCTATTTCTAAAATTTTTTACATCTAATTTCATTCCACACTTCTAATTTTTTTAAAATTCATTTTTTTTTTTCTATTTCCTCTCTTTATCTTTCTACAAGTCTACATAGGCTTCCTTACCTATTTCACAATAAAATATTGCTTCATTATCTCTCATTTCTCTTTTCTCTACTCACGTTAATTTTTTAAAAAATTAATTAAATAATATTTTTTTATTTATCAAATAATTTATATTTAAATTACTTTTTTTTTATCTAACTACATTTTCAATTAAAGTATAATGGTGGACAATAAATTTTCTTTCGTACATTGAACTTATAAAATATTTAAAATAAACAGGATATAATTTATATATATTACAATCTCACATAATAATTAATACGTCTGTTTTACACTATTTACTTATATTATAATATAAAAATAGATACATACGCCTATTATTTATTGATATGTTTTATATTAAAAAATAATTAACAATTGAATTGAAACTAAATATCAAATGTGGTGAAATTGAGGAATAAATCCATAGATGGAGTTTTGAAGAATGTCTTTGTTGTCAGGATGCAAAATTTCACGAAAATTTGACTTTGATGAGCTTGCGTTCACACGTGTCACCATAAGTGGACAGATCTTCAGACAATTGTTCTGATGTCTGGACGGTTTGACCTTAATTTTTTATTTTTTTTACCACAAAATTACAGATCCATTCTCAGGCATAGTGATGAATTTTGGGTTTTAAGTTTGCCACATGTGTATGACACCTCAAAAGTTTTCTACTCCTATCTCAAAAACTTCTACCCCTCCAATGCAATCTACCTTAAAAGTGGGTCCCACTCTCCAATTATATATATTTTTCTCTTCACATTTTTTCTTTCATTCATTATTTTCATTTTATAATTTAAGTATGAGTATAATTTATACTCCCTCTATTTTTTTAAAATAAATATTACTTTAATTTTTTTAATTATTTTTAAAATAAGTGTCACTTAAAAAAAATCTTTAATTTTGAGTATTTTACCCTTATTCATTTATAACAAATATTTTTCATAAATATTGTTTATAGCAAAATTTATTTAATTTATGAATATTAGCTACATTCTTGACCCCAAAATTATTTATTATATAACATAAATATTGTTTGTACCAAACATGTCCTATTTGGTTTGTCAATCATTCAAAATATACCACTAGCTTTATAAATTCTTCATGAATTTTTGAACTTGTTTACTTGATTTTAATTTTTAAAAAAATATATTTTTTACTATTATATATAAAAATAAAATAATGTTAATATATTTTTTGACAAAATATTATTGAAATAATACAAAGAGTACAACATAAAAAATACATTAATTGTAAATACAATGAAAATATAAATTATAAAAAAAATAAGAAAAAAATTGTTGGGTAGAAGTTCTTCTACCCCATTTCTCCTCTCTCCTCCACATCATCTCTCCCCCAACTCCTTCTACCCTTAATTTGAGTTTTGAATAGCAATTCATATGAAATTTCTACCCCCATTGGAGATGCCCTTATAATTCAGTGGGATACATTTATTTATGGGCAAAAGATTTGCTATTAGATTTGAAACATTCTTTTGTAAATTTATTTCGCACTGCAGATAGGGTGAAAATTGAAAATTCATCAATTTAATTTAATAAACATTAAAAAATTGAATAATGAATGAGGAAATTTATGTTTACTTTAAAACATGGTGTGACATTATAAGTAGGGGATTTTAATTTATATGTATATTTATATTAGTTTGTTTGGATGTGACGGTGGGTTAAAATTAAACAAGACGTATGCGTTTTGTACGTAGGAGTATTTAATTAAGAAACAACCAAAGGCTGCTGATCGAGTGTGTTTGAAAATTCAACACAGTTTGATTGAGCATTTAGATCCTTTCTCTCTTTTAATAATGGTTGTATTTTTGTTCTTTCCTGTGTGGACTTTATTTCCTTCTATATCAGGATATATAATTTACTATTGTTTAATTTAAAAACTATGCAATTAATTATATATTACTGTATTTTTTTACGGGTATTGTATTATTATTATCATAAACATATATAATTAGAAAATGAGAAGTATCTCTTTATATCTCCTTTACATTAGGGTTTGTTTGCAAACCGTAATCACCGATCAACATAGTTGAGTTTTTTCTTTTGCCAATATATATTTTTAGAATTAATAAAATTAGTGTGTTCTCTATACATATACTTTTAATTCTTGATGTGAGGATATTTATATTAAAACAGTTATTGAAAATTGATATGGAAAAATATAGAGTCGTTGCATGTGAAAGACACGATACGTAGTAGTGTAGTAGTGAAATGAAATTATGACAACTATGATAATTATAAGGAATGAAGGCAGAGGGCCTAAATTAGTAAAAAGTCAACGAATCTTAGGTTCCAAAAACATAAACAGAGTGATTTTGAAATTCAAATGAGTGATGGCGGTTGTTTGGTGTCGGCAACACGTGAGTTTTATCAAAGGGTCTTGTATCACTATTACTTGGACCAATCAAGTTAACGAGGAAAACGGAAGAAGCTCGTTTCGTCTTTTTTCCTGAATACTACTCTCTCCGTTCCACAAAAATAACCACATTTGACTTTACACACAAATTAAGAAAAACCAATAAATGCAGTCAAATTTAGCTAATGTGTCAATTTTACCCTTGAAATTTCATACTCCAAAATCTGCTAAGCATTAATTACTCTTATTAATTAGGGGTAAAATTGACAATAAAGCATTTAATGCTAAAGTAAAAGAGAAAACGTGGCTATAATTTGGGACATCCAAAAAAGGAATATGTGGATATCTTTGTGGGACGGAGGGAGTATAACTTATTTTGTAACTATACTAGATTCCTTTCCGGAGTACTATTTACCACTAAAATAGAGAACTAAATTGTACTCCCACCGTCCCATAGGAATTTGCACACTTTTCATATATAAATGTCCCATACCAATTTGCACACTCCATAAAAGGAAATATCTTCAAAACCCCCTCACCCTTGAAATATACTCATATTTACCCATATGTCATTACTTTTCCACACTCAATCTACTTTTTACTTTACTTTATTCATAAAAGTTTACAAAACTACCCCTCAAAACATCAATCATTACACATTTTCTTACACATTTCTTAAAATGTGTGCCGGTCAAAGGGTGCAAGTTCCTACGGGACGGAGGGAGTAATTAATAATTTTTGTTGTTTTGAAAGCATGTGCTAGTAGGGATGGGAATGGGGCAGGCCTTGGTAGGCTTTATAAAAAAAAGCCTGAACTGTTATATATTTTTTAGGTCCGAGCCTGGCCCATGGCCTGTCATAGGCTTTTTTTTTTAAAGACTCAAGCCTGACCTTTTTAATAAATAGGCGTGGCCCGAAAGCCTTTTAAAGGCCTTTTAATCTTATTTGCGTATTTTAAAAAAAAATCTGCAACAGTATTATCATCAAATTATAAAAATATTACAAAGAAAAATATAACTAGTGTTACTAAATTTTCTTATTTATTTATTTGAAAATCACATTATCATCAAATTATAAAAATATTACAAAGAAAAATATAACTAGAAAATATAACTAGTTTTACTAAATTTTCTTATTTATTTATTTGAAAATCACATAGTATTATATAAGTATATACTTATAATATATACAATATATATATATATATATATATATATGTGTGTGTGAAGTTATATAGGCCGGCTTGTTGGACTTAAAAGACTTACGAAAAAGTTTGAGTCCGACCTATTTAGCTAAATAGACTTCTAAAAAAGCTTGAGCCCGGTTTATTTATTAAACGAGCCGAGCCGAACTTTAATAGGCCGAGCAGTAGGCCCCTGTCCGGTAGCCTGACCCATTCCCACCCCGTGCTAGCTTTGTACGGGAGTGGTTTTTTTTTTTTTTTTTTACTAAATCGGATCTAACTCTATATTTACTTCATATATATAACTATATAAGTTATTCTCTAACTTAAAGCTGTATTCTTGTGTTCCTCAATTTGTTGGCGCAATTCTTCATGTTCGGTTGAATAATCATCAACTGAGAGAGTCTATCGTGAGCCCAAAAATCTCCACCGCCCACACCGCTCATCTTCTTCCTTCTTCATCGGCTCGTTAGACCGTCGCCCATCATTGTTGGAAAATCGCCGACCTGTAGAAGAGTCGTTCCCCTGTTGGGATCAATGTGTAGATCCTCTTCGACGGAGCCACGGTGACCGTATGGTTGAGTTTCTTCCGTTGATCCCATTTTACATTTTTGTTTTTTATTGTTGTTGTTTTCTTTAGTGCTTTATTTCCTGTTTTATTTACGGTTGTTTTTTTATCTTCCCTTTTATGGGTCCTCCTCCCCTGTTGTGGGTCTTCCTCCCCCTGTTGTGGGTTCTTGTTGTTTGGAAGTTGCGTTTGGTTGATAAGGTTTGTCCTTTGACACTGGTTGTCCATGGGTCATCTTCTATGATTTGGGGAGTTTGTAGCGCGAGTCGTAGTGGGCGACAATTTGTTTCTCTTTCGAAGCAGATTTGCTATCTTTCTTGATCGAAGAATCCGATGAATTGCTTGTGTGACTCTCCACTCTCTCCAGATTGAGTTTGGAATATGAGTCTTTGGTAGAGTTTATATGTAATAGATAGGTGAGCGTGAGATGCAATTTCAATATTCCTATCTTGTAATTCTACCTTAAAAAAAAAAAAAAAACTGAGAGAGTCTATCGAGCGAATCCGTAAGAAACACATATAGTTTTTTTAATAAAATATTAACCTTTTTAAAATAATTTAATAAAATATTAATAAAATAAATTAGAGCGTCGTTTTAAACGACCTTTGAATCATTCTGACACTTACTGCACAAAAAAACAGTGATCAGAGAAACGGGCCATTAGAAATGGCGCCCTCTGAATAATCTGACACATAACATAAATTGTTGCTAATTTATTTATTAAACTTACCCCAAACTCTAATATTAATTAAATTATTTTTAAAAAGTTAATATTTAATTAAAAAAACCTTTGATATAGTTGAGATAAAATTTGATCCAAATTAAAATAATATAGATGAAAAAATTATTAAAATCCAAATTTAATTCAAAGGTAAAAATTTGTGTGAGACGTCTAACGGAAAAGATTCGTGAGACGGATCCCTTTTAATCCATATTTCAAAATTTTGAGTAGAATAACCCATATTTTTTTTTTCAGATTTTTAGTTTGTTAAAAAAGTGATAATGTTTAAGTAAACAATGATACTCCCTCCGTCCCATACTTGAAGACACATTTTACCATTTTGGGCGTCCCGTACTTGAAGGCACATTACCTAAAATAACAAAAACACTTTTAAACACTCCCCTTAAAACATCACAATATTACAACAAATGCCACTACTTTATTACACTAAAAAGTAACTTTATTACTATTTATAAAGTTGAAAAGTTTTTACTACCCCCACTTTATCTTACACAATATTAATAAACAATTCATTTATTAAAACCCGTGCCCAATTGGTTTGAGCCTTCAAGTATGGGACGGAGGGAGTAATATTTTAAACAAAAGTGTCTGTTAATTTTTACTTAAACACAGTCACTTTTTTATCAAATATTATATGTGGGTTAAAAGAAACGAAACTCATTATGTGAGACAGTCTCACCCAATACTAGCCCTAATTCAAATTATAATAGAGTTGCATCAATTGTGCCCTACATATATATAGATATGTATATAAGAATTAACATATATATATAGATATGTATATAAGAATTAACGATTTAATATTTTTTTAATAATTTGAATAAAATTTGGATTTTAATAATTTGTAGGCCTATATTATTTTAGACTTTTTAATTAAATATTAACTTTTTAAAAATAATTTAATGAAATATTAGTGTTTAGTGGTAGTTTAATAAATTTCTCTGTATGAATGGATTTTAGTAATATAGTTGGTAGTTTCAAATTTCTCTGATCTCTTTTTCCCTGCAACAATTTCTGTGATCTCTGTTTCCCTGCAACAATTTCTGTGTTGCGTCAGGTTGCGTTTGGTTGGGTGAATTTTAGCTTATGGATTTCAAATCTACAGTTCAAATCCATTCTACATGTTTGGATTATGAATGAATTTCAAATATTTAGATTTGTGTCAACACACTTTTTAGTTAAAATTGAGAGAGATTTCAAATCCCCACTAAAACCATGTCATTTGAAATCAATGTATTTTTAACTCTTTTCATTTGAAATGTCTCCTCAAATCAAATCCCCCCATCCAAACACAACATCAGATTATTCAGAGGGCGCCATTTATAATGACAACATCTCTGTTTTTTTCTGAAGCCAGAATGATTTAAAGGGCGCGTTTAAAACGCGCTCTAATTTATTTTATTAAACAGACACCAAACACTAATATTTTATTAAATTATTTTGAAAAAGATTAATATTTTATTAAAAAAGCCAAACACATATGCATACTATTAACAAAATAACAAATAAGCATTTCGGACTCAAAATTATCAACTTAATTCCAGCTCCGTTTGGATGGAGGGATTTGGTCTATGGATTTTAAATCCACAATTCAAATCCACTCCACTTGTTTGAATTAAAAATTAAATGAATGGATTTCAAATTCTTAGCATACTTTTTTATTTGAAATCCATCTATTTTGAAATCCTCTCATTTGAAATACCTCCTCAAATCAAATCCGCTCATCCAAACGCAACCTAAGGTACGTATATATATATTTTTCAAATTTAAGTTAAGTTGACTCGCTTGCAACTCACAAATTTCTATGCCTCTTTTCAAATTTATACTAATATTGTAGGTACGTATATATATATTTTTTTCCAATTGATCTAACATCTAAATATTCTTAGTTATACAAAGTTATTTTTAAAAATTATCATTGTAAAGAATATAGTTGAGGAATTTCACCTGTATACAAGAAATAATAACAATAATTTTTTTTTTAATGTATAACAAGAATGCTAGGATTTTCTAAATTGACCCCAAAAGTTATGACAGGGGATTTTTTTTTTTCCTTTGCGTGTATCAAATATTGTGTTAAGTTTTGTTAGTCTTTGGTGAATATATTTAATTATCCATGCCATAAAATATGATTCACCTGACTTCCCCCAAGTTATTGTTCATTTCATTTCAATGTTCATGCAATGAATAAAAGGAGGTTGGTTGTCGAAAAAAAAACTCCATTTGCTTACCGTATTTTATTCAAAATTGATCTTATACTAGTACTTAATTGAAGGGTAAACTACAAAATGATTACATGTCCTCTATATAAAATAAATAATGAGAGGTCAAAATATTTATAGTTACGCAGTCTTAATCAATCTCGAAATTATGGTTGACTAGCTCAATATTCACCCTATCACTAATTTTCAACGTCACACTCCATTACGATTTATTCAAGTGTGTCTTTTTTCCCCAATATTAATTCACCTTCAAGCATTTCTAACCTGTGTATCAACATTTAACTATACATTTTTAGTGGTTATGGAAAACAAGCTTCACCATCCACAACAAATTGATCAAGGATTCGTTTGATTGATTTTTTTCTAATAGAACATGAAAATTATATGAGAACGAGTTTATACTAATTGTAATGATTTGTTTTTTCCAAATAAGATAATCATTACCCTATTTAATTAATGACCTCCTTTTTACAATTATTTCTTCGCAATTATTTTTATATTCAACAACTAATAATCATTTTATGTTAAAAAAAAAAAAAACCTAAAGCATATCACTAATAATAATTTAAGAATTTACAAACAAACGCGAATTAGGTCTGCACACCTAAACTAACATCTAACATCAATTTCTTTCACTTTATTTATTAATAGAGTTGAATTTTCTTTAAAAAAAAAAAACGAACCTCCCACCCAAAAATATAATGTCATCTTTCATATTTAAGAAAAGTTTTACTTGGATTTATTTCATCAATGGCAATGCGCTGTCACTTTTTCGAAGTTATGGTGACCACATCATACTGTTATTTTTCTAATATATTATTAAAATATCTAATCAGATCTGTTGGAATATACCTTAATAAAACAATTTTCTTGAGACAATGATTCGAAATATTAGTTAGGACTATCCTTAACAAGCCTAATGTATCTATAATTTATTTAAAGTCGGATCAATGTAATTGTCAATCTATTGTATATTAGTGTGGGTTTGCAAATACTAGTATTTGTTTAAAATTATTTTTTAAAATAGAATCACGTGTTTGTAAATAGAATCAATTAAGTTAATTTATTAAAAGTGATTTTGGTGAAACACTTCTCCATTTACTTTTAATAGTTTCTATATCTTTCTCATCGTTGTAGTAATCAATTTTACAATTTTACCCTCGCGATTTAAATAATATTTCATTTTTATCCATTACTTATTTAAATGTAACAAGAGTGTTTTTTACAAAATTATAAAAAAGTGGTTTGTTTTGCAAACACCACAATATATATAAAATTGATTAAAAATACTTAATTTTAAAACAATATCCATTTTCAATTTTATTGCAAAAATAAATTTTTAATTTTTAATCACTTTCAACAGGCACCGATAGCTCAGATTTGATCAATCATCAATGTATATATGCAAATTATTTTCTTTACAATCATTTTAGGCTCCGTTTACTAAATATATGGCCAGCCCCAAATATTTCAATACACTTAGATTGAATTATAAATAATGTATCTTTTGATAATTTATTATACACATGCACACTTAAGTGTTTTTACTTGTTGAATACAAATTTTATTTTATTTTAAATTTGATTAGATATATATTAAACATGATTACCATCTAATTTCGAAAAAAAACATAATTACCATCTACTGTATCTTGAACTTGATTAAAGAACTCCTATAATCAAGAGGGACATACTGTTTCATTTTTGAATCTCATATACAAATTATATGATTTATCTAGATAAAATCTGATTGAACATAGATTGGGAATCAAAAGAAAATATTGAATATTTTTTATTCAGGCTCCACGATATTCAATAATGTATTTTTAAATACATGATGGCATATTATATAGTAATATTATTATTGAGTCAATGGGGATTCCGTTACTCTTTCGTCAAGTTCAACTAGCAAGAATTTAGTGCCCAAAAAAAAGGCATGTTTATTTTAAATTAAAATTATTAATTTGGTCTCGAAGGCTCTTCCCACCTAACTTATTTTGCTAAAATCTGTTATGCTCATCATTCTATTAAACTTATTTGGTCAACATCACTACTCACTACTGCCATTCTTACACCCACACATATATGTATTATATTCCATATATTAACTTAGGGTTAATTTTGTACTGTATGGAATCATCACTTCTGTCCGTGAATATAGATTATATAATTTTTTGTTTTCTTTTTGCATCGATTATAACAATTTTTTTATAAAATAAATAAAATTTATAAACTATTTATATCTATTACTCCATAATATTGGAATATCTTGCATGCATAAATAAATGGATTAAATCAATAGTTTTATACTAGTTCATTGATTTTTTTGTTTATGATACTCTGTTCAATAATTATGTATATGTTGAGGGGTGGGAATAAGTTCAGCTATTCGACAGGGACAACTTGACCTACTAAAGTTTACCTTGATTCGTTTAATAAATAAGTCAGACTCATAATTTTTTAAGAGCTCATTTTCTTAAATAGGCCAGTGTTGAATCTTTTTTCGTAGACTTGTTTATTAAACAGACCCGATCAAGCCTCTTAAAAATGGTTATGATAGGTAATAGAACAGCCCCAACCCTGACCTTTTTTAACAAAACCCCGTCTTTTTATAAGAAGTCCGACTTGGTCCATTCCCGCCCATATCCGCTAGCTATGGTTAAGCTAGGTAGAACATAATAGTAGATATTTATGCATTTAATTACATTAACATATTGTAATTAATTATACCTAATTTCGTCGGTGGGTTAAGAGTCAGTCTTAGTCCCCTTAAAATTTCTTTAAAAATAAGATAAGACTACTACATTGCAAGAAAAACAAAAAATAAACTTTTCAAACAATTGAAGGTATTAAGAATTTTCGGTCCCATGCCTTTGAATTTTATTGCCTCATCGTTTCATTACCCTACGATGATTGAGAAACTCATAAAGAATATTCTGTAAGGATTCTAATGTGTGCCACTCAAAATTGTCTTTATAATTAGAGTGCCATTTAATTTAATTTCCTAATCTTTTTCTAAATTAAAATAATGTCTAGTTTTTTAAAAATCTTCTTATAATAATATATTCAACAATAAACGTATAACATAAACATGAAACAATAACACAAACCGTTGATTCACTATATGAATACTAGGATGTGTCAAGAACAAAAGAAAAAAAAATCTATTTTAAAAGGATCCGCCACAATTATTATTCAAGAACGTAATTTTTTTTTTAATAAAAGGATCCGCTTCAATTCAAGAATATAAACAATAGTTCAATTGATTATACAAGACAAATCATATCCGATGAACTAATTAGTCATATAATAAATTTGAAATAGTACATAAGCAAATATGGTGTTACATCTAAAACAAGAGTATATACCAAATTACCACATATAGACAATATTCTACCAACCCAATAATATATACATTTCACCATTGTTCATCAATACAAGTACATTCACTAACTCTATAAAATATTCGTCTCGTGATTTATTCACATGCATGTTCAATAATATTATTACAAAATATAAAAGTGGAGTAATGAACAGAATTTTAAGAGGTAATTAATTTTATAATTTTGTATGTATAATGTTTAGAAATTAACTGGTTTGTATGTATGTGTGAGTTTAAAATTAATGTAATTTTATATAAATATGTAAAAATGTGAAGTTTATGAATACTTTTATTTTTGTGGTGAGTGAAAGTATGAAATACTACCTTTTATAATTTCTCCATTTTATGATATCCCAATCTCGAATTGGGGTCATGCTAATGCATCCATTTAGAAAAAGGTTGTCTGTGTAATGAGAACAGATGAGCTATCATAGTCTTACACGTTTTATTAAATGGAAAAGACATGAAACCACCTTTTAATAAGAATTGATCGATTAAAACACTCATTATTTGATCATATCCAATCTTAAAAGTAATCGTGGAAGTCTCAAGAGACATTGAAGGAAGCATTGATGTAAGTGTTCTTACCACAAATAGTGCTATGTTCACAATTAATTAAAAAGCATTAAACACACATACATACACACACACACAAGCGCCTATATAATATATAAAATTTATTGTTTTTTATGTAATTTAAATTGTAAATATTTTTTTTGGGAGAATTTCATATGGATGCTCAATTTTTAAGTTGAATTCAATTATATATACTTATTTTATAAATGACTCAGTTCAAGACTCAATTTTTTTTATGTTTTTAAGTTGAGGTTATATTTTAAAAAAATGTCAGTCTAGGCCCATAATTTTCTTTTTTAAATTAAAGTCATACAAGATACACATAAAAATTAGAGAGGAAAAAAAAAAAATCACAGCCACGGACTCGAAATATTACAAAATTTATTTTCTATGGATTTTTAGAATTGGGTAGTCCACCCAGTTATTGGGCCTTAGCGAACATTTTATTGATCCAAGGCCCAAACCATTAAGGACCAAGCATGCACCACTGCTTTCAAGTTTCAAAATTTTAAAGAAGGAAAAAAATAAAAAAGAAGAGATTCTGGTTTATCTCAGTTGAATAGACTATATCAATTGACTGATTCATTAAAAAAATCACATATATATATATATATATATTTATTTATTTTACTTTTTTTTATTGCTCGTTGAATATATCAGTTGATATGGTTGAAGTTGAACTAATTATCCAACAAATAAATAAAATATGAACAAGAAATTAATGCTAGTACACAAGGAACTTAAGAGTTCCCTTCTAAAATGTTGAGTGTATTTTCGCTACTTTATCTCAACTTTTTAACATTATTTAATTTAAATAAAATTGTTATTCATATTATTTATAAACTATCACTATTTATAATTAAATCCATAATATTCTATCATAATCCTCCACATGAAATGAAAATAATGAATTTAAATAGAGGGCGTAAACACAAATTCGTGAATTAAATATAAAAACTCGAAAATGCGAAACAATTTTATTTAATTTCTGATTAAAACCGAGTATTTGTGGGTTACAATCTCTAATTTTTCCTCTGATTCTCTCTTCTTGAACTTCTTGAATTTCTTGAGCACTTTTGGAACTTTTGGAGTTGGATCCGCAGTCGAATCCTATCTGATCTTGTATTTGGGACTTTATAACGTTAATCCAAAGGTTTAACACCGTATTTTTTGATTAAACGTTGAATTTAGGGACTTTTGGGATGAACGTCGTTGAAAATCGTTCTTGAACAAGGGACTTTGTAACGTTAATCCAAGGGTTTGACGCCGTATTTTGGATTACACGTCGATTTTATGGACTTTTCGGGACCTTCGGGACTTATCCGGGACTTTTCCGGGACGAACGCCATTGAAGATCCACGAAGCACCTCCTCCTTGAAGAAACGCCGAATCGAAGGGGCTTAGCACCTTGATCTCCACTCGAACGCTGCCGAATTGAAGGGGCTTAGCACCTTGATCTCCACTCGAACGCTGCCGAATCGAAGGGGCTTAGCACCTTGATCTCCACTCGAACGCTGCCGAATCGAAGGGGCTTAGCACCTTGATCTCCACTCGAACGCTGCTTCGCCGCTTTGCACGAAGAACGCATTTGAAGCTCCTCCGCTTGCTGAAGAACACTCTAAAATCTCTGCAGAGAATTTTAGAGCCTTGAATGCTTCTGATTTGTTGATTCTGAAAATGAATGAAATGAGACCTCTATTTAGATGCAGAACCTAGGGTTTTTTATGGGCCAAGGAGATATTTGTGCAAGTGGTTAGAGATTAATTCAAATTTTGAATTACTTGATGGGCTAAGAATACCCTATTTGGGCTCGATTTGGTTTGTTGGACTTTAGAGGCTCATCTTCATTTATGGGACTTTAGAGGCCCGTCTTCATTTATGGGACTTTAGAGGCCCGTCTTGATTTACTGGACTTTAAAGGCCCGTCTTGATTTACCGGACTTTAGAGGTCCGTCTTAATTTATCGAACTTTATAGGCCCGTCTTGATTTACCGGACTTTAGAGGCCCGTCATGGTTTACTGGACGGATTACTAGAAATGAATTTATTATACCCTTTTGTATAAGTTCAAAAGTGACATGAAAGGAAGAAAAATAAACATGTTTTCAAAATTTAGTTGTTGAATACTAAAAGTATATATTATTTGTTTAAAAAAAAACTAGAAATCATATTTAAAAAAAAGGAAAAAAGTTGACGAAGATCACTGAAGCAACTCTAAGAAATCTTGAAATCATTTTCGCTGAAATGGTCATGAGTCTGCTGACGTCAGCCGCATGATATCATAGTATTTTTCTAAGATTACAAATATTATAGTGATATTACAACAATGAATAAGGACCACTAATCATAGTCAATCCTAATCATTTTATTGTAACGAATTGAAAGAAATATGAGATAACACTACTAAACTATTGCTATCACGTAGTTGTACATATAAAATCTTACCATCTTAAATAAGTAATACTCCGTAATAATAATAAATTAAATTATATACCACTAATTAATTAATCATTAAAGATATCTAGGAGAAGAGAGGTAAATGATCTTTTTCATTTTGTGTAGTTGTAGCCTCTTGTTAAGCTTATTATATATCACTATATTTAATTTTAATGACAATACGCGTTAAACATTCAATTAGCCGTAAACTTAATGTATATGAGGTTTAAAAGCGTAAAAGCAAGGTCACATCTTATTTGAATATAAATTTTTTTTGTTTTTTTTGTTTTACTAAGAAGAGAAACAGAAACATCTGCATATACAAACAGAGAACTGCCAGAAATTAAAATGTCCTCTCCCCCCTCATCTTAATTTTTTTTGTTTTTTTGTTCTCACTATGATGGAATTTTAAAAAAAGAAGTAAAATCCTATAATATACACTGCTGCATATGAGCATTATTCCTGACAAGTGTTCCAGTGTCTCTCACTCCAGTCTTCTCCACATATGTAACAAAACTCTATTTTACACCTGTAAACATTAATTTTTCATTCAAACACAATACTACTAATTCTTTCTTTTTTAAGAAAAAAAAAAAACTAAAAGGTAAATTATCAAAATTCTTCCAAGGTTCGTTTAAATTACTAAAAAAAAAAATTAGATAACAAACCTTGGGAATATTTTAAATAATTTATCAAAGTGAAAAATACTAGATGAAACATAAGAAACTTGCCTGCAAGTGATGTGTATACATCCTTCAGTCTTGTCCACAAACACCTTACAATTAGGACATTTCTTCCAATTCTTCTCCCTTGCCAACACCCCTAATTTTTTCTTCTCCTTCTTCTCTTGATTCGATCTTTGAAACTCTTTGCAATCGAGTCCGTGGTGCCAAGGCACTTTACACTTAGCGCAAAACAAGCGATGGCACCACGGGCACTCACAATCCGTAATGACACCATCATCATCATCGCCATCATTCACCATAATCTCCGAGCAACTCTCAAACGGACATTGAATTTTTTGCGAAGCAACAATAGTCGACTCAGCAATCGCCTCCTCCCAACGATCAATCACTTGTGCTCCAACTATAGACCTTAGAGATTGAGGTTGTATTAAGTTCATACAATCTTGATCCGGGCAAGAAATGGTAATAATGTTGTCTTGAAGCTTGTATTCGACGTGTTTGCGTATGCAGATGAGGCAGAACGAATGGGTGCACCCCTCGACTTGAAACATGTCCGATTTTTGTTTATCTTCAACGCAAATTTCGCACGAAATTCGCGTTGAAGATGATGAAGGTGTATCATGGTTAAGATGCAAAGAGGCTTGTAAAGCTTCTTGGAATTGAAGTTCTTGTGCATATATATCATCTATTGAGAAAATATCATCAAATGAATCTAATAGATATGATATTATCCCCATTAGAAGTTTGATCAAATATTCTAATTTTGCAAGAAAGAATGTTTTTGATTAATTGTGATAAAGTAGAAGTGTAAATAAACTATAGTTACATGATATATATTTATAATGATTTTCATATAAAGAATGACTTTGTTATGTATGATAATTTCAAAGTAAACGCGACGTAGGTAAAGTAGAAGTACCTAGCTGTTTCAAAAGACTTACGTTTTTAATTCAATAACATATTAAATGTATGATGGTTATACATGAATGCTACAGTGAGAGAAATTGCTCAACAATTTCCAGGAATATATCCTCATCATGATGCAACTTGTATATGTCACAAAAAGAAAAGGAGAGAAATTTCCCAGGTTATATACAATTATAATAATCATGGATGCGTAAATCGAGCTAGGTAGCCATCGGTCAATCTGATTTCAATGTAATCGGTTGTTCTAGGCACTATCTAGACGGATGATTTATTTTTCCCGTCGTGAAACAATGTCGTTTAATGAATTAAAAAAAAAACACAAACCGAGTACACAAACTAGTGAAACTACCCACATTCAAAAGGGGGAAGAGAAAAGAGGTTCGTTGAATCATTACATAGTTTATACTTTATACATGTTGACTATTGACAGTTGATCGAATCATTGATTTATGCCGTTATATATATTTAAATTGTAATCAAATATCATACTGACAAATAATTTAAACTTGAATCGAGGTATTACATCTAATTAGATTCTGACCAAATATGTGACTAGTGATGATACATCAACGATCAATGAACTATAAAATTGTACTTGATCCTAATCTTGGTCTCCAGTCTTTTCAGATAAAATTATAAGTGGGGGGTGTCAGCTTTGTGTAAACAATGAAAACTTAATTACAATTAATCTTAATTAACTCACTAATTTTTTATGTTCGTGAAAAGGACCTAGACGACTTGATTAGTTTTTATTATAGTTGGAGATCATAGTTTTAATTTAGTCTTATCTCATGAAAGATGACATGCAAATAAAAACTATATTTATGCTTCTTGAAATTAAACTTCGATAAAATAACTAGAAACTGGTTAAAAATAGACCACTATCTCCATCACGATCATCGTTATTCGTTAATTAGATTATTATGTTATAGACAATTGGGGTTAGCCCGCCAGACGAAATTAACCAATCGAAAACCTCAAACATTAATTAATTAAATGCTAAATATTGAAAATGACTTGGAAATTACAGACTTTTTTGACCGAAAATAAAAGTAATTACTAAGTTGAAATGACAGGCTCACCGTATTTCGTTCTTGAACTTTAATTTATTCTCTTCATTGTTTATCTTCTAAATTCTAATTATAAGAAAATCCAAAATTTACCCAAATCTCTCTTGCATTCACTACAATCTAACAAGAGGATCATATAGTATTTTAATTCATCTTATGGTCGTAATATAATCCTATTTATTTTAATTAATCATAACGTGGGCGAAAAGAAAATAGACATTAACTGAAAAACTCTTGTTTTGAAAGGAGACTAATGGGTGTTAGCCCTCATGTCATGTCTCTTTCTTGCTTCTGTTCAAAAAATTAATTAATGTCACAATTTTATTTTGGGTAAAATGCGTAATTAAATTATTGGTACGACTATCTTTTCCTATTAATTAAATTAAAGCAGAGTGGATCCTACGATTTTAAAGGTTTAGTGTAATTATTTTAGGGTTAAAGCAAGCTAGTGAGACTCAAATAATAACGGTATCAATCAATTTTTCATAATAAACGTTTTTTTTTTTTTTTTAATTCACTCTCAATTGAAATCAAAGATAATACATCTTCAATTTAGAAAATCTTCTTTCAAACTCAGATCTATGGAACCCCAAGTCTAAGCAAACAACACATCCAACTCGACGAGCTGAAATCTTGAAATTATATATCGCAACATTTAAGGCATATATTATTATAATATAATAATAATAATAACAATAATAATAATTGTAAGTTTTCCTTTACCAAAAAATAAGTGTAATACAAAAGAAAACAATGATGGAAAATTAGGAGAAAAAGAAATTAAAGAGAAATGAAATAACCGGGTCCAGCGCTTAGATTCAAGTGGAACTTAAGGGAACAACCTCGAGGCTTTTCTATCTCACCGAATTCTCACTCTTGGGAGCTCTTTCTCTTTTCTCACTCATACGTGAATTGTATTGTAAACCACAGTAAATTGTGGAATTGATACAAATTACCGTGATTAAATTGATACAAATTACTGTGATTAAGAGATAGGCTGACTAAAGTGTGAGATTCGATAAGGATGGAAAGTATGGTTTTGCTTTGGCCATATAGTTTGGGCCAAAAAATAAGGACCAACAATAATAATAATAATAATAATAATAATGATCTTGGAGGATATTGATAGCATCACTGGCAACTAGTGACGGAGCCAGAAATTTTAGATTGGGGGGCCCGATTTACATTACTATAAAGATAAAATAATATTATATTTAATTCATTATAAATTTTGATTAATTGTTTCGACTGCTAAAATTATTAGACAAATGTATAACTTAAAATATATTCCATCCGTCCCGTAATGACTTGAATACGTTGACAAGTTCACTTTTTAAAAAATGTGAATTTAGTGAGGTGTGGGGTCAAATAAATGAGTATTTTTGGTTATTTAGTGAAGTATAAAAGGAATTTAATGAGGTGTTAAAAAGAATTTAGTGAGATATAGGGAAGAATGTATATTAAAATGAGTGACAATTTTAAAAATAAAATGAAGTAGTGAGAATATTAATTTTATAGATTATTTACATACAGTATTATGAGTGTAAAAATAATTTTAAAATGTCTCAAATAAAAAAAAGTATACAAATAATTATAAAACGGACGAAATATACATAATAAAAAAAAAATTGGTGGGGGGCCCACTGCCCGCTGGGCCCTATGTGGCTCCGTCCTTGCTGGCAACCACCGTGAGTAGAAGTCCAAGGTTTTCCACATGCATAGCAGAACTGAAATCGGCACCTATATATATGCAGCCATGTTGCAACACAAAAATCAAATTAAACAAAATATTAGTAATTATTTAGTTACAAAATATATTCATCCACTTGATCCAATTCCAGCACACGTGATTAAAATAAAATAAAATAAGATGCATATAGAATAAACAACAATTTACACTTCATGTGGTCATGAAGCAACACTAATACTGCAGGCTCCCCGTTGCCGATGAAATATAATGCTACTTAATTAGCCAATTTAACAAATAAATTAATCAAACGAATACGAAATCCATTTTCATTCCTGAAAGAATATTACTAGTTAGTAATAGACAGTTCATCAATGATCGATCAAAGATGCATATTCCCACATCTATCAAAATAAAATAATAAATCTAACATCGAGTTAATTAATTGCACCAAATTCACTAGTAGTTTGAAAATGTTGAACAAGAATTTCTCGTGGTTTTGAAATTGGACGAAATCTCCACGTGATTTATTAAATTCAGCGAATATATATTTTTTTAAAAATGTATTACCGATTTTATTTATTTTGTCAATTTTATGACATGCCCTTCATTGTATAGTTTTAAAACTTCAATATTAAAAAAAAATGTAGAAGAAATAGGTAAACTCATTTTTTTTTGAAAAAGAGAGAGAATTTACTCAATTTTTAAACCACAAGAAAGTTTAGTGCAATTACTCATTTTCAAACACGGATATGGTGCAATAGAGTGTGTACGGATCAATTATGAACGTTTTGTCTGCTTAATCGCAAAAATACATCAAGAATAAACGAATCACAATGTAAACTAAAATATGGAAATCAAAAGATCATAAATATATATACACCAACTAACGACTGTTTGGTTTAAGTTTTTTCAATATAAAGAGATTGATCATGAGTATAATTAATTGCGATGATTAATGAAAATAAACAATTCACATTCTTATAATTTGTACACAATATGTTTTTGTCTTTTTTTTTTTTTTGCACTAGTTCAATAATATTACTCTCTCTCTCCTATGTCTTTCTTTTTTTCCTTGGCCATTTTCTTTTCCACTTATATACTCTCATAATCACTCTAAAATATCAAGGGTCTTTCTACGGGGTAAGAAGGGTCACTAAATAGATGAAATCAAACCACCGGGAAAAATATGAGAACTAAAATCAGCAAACTATTTGGTTGAAGCAACACTGAAATCTATTTCCCATTTTATCAATCATGCATCCTTCTTCCCCTCTGTCTCCGATGACGGCGAAAACAAGTTGTTTCTCACGAAATAAGTAGTGAATAAACCGAGTCACGCTGAGACACAACTTCGGCCAGTGGACATCGCTAATGGGTTGCGACTTTCGGCTGCGCGACATCAACTCAGAAGCCAACAAAATCAGCGGACGGCGATTCAGAGGAACGACACTATATAATCTCATTCGCGGCGAGCAGCATCGATAGAAACTCGCCACCACAGTGAGGCGGCGCTTGGTTGGACGACGCGCGACGACTGTACGAGGATGAAATAGGGGCTTCAATCAGGAATTAGAGAAAGAGAGAAATATGTTGTTGGTGTCAAGGATCCATCGTGAATGGCGGTTCAATGTTAACGGATTTGTGTGTCACCCGAATATATGCCCATCGACCTCTGTGTGGTGGAGGCTCACAGAAGAGGACTGCGTGTTAATGTTCTTGATTACTTTTGTAAATTTAGGGCATTTAGTGAGATTGTAAATACTAAAATAGAATTAATTTTTTAAAAAATATATAAAAGGACTTTTTGGTATTTTCATTTTATTTTTCATAAAAATTAAAATTTCAATATAATTGCAGAGGGCGATTGCACATAGCGAAGTTAAATGACGTGGCGGTTTTTTATTGGATGCCCCCTGTCTTACCGTAGAAAAGCCCAAATATCAATTGACAAAAGATTTGGTAAGAGAAAAAAACTGTTAACTTACCTCTATGATTTTGGTTCAAAATAGAGAGATAAAAAAGGATACAACAAATGAGAAATTGTAGCAAATTTAATAGGGATGGTTTAGGAAAACAAAAAAATAGGTAAAATAACAATTAAACTTTTTAAAACAAAATTTAAGATAAAAAAATGAGTAACAATATTGATGGATCATCACAATTCATTTCTATTTCTCAACAAATAATCAATCTCAACTAATTCACGGAGACCATTATCATCTATTTTAGTCTTTTTAACACATGATTATTTTGTTGATTATATTTTAACAGGTGTTATTCAAATAGTGAAACATAAAGTGAAATAGGAAAAGTGATATGCAGACATCCGTCCATTTTATCGACATAAAACTTGCAATTAGGGCATCTCTGCCACGCCTTCTCCTTAGCAAGATGATGCAACACCAGATCCTGTTCATCGCCATTATCTCTCATTGCACATAATTCCTCATTCCACATGGTTCGAACATCCGCAGCCACAATGTCTCCGCACGTGCCGATTTCAAGAAGGCTCGTGCAACCCACACCTGCAGGGCAAGTTATGAGTGTTGACCGTTTTTGGAGTTCAATCGACACGTGCTTCGAAATGCATTGTTTGCAGTAGCAATAGCTGCACTCTTGAATTGTGTACATGTCACTCTCATCCCTTGTTTCTGCGCAAATTTCACACAAATCCTTTTTTGATGGCTCACCGATTTGAATAACTGTGAAACATGAGACCATGGCTTCTTGAAGCTGCAATTCTAGTGCAAAGTTTTCATCATCATCATCATCATCATATTCGTATAGAGAATTATTGAGAAACGTTGATATGCAGAGGTCATCATCGTACGCCTGTGGAATATCCATGGATGGTTTAATTGTAATTTGATGATGAAATTATAATTAAGAAATGGTGGGTAGGTAGGTTAAACATTGGAGTCGTGGGCTTTTAGGATTCTCTCATATTTAATGTAAATGGAATTAGATAAATGGGGTGGTTTTCATTTTTCCTAGACTATCGGAAGAATGGCTTACACGGCAGTTATGGTGTTCCTCATTTTTGGAACTAGCTAGTTGTTATATGGCTAGGTCTTGGGATTTTTTTTCATTACCATGGGCCTGTTTTTGTTTTCCGGGCCGACCTTGTTCTTTTTTTCGGCCACTACTGGGCCTTTAGTTTCCTTGGGCCTCTTTCGGACCCTTTTTCATTTTTTGTTTGGGGTCCCTTCCGGTTAGGGGTGGGAATGGGCCAGGCTACTGATACACGTGTTATGCAACACTAAATAAACAACCGCAAGTATACGGCGTCTATCGTAGCGTGATAAGCACGAGGTCGATCCCACAAGGAGGTTAAGCGTAAAAGTAGTAGTTTGCTAGTCGAATTCTAAATAGACGTGATCGATATTTTGAGTGGTGTGAATTACTCTAATATTACCTAACAAGTGTCACAAATAAGTAATAAAGAGCAAAGACGAAATCGATCAAATACCAAGCAAACAAGTAAAATGAACGTAAAACGAATGTAACTCAAAGAGAAAAGGTGGGTTCCAAGGCAATTGTAGTTCTTAGATGTCCGTTTATGAATGTTGTCTCGTTTAAAGGGCCATTAAGGTTATCCCGTATAAGGTGATCACACAAAAAGAACTAATCGATCTCCCGATACAAATTAATCCAAAGACGCAATGTAATATAAGCTCGTATGTCTACATCACAAACATTACACCATCTAAAATAGCTCCTAAGATCATTCGATTCCCTCTCCGATAATTAATCCTCTCCCGAGATCATAATAATACCGGGTTGCATATTCGCATACGATTAAATGGAATAAATCTCCCGATACTACCCCAATTAACAATAAATCAAGCAAATCATTATGGTCACTAACAACATGCTTTACAATGAATAATTGAATATGCAAATACGAGATAAACACCAATTAAAGCAAGAAATTACTCATAAACATCAATCCAAGTCTTACAATGCCTTAGAACCACAAAGTTGTTTAGCTAACTACTAACATAATCAAATTACAAATTCCAAATGAAATAACTAAGTAAAAAGGAAAAGAAAGAGAAAGCTTAGTCTAGAATGTGGTGTGGAATGGAATTTGGGAGCTATTGCATCCTTTCTTCCTTGATTTGGTGAAGAATTGATGAAGATATGACCAAAACACCTCCAAGTATGTGTAACTATGTGTGGATTGGGGGAGAATGTCTTGGGTTTCAAGAATGAGGCCTTATATAGTGTTGGGGTAGGGTTTAAGGATGAAAATTGCACTTAAGTCCTTGGAAATTGGACAAAATATGCAAAAGGCACCGAGAGCAGGGGTGACTCGGCCGAGTGGGACAGCTCGGCCGAGTTGGGGTGTTAAAATCGTGGCCAAAATCTTCAGGGCTCGGCCGAGTTGCCCCACTCGGCCGAGTGCAATTGATTCCAGCGTCCAAACTTTGTTCAGCAGCTCGGCCGGATCAGCTAGCTCGACCGGATGGAAATTGGTTCCAGATTCTGCATCCTTCAGTAGCTCGGCCGAGTGGTCCAACTCGGCCGAGTTGTTTCTCCAAGCTTTTCCTCGCACTCGGCCGGATGGAAGTTGATTCCAGAATCTGCCTTGATCAGGGGCTCGGCCGAGTTGGCTAGCTCGGCCGAGTTGCTGGGCACTCCAAACTAGTTTCGTGCATATCTTTCGCCTCGGTTGTCCGATTGTCTCGATTCTTTAGGCTATTCCACTCCGATTTTCGAGACGAATCCAACCGTGCACTCCTCTTCCTGATCCAGTGAGGTATGGTTGGTGTTTTGCTCCAAATTTCATCGTATTTCCTACAAAATCGACAAAACACAACCTTTCTCTCATTTCGGCTTAAACAATCATATTCCATGCATAAATCAATGAAATCCACATCAAAACACGCTTCACATGTGCCTCTAAAACGTGTAAATTCCACCCGAATCAAACTCCCCCAAACTTAAAATGTTGTTTGTCCTCAAACAACTAAGCACTTAAAGCAATGAGGGTGGAATGATCACAATGGAATATTCAATGCAAATCACACATGCAAAGTAAGATGTAATGATATCTCTTTCTCCAAGTGCATTTCTTAATGAAAGTTATAGGTTCACTATTGCAATCCACATTCATAGATCAAAGAATGCACAAGTACACAACACATTGTGATGGGAAACAAAATCCAAATGCTCAAGTCCTCTACTCACATGATGGAGTGTTTCTCTCAAACACACAAATAAATTAAGGATATTAAAACACTCATCAACCAAGTCATGCTATGCAATCACCATATGCTTGCCCAACTTCTACTTTCTACACACACTCAAATGCTCAACAATGTGATCAATAGGACTTAATCAAGGATGTAACATTGGCTCTTTGGTTAAGGTGGGGTAAATTTGGATGAAGTAACTCATAAACTAGTGGAGAGCGAGAGATAAAGACGCATAGACACATCTCAAAAACTTCTCAAGATAAAGTTACAATTGCGCGGATTGCAACTCAAAAACTCTAACTTCCACAATTTATTTGTTCTCTTTTAAGCACATTCTACACCACAAAACCATTGAACACTTTTTTTTCTTTTTCAAGCTTTTGGGGCGCTTTGTCCCTCTTTTCTTTTCCATGATTTTCTTTTCATCTTTCTCTTTTTTTTCTTTCAACTTTTCCAACTTCTCCTTTTCACCAAAAGTATTCATTCAAGCACATGTTTTCCACTTTGTCTTTTATCCTCCACTAGATATAGGAATCAAAGGCTCAAAAAGGCTAAGTGGTTAACATTGTAGTTTGCCAAGAAAATGAGGAATTAAGCTCAAGGGGCTAACTACGGACAATTACTTCGGTTTTGGGAAATTTTGGCTAAGTGACTCTTTAAGAATAAGATGGCCTATATCACATCACATCATCTCACACAATCATGCTTTCAAACAAGAACTTAGGCAAGTTCTAGGATCACTAGCAATAACCTAGTCCACTCTCAAATGAACTAAACCGGATTACATGCTCGATTTAAGGCTCAATTCTCACTGGTTTATTCAATAGGACTCTCACATTCATCAAATGTTTCCAAACAACAACACATCATGCATCCATGCTATCAAAGCTCACAAATATGAACACAACATGATACCATATTCCAACACCAATCATGCATACATTCAAAGCAAATAGACATCATCACAACTACTCAACAATGGATCCCAATGACTATTCATGCTCACATTTCACCAAGTATCCACTACCCAACAAATGATCAAAACCAACTCAAACAATATAAGCATGTGAAAGACAAATGTGCGCCGGTGCAAAATGTGACACAAGTAGAATGACGAACCGGTGCAAGGGTAACAATTAGTAGAAAAATAAAAGAAAAATAACTCCCCCAAACTTAGAATTTTACTATGTATAAATTCTAAGTTTGGGGCTACAAGTTGTTACCTCCCTCCTTGCACATCCAAAGCTTCTTCAAAGATCACCATTGCAACACTTGCTTCCTCCACTCCAAAGTTGGCTTTGCTTCTTCTTCATTCTCCAAGACTTGCTATTCATAGTACTCTTCATCCATACCTACAAAATAAACCAAGCTATCAAAACCATCAAAACAATAAAAACAAGAAAGCAATAAAACCTTGGGTTGCCTCCCAAGAAGCGCTATTTTTAACGTCCTATGCCGGACGGTTCTTCCTTGAGGGGGATATCAAGTCACCCCATCATCCTCCTTGTTCTTAACCTTCTTAGCCCATGCAACCTTCTTGAGACCATTGAAGCACCCACTAGCCACTCCATCCGGCTCTTCAACCATGTCATACGAAGTCGACGCCTCATTCGTTCCCAAGCTTGCACAAGTAGCTTTTCTTGATTTGGGGGAGTTTTTGAAGAAAACTCCCCCAAACTTGGCCTTCTTGCCCATCTTCAACTCATGCTCTTCCACTTGGGGATCCTCTTTCACAACATTGACCTTCAAATCTTCTCCTAGCTTCTCTTTCATTGGCTTCGGAGGGTGATCTCCTCTAGAGTACCCATACTCTCCATCTTCATCGTCCCGGATTTTGATGGCTCTATAAATGTTGAACAAGACTTTCTCATCGTTCACTTGAAGTTCTAGCTCTCCTTTCTTCACATCAATTTTAGCCCCACCGGTTGCCAAGAATGGCCTTCCCAAAATCAATGGAACATACTTATCTTCTTCCATATCCAATACTACAAAGTCCACCGGGAATATAAACTTATCAACCTTAACCAACACATCTTCCACTATACCCAAAGGGTATGTCACGGATCTATCCGCCAATATAAGGCTCATTGTGGTTTGTGTAAGCTTTCCCAAACCGAGTGACTTGAATATGGAAAAGGGCATGAGATTAATGCTTGCTCCCAAATCACACAAAGCTCGAAATGTACCTCCATCTCCAATAACACATGGCAAGGTGAAGGATCCGGGATCTCTAAGCTTTTGAGGTAGCTTTGCTTGAATGATTGAGCTACATTCTTCGGTCAAATGCACCGTTTCATACTCCACCATCTTTCTCTTGTTGGACATGATTTCTTTCAAGAACTTAGAGTAATGGGGCATTTGTTCTAGAGCTTCGGCAAAGGGGATGTTGATGTGGATCTTCTTGAACATCTCAACAAACTTAGCAAACTTGTGATCCAAACCCTTTTTCTTCAATCTTTGGGGGTATGGAAGGGGTACCTCATTTTTGCTTTTGTCTTGAGGAGGGATTGCCTCCTCACTCTTCTTCTCCCCTTCTTTCTCTTTCACTAAGCCATCATCTTTGTCAACATCCTCGGGTGCCATTACCATTTCCTCCTCTTGTGGCATCTTTGGCCCATCGTAACTCGTCCCACTTCTTAGCTTAATAGCCTTGCAATGTTCCTTGGGGTTGAGCTCCGTGTTTGAAGGAAATTGCCCCGGAGTGTGTTGACTACCGATGACATTAGAAAGTTGACTCATTTGCTTCTCCATGGCTCTCATGTTGTTTGCCATATTCTTGATCATTTCTCCTTGTTCCTCAAATCTTTGACGAGTTATGTTATCATTCTCTCTAGTCTCTCTCATGAATTTCGTGGTTTCCCCCATAAAAGTACAAAACATATCCTCCATTGATGGCTTTGGTGAAGGCTCCACAATAGCCCCATCTCTCACATTGAAATTTGGAGGTGGGATGATTGCATTCCGTGTGTTGGCATAGGAGAAATTCTCATGTTGCCTCAATCCGGGATGGTATTGATTCGGGTTAGGATGTTGCCTCTCATTCCAACCTCTTTCTCGAAATTGACGGTCCCTTTGATTGTTCATATAATGGGCCTCTTCATATTGTTCATCACTAGGTCCCATTAATGACTTGGCCGCCATCATTGAAGTCAACTTGTCCATCTTGTTGGACAAAGTAGCAAAATCATCCGACTCCTTGGTGGAAGCAACTTTCCGGCCTTGCCTTCTTTCGGATGGCCATTGGTGTCCATTCTTTGCCATCTCCTCTAGAAGCACATAGCCTTCATCCGTCGTCTTTCCAAGCAAAGAACCTCCACCGGCCGAGGCATCCACCATCCCTCTCGTTCGATGGTCCATCCCGTTGTAGAAATAGCAAATCAATTGATCTCTTGAGAACCCATGTTGAGGACAACTCCTTATGAGATCCTTGAAACGCTCCCACGCCTCGGCTAACGACTCATCATCGTCTTGCATGAAAGAGGAAATTTCTCCTCTTATCTTGATGGTCTTGCTTGGAGGAAAGTACTTCATAAGGAAGACATCAACAAGGTCGGCCCAATTCTCAATGGTTCTTAGATCAAGGGACATGTACCATTGCTTTGCACGATCACGGAGGGAAAATGGGAACAATTGGAGACGGATGTAATCTTGAGGGACTCGATTGATCTTAACCGTTCCACTTATCTCTAGGAATTGAGATAAATGGAGGTTAGGATCCTCTTTTGACAACCCTCCAAATTGGTTGTTTTGAACCATCATGATCAAGGCCGGCTTGAGTTCGAAATTGTGAGCATCTACGGGTTCTCGACCCGCTCCTCCATATGGTCTAGGAATAGGGCGGAAGTGATCTCTCAAGACTCGTTGATTTCCGTTTTCCTCCCTTTGCTCTCCATTTCTTTCCATACCGATGTTCTCTTCCACTCTCCGACGAAAATTGTCCCTTAGCACCCCTTGAGGTCGGTTACCTCCATTTCCGTTAGGTTCCTCGACTCCTTCGACCCCGTGATTCTCAAGTTCCTCCTCTTCTTCAACCGGATTCTCCCTTCGGTTCATTCTTTCCAACTCTAGTCTTCTCCTTTCGGCGTTCCTTCTTCGACAATTGGCCTCAATCTCCGGATCTAAAGGTAGCACTTCTTGGTGGTTCCTCCTAGATCGTGTGATCATAAACCATGTCTATCAAAAGAGCAAACGAGAGTGAGAAATACAAATAAGCTCAAAGTAACAAACACAAATATTTTTGGATTTTTTGCAAATAAGGAAAACAAGTAAAGTGTCTAAACTAAAACTCTCCTAACCTACACTCTAGAGCTTATAAAACCTCCCCGGCAACGGCGCCATAAACTTGATACACGTGTTATGCAACACTAAATAAACAACCGCAAGTATACGGCGTCTATCGTAGCGTGATAAGCACGAGGTCGATCCCACAAGGAGGTTAAGCGTAAAAGTAGTAGTTTGCTAGTCGAATTCTAAATAGACGTGATCGATATTTTGAGTGGTGTGAATTACTCTAATATTACCTAACAAGTGTCACAAATAAGTAATAAAGAGCAAAGACGAAATCGATCAAATACCAAGCAAACAAGTAAAATGAACGTAAAACGAATGCAACTCAAAGAGAAAAGGTGGGTTCCAAGGCAATTGTAGTTCTTAGATGTCCGTTTATGAATGTTGTCTCGTTTAAAGGGCCATTAAGGTTATCCCGTATAAGGTGATCACACAAAAAGAACTAATCGATCTCCCGATACAAATTAATCCAAAGACGCAATGTAATATAAGCTCGTATGTCTACATCACAAACATTACACCATCTAAAATAGCTCCTAAGATCATTCGATTCCCTCTCCGATAATTAATCCTCTCCCGAGATCATAATAATACCGGGTTGCATATTCGCATACGATTAAATGGAATAAATCTCCCGATACTACCCCAATTAACAATAAATCAAGCAAATCATTATGGCCACTAACAACATGCTTTACAATGAATAATTGAATATGCAAATACGAGATAAACACCAATTAAAGCAAGAAATTACTCATAAACATCAATCCAAGTCTTACAATGCCTTAGAACCACAAAGTTGTTTAGCTAACTACTAACATAATCAAATTACAAATTCCAAATGAAATAACTAAGTAAAAAGGAAAAGAAAGAGAAAGCTTAGTCTAGAATGTGGTGTGGAATGGAATTTGGGAGCTATTGCATCCTTTCTTCCTTGATTTGGTGAAGAATTGATGAAGATATGACCAAAACACCTCCAAGTATGTGTAACTATGTGTGGATTGGGGGAGAATGTCTTGGGTTTCAAGAATGAGGCCTTATATAGTGTTGGGGTAGGGTTTAAGGATGAAAATTGCACTTAAGTCCTTGGAAATTGGACAAAATATGCAAAAGGCACCGAGAGCAGGGGTGACTCGGCCGAGTGGGACAGCTCGGCCGAGTTGGGGTGTTAAAATCGTGGCCAAAATCTTCCGGGCTCGGCCGAGTTGCCCCACTCGGCCGAGTGCAATTGATTCCAGCGTCCAAACTTTGTTCAGCAGCTCGGCCGGATCAGCTAGCTCGGCCGGATGGAAATTGGTTCCAGATTCTGCATCCTTCAGTAGCTCGGCCGAGTGGTCCAACTCGGCCGAGTTGTTTCTCCAAGCTTTTCCTCGCACTCGGCCGGATGGAAGTTGATTCCAGAATCTGCCTTGATCAGGGGCTCGGCCGAGTTGGCTAGCTCGGCCGAGTTGCTGGGCACTCCAAACTAGTTTCGTGCATATCTTTCGCCTCGATTGTCCGATTGTCTCGATTCTTTAGGCTATTCCACTCCGATTTTCGAGACGAATCCAACCGTGCACTCCTCTTCCTGATCCAGTGAGGTATGGTTGGTGTTTTGCTCCAAATTTCATCGTATTTCCTACAAAATCGACAAAACACAACCTTTCTCTCATTTCGGCTTAAACAATCATATTCCATGCATAAATCAATGAAATCCACATCAAAACACGCTTCACATGTGCCTCTAAAACGTGTAAATTCCACCCGAATCAGCTACCCGACAGGGGCCTACGGCTCGGCCTATTAAAACTCGGCTCGGCTTGACTCGTTTAATAAATAAGTCGAGCTTGAGCTTTTTTGAAAGCCTATTTAGTTAAATAGGCCGGACTTGAGCTTTTTCGTAGGTCTTTCAAACCCAACAGGCCGGCCTATTTAATTAATTTAATATATAAAATATATATATATATATAATATAAAAATATAATAAATACATAATACTTATACTTAAATATAGAAAACATCTTAAATAAGAGTGTCTAATATATATAATTTCTAACTAGTAAGCATTAAGTCGTAGATTTTTTATGATTTAATGAAATACAAGTGTTGTAGGATTTTTTTTTTAAATGCACTAATAGGACTAAAAAGGTCTTTAAAAAGCTTTCGGGCCAGGCCTATTTATTTAAAAGGTCAGACCAAGCCTTAAAAAAAAGGGCGCGGTTATACACACCCACCAACCTATTGAGTACACCCACAAGACAAAATTTCCATCTTAAAGGACATGTAAAATGTCCTTTATACCCCTTCTGTAAAAAAATTAAAAAAATACGAAGATGAGTACACCCACCCATTTCATTTGGCCAGAATCATCACCATCATCCCCATAGTCTTCAAAATAAAATCTTAACTAACATAAAATTAGAAAAAATAGATGTTCTTTCGGACAAATCAACGTTCGGAATTTTCTTACGACCAAATCAACAATGTTCGAAAAAAAGGAGCTGTTCGAAAATTTTACCGTAACAAAATTAAGATGTTCCAATTTTTTTCACAAATAAACCCCCGAAAAAAATTCCACAACAACTATCACTTGTACCAAAAAAAAATATCGAACATGAAAAAATTGTTGCTTTTTACTCTAAGCCTAATCTGCAAATCCTAAACCCTAATTAGATCAAAAAATTAATTATAGAAAATATTAGAATCTTCAATCAAACACATAAATATTACACAATTACAGAAATCTATAGAGATTAGGTTTATATAGATCTGTGTTTTAAATTACAAAAATTGTTGAAAACTTAAAAAAAATTACAAAAAACTTACCGAAGAGGCCGACGGTGGCGATGCGTGGCGGTGGAGGGGCGGAGGCGTGTGCGACGGGGAGGGGTGCGAACGGCGGCGAAGAGGGGGTTCGTGTGCGACAGGGAGAGACGGCGTGTGCGACGTGGAGGGACGGCGTGTGCGACGGGGAAGGGCGGCGTGTGCGAACGGTGGCGAAGAGGCGATGCGCCGTTCGCGTGAGCGAGGGAGGGGCGGCGTGTACGACGGGGAGGGGGCGGCCGCTGCGAACGTGGCTGGGGAGGGAGGCGGCCGCTTGGAGGGGAGAGGGTGGACAGCGACGGCCGTCTGGAGAGGGTGGCTCGCCGGCGCCGTTTGTGGAGAAGGTGGAGAAAAAATGGAGGTGGGTGCACTCCGTGCGTTTGTGAAGTAAAAAATGAGGAAGAAGAGTATTTAATTAGTGTTTGTAATAAGGGGGTATTTTTGAGATTTTTAGGTGGGTGTCCTCAACCGAACGGTGTGTGTCCTCATCGCGTGGGTGTCCTCAATAGGTCGGTGTGTGTCTATAACCGCGCCCTAAAAAAAAAGCCTATAATAGGTCATGGGCCAGGCTCGGGCCTAAAAAAAATTTAACAGGCCAGACTTTTTTTTCTAAAGCCTACCTAGGCCTAGGCCTGGTCCATTCCCACCCCTACTTCTGGTTCCGGTCAAGAATTGGGGCCATCACATCAATAGGCTTTTCTTTGATGCCCTTTCTCGTTCATGTTCATGGTTCGATATTCTGGTGTCCTAGGCGTAGAGGAACCACACCAATCTATCCCGAATTTGGTGGTTAAACTCTACTGCGGTAACGATACTGTAGGGGAGGTCATGTGGAAAATTAGCTCAACGTCCGTCTAAAATTTGTGAGGGTTTAAGTCCATGTATCCCCAAAAAAACCTATTTGACTCCTAAAATAGTTACCTGTCCCACCTTTTTATTAGCAGTTCCAATTTTATTTAGTCATACTTCATTCAATTACATCAATCAAATCGTGATCTGATCAAATTAGTCATGATTTTAACGGGCAAAGTAGGTCAAACATATATTAATTTTTAGGACATACTCCCTCCGTCTGTCTATAAGCTTCTCGTCACTTTTTGACACATAGATTAAGAAAAATGATTAAATAATATATATATATATAGTATAAGTGACGTGATTGGAAGGAGAGAAATAGAGAGAAAAAGTAAGATATAAAGTGATGTGTAAGAAAAAATATTTATCAAAAAGGGTATGAGAAGCTTATAGACGGACGGACCAAAATGATAAAATGGAAAGCTTATAGACGAACGGAGGGAGTACTAAGTTAGTAGGTTGACACATTTCAACAATAACAAAAAAAAAAAAAAAAAAAAAAATTGTATTTAACGATAGTTTGTCCTTGCTAAATTAATACTCCAAAGAGGGCTTAAGAAGAGCACGAAACCGTCAACAAAAATCACAAATCCAAGATGTTAATACAAAATCCACAAGTAATTGTACTAAATTGCTAAACTTAGAGACGGAGAGAATGACACATATACTTCGTTCGATAAAAAAAAAAATCCATTTAGTAATGGAATTTTTACCCTGACATTGGCCTACTAGTCAGCCACAAAGGTAAATGGAAATGAGTAACACACGACGATAAACAGGGACCTCATTAATGCCATCGGTGTTCAACCGATGAAACACCCGAGCAACTGCGTGATTTAGGCCGTTGCTCTGGTGGCTGTCGTGGTGGCATCGCAAAAGGCACGCATTGCTTGGGTTCCCGATACTAAACTTTTTTTTTTTTTGATCGGTATTCCCGATACTAAACTGATGCAAGCAAGCATCTAACAAGAATACGAATTCTGTTGATTCTGAGGCACAGAAGAAAATCCTAGATTTTCATAGAATGGTCATCATGCTTCCAAAATACGATCAGATCCTAATTTAAAGTCCCAAAGTACTGAAATAAGTAAATAACTTAAGCATAATTATATTAATAAAGATTAATAACTAGAATCAAAGTTGATAAACATATATAAATCTTGTCCACAACTATCGCGTAGCTTCATCCCCTCAAATGGTCAACGGCAAGCACCATGATTAGAAGTATAAGTTTTTCCACATGCATAGCAGAACTCGAATCCACACCTATCGTCACACAAAATATACACAATATAATAAGGCAGTATCTTATGGTTTCATCGATTAATTAATTAAAAAGATAAATAAGAACTTGTGGGTGAACAAAAGTGCATAAAAATACGCCTCAAGATTTGAGTTTCGAGCAAGATTATGTCACAATGTATAGTTCAAACAATCGCAGGAACAATGATAAATATAATAGATGTACTAAAACAGTCAAAATAATTAAACATACTAGCTATTAGCTAATTGGTTTAAATCAAGATCATGGAATCAAAATATTGGAGAATATAAGTAATTAATTAGAAAATAATTTGACCCTTTAATCCTAAATAATTGATGAGAACAAATCAATACACGTCTATTGTTATTGTGTAAACTTTGAGCATACTATGATCTCTGTTTCTGCAAAGATTGTTTTCAGATGAAATATTGTTTATTCTGCCTCAACCTTACTATCCTACATTAATCGGAATCGGTGTCTGGTTCAAAACAATTCAATGGTAATAGGAATGAACATGGAATAATTGTGGATGTTTAAGAGAATAAAAAATTGGTTAATTCACATTCATCGATTAACTACCTCTGTTATACATATTTTTCTTCAATCATTCCAACATTCCTAATAAGTTTGATATTAATTTACTTGAAATTCATGTCTATATTTCACTTAATTTGATAACTAAAATACACTAAATTGACTAATTATGCTTGAATCTCATGCCTACACTTCGCTTAAATGTTGTAGAAAAAGTGAGAATTTTCGAAAGCAAGATACACACCTTAAATTTAATGAGGTCAATTGAAGGAGAACCAGAGATACGAGCAAGATATGGAAAAAACAAAAAGAAGATCGAGAAGATAAATTCAAACTTTCAACTCAATTGTACAATTAGTTTGACAATTTATTGTTTTCATTAATTCTCTTTTTAGCTTATCTTTCGATCGATTCTCCTAGTTTTGATTTGTAACTATAATAACATGCCAACACAATGAACACATAACATATATAGGACCACATCGTATTCCAAGATTTCATGATTGTGCACTTGCAAGGGAGTCCAATAATATTTGCAATCAACAAAATCCCCGTTAATTCCCCAACTTATAATATTTCACACTAAATTGTAACAACATTCTTATTGTAATTACCTATTAAGTAACATTCCCATTAAAGAATATCAACTAGGCCCCCCTCAGTTCTTGTACAAGATCTATTTTTACAATTAAATCTTGTAATTAAGCACTCCTCAATTCTAGTACCTTCAAGCATTTAATAATCACTTAATAAATAAACAAGTTAAATATAATCACTTTTTTATTGGCAAACACAATAGAAGGGCCTTGCCCCATCACTAGAGGAAATTTGGGGAAGTAGGGTCCTTGAATCACACACACACGCCCACTTTACAACGTAATTATGACATGATTGTATTTAACTATAGTATCTAGAGAAGCAATAACAAGAGACCCCAATCATTATGTCAATTTCTTGATGTATCTAGAGAAGCTACACAAAAAAAACAAAAAAACTCATATGTGCTCAGTACCACAATAACTTTCACACTTTCTATTTCTAGAGACTATTAATAATAACTTTCACATAAATGTTTACATAATGAAAGAAATGTAAAAAAAAATAAAAAATAATGGAAGGACAATTCTGACCTGCAAGTGATATGCAAACATCCATCCCTTTTGTCGACATAGAAGTTGCAATTAGGGCATCTCTGCCACGCCTTCTTCTTAGCAAGATCATGAAACTTCAATTCACATTCTCTCTCTTTACTCTCATTCTCCTTCACCCTCTCTCTCTCATCACAATCAACACCAGAATGCCACGGCACATTACACTTGGCACAAAACAACCTATTACAAAACGGACACTCCGACTCCCTAATTATCACCTCCCCTTCAGTACCACTCTGATCCCTCACCAACAGCCCCGAGCAGTCCTTAAACGGACAGTAGAATTTCATCGCGGGCGAAATCAGCGACTCGCACAGCACATCGTCCCACACGCTCACAACATCCGCCGGCAGAACTGCTCGAAGCGTGTCGCTTTCCAGAACGGCCGAGCAGTCGATCACAGGGCACGTAATCGCGCCCTCCTTTTCCTTGTTCACAATTAGTGCACGCCGCTTCTTGATTACAATCGACACGTGCTGGGAAATGCAGTCATTGCAAAAGCTGTGAGTGCAGTGAAGGGGAAACATTTCTTCGTTGTGCTTTGTTTCTGCACATATTTCACACACTACTAGTGTGTGCGCCGCTGCTCGAGGCCTTTTGGCACCGGTTTTCGATGACTCGCCGGTTTCTTTCTGTGAACCGGTTGATTTGTTGAAAAAGGATGAGAGTAGGGCTTCTTGAAGCTGCAATTCATTTGCAATGTTTTCATCGGAAATTAGGGTTTCGGAATCGCCGAGAAGATTAAAACTTTTTAACTTATCTGGAGTGAATATTCCAATTCTCACCTAAAAAATTGCACGATATTTGTAACTGAGAGACTATTTAATATTTTACGTATACCAGTGCAAATTAAACTCGCGTATTACGCTTAAAAAAATGAGTATTATTTAGTAGAAGAAAATGAAAGAATGGTTAAAAGAATTTTTTTAAATAAAATTATAATTATTTAGAAAATTTAAAAGAAAAGTTAGGAGGTAAGAGAATGAATAAAAATGAAAAATAATTTAAAAAATTTAATTTAGAAAAGAGAAAAATATTTTTTTAAAAATCAAAATTACAGAAATTAAGAGTTTTAGAAAAGAAGACTTTTAAAAGAAGCCAACAAGATTCAAAATGATTATTTATTAAATTATAATCTACTGAAATTTCAATTTTCATATGGTTTCGAACCTTGGTAATTTATTACAGTTTGGCTTTTGACATTCTTCACCAGTTTAACTTTGATTCAAAAAGCATTTGATTATTTTTAAATTTTTTTTTTTTTGAAACCATGAAATTTGATAACCAATTCCAATATCAATCAAAGAGTGATATATTTACCCTAAAAAAAAAGGCAAATTATAGCCATATATATATACTCCCTTTTCCACCAAAAGTGTGCTCTTTTTTTTATACATATTTTTAAAAAAATCATATTTTATTTATAAAGAATATATTTGAAATAACGAGTAAAGAATATATTCGACAAAGTGGGATAGCTCAAGTGGTTAGAGCACCACTACCTAGACCTAACTTTCCATCAAAAAAAAAAGTAAAAAATATATTCGGTAGATACTTAATCTTGTTATTAAAGTAAAAAAATTATTTAAAAGTGAACTATTTAAATAGAATAAACGTATTTTTTGTGCACCTAAAAAAAATTTGTGAGCACACTTTTTCGGTGGAGGGAGTATTTTTTTTTTGAACTCAAAATTATAGCCATACTAGCCCTATACCCGCGTAAAACGCGGAATCGATTTATTAAAATAATACTAACATTAAATATTATATTAGGATCGATTTATTAAAATAATAACTTTAAATACTATATTAATTTTTATATAATCTTAAACTTTTTATTATTCTAATATATTTATAACATATACATTTTTACAAATTTGAATCTATATTATAATATTTTTTTAATATATTAATAACATATGCATTAATAAAATTATAATTTTAATCGTAAAATTAAGAAAATATTTTCAATAAGTAAGAAAATTATAAAATAATTTTATTAATAAAAAAATATATAAAATTACAAATTTCTAAAAACTTCACAACATTTATAGTATGATGTCATGATTTTCCACAATGACAAAATACAATTAAATAGGAAACCGTACTTCTACAAAATTAAGGGGATGTTTATTTTGGGATTTTGAGGGTTTCAAAATCTAGTAGATTTTGAAATTTTAATGACTTATATGTTTTGTGTTTGTTTTGAAATTTAAGTTGGGTATGATTTAACTTTATAGTAGAGAAGTATAAGTCTTTATATAGGTTATTATAAGGTATATATATAGAGTTATATTTATACGGTAAACTTTTATAGGGTTTATAGTTATTTGTAAGGTAAGATTTTAAAATTCTAAATTTAAATTATAAAGTAGAAAATGGGTGAAATTTTTTATTCCAAAACAAACATTCCTTTAAAGAAAAAGTTTTTAATTTTCCCGTCAAGTTTTTTTCCATTCAATTTTAACATTGTATAATAAATTAATATTATATAAACAATAATAAAATATAAACAAATTTATAAAAATAAATAAATTATTAAAAACTATTACTATATTATAACAAATAATTGCATAATTTTCTCAACTAAGTCGGTATACATCTCTCTTCATATTTATTCGACACTTCAATTAACTAATCAAACTTTGTTGGAAGATTTTATATTTTCTTTATTAACAATTAACTTTTCTAATTAAAGTTTTTTAAATTATTCTACAATATGACAATAACTAAAAATTCTCTAAAATCTTTCACAATACTCTATATATCTTAAAAAGTTTTTAAAATTATTTTAGAATAGTATATAAGAACATACTTTGCTACATCATTGCATATTGGAATGTATTTTTGTATTAAAATAAAATAAGTAATTTATAATTTAAATTATACATACCTCTAAGTGACCCGTACTTAGAATAGAATAGATATGTATCTTTGTATCATATGAGTTGCACTCTTGTGTACTAGTTACATGTATGTAACTACTATATCCAATCCAGTAGTTACATGTAACTACTATATCCAATCTAATATATGTAACTACTATATCCAATCCAATAATCCATTACAAATAACACATGACTCATTTATTATATCCAATCAAATAACTCATTACAAATAATACATGACCCATTTACTATATCAATTTAACACATTCAATTAATTTTTTTTTTTAATTTTATCATTAAAAAATAATACTCCATTAATTTTTTAAAATTTTATTTTTTATTTTACTCAATTGATATTTATATTTATCTTTTTAATATTATTTTTCTTCCTATTTATCATTTGTGTTTCAAATGATAGTTTTTTTAACGTACTTTCTTTTTATGTTATAAATAATTATTCTAAAATTTTAAAGTCTAATAAGAAAATTTTAAAAATAATATTAATTGTTTTAAGTATTAAATAGTATAATAATAATTTGTTTTAAAATATAAAACTCGCACCTCTCTTACGCAAGTGTTTAATTTTATTGGTACTATTTTACTTTAATTAATTGGTGTATAATTTTCACCTTATTCTTTCAAAATTTTACTTCATTCCTTACAAATTTCACTTTGTTTTATATTGTTTAATTATTTTTTTCATTTGAACTTTCATTTTTTAATCACTTTATTTTAATTTTTTATGAATATAATTTTTAGTTTATAAGTGTTATGATAACAGTTGATAAGTATTATGATATATTATTAGTTAATATGCAGTATTGTATATTAGTTTATACTGGTACAAGTTCTATTTTTTTCGAGTTTCGAGTTCACATATTTTATGGTAATAGTTCAAATATAGTATAGTATTAGTTCACATATTGTATAGTATTAGTTCACATACTCTTTGGTACTAGTTCAAATATAGTATAGTATAAATTCAAATATTGTATAGTATTAGTTCATATATTAAATAATATTTTTATACCCACATTAATCTCTAGTACTATACAATATATTAACTAGTACTATACCATAGGCGTACTAATACTATATCGTATTTAAACTAATATTTATATTTAACAAAAAATACATAACTTAACACATTTATAATCCCAGGCATACCATGCAAATTAATACATCAATATTAAAAAATTGATATTAACTAACTAGTAAGAAGAACAAAAGTGAGAATGAATCACACTGAACAGACAATTCAATTAATAGATACGATCACACTCAATAAACATATGAATGCATCAACATGGCGATGACCTCAAAGAAAATAATAAAACTGATGCAATATTATGCTGGTTTCTTCCCCAATTCTCCACTCATTTAAGTTTCTAAATATAAATTTTATTTTTCAATTAGATTATGTTATTAATTAGTTTTAAAAAATAATCTACAACCTTAAAAAACTTGTAACAAATCAGATATCATTTTAGAAATAATGAAGACATAACAAAATAATCTTAGTTATTATAAATTAGATTAAAGCTAGAAAGTGAGCATGTCATATTCATACATTTATACCCAAATTAGAAAAAAAATTGAATTTTTTTAGTTTAGTTTTTTTTTTCGATTTTTTTTCTAAATTTTGGTTATTTTTTGAAAAAAAAAAACTGGAAATTTTATTTCATAATTTTATTTTTGAGTTTCATATTTTTTTTAATATTCGTTATGTTTTTTATATTTATTTTTTAAAAGTTAAAAAAATAGAATAATATTTGACTTCGTGGTGTTTCATTGGTGAATCGATAGTCGGTGTATAATTATAATTTTAATGAGTTGTATTTTAATTTAATTGATATAATGGTAATATAGTATTTTACATGTATTTTTGTTTTAAAAAATTTGGGGGTGAAATTAATAAAAAAGAAGGTAAATAACTAATAACCCATATAAATAATTGGATTTAGTTCATAAGTGCCTAAAAAAAAGGGAGTGCCTAAAAGAAGGAAGTGTGAACTTAGTTAAAAAGGAGGGTAAATAGCCAGTTACATACATGTAACTGTAACTGGTACACATAAGTAATTGCCATGTTAGATATCTTGGATAGAATAGATTCAAGTCGGATAAAAATTTATAATTAAATTTATTATGAAATAATATAAAATAAAATAATTCATATATAATTATGGCGGTTGTAGTCAATTGAGAAGAGAATAAAGTATCTTTTATAAAATAAAATAATTCATAATTCAAATTATAATTCATAATTCATAATTCAAAATTTTCAAATAGAGTTCTATTAAGAATAGAATTTATTGATTTATATGGATTTTGATAGATTTGAATAAATTGTGGAATATACATTTTTTTTATTATTGATTTACATATATTTTCATAAATTCCGATATTCATGCGGAGAGTTTTTTTTTTTAAATTATATATATATATATAAAGTTTTTTTATACCTTAATTGACTATAGGAGATTAGGAGTTTTCTTCCTGTAGCTACACTAAATTGCTTTAAAAATAAAATAAAATGTAGAAGTCAGTATTTTAATTTATTTTGTTTTTAATTTTTTATATAAATACAATTTTTATACCTTAATTGATAGAATTTGGTAAAAAAAATATTGTACATCACGACAAATCTATGATTATTACTTGTATCCTTTTTTTTCCTTGAAAAAGGCGTGATCAATTATTCCAATCAAACTCCTACATCCAAAAAGAAAAGTAACAAAATAAAATTAATATATATATATATATATATATGTGTGGGTGCTTAGACGACCTTGATCAATTTTTCATCAAAAGCGTCTAAAGATGCAAAATTGAGTCTACGCCTAGGCCAATTTTTGCAACAGTTACAATCTGATATTTGCTAAATAAGCCCTAATTTTCATTTTAAAATAAGAGAGTATAAAATACAATTGTAAATTATTAAAAATAGTGAGGGCAATTAGTTTTATACCTTTTTAAAAAAATAAAATTTACGAAGTTTAACTAGATAATTCTGGGGATGCAAATGTTACATTCTAACTCAAAATCACATCACATTAAATTAAAAGGAAAAACATAAAATTGATTCTAAAGGTTCTATTTAATTAATAAATACGGAGTACATTTTTTATACTTTTCTTTGGTAACACTTTTATTTATAAATATGCAGAAATGTCGGTTGAGTTTCGTAGCTCCTTGGGAATTTTGGAGAATTTGGGGATGATGAGTATTGGAACCTCCTTGTTAAAAAAAAATGACTATTGAATTAAACGTCTGACTTATTAATGTCAAAATTGAACGTTGTAGTCTGGCTTTTCGGTTTCTTTGCCATTTTCGAGGAGACTCCCTCTCAACCCTTCCCCTGATCAGGGATCTACACAAAATAAAATAAAATGATGCTCGTATTAACTCACGTGTCAAAGTCAAATGAGCATTCGGAAGAGGCCCAAACTGACTAGCCTGTTTAGGCCCGACTTCAAGTGGAATAATTTTTGCTTGACCGGGCGGGCTCAACGGACTAAGCTCATCTTAGTTAGAAGCCGTTAGTTAATTTTTGACGGGATTGAGATTCAAACTGCAATTTTATATAGCTTAGTTTTGAGATAAAATTTGCTTGAAAAAAATCTTGTTTTTACCAAAAATGATATGTCTACTAAAAATGTGAGTGAGTAAATATTGTAACACTTAGGATCAACTGAAATTGCAATCATATAAGATGTTAACAATATGAGTTACAAATTAACAGAGATGCATAATACAAATATACAATCATCATTTAATTATTCTCAATAAAAATCAACAAAAATAATAATCAAATTCCCAATTGTAAATATTCGATCAGTTTGGCAGGTGGTCAAAAGTTTTCTTTGTGGAATTCAAATCTGGTGGTGGTTGTGCGAGAGAATTCAGAAGATAGCTCACGTAGCTCTTTCACTGGTGCAGGGGCCCCACAATAAAACACTCCTGTAAAATGTCAACAACAAATTTTTTATATAAATATTTTCAATGCATTAATATTGTATGTATAATTAAGTTGCATGTTTGAAAGCAAATATTTATTACTACATGCATGATTCGTGGACTAATAACTCCATTCGAATAATGTTTCAGAGTAATGTGAGGTCTAAATTCTAAAATAGAGTTATGTCTCGTGCAAAATTTAGATATTTAAAAGAGAAAAAATTGAGTTACCAATTGTTGAACGAGGATGATTGTCAGAAATATTCTGGTAAACTGCCTTCCAATTAGGCCTAGCAAAGTGAGACTTAGCTTTAGTGCCCGTGACAATGTCGACTCCCTTTTTAGCAAGGTTCATTGTTTGAAGCATTGTAATTAGAGTAGAACGAGCATCCCCTTCCTCGTACACACTTGTGCAATAATTGTGCATTTCTATTGCTCCTTTGTAATCCATTTCATCTACTTCATTCATCACCGTCTTGAACCAATCAAACGTGTATTGTTCTCTTGTCATCCAATAGAAATACGCCTTCCTTGTCTTAAAGTCGTCGTGCCCGGGACTCATTTTTCGCTTTGAAAACGAGGAATGTGGGAAAGGGTTGATATTTCCCTTTCCCTTGCCTTCCTCTTCGTCCTCCATTTCTTTCATGTTGTTAGCAATGTCTTTTAAGACGCTGATCATCGGAGTTGCTCCGATGCCCAACCCTATCAGTAGGACCACGTCGTACTTCTTATATTCTTGTGTTGGTGCTCCATATGGTCCATCAATCATTACTCTAGGGACACTGCAGCATGCGTTATGCATCAACAAGAAAAATTAGTACTAATTTCCTAGTTATTTAGGGTACTTCATTATTATTTCGTGCAATTTTTTTAAAATGTAGGAGTACTTAATGATTATAAAATGACTTACCTGGGATTATTTTCTCCTTCCAAAAAGTCAGCTGTGTGGGGCCCAGTTACTCCCTTCGGTGGTGCCTCACAAACCTGACATACTCCAAACAATTTAGATAGGAAATGAGATAACAAAAACTGCATAACAATATGATTATTCCAATTTTTTATTTTTTTTAAATCTCCACTTATCTTTTGAAATGATTATAATGCATTAGTTTTGAAATGAAATATCGCTGGTGAGTTTCGATGTACTACCAAATCATGTTTCATGATAGCTTAGATTAAAATTAAACTAATTCCATCTCATCTCTTATAATTTGTTTGATAATTTAAATTAAATGTAAATTAACTTAAAATTTATAAAATTTAAATATTATATTAATCTAGTTTAATGTTATCAAACATGACCCTATTATTTAATATACATGGATTAATGATTTCTAAAAATGATATATAAAAAGTTGAGTGAAGTTCAAATTAAATATTAGGATTTACCTTGATGAAATCATGTTTAATTTGTCTGGTCCAATCACCAAGTGCCCGAATGTGAACACTTAGATAATTATCCTTGGGAGCTGAGGTAATTGAAAATGGGTGCCTGCATTAAGTAATTGGACCACTTAAGCTTAACATATAAACAAAGACAACGTGAATGTAAGTAATTGTGAAGCATTTGTCAACGCATGATTATGTATATATTTATATAGTTCAAGATAATGTAAAAAATTAACCATGAGTTGAATTGTGAGTTTGATCTGATTAATTAGATTATTTAGCAAAATGATGTCGAGTACACCTGTTTTTTTTTTTTTTTTTTTAAATTTTATTATTATACTTATTTTACAATTATAGGAGTATAAGATACGGGATAAAAATATATACGAATAATTAATCTGATTTATAAAATATAATGTGATTCACCTACCATTCAAATGGAGAAACAGCTGCACATTTGACAAACATGTATTGTCCACTTTTGTATTTGAATCCTTGAGGCTTAGACATGTGTAGTGCTACCACATTTCCAGGGTAAACAGCCACCTTTACTCACAAATATATAATTATATTAATCACAATCAATGCTATTTAATTTCACTTTTACATATATATCTGAAAATAAATAGACAATTAATTCATGACAAATTAAATACTTTTGAACGAGCAAGTGTAAATGTTTACATTATACTCCCTTCGTTTCATAATGTTGATCGTTATGTATTAAATTAAAGAACATATTTTCTTTTATCCCTTTATATTATTATGAAAGAGGGAGAAAAGTGAGGGAAAATAAAAGAAAATAAGTGATTAAATGGAAAGGAGGAATAACTTGTCTCAATTATCATTAAAGGTATATAAAAGGTAGACAATTGAGAATGTAGGTCATATTTGATAGTTAAGACTAATTAGACTAAAATTAAGATGATATCTAAACTTTACATATTTTGAATCATAATCTACATTTAATCTTAGCTATCAAACAATTTATAAGGGTTGAGATAGAGTACTTAATCTACCATTAATCTTAAGCTATCAAACATAACCATAGAGATAATTTAGGAATAAATGTAAAAAATTGTTAAAACGATACAAAAATTATGTTCATATATAATTATTTTACCTTAAGAATCTTGACTTCCTTGATATTGGACCGGAATGCTCTAGTCAGTCTTTCACCAACATAAATTAAAAGAGGAATCGCCAGATACATCCATGTCTGCCATTGAATTTAAGATTTTTATCAATGATCTTTATACGTATAATATGTACACTAGTGAAATGAAATTAATTATATCTAAATAGTCTATTATAGAGTATACAAATTAACTTACAGTTTTTTTGTACCAATGATGTGTCAAATAAAGCTTGATCCCATGAATAATGAGGAGGGTGTAAACAATGATGAATAGGTGGTGTGAATACCAAAAGGCATTGAACCCTGTCAGCTTTTTCATTAATGGATTTGGTTTTTCAACATCTTTTTTTGGTTTTTCATCCTTTTTTTTCATTTTTGGCTTTGGATTTCTAAACCATGGTGACGCAAGTGTGAATGCTATAGCCATTAAAATCACCATTATAATTCCTGTCACCCCTTCCCATCCCTTCACAAAAAACCAATAACTTGTTGGCTGATCGCCAAAGAATTTATCCATCGGCTTGTACTTTTCTGCGTCCGCATTCAGAAGGCGAGGGAAATCGCACGCAAAATGACTTATCGTGTGTATTCCAACTCCTATTCCAATCGCTACAGCAATAATCTACGAGAAATTATATATAAGGACGAAAAAAAAAAATTATGGGTTGGTCTGCTATAGACACGAGTGCATGTTGTTGTGCACACTAGTTCATGTTGCACTTTTCAATTCACTGACTTACACTGTTTGGTAAATGGTGTTGCACTTTTCAATTATTACACTGTATAATAATATTTTTAGTAATAATTGAAAAGTGCAACACCATTTACCAAAAAGTGTAAGTCAGTAAACTGAAAAGTGTAACATGGACTAGAGTGCACAACATGCACTCGAGTCCATACTAGACTTTACCAAAAATTATACTAGTATGCATGTGAGTTAGCTAGTTTGTTACATCTAACGGAAAATAATGCATAGAATAATATTCCTTCCGTCCAATTTTTTATTCATCATTTGTAAAAAAATGAATGTCTCTAATTAAATTCATCATTTCCTAATAGAGTATATATACTTACTTGGTGGAAATTAATATTGTCATCAAAGGGGATGACAGCTCCCAATCGAGTCTTGTTCCTGAGCCAGGTGATGGTGTTGCGACACATCGGAAGCAAAATCAAGGCCATGTTGAGCTTCAACGTCTCGGCGGCGCCTTTGGCCATGCAAACGCAACGGCCCATTACTTGAAAAGCCTCTCTATTCTTGTACTCCACATATTTGTAAGCAAATAGGCCTGCCATTACTCCTATCCATAGAGCCAACACCCAAACCCTTCGCCAATTATCTACTAAAAAGTAGCTCAAGCCTTTGTACCATCTTATTAGAGGGTACTCTTGACGTCTCAGCTTCTGCCCCAGCACTTTGCTCAAAGCCTGGCTTTCGCCTTGCCTCGCTTGCTCTGTGCCTTCTTGTAGAAGCGTCTTCAAATCTTCGATCTGTTGTTATTCTCAACAACTATTACACATTTTATATTATATTACTTAATCTTCGTGCAAAAAGTAAAAGAGAAGCTTGTGGCAGGACGAATGAAGTAAGTAAAAATATACCAGACTAAAATTTTGATCCTGTATGTTTTACTTTTTCAATTCTAGTCTTTTTTTTTTAATCCAATTTTAGTCTTGTACTCCTGTTTTAATTTACATTTTTTTTATTTTGGACTAAAAAGACCAAAATTGATAGAGTAACAAAATATGGAATTAAAATTTGAACACTGCCTAATTTTCAAGACCATTTTTTTATATTAATTCCCTGTCAAGTTCCACACATATATACTCTCTACATTACACGGGATCATATACTTTTCATTAACTTATTTTAAACGTCTCATCATAATTAATTTCATACTTCTTTAAATGGAAATATTTACTCTCTATACTTTTTCTCATTCTTATTTCTCTCTAACTTATATTCCTTCCGTCTCGTGATTATCTGTTGCACACTCTTAATATGGAAATAACCCACAAAATTAATACTATTTCAACATCATTTTATTTTCAGTTTTTTACATACATTTTACTTTACATCTCACTAAATCACCTTATATCATCAACCATTAAATCCACTTTGTTAAAAAGTGTGTGCAACAACGGACGAAGGGAATATCTTTTTTATATCTCTAGCTCTACCTTTTCTTCTTCATACATCTCTCTACATTTTAATAATTTTATACCCATTATATATTTTATACTATATTCATTAATTTTTGTGTCAAAAGCAAAGGGGAAACTTATATGCTATGGAATTGGGATGGATTTGAATTAGTTACCATGATGTAACCGAGATTGTCAGGGTCTAATTCTTCCATGATAAACTTTGCGAATTCATCTGCTTGATCCTGGATGTTCGAAAGATGGTTCGCAGCCGCACTCGAAGTGATTACCTGCACTAAATTAAATTAATTCAAGTCTTTCGCTTTTTAGTACTTAATAATTATTCTATGTTGCATGAATAATATATAAAAGAGAAAGAGAGAGAGAGACCTCTTTGATTTCCTCTTCGCTGATTCTTCCATCTCCATTTTGATCAACCCTGCAATTTTCTTCTAGATTAATAAATTGACGATATATATATATATGACTATAAATATAAATGGTTCATTTTTTTTACAATTTAATCTAAAATTTTAAATAATTGTAAGTAAATTAATGCAATCGATCCCTGTGTGCAGAAATGGGCTGCCCAAAGACTAATTTGCAATAGAGAAAGTGCAAATCTTTACCTAATTTGTTTTACAAAATTGTACTAGCTAGCTAGCTAGATTATATTGCAAATTAATAAAATAAATTCGTACATGTCAAAGAAGATTTGGAGGCGAGAATCATAGTCTTGATCAGTAATAATGTCCCAGAATTGTCTCAACTCAGTTTTTGTGATTGAACCACCACCGGAGATGGAGATGTGGAACCTCCGACAAAGGGCGTCGAAAAGCTGGCCGGCGAACAACTTATCAATGTCCTTATCATCCTTTGTATTCATACCTATTAATTATATATTTATATTATAATTAAAATGATGAATATTGAAAAACGTACAATATAATTACTAGCTAGGGAGTATGAATGAATTGAATTAAATATATACCAATGCATTGACCAAAGAGGGAACGAGGTAATATTCCATTGGTTTTGGCGGTAAGCTCATCGAACTGCTTTTCCACCCGCATCCATGCCTGGGCATCAGTCTTACTGATAAACTTAAGTCCCTTGAGAGCCACCGCCGCCTTAGACTTGCTCCGATCGAATTTCCCCACAAGCCCATGGCGGCGCGTGAGCTTAATTTTTGAGGAACCGTTTCTCACTATTGATGATCCGAATGAGGGCTTCTTTGTCAGCCCTCCGTTCACTGACACCGTCTCGTTGGTGACTTCAACGTTAACGGTGTCAGAATCATCCGGGACTGGGAGGGTGAAACGGGTCCTCTTGCCTTCCATGCCTTCTTCTTAATTATAAATCTGACCCGCCATTTTATTTCAGATATATATATATATACCTCTAATTGTATGGATTGGTGGCCATACATACATATTCTTTTCACATCATCATCATCATAAACAAAATTTAATTAATTAGCAACTAATGCGCCCGCACCTTCTCCCCAATAATTAATTATCTTTAATCATAAATTGATTATTAATTAGGTGCCGGAAACAACTTCCCCTGCACAACAAAATAACGATCGAAGTAACATAATTTATAAACTTTGGTGGTTCTACTAATATAATTCAAAGACTTTGAATTAATCAAAGCCTAATTGTTATACCTAGTCAAAGAGGTCAATCTTTGACAAGTCAATCCTAGTCACCAGCTTACATGGCGACGACCAGTCAACAAAGTCAAGCGACGACCAGTCAACAAGACCAAGAAAATGTAATAGATTTAATGTATTTAATATATTTAAGTGCTCGTCCAAAGATGTTGGCGAGCACTCTCTTAGTTAGCTGCTCGCCCAAATGTGTGGCGAGCACGTGCTTATTCTTAGTTAAGATGTTTTAAGTATTGAAGTCTTGGGAGACAACATGGAGCGTGGCGACCACTCCCCTCGACGGCCCTCAGGCGACCACCATGGCCCAGCTCCTCGACATCTCGGCGAGGACGAGCACCAAAGGCGGTTTAGCATTAAATGCGCCATCAAATCACCTTTTCGGGCAGAACGAAGGCCCAATCTGGAGGCTCCACGTGTAAAGGGCGGGCAGCCCTCGAAAAGCAGTATATAATGCCCATTTGGGCTCATTTGTAAGAAAAAAGGAAAAGATTCCATCAAATCTCCCTACCCAAAGCAATAAACTCTCCCAAGCTTCTAAAGCTTTAGCTTCTCCAAGAAGCTATATCTTGTGTTCTTGTTGTTCTTCATCAAGTTCATCACAAATCATCACTTTAATCCATATAAACACGTAATAACCCCCGTTTAATTATATATGTTTGTATCGTGCTAAGCACAGTCCACATCCAAGTCAACCCGAATTTAGTGCGTACAACATTTGGCGCTAGAAGGAGGGGACCCTTTACGTGTTCTATCATCAAAGTTTCGTCCGATCAACGAGCGATCGGTTAGCAAACTCCCTTTTTCAAGCTTTAATCGGTATATCTACCGTTTAGAGCATCATCTACGATCTTTACTGTTCTTCGTGTTCTTGAACATTTTCAGTTTTTCGTAGCATATTTTGGAGTTTGATCTCCTTGTATTTGTGTTTTCAAGCTTCTTTTGTTGTTGCTTTACTAAGATTAGTAGTTGTAATAGCACGTTCTTCTGCGTAAGAATTTTAATCTTTCGTTTTTTAGATTATTTCTTTGTAATCTAAGAAGAGACACTCTTTAAACGATGTCTCAGCATACTCCACCGCCCGGAGGGAACGAGCACCCTCCGCCGCCGGCAAATCCTTTTGCAAACCTGAACATGGGGGATATTATGAATGACCCCCAACACTTGAAAGATTTTTCAGACTTCCTCCTGGAGAAGAGGAGGCAGAACGAAAAGGAAGAGCTCGAGAAGGCCAAAGATCGGGCTTTCGTCGAGGCTCGTAAGAACAGGGGAAACGAGGATGATCGTTCCTACCACTCACATTCTGCTCGCCCCCAAGATAAGGGCAAGAACAAAGTCGGCGAGCACTCCCACCATAGCCAGACGGGAGACTCACAGAGAAATTCGGTGTTCAACCGAATGAAAGACAATGACGGAAGGGCTCCTCGCCGAGTACCTTTCAACGTAGATGGCCGACCACATAAGGCCGACCACCACCATCGCACTGATCGAAGAGAGCAGGGCGACAGGGTCTCAGCTCTAGATCGAGTGGGACCAGGAAAGGGTTCGCGAACTCCGGCCAAGAGTTATCGCAGCCACCATTCCGACAGGCACTCACCCAGGCGATCACACCATGATGATCGCCCAGTCATTTCCCATGGGAGTCGACGTGACGAGAACGTCGTCCCACGAGCTCAAACTGCCGAGGAGGGGCAAATCGCCCAGTTCCTCGAAACTCAAAAATTAATGAAACAAGAGATGGACGCTCTGCGAGCAGAGGTGGTCGCCTCGAAGCAAGGGACCACACTGCCGATCAGTCTGCCCGCACCTCCACTGAGTGTTGCAATCCTCACTGCCCCCATTCAAAGGAAAATCCAAATGCCCTCCATGGCGGCATATGATGGGATGTCCGACCCCAGAGTACACTTGTCCAAGTACTCCAACTACATGGCCTCAATCGGGGCAACGGACGCAACACAATGCAGAAACTTCTCCCTAACATTGGGAGACCGGGCTCATCGATGGTACACAACTTTGAGTCCCGGATCTATCACTTCTTTCCTTGAGCTGGGACACCACTTTCTGACCTACTATGGGTCTATTGCTGCTCGCCCAGCCTCAAAGCAACGTTTGGCGAACGTCCGCCAATCCCTGACTGAATCAGGCAAAGACTTCATCGAGCGCTTCGATAGGCTGGTGATCGATGGGGAGGCCGTGAACGATGAGACGAAGCTGATCTCAGCGGTTTCCGGTCTCAGGATAGGTACCAAGCTTTGGGAATCTATCCATCTTACTTTCCCCAGTTCTTATGCGGATTTCCGCACGAGGGCTGGAAACTTCATTCAGATGGAGGAGATAATGGACGCTGCCAAGGCTAACGAGCAGCCTGACGCGTCCAAAAGAGTGTGGCCTAAGAAAAACACTAACACTGGGGAATCTTCCCAGCCCAAGAAGGCGACCACTCAAGCTGGCAGTGCTCGCCCAGCGAACTTCAGGCCATTCGAGGAGGCACCTGAGATCATCCAATTCAGGGAGGCCCTCACCGTGGATCCTAGGGGCATCTACGACGCAATAAGGGGGAAAAATCTGCTCCCCCAAGCAAAGCCCATGCATACGAGCGATGCAAATCTTGATGGTGGTAAATTTTGCAACTACCACAACTCCGTCGGCCACCACACCAATGGGTGCCGAGACTTGGTGAGAAATCTCTTCAAACTTTACAATGAGGGTAAGCTCACCCAATTCATCAAGTCCGGAGGTGGCAACGGCGACAACAGGGGCAAGAAGCGTCGCGACGACAGCGGCGGCGACCTGCGCCAACAATTGAACCGTCCCATGCTAACTCCTCCCATGCCAACACATACTGGTGGCGACATCGATAATGTGGGAGGAGAATGCCATGTGATAGAGGGACCTTTGGGGGGAACTCAATCTGGAGTCGCTCTGTCTGTTCGCCGGGCTCAGGGCGAACAGCGAGCACTCAACAATGTGCACCAGGTGTGCGTCGCTCCTACTGCCGAGAAGCCTCCTTCTCATCAAATCCGTTTCACGGACGACGACCTGAACGGCGTGGTGCAGCCAAACAATGATGCGTTGGTCATCACGGGGAAGATAATGGGAACCATCGTCCATCGGATGATGGTCGACACTGGATCATACACCAACATCCTTTTCAAGCATACTTTGGATGCTCTTGGTGGATATGCAGATTACATCGAGCCTTGCGACGATATAATCGTAGGGTTCGGGGACACGCGCAACCTTCCCATAGGGAAAATCAGACTGACTTTGGACTTGGCATCGTCAAAAGAGCCTGAAATGCATCATGCTAGGCAGCTCGACTTCTTGATCATCGACATGCCATCATCCTACAACGCGTTCCTAGGCCGACCTTTCTTCAGCGAGTTCAAGGCGGCCGCTTCAACTTTTTATTACTGTATTAAGTTTCCATCCCCGGCGGGAGCTATAACCGTTAAGGGCGATCAGACACGGGCGAGGGAGTGTCTCGTCCGTTTTGCCAAACGTCATTCTAAGGAAAGCGCCATGGTTGAAAAGTATATTATGTGTCAAACTCAAACAGAACAAATGAACTACTTGGAGGGTCTTCCTAGCAAGTACAGAAAAATTGAAGTTGGGGAGTGCAGTCATCGTTCCGACGACCACCAAGTGGAGGCGAACGAGCACGCCTCCACGGAAGTGGACGACCACACCCCAATGGAAATTGACGAGCAGACAGATCCGGGCGACCAGTCTCCAGAAAACTTCCCAGATTTGGAGCCTAGGTTAGGTTTTGAGCCAGAATGCGGAATTGAGGACCCTCGTTGGAAGGAGCCTAGAGAGCGGGCAACTTCAGCGGAAGACCTTGAAACCATCAAATTGAACGAAGCTCGTCCCGAACTCGAAGTATTCATAGGTTCGAATTTACCAGAACATCTGCGATCGGACATGATCGCATTTTTGAAAGAGAACATCGGTGCGTTCGCCTGGTCGCACGAAGATATGGTGGGCATTCCCACGAATCATGCCTGCCACAGACTAAATATTGATCCTACAAAAAGACCCATCACCCAAAAGCGAAGAAAATTTGGGCCTGATAAAAGTGCGGCTTTGGCAGTCGAAATCAAGAAATTGATCGACAACAAGTTAATAGAGAAAACTGGAACTGATCCTGAGTGGTTGGCAAATCCAGTGCTCGTCAAGAAAACGACCGGGTCGTGGAGATTGTGCATAGACTTCACAGATTTAAACGACGCCTGTCCAAAAGATCATTTTCCGATGCCCCACATTGATCACCTAGTGGATAATAAAGCGGGGCACGAGATTTTAACCTTCATGGATGCCTTCGCAGGGTACCATCAGATTGCAATGCATCCCGACGACCAGCGACATACGGCCTTCATGACGGCGCGTGATATGTATAGCTGGAAAAGAATGCCTTTCGGTTTGAAAAACGCGGGGGCAACGTACCAAAGACTGGTAAATAAGATGTTTGAAAAGCACATCGGTGAGATGGTAGAGGTCTATATCGACGACATCGTTGTCAAAAGCTTACGAAAAGAAGATCACCTACACCACCTTGCCATGACATTCGATATCCTGAGAGAGTACAACATGAAGTTAAATCCAAAGAAATGCAGTTTTGGAGTTGGCTCAGGAAAATTTCTGGGGCACTTGGTTAGCCAGCGGGGCATCGAGGCGAATCCAAGTAAAATTCAAGCAGTAATCAATATGCAAAGCCCAAGGAACGTGAAAGAAGTTCAGAGGTTGACAGGATGCCTTGCATCGCTGAATAGATTTATTGCACGAACGGGCGACCGTTGCAAACCTTTTTTCGACGCTCTGAAGAAAGGAAAGTTCGAGTGGACCGACGAGTGCGAGAAAGCTTTCGAGAAATTGAAGGAATATTTATCGGATCCGAAGGTCCTATCCAAGCCAGTCCCCGGCGAAATTTTATATCTATACTTGGCGGCCACTGACTGTGCGATCAGTTCAGTGCTCGTCCGAGCTGAGGGGAGCACACATCTGCCTATCTACTACGTAAGTCAAACACTGCGAGATGCGGAGTTGAGATACACTCCGATGGAAAAATTGGCGTACGCTTTAGTCATGAGCGTCAGGAAGTTAAGGCAATACCTGTTCGACCACGAGGTGGTCGTCCTCACCACCTTTCCTCTCCGACGAGCACTGCATCGTCCGGATACCGCTGGAAGACTTCTTAAATGGTCAGTAGAGATCGGACAATTCGGTCTCACCTACGCACCCAGAACGGCAATCAAGGGACAAGTGCTGGCAGAATTTATCGTAGAGCTCACTTTCCCGGAGAAATTGGCCGAGGGAATCGAGCTTCCTTGGTCACTGTTCGTCGATGGCTCGTCGACGAGCACCAAAGCAGGGGCAGGAGTTGTCCTCATCAGCCCAACCGGACAAGCGTTTGCTTCGGCGATCGAGTTCGAATATCGGGCGACCAACAACGAAGCAGAGTACGAGGCTCTGGTTGCAGGAATCAAGATGGCTATGGCCGTGGGCGCTAGAAAACTGAAAATTTTTTCTGACTCTCAGCTGGTTGTATGTCAAATCACGGGCGAATACGAGGCTCGCGGCGATCAAATGATAAAGTATCAAGACCTTGTGAAAGGATTACTCGAGCAATTTGATCAATTCCACATCGAGCAAATCCCTAGGGAGGAAAATACGCAAGCAGATGCGTTAGCTCGGCTGGCCACTTCAGAGGGGGAGGCAATATTTTCAGAAGCAACCATCACCAAAATTTCTTCCCCATCGGTGAACAGGTGTCAAATCTTGCAGATTGAAGCAACCAGCGACGAGGACTGGAGGACGCCGATCACCAAGTACATCAAGACCGGCGAGCTCCCGGACGACAAGGTGAAGGCGACCAGGTTGCAGCTCAGGTCCGCAAGGTACACTATTATTGGCGACCAGCTGTACAAACGGGGTTTTTCAATGCCTTTGTTGAAATGCCTCGGAGAAGACGAAGCGAAGATCGTCATGCATGAAATCCACGACGGAGTGTGTGGAAATCATACAGGGGGGCAAGCGCTCGCTCTAAAGATCATAAGGCAAGGCTATTTTTGGCTAACACTGAAGAAAGACGCAATCCATTACGCGCAGACGTGCAAGAGATGTCAAGCCTTCGCTCCCGCCATTCACTCACCACCAGACGAGCTCATCTCGGTGTATAGTTCGTGGCCTTTCGCGAAGTGGGGGATCGACATCATCGGACCTTTCCCACCAGCTGCTGGGGGGGTAACTTTCGTCGTCGTAGCAGTCGATTACTTCACCAAGTGGACAGAGGCAAAGGCATTGAAGACCATCACAACATGCCAAATGACAAGCTTCATTTGGAAGAATATAATTTGCAGGTTCGGCCTACCACGAGCGATAGTGACCGACAACGGACGTCAATTTACAAGTCAAGACATGATGGATTTCTGCTCAAGATGGAACATCAAGAAAATTTTTTCAACACCCTACCATCCACAATCAAACGGTCAGGTAGAGGCGATCAACAAAATCATCAAGCACACCTTGAAAGCTAAGCTGGATGGATTGAAGGGCAAATGGGCCGAAGAGCTGCACATGGTTCTGTGGGCATATCGGACGACCACAAGAAATTCTACTGGTGAAACTCTGTTCGCGCTCGCGTTCGGAACCGAAGCTGTCATACCAGCAGAGGGGCAAGTCCAAACTTTTCGAGTAGCAAATTATGACGAGCAGCTGAATAACGATGCACAGCTCTCCGATTTAGACTTTCTAGAAGAACGAAGGCTAACAGCGGACGAGAAGAATGTGGTCTACAAGCAAAGGTCAGAACGCTACTACAACACCAAAGTACGTGCTCGCCAGTTCACTATCGGCCAGCTCGTACTTCGGAGGGCAACGGAGCAGTCCATTGGCATACTTGGCCCGACCTGGGAGGGTCCGTACCGAATAACGCGCACACTCCTAAACGGATCATACGAGCTTGAAGATCTCGAGGGCAAGCCAAGCAAGTACCCGTGGAACGCGGTCAAGCTGAAGAAGTATTACCAGTAAGTTTTTAAATTATTTCATATTTGTATAGTTTGTATTTAATCGTCATTTCAATTCAAGCAAAGTTTAAATTTCCAGTAAATGTTAGATAAATTTGAAAGTTTCTTAAAGGCTCTGCGTAGCCATCTAGGATACAAAAGACGAGCACTCTTTCTTAAAAGATGCTCGCAAGGTAGTGGCAAAGACGATCACTACCTGTCAAACAAGGAGTTCAACCGACGAATGGTTAACTCTAAAAAGACGAGCACTCTTTCTTAGAGTCTCGCAATGGAAAGACGAGCACTCTTTCTTAGAGTCTCGCAAAGAAAAGACGAGCACTCTTTCTTAGAGTCTCGCAAAGGAAAGACGAGCACTCTTTCTTAGAGTCTCGCAAAGGAAAGACGAGCACTCTTTTTTAGATGCTCGCAATAGAAGACGAGCACTCGTTTTTAAAGATGCTCGCAAGATAGCAACGACGATCACTATCTAAAGCATACGAACGAAAACAAATAAAAGGCAATTTAAAAAGACAAGTATCATAACATAAATCGAGAAGCAATGACGAGAACGATCACTCAATATAAAGAAAATAAGCACACATCATAAGCAAAAGATTCCCATTCATTAAAAAGCCTTAGAAGGCTGAAATTACAAAAAAAAAAAAGGGCCTTAATGGCCGAACAGTCCTAAGAAAAACAAAATAAAACAAAGTACAAGAAAACTAAACTACAGGAGCATTCTCCTCGGCAGGAGCATCTTGCTCGCCAGCTACCTCCTCGTCCACGACCTCCACTACAGCAGGGGCACTCTGCTCGTCCTGTGGGGTTGGGGAGTCTTCGGGGGGATTCACAAACTCCACCGGAACTCCCAAGAGTCGAGGGAACTGGAGTCCCATTTGCACCAACGGAAGCAGGGGGAGCTCGGTTCCCGGCTGAGGATTCTCCTTCATAAGGAGGTCGTCCAAAAGCCCGCCGAGCGGAATCACGTCCACTTCCGGATGGGCATCCAATAGTTTGTAAATAAGCCCGTGGGCAGTGAGCGCCACCGATAACATGGCCACGCCCCCAGCGAGCTCAGTAGTCTCATCTCGCTCATCTATGGCATCGACCAGCTGTTGCCGAAGAGTGGCCAACTCCTCCTCATCATTTGCGGACTTACTTGTAAGAGTCCTTACCTCGTCCTCGGCGATCTTGAGGCGAGCACGGAGACGTTCGATCTCTTGAAGATCTTCTTGATCCTTTTTTCGAACCATCTCCAGTTGCTCCTCGAAATCGGCCAAATTTGCCTCAGCATTGGCCAGCTTGGTCTCGAGGTCGACCACTTTCTCCTCGGAGGCGAGCAGTTGCCCTTCAACAACTGTTTTTGCCTTAGCCATTTGAGCAATTTTTGCAGCCCTGTCCTCGCTAAGTTTGCGGCCTTCAGCAATCTGGCTGGCGAGCTTCTCCATGGTATAGGAAGCTCGGCTCAAGTCAATGGCGACCAGGCGCGCATTTTCCATGGCGTTATGGTTGTCGACCTCTTCGATCAGTGTGGTCGTCAACGAGCGGGGTATGTGCTTCATCGCCCTCTGGGCGAACAGGTTCAGAGGCTCCTTATCAACCGGATCTCGCGACCGGTAGAAGCCGAGAAGGTTCTCATTAAAGGGTTGGGCGACCGGTTAGTCGGCAACTCTGTTGAAAAATGAAAGAGTTAGAAGAAAAATACTTGAAAAATTTCTAAAAAAATTTTTAAGCCCTCTTTGAAAAACTTACTTGTCAACCCTTGCGGCTTCCCAGCCGAGGAGGGTATTATCTCCCGAAGCCCTCTGTCCGGCTGACGAGCTCGTCGCAGTCTCTCGCGATCGAGTACTTCGGGGAGGAGGGGAAACAACAGGTTTGGGGGGGGCGAGGTCCTCGGCGGAGGAGATCTCCTCGGCGAGATCCTCCTTTCAGCAGCAGGAGGGCGAGAAGTCCCCCCTCTGGCCGGTCTAGCGACCTTCTTCGGTGGAGCCCCCGAGCTCTCCGCCCCTTTCCTTTTCTTGCCGGCGCCATCGACAATCTTGCGCTCGCGGATTAATTGTGCTTGTCGAAGCATGCTGGTCGCTTTTAGGCGCTCGACTTCGACAGTAGGAGGAAGATAGGCGACAACCCGTTGAGGAACCACTACTAGATAAAGAAGCGAGAAGTCAGTATCTTCGAAGAATGAATTTTAAAAAAAAAAGAAATTTGAAATATTTTACCTGGAGGGAACTCTCGAGTGAAGTGATGAGGAGGTACTCTGAGACCTGCTCGCTCACGCATGCACTCCCTGTTCAGAAATCGGCAAGACCTCTCCAGGTAGCGACGGTTGAGAACACAGCAAACGTGATACTGAAAGAGAGGAGTGAGACGGTCGTCGGCAGTCCTCTTGCGAGCAGTTTCACCTACAAAAACGAGGAGTTAGTCAGTATAGAAAGAGCGAGCAGAAATAAAAATAACTTACCACAAATTCTACGATATTCAGTGGGAATGGGAATGCGATCCGAGGAGCCATCTGGCCTCACCGGACTTTTCCAGTCCCCGGCTACCCACCACCAGTTGGTTTTCCAATCCCTAATCTTGTTAGGAACCCCTTCAATCAACTTGAAGTTATCTCGGCCCCTAACATAGTAGTATCCATGGCCCACCTTGCCTCCGGCCTCGGCCGCCTGAAGTAGATAGCAAATCTCTTTCGGGCTAAGCCAGGTGTTTCGACATCCATTCTCGGCCGCCACCAGGCCGAACAGTGTGAGAATGCCGATCAGGTTGGACCAACCATTCGGCAAAATTTGAGAAGGGGCCACCCTTAAAAAATGTAGAAAGTGGGAGATACTGGGGTGCAGGGGGAACCTAAGCCCTGCCTCCATCATGCCGATGTTGACGGCGACCATCCCTTCTGGCGGCTGGTCGGCCCTCTCATCCGGGCGAGGCACAAAAAAACACACATCGGCTGGCACCTGATATTTCTTCCTAGAATTTTCCAGCTGAGCCGAGGAGACCTTGCTCACATACGTACTTGCTTCATATTCGGTTTGGGAAGCTACTCGATGCGGGCGAGGAGCCTCACGAGGAGGGTAGTCACAGTAATATCTGTAATAGGACTCCCTCGAGACCTCGTCGCCATCCAAATTCTCCCTACCACTCAAAATGTCCTTTATGCTTTCTGCATATTGGACGACCTCCTCATAGTCCTCGCGGAGACCTCTTGTCAAGGTCTCCTCGACTTGGGCGATTTCTATCTGGTCGCCCACCTCCCGATCCAAATCTTGGTCATGCAGATCCGAGTCAGTCTCGCTGCCATCCTCCTCGGCATCATTGCCGGCATCTTCCCTGTCAGATTCGCTGGTATCGTCGACATCGACGACCACTGTTTTTCCCAAATCTCGAACACTAGCATTTATGGGGTCAGGAGAAAGGATCCTAGAGTCCGACGAAGAGGCCCTCTCCAATAAAACCATGGCTAGACGATCAGCCTCGCCGGAGATTGCGGCACCACCATCTAACGGCGGACCACCGTCGGAACCACCACCAAATCCACCAAAATCCATTTTTTCTTTAAGAAATGGGGGAGAGGAGTTTTAAAGAAGAAAATGTGAGTTATTTTACCTTGTTGACGATCGAGAACCACCACAAAACTCGCCGGAAAACTTGAGTAGAAAGGCTGAAGTAGAAAGCTCGAGAGGATTCAAAGTTTTGCAAAAGTGAAAAGTGTTTTGAGAGGGAGGAAAGCCATATTTATAGGCAAAATCGACTAGGGGCCTAATTGCAAAAAACGGGGTAAAATCCGTAATTTTCCTAAAATTTGGGGCCATTTTCGAATTCGAATTCGGAGAGTGACCCTCACGCGCGACCTTTGAGGTCGGCACGCGCCCCACGCGCGTTTTTCAAATTCCGAGCGCCGCCCACGCGCCTGACACCAGTCACATCATACGTCATCAAAAGTGCCTCGGAAGGCGAGCTCGGCGTAGGAAACGAGGCGACCACTTCCATCTCACGACATCAAGATCTCGAAATTGATTGTGTTGTCGAAAACCATTTTCACCAACAGAAAAGACGATCACACTGCTCGCCTTTCCATTCTACGAATACGAAGAAAGGCGACCAGGGGGCAAATGTTATACCTAGTCAAAGAGGTCAATCTTTGACAAGTCAATCCTAGTCACCAGCTTACATGGCGACGACCAGTCAACAAAGTCAAGCGACGACCAGTCAACAAGACCAAGAAAATGTAATAGATTTAATGTATTTAATATATTTAAGTGCTCGTCCAAAGATGTTGGCGAGCACTCTCTTAGTTAGCTGCTCGCCCAAATGTGTGGCGAGCACGTGCTTATTCTTAGTTAAGATGTTTTAAGTATTGAAGTCTTGGGAGACAACATGGAGCGTGGCGACCACTCCCCTCGACGGCCCTCAGGCGACCACCATGGCCCAGCTCCTCGGCATCTCGGCGAGGACGAGCACCAAAGGCGGTTTAGCATTAAATGCGCCATCAAATCACCTTTTCGGGCAGAACGAAGGCCCAATCTGGAGGCTCCACGTGTAAAGGGCGGGCAGCCCTCGAAAAGCAGTATATAATGCCCATTTGGGCTCATTTGTAAGAAAAAAGGAAAAGATTCCATCAAATCTCCCTACCCAAAGCAATAAACTCTCCCAAGCTTCTAAAGCTTTAGCTTCTCCAAGAAGCTATATCTTGTGTTCTTGTTGTTCTTCATCAAGTTCATCACAAATCATCACTTTAATCCATATAAACACGTAATAACCCCCGTTTAATTATATATGTTTGTATCGTGCTAAGCACAGTCCACATCCAAGTCAACCCGAATTTAGTGCGTACAACACTAATAATTCTATTATAACGCAATTGCATCATATAATTTAGGGCATACAAGTGTGACTCTATTTTTAATTACTCATCCTAATCCCAAATTTATCAACAAATAAATACCCCAATCGTCCCTAACCACCGTACAACTCATAAATTAGTTGGATGTGAACATCTTCGATCTAGTGTACAGAGGGTCTTTTCATAAAATAAAATAGGATTTCGTACGTTCACATTAATACTGTATAAATGTTTGACTTTTTATTATATATTTTGATGAGTAAAAATAACTAATAAGACATTTACATCAAACTTAAAACTAAAAATTAATTAGAACGTCTATGCTTGAGATCGTCCCGTATGGTTATATTTTAAGGTTTAGTCTAGTATACACTTGAGTCATTTTGTACACCCTAGTCCAATTTATTATTATTATTATTATTATTATTATTATAACTACATGATCTATAAAATAAAATAGCTCTTTTTATTTTATTTTTTTTCTTTATTTTATTTCATTTTTTGCTTTTTTTTTTTTTGGTTTCTTTTTATGTAATTTATTTTTATTTTTTTACCCTTTTTTTTGTTTTTACTTAAAAATATACACATTCTCCATTTAAATTAAATTTTTAAAGAAAATTTTAATTCAATAAAAAGTTGAACACAAAATTACTAAAAAATGTAAGTAGATATAACAAAAAAGTGCAACACTATATATACTAAAAGTATAAGTTAGTATAACTAAAAGTGAAATATGATATTTCTGAAATGTGCAAGTCGGTATTACTGAAAAGAGCATCACAATATTAATGAAAAGTGTAAGTCAATATAATTGAAAAGTGTAGAGTCTATAATTGAAAAGTGCAACAAATTTTTTTACTGAAAAGTGCAACACAATATTATTAAAAAGTGCAAGTCAGTATCACAATTTTTAATAAAAAGTGTAAGTTATTAAACTGAAAAGTGCAACACAATATTACTAAAAAGTGTAAGTCACTATAAATAAAAATATTATTATACAGTTTAATAATTGAAAAATTCAACACCATTTTACCAAAAAGTGTAAATCATGAAAAAGTGCAAGTCAGTACATTTTACCAAAAAGTGTAAATCATGAAAAAGTGCAAGTCAATACATGCAACTGAAAAGTACAACATGAACTAAAGTGCACAACATGCACTCGAATCTCGAATCCATCCAACTCATATTTTAAAACTAGAATTAGCGTAAATTAAATTAAACCTGCAAAAGTATTCACATTTCAAAATTATCTTGACACACTTTATTCGTTAAACACACTTTAATAAAATTTAATATGTAGTATAGACTCCATTTTATTCCTATCATACTCTTTCTCAAAATAATAATTAAAAAAAAAAAAAAACTACTCATGAACGTCCCTCTCTATCTGAATGTTGTGATTTCTTTTATAAAGCGGAAATGTTAATAATTTTACACATCTTATTGCACGGACTTCTCGATCTTATGGAAGTCTTCAATGTTGGGATGATCTACCACTTTGTGGTTGAATTCCACCCAAATTATTGTTCCTGCAATGAATAAGGTTGGTTTGTTATAAGAAAAATAAAAACATTAATTAATTTGAATATGTACATGTTTTTTTTTTTTTGATCAGTAAAAGAACTTTTATTAAAATTGGCTATAAGCAGTAGCCATATTGTACATGCGTGAGTAAGCACAAAAGGCTTACAGAATTTTATCAGAAAGGTTCAGAAGAAACTAATTGGATTCAAACTCCATTCCTCAAAAGATCTGTTTTGGAAACTTGCCTTTTTAATTGCCAGCCATCCCCACATTCTGCCCTTAATTTCGTCGACCATCTTCTCTACCTCGATTCTCTCATTACGAAACATCAACGCGTTCCTCCCCTTCCATATGCACCAGACAGTACATACCCAAACGCAGGTAGTAAAATGACAAAAACGTTTACCTCGAATCAAGCTAGCATGTTGATCGAAGTGTTCTTTCACCGTATTACACATTGCCGTCGACGTCCCCAGCCACTTGTGAATTTCATCCCACACTTTCTTCGCATTCAGGCATTCTAGAAATACATGATTGGTCGTCTCCAAGCTACTTCCACATGTAATGCACCTCGTGTCCCCCGTGCTTTGAATAATCTTTCGCTTCACAAGATTGTCGCGTGTTGGTATCCTCTCCCACAGTATTCGCCATGCCGTTGCAGACACTTTAAGAGGTGCCAATTTACTCCATATTTTGTTGAAGCCCGACCATGATGACTCCCCTTCTTCCACGCTCCTCGTGCTTGAAGTGATAATATCGTACGCTTCCTTGGTTTTGAATTCACCGTTCTTTGTCGTTTTCCACCGCCACCTATCTTTCCTGTGTGCCTGCAGAGGAAATTGATTCACAATAGCCATTAATTGATTCAAGTCTCCAGCTTCCCTACTAGATAAATTTCTACGCCAGTTACCCCCCCATTCCCCCACACCTCTCTCCCACTTACATATTTGCCCCACCACTCCATTTTTCTCCAGGCTGTTCCTATAAAGTCTAGGGAACTTTATTTTTAAAATTTCATCTCCAGCCCACCTCTCCTTCAAAAATTTGGTATCCATTCCGTCCCCCACTACTCTAACAATGTTCTCCCACCACCACTTTCCTTTCTCCCCCGCCCCATTATTTACCACATCTTTCCACCACCCCGACCAAGATCTACTACTACCTCCCCTTTCGCTGCCCCTCTCCCCCATGCCTAATTTCCCGTGTAGAGATGATATGACTCTCACCCATAGACTCTCCCCCTTGAATATGTACATGTAGTCAAATTAATTTATTTTGTGATAAAATAATCTCATTCTTTTGCACGACTTATACAATTATACTAACGACAAAATGTATATTTTAGACACATATTAAAAAAATTATTTAGATACGAATAGATTCATAGTTGAAAATATATTGAGTATATGCCAACTTCTGCGTGACATTAGCTAGTTATCAAGATCAATATTCTTCAATCCTTACTCTGATATATTATACTTTCTCCATTTTATAAAATTTTATTTCAAAAGGTTTGTTATTTTTTCTAATTTTAACAATGATCTCTCTAAATTATCCCTATAATTATTTTTTGAAATATATTAATGACATTTTTTTTGAAAGATCAAAGGAATGGTGGAAAAGGAAGGTTGCAAAAAAAGGAAAATGAGAAAAAAAAGGATAAATGTGTCAAAAAAATATATTCTCTACTTCTATACAAAATGAAAAATACGATAAACTTTATGAAATGGAGGAAGTATATTAAATTATAAGGGTTGACTGTTTGCAAAAATACATACTCCATATGTTATGTATACCTATGCATGAGTTGTCGAGGTTGTCAATGTCATGACTCATGTGTGCCCTTCTGATTTTTAATAATTCAATGACACGTTAACAAAAATATATGTTTTGTTGAATTTTTATTTTCGAACACAATAATTAAACATGTTTTATTGATTTTTCATGGCACATTATGTTGGTGAAATTTTTGTCTATTACGGACATGATTTCGATTGCAGATTTTTGTCTAATCATGGGCCATTAATTTTTAATGAAATATAATACAGTATGTAATAATTAATTTATCTCTGTCAATCTTAAATAGAGGTAAACCATTGACTTGGTTCGAATTTTTACACTTTTTACAATTATACGATTCCCACAAGCGTATGGGTTCGTTAGTAGTAAGATAAGTGTCCCAAATAGATTTTCATTTCAAGGACTTAATTGAGTGAAAATGAGTCCCTAAAGTTGCAAGTTATCATGCTATTGTAATAACTAAATGATTATGTTTGAATTTTCGGGAATAAGCACAAAAGTATTAAACTAGATTAACTAAAGTAATGAGAACTAGTGATAAGAAATAACAATCTATCTAACTTTCGTTGGAAAGTGCAAGATGAGAGTATTGCCTCGGGTGTTTCCGTTTCGTGAGCTATTAAGTGAACTAGTGAACCAATTACATGATTTTACTACGAATTTGGGTCAAGCTAAAGGCTGTCACAAATGTGTGCAAACTCCCTCGAAATGCATAGGTAAACATCGTGCATTGATTAGCAATTATAGGATCTAACCAAATACCATAAGTTCCTAAGATAGTGTTGCATAAGCACTTTCAACACGGTTACTAATGCTTATGAAACGCCCTCTCACCAAACTCCTAGACGACCTCTATTTGTTTAGTGTCTAAAGTTGTCGGTCTAGCCATTAACCCCCCTCTGTCACATCCCGATTTTAGGGCCTAGATGAAAACACTATACTCTCTAGTATTTGACTAAAGGCATGCATATATTTGTAAAACTTGGCAGCGGAAAAATATATAATTAAATAAAACTCGAATTACTTAAAGAATTTTAATTCTATCAATACGACTCGAACACTTGTTTCAAGAAAATACAGTAGCGCATTAATTAAGAATATGTTCAACTCAAGATGCAACTAATTAATTAAAAGTAAAAATAATATAGAAGAAAGTTTTGCATGACTAGACATCCACTTCCACCGTCCCTCCACTGCAACTCCGTCAATCTGTAAAATATTAAATTAATTGGGGTGAGCAAACAACTAGCTCAGTGGGATCCTCTTTGTCACAGTTAAATATCAATGCAAATAAAATCATACACTCACAAACATGCGTACATAAGTCTTCCATAACATAAGTCTTCCATATATTGACCAATTAAATTGGCCAATCTGTATACGGTGGAGTTGCCCCTAAGGATCTTACCATCCCGGACCGTCGTCCCCGCTAGCTATAACGACCTTTCCGTCGAAATAACCCATAATAAACATAAGCTAGTTATAACGACCTTTCCGTCGAAATAACTCATAATAATCATAAACATAGGATCATGTAGCTAAGCAACAATTAAATTCACGAATAACATTTAAAGGTGACAAAGTGAATACGTAAGTAAGAAAACCCCACCTCGATTTTATGTCGTGGATGTAATGGATGCAGTAAAAATAACTTTAATCCTTGATGGCGTAGTCATTTTCCATGAATCGATAGTAGAGCAAATATATATATACGATTTATGTGAGAAAATATTTTATGCATGGTTTTGCTTTGTGAATAGAGTCCTCTATTTATAGGGAAGAAAATAGGTTTTCTTGTGAGAAAAGTTAGGAATTTAAATATATTAGAAAATCTCAAGGTGAATTATTAAATAAATATATTTTTAATAATAATAATAAATAAGGGAATTTGAATTTGAAATCAATGTTTTAGTAATAAGTATGTAAAGATTGACGAAGTAGAATTCAAAGTACAGTTTTTCTATATATATATTCATTCCGCAACATAATTAAAGGATTGCAAATTTTAAATTTATTGGGCGTGAAAGTATTACTGCCTCAAGTATTGAAAATATTCTTCTAATTTGATTAGTTAAAAAATGCGTGTACAAAATAGAGAAAATATAATTTTAGTTAAGAGATTTTTGGGATAAAGATTTGATACGATTCAATATTAATGTTTATCTCCAAGAAAAAGATATGATAACCTAAAATAGTGAAATTTTAAATTGTAGATAACAGTAAAGATTTTTAGTTTATTTCAATATATTAAAACCTCAATTATTCAAAGTTTAAAATTAGGAAACATATCTTCACTCAAAATTTATATTCTTAATTAACAAATCATAAAGATTCACGTGACGCATAAATCTTAATATATATATATATATATATATATATATATAAAAGTATATAAAAATAAATAAATAAAATCCATATTAATATCCACACAATTCTATTTGTATTCACTCTATACATATCTACATACGTACACATATATCATATAAAAAAAAAAAACTCATTAATATATAATTATATATAGTAATATTTTATTTAAACCATCTCAATTAAGTAAATAATGTCTTAAATAATATTGTATCTATCATAATTTATTTTTAAAATATATCTTATGTATTTATAATACATGATAAATTTATGGGGTGTTACATTAACCCCCTCTCGGTTAGCTAATTACTAATTAACTTCTATTCAATTGACCAAAGCTCACACTCACACTCCCAATCATGTTACCCAACTCTCGTTGCAATAAACATAATCGAACATACTCGCTAATAGGGTTGATCAACCAAATGAATCAATCAAAGTACAACTCTAGAAACATGAACACCCAAATTATAAGCTAATCATGCAATTAATCCACAATTATACTAAATTCTCATCAAAACATCCACACCCAAGGCAACTGAGGATTAGCCCATGGTTCTAGAAGAGAATCCCATGGCTACAACAACAAATAACATCAAACTCATAATAAAATAACAAGAGATTGAAGAAATTAAGAAAATACCAAATTGAATTGCAAAATAGAGTAATATCACCTTGATCATGCAAATTTAGCTACAAAACGATGTAATAGACGATGCCCGATGATAATCGTAGCTTGATTTGAAGTAAAAATCACTATTCTATCTAATCTATTGAAGAAATTAAACTAAAAATGAAGAACACCTACAACTATGTGAATGTGTGTGTGGAATTGCTTGTAAAAGGAGTGAGACTCCCTTTTAAAACTCAAATTTGGTCTATTTATAGTTGGGGTAGAAGTCTTGAATCAATTTTACAATTAGACCCTTGAAATATGGAGAAAATGGGCCAAAACCCCCGAAAATGAGTTCGAAACAGGTGGCCCGGCCGGGCCAAAACTTCGTAAGTTGATTTGGGCCAAAAATACGTGCAGGGGTGAACTTATAAAAAATGTGGGTGCACGAAATGGGCTGGAAGCAGGTGGCCCGGCCGGGCGATACTTTCGTAAGTTGAAATTTGCCAAAATTAGCGCATGGGGTGAACTTAACAAAAAGTTGGGTGTATATACTGTGGCCCGGTCTGGCGGATACTTCGGCCCAACTTCCGTCCTCCGTCTTCATCCCTTCATATCTCGAGCTTTCGACCTCCGATTGACTTGATTATTTTTTCCATTCCACTCCATTTTTCGAGAAGAATCCAATGGTGCAATCCTCTCTTCAGTCCAGTGAGTGAAAATGATGATTGAACACTCGTTTTTGCAATTTTAATGCCTAATTCACCTCATATTCTTACAAAACGAGCTCAAACACCTTTCTCAATCAAATCAAGCATATTAGTGTGAAAATGCATGAAAAACCCTCAAAGTTTATCACTAAAACACATGAAATCTTATGCAATTTACAACCGAATCAGTAAACCACATGAAAAAACACGAGATCTATTTTCTAACTATTTAATTTAAAACAGAAAAGATTTTTTAGATGGTGGTGCGTTATAAAACTGAAAAACTTAACAAGAGATGTCCAAAATGACAAAATTAATAACTTAACGAGAGACATAGAGAATATTATGGAGAGTTTTTTTAGAGGAAAGGGTATTATAAATAATTTGGGGGAGTACATCTATAATATGTTAATTTTCGGGGAAGTACATGTGTTGGGGGATGACATGTATTTTTCAATACTCATCTCTCAAGTGTAAGAGGATTCTCGTAGTAATTGATAAATGCCCGATTAAATTATCGAACCACTGAACTATTTAACTAGTGTAACTTTAGTGTTATGTGTCGTCACGTAATTATAGTGAAAAGACATGGGCTGAGCTATAAAGCTAAATGCAAGTTAAACAAAATAAATACTCCCTTCGTCCTATATATTTAGATAGGCTTGTTTGACTTTTCACAAATATTAAGAAATTGTATTGGAAAGACACATTAGACAAGTAAAATTTCTATTATAATCCTATTTAATGAATGTTATATTTTATAATGTAATTAATGCATAGGGTTATATTAGTAAATGAACTAGAAACTGTTACTTTATATGGAAACAAGCATTAGACATGGGCAACGGTTACAAACCGCCGGTTTCGGTTAGAAATCGGCGGTTACGATTTGGGGTTTCGGCGAACCGTAACCGAACCGCGAACCGCCGGTTACGGTTTTCAAACCGGCGGTTCGGTTTGAAAACCGCCGGTTTGGCGGTTTAGGGTTTTTTTTTTTAAATATTATCTCCGTTTTCGCTCGTTTTCACTCCGTTTTCGTTCATTTTTTATTCGTTTTAACTCATTTTTTAGAAAATACATTACTAGAATTGAATAAAAATTATATAACTTAAATTTATACATTAAAAATAGAAGAATTGTGTATTAAAAAAATTATTATTATTATTATTTTTTAATAAAAAACCGCCAAACCGCCGGTTAACCGCCAAAACCGGCGGTTTGCGGTTTGTCAAAATGTCGAACCATAACCGAACCGCCATTTTTCGGTTACGGTTCGGTTTGTAAACCGTAACCGGCGGTTTGTCAAATCGGCGGTTTGGCCGGTTTGGCGGTTCAGTTTTGCGCGTGTCTACAAGCATATTTAAATGGGACATCCATAAAAGGAAAACAAGCTTATCTAATTGGGACGGAGGGAGTACTAACTAAGAAAATGCAAGTGAAATGATGATCAACTAACAAATAGTGAGAAGAAGTGTTTGGGTGTTCTTCATTACGTGGAAATCGATTAAAGCTTAACTTGAACGTCTAATTCTTTTGTTGGTGTTTAATAAGAGAAATCACTAAAAATGTATCTAATTACGCACATAAGATCGAGAGGATGAATAGATTTGTTTCTATCCGGATAATCACATAACAAGAGGGTTCTACCTCATCTATCTATTCTAATTCATAATCATGTTTTTCCACTTACATACTAAAGTCAAAGTTCCTATAATCTCTTCACTAATTACCTAAATTCTCATTCAAGTAATTAATGTAAATTAATCTAATTAATTTACCCAACTCTCGTTGTAAAAAACCAATATAAACTCAAATCACACTATCACAACCTCACATGTACGATCAAACATTAATATATTCGCAATAATCATGCATCAACATACGAATTAATAATTAAAATCATACAATTAATCAAAAAAATACTCAATAATCTAATCAATACACCACTCAATATAATTAAATCATTAAAATTAAATTAAAATTTTAATTTCACCATAAATCTAAACACGCAACACAATAATCTTAATCAATAACTAAATTAATAATTAAAGGCGAACTCATAAAATTAAATAATAAAACGTTAAATTAAAAAGAAGATATCATCTCATTTATTTTCAAATTCTTTAAGTAGAGTTAGCAATAAAATGAAATACTCAATTAAAATCTACCAATTACATTAAAGAAAAATAAAAACTAAATTAATTAGTAGAGTGTGGGGATGAGGGGGGCTATATTCAATATTTCTGGAGGGGTAAATAGCCTGGCCCTTCTTACCCCCAATTGATGAAAGGGTTTGACTATTTACACCTCCATTTCGGAGAGATACACTCTCTCAATTTATATATTCCTTCAAAATTAGGGTTGGCAATTTGTGTTATCGTATCGTGTTTCGTGTCGACACGATAGTGACACGACACGATAAGGCCAAACACGGACACTACACGATAAGGATTTGTGTCGACACGACACGAACACGATAATTTTCGTGTCGACACGACACAACACGATAACAACACGATAATTTTCGTGTCGATATGACACGACACGATAACGACACGATAAGAAAATAAATCAATTTAAAATTGTATTAAATATATAAAAAATAATATATTTATATAAATATAAAAAATTATCGTGTCATTATCGTGTTATTATCAGATACGTGTCATTATCGTGTCGTGTCATATCAGGTAAATAACAAGTTAATGGGTTACCTGTTAATTTTATCGTGCTTAACGGGTTGACACGAACCCGACACGAACCAGACACGAAATTTTCGTGTCGTTATCAGGTCGACCCGATAAGGCCAAACACTAACCCGCAATTTTCGTATCGTGCTATCGTGTCGTGTCGAAAATTGCCACGCCTACTCAAAATTGGGTCACAACCATTTTAATTGTCATAAATACCCTTTTCTACATAAAATCTCTATTACTATTCACATCCCCCAAACCCTAATTTTCCATAACAAAACCTAATTTACCTCTCTCTATCTCTTCATTTCTCCCCATCCCCTCTCACACTGCCGCCACCACCAGCCGTCGCACCCTCCCCCACCGCTGCGGCCTCCGCGCCCCTACCCCGCCGATGCGGCCTTCGCGTCCCTCCCAGCCACTGCGACCTTCGCGTCCCTCCCCCGCCGCGGCGGCCCAGCTACTGCACAGGGCCGTCACGGCCCCTCCCTCTCCCTACACCTATTTTTCTTTCTAAGATTTTATTCCCACAACCCCCGTTCAGCAGCTCTCCTCCCTCATCCACCGGCGTCGCTGACTTGGTTCATATTTTGCACACTTTACAACTATACGATCCCCACAAGCGTATGGGTTCGTTAGTAGTAAGATAAGTGTCCCAAGTAGATTTTCGTTCCAAGGACTTAATTGAGTGAAAATGAATCCCTAAAGTTGCAAGTTATCATGCTATTGTAGTAACTAAATGATGTTGTTTGAATTTTTGGGAATAAGAACAAAGGTATTAAACTAGATTAACTAAAGTAATGAGAAATAATGACAAGAAATAACAATTTATCTAACTTTCGTTGGAAAGTGCAAGAGAAGTGTATTGCCTCGGGTGTTTCCGTTTTGTGAGTAATTCAATGAACTAGTGAACCAATTACATGAATGAGCTATGAATTTGGATTAAGCTAAAGGCTATCACATATGTGTGCAAACCCCCTCGAAAGGCATATGCTAACAACGTGCATTGATTAACAATTATAGGATCTAACCAAATACCATAAGTGCATAAGATAGTGTTTTATAAATACTTTCAACACGGTTACTAATATTCATAAAACGCCCTCTCACCAAACTCCTAGACGACCTCTATTCGTTTAGTGTCTAAAGTTGTCGGCCTAGCAATTAACCCTCTCTCGGTTAAGCTAATTACTACTTAACTTCTATTCAAATGACCAAAGCTCACACTCACACCCCAATCATGCAAACTCAACTCTCGTTGCAATTAACATAATCGAAAATGTTTGCTAATAGGGTTGATCAATCAAATGAATCAATAGAAATACAACTCTAGAAACATATACCCCAAATTCCAAGCTAATCATGCAATTACTCACAATCACACTAAATTCTCATCAAAACATCCACACCCAAGGCAATTGAGGATTAGCCCATGGTTCTAGAAGAGAATCCCATGGCTACAACAACAAATAACATCAAACTCATAGTAGAATAGCAAAAGACTGGAGAAATTAAGAAAATACCAAATTGAATTGTAAAATAGAGTAATATCACCTTGATCATGAGAATTTAGCTACAAACCGATGTAATACACGATGCCCGATGATAATCGTAGCTTGATTCGAAGTAAAAACCACTATTATATCTAATCTAATGAAGAAATTAAAGTAAAAATGAAGAACACTACTAACTATGTGTTCGTGTGTGAGGAAATGCTTGTAAAAGGAGTAAGACTCTTTTTAAAACTCAAATTGGAACTATTTATAGTTGGGGTAGAAGTCTTGGATGAAATTTGCACTTAGGTCCCTCAAAAATGGAGAAAATGGGCCAAAACCCCCGAAATACGAAACATTTGAGTGAAATAAGGCTTGGCCGGGTGAAAATGACCCGGCCGGGTGGTTTCACCCGGCCAAAATACGAAGGTTTTGATGTAATAGTGCATGGCCGGGCCAAAGTGACCCGCCCGGGTGGTTTTACCCGGCCAAAACCTTTGGTGGGTGAACTAATAAAAAACGTGGGTGTACAGTACTGTGGCCGGATGAAAATAACCCGGCCGGGTAGAAATGTGGTCCGGCCTCGTCATTTTTCGTTCCGTTGTATCTCGAGCTTTCGACCTCCGATTGACTCGATTTGTTTTTTCATTCCACTCTGTTTTTCGAGACGAATCCAATGGTCGGCTTCTCTTCTTGATCCAGTGAAGTATGGTTGGTGTTTTCTTCCAAAATACATCGTTTTTCCTACAAAATCGACAAAACACTACCTTTCTCTTATTTTGACCAAAGCAATGATAATTAACCAATAATTCAATGAAATCAATATCAAATGAGCTTCAAATATGCATCTAAATCGTGTAAATTTCACCCGAATCAGTCGACCCGATCCCGATCCAAGATGTCGCCGTCGCCCCGATCGGTTTGCTTTTTTTTCTTTTTCTTTTTTTCCGTTTCAAGTTCCCGACTCCTCCAGTTTTCAGTTTTTTTTCTTTTTTTTTTTTAAATTTTCGACCGTTTTAGATCGACCAAATACACTCTCGTCGATAAATTGTTGTCGACGAGAGTGTATTTGGTCGACCTAAAATGGTCGATTTTGTTTTAAAATTTTTTTTTTATATTTTTTTCGACCATATACACTTTCGTCGACAAAACGTTGTCGACGGGAGTGTATATTTTTGTCGACGAAAGTGTATATGGTCGACACTGGTTGGTCGAAATTTATAAAAAAAAATCTGTAATTTTTCTATGGATTTTTTTGGTTGGTTGATTATCAAAAATGGTGTGAACGTCGATTGGAAGTAGTGTTGAGGGGAAAGATGAAATGAATGACAATAGGTTGCCTTCAGTAAAGAGGGTGCATTTAATATGTTGTATTTTAGTGAAGGGTATTTTTTATTTTTTACATTAAACGAAAGATGGGGTCCATTTCTCCGAAATGGAGGTGTAAATAGTCAAACCCTTGATGAAAATCGTAGGCTGCATTAATTGGAGTAGCTGAAATGGGCTTAGGCCCATAAACCATTACGCATTCCAGCTGCTTGTGGCCACCTCTCCTTCGAATTAAGATCAAATGGGCTGTCTAAGTAAGCTGCATGCATGCCCTTTAATTTTCTAACGGGCTGCAAAAATTGTTGAGGTGGGCTCATAATTTGGTCCTAAACAATTTAATTAAATGGGCAGCATAAATTAATACCTAAGCCCAGATAATTTTAATTTTCAATCGTTTCTCATTTCGATTCTATTATCGATTCACTTTTTCAATTGACTTCATAAAATAATCGAGACGTGTTTCGCTCTAAAAATTCTCATTTCCCTGAAAAAAATAGCAAACCACATGCTTTCTCCAAATCAAGTGCAATTAGTCAATTTAGTATAAAAATGCAATGAAATTCTATAAAATTGGATGAATTAAACACATAAATCTTGAGCAATTTTCACACAAATCAGGGGAGTACATCTAACATTGTTGGAGGGGCAAATAACCCACGCTAAGTAAATGATAAGATATTTTTTGTTTGGCATTAGTAAGATTTAGGAGGATTGCATTGCTTTTCAAATTAATTTGGACCATCTCGGGTTTGACCAGGCCCACTTGTTTGTTGGGCTTGACGTTTGGATAGTTTTTTCTATCTATGGGTGGAAGTCCGTTGGTAGTGTTTGGGCTTTTTTGTGGAAATTATATTGCTTCACCTTGGGACGGGTTGCGGCCCTCCTACCTTTTCATTTTTCTTGATAGCATTCATTTAACAATAGAGGTGTAATGGAGGGTAATGTTGTCAGATTTGTAAAAGAATGAGGATATGTTGGTAATTTCAAACACTTGGGACAAGTAATTGCATCTCCCCTCGAATCAATTATTCCCCATCCACAAGACAAATTGAAGTTTCCTTTCCTGACAAAGCAATCTATCAATGGTCGAAATCACGTGAACTCAACATTGAAAAAAAACGTTTAAAAAAATGTAATTAATCAAGATCACAATTCACAAATATATGAGATATGAAAAAGGTCATCCACAAACGACAAAAATTTAATCCAACAATAAGGACTAGCAAATGAACGTGTGTCGTGGAGTTGACTTTACGATAAACAAACTTAATAGAATGAAATGACATTCGGCTAAAAACACATCTGCAACCAGCGATATAGTTTTCGAAAAGTAAATCATTATTGATTGCATCTCAAACAACTTTTGCTTCTCCCTACACACCGTGTACTCTAACCCTATATTCCATAATCCATAATTATGCCTCACGTAATTTTATCGCCCCACACACATCAACTAGAAAACAACACAACCCATCATAAACACCCCTTCATCATTCATCTCTAATCACCACAACGATATCGGTCTTTCAAGTATCTCGTAAAAAAAAAAAAAAAAAACATCGACATCCACTTCTCAAAAATTGGTAGAAGGTATATGCCAACTTTTACCCACCTGCCACTAAAATGTCTAGATTATTGAATTCTTCCAAATCATTAGGTTCTATCTTTCCAAATATGTGATAGAGTTGTTGGAGTCGTGGATCAGTGATTTCTATAATCAGATCATTAAGGTTGGAAATATTTTAATCAATCATATAGGACCTAATTTTAATTTATTCTATCAAAATATATAGTCCTATTTTTTATTTTCTTTTTAATGATTCGATTATAAAAAATTAAATTAACACATAATTAAAATGTCTTGAACCCTGATGCAGAATTTGTTACCTCTCGATTGACGGAACAATTAACCAAATAATAAACCACGTAACTATAATATTTAATTTGCACTCATCTTTAATTAGATAGAAAATAAAAAAATGATAGTATTTGTTTTTGTTCTAATATTGCAGGATATTACTCCTCCTCCAATATTAGCTTTGTCCAGAATCCAGATAGAGAAGCATTAAAAAAATATTACACAAGCAAGCACTCTTTTCTTATTAGGCTTCAAATATTTGCAGCTAATTTGAAACCGAAACAGAAGCTGCTGCTGCTTCTGCTAATCTTGCCCTCAAATCCTTTCTCAATATTTTTCCTGATGGATTCTTTGGGATGGAGTCGGTGAAAAATACACGGTTTATTCTCTTGTAGAAAATCACCTGTAAAAATCCAATAATTTTTCATTATAATATTCACATATTTTTCAGAAATTAAATATATATAAGAAAAATGGCTGACCTGTTTGGATACAAATTGTTTGATCTCATCCTCAGTAATGATAGATCCATTTGATTTCACAACAAAAGCAACAGGTACTTCTCCTGCTTGCTCATCTATCATCCTGCAACAATACACCCCACAATTAGCACTTTTAATCCTTAATAAAATCACAGTTAAATAAAATTTTATATTTTCCATTATATCGTCTACTGTCCAATTATGACTCCAAAATCGTCAAAATTTTGAAAACGACATCGTTTAATGGGGTCAAAATTGGACTATAGACAAGTCAAGGGGTCAAAATTGGATATTCACATGACATGAAACTAATTTCAAAGGACCAAAATTGAACGGTACGTAGATAAGTTGTGAGACAAGAACTTACGAGACGACGGCTGCATCGGAGATGTTAGGATGGTTAAGGAGAAGGGCCTCGATCTCAGCGGGAGCAACTTGGTAGCCTTTGTACTTGATTATTTCCTTGAGACGATCAACGATGAAGAGTTCATCATCATCATCAATGAATCCTATATCACCTGTATGCAACCATCCTTCTGCATCTATGGTCCTCTCTGTTGCCTCCGGATCATTCAAATAACCTGCACCCACAATTTATTCAATCTTTATTAGAGTACAATTTATTGACACAAACACTTGTATACAATATTACATTTACACCTTATATTATTTTATAATTAAATATAAAAAATAAAAAATGTATGGATCAAATTCGGGTTAAAGGATCATGGCTCATACTCATAGTGGCAATATTATTTTAACTAATAATACAATATAAGACTTGTAACATTAAATTATTCACATAATATTATTGTTATAACTTATATGATCTGCAGAAATCTTTTGTCTTGGGGAATATTTTCTCTCTCCATGAGTGTACTGCAGTGCCGAATCTTAGTTCAAATTCGCATTTTTATATTGAATTTAATTTATTGTTAATAAAAATGAAAGATAATTTTTTTTTTTTTGACGGAAAAATGAAAGATAAAATGATATCGTGCACTATAATAAATATTTGGTGGTGATGATGTTTACAACTTAGTGTGTGTCATGCTGACGTATGAGATGAATGATTCTTGGTGATGATGACGTTTACAATTTTAATTTAAGTTTTTTGAGAAATACGTAGATTTGTTTAAAGAAAAAACGTAGATTTTACTAAAAAGGGTATTTTACCTCGTTTATTAAATTAAAAATGTTCAGTTAATTTTTTTATAGAAACTGTTAAAATCTTAAGGAAATATCGTGGAGCTAATTAATGTGGTAAGAATTTTATTATTTTATTAAGTAGTAAAAAAGTTTACTACTTAATTCTAGTATGTTTTGAGTAGCATTATTGCATTAAGCACCTACTTTTGTGAAATTAAAATATGATTGGAACTAATTCAACTGCACAAATGCAAGATGTAAAAAAAAGAAAATTTGCACCAAACATATATAATATTGTTATTGTAGAGTATATAATAATATTAATTAAATGCAAGATGTAAAAAAAAAAAAAAAAGTTGCAAGTAAAATGTACCTTTCATGATCTGGTCACCTCGAATACAAATTTCGCCGCGGTTGTTACGACCAAGGGTAGCACCAGTTTCGGTGTCCACAATTTTCATCTCAGCATTCCTTACCACGGTCCCGCATGCACCTGATTTTATCTCAAACGGTTCTTTTGCGAATGCCAAACACATCGCAAGCACTGGCCCAGCTTCTGTCATCCCATACCCCTACAATTACAAAACACTATTTTATTAATATTATTATTACCACGTGTAGCCTTCACATAATTCGCCAACAACAACTGCAACAACGTATGGCCTAAAACTTGTGGGACTAGTTGTATTTTGTCAAATTATTTTGTACAAAAATTAATAAGTTTTTTTATGATAAAGATAAAATTAAAGTTGTTGGGACTAACAGTCACAAACTTAACTGCATTTTTGTCGAATTATTTTGTGAGGAAAAAGTGCACCATGTGACAATAATTGAATCTAATCGAATTGAAAATAATTTCTTTTAGCAAGACATATATAGAAATCAAAAGAAATAAAGATATTGATTCATGTGGTCCTCCTCTAATTTTGATATACATTTGCTTTTCAACAAAAAAATTGCCCCAAATATAATCATTCCAAAATAGCAGAAAATGAAATCAAACACGATATATATTACTTTTTGATTATATATATTACAAATGCGGTTGATCTTGTTCCCTCCGATTTTAGCAACTATATAAAAGTGTTGGTAAAGGATATACTGTAGTACTTACAGTCATTTATCACCAAAGTGTACCAACTTTATATTATAAATTAATTAATCTCATTTACTTAATTAATTCGGACATATCTAACTTAATTTTGACTGCCTAAAAAAAAAAAAAAAAAAAAAACGTTGAATCTTATTCAATTAATATGTAAATAATTTTCTTTTTAAAAGAGGAAAATAAAAATCCCACATTCATTAATAAGTGTAATTAGGAAACTTCAATGACAAAAAGGAAATTAAAATAACCTGGCCAAGTTTGGCATTGGGAAACTTAATCCTCACAGCCTCTTCCAACTCCTTCCCGAGCGGGGCCGCCCCGGACATCACTGTCCGAATAGACGAAAGGTCGTATTTGTCCACCACGGGGCTCTTCACAATTGCCAAAACAATCGGGGGCACAAAGGGCCCAATCGTCACTTTATACTTCTGAATCAGCTCCAAAAACGGAACGATATCGAATTTCTGCATGAGCAGAATCGCCGCCCCGACCCGTAACCCGCATAGCAAAATGGAGTTAAGTGAGTAAATATGAAACAGAGGCAAAACGCATAGCAAAACGTCGTCGCAGTGCATATACAGATTCGGATTCTCCCCGTCAACTTGTTGCGCAACGCTCGTGACAAGCCCCTTGTGCGTGAGCATCACGCCCTTCGGAAGCCCCGTCGTGCCGGAGGAGTAAGGCAGCGCCACCACGTCCTCCGGATCAACCTCCACAACCGGCATTTCCCCTTCGTCGGCGGAAATCAGAATAGAGAATTCCAAACACTCGGATTCCGGGGGCGGAGAGTCAACGCAAATGATTTTGACTCCGTTCTCTGCCGCGTAGGCTTTAACTTTGCTGACGTGGCATGATTGAGTAATGATTAGTTTAGCGTTGGAGGCCTTGGCTTGTTTGATGACCTCAGCAGGGGTAAAAAAGGGATTTGCCATAGTGGAGGTGGCGCCGATGTAGGACGCGCCGAGGAAAGTGAAGATGAATTCCGGTGAGTTGGGGAGGAGGATCATGACGGTGTCGCGGCGGCGGAGGCCGAGGTGGCTCAGCCCGGCGCCGACTCTCCGGGAAATGAGCTCGACGTCTTCGTAGGTGTAAACCTCCTCGGTGGCGCCGTTGATCAGACATGGTTTGTTTTTGTAATTGGAGATATTTTCGAAGCAGTATGAATGTAGAGGGAGGTGTTTTGGAATGTATATATCGGGGAGTTTAGATCGGAAAATGACGTCATTTTGTTTTTTTGAATTTTCCATTTCTTTTTTTTTTTGTTGAAGGAAATAATTGGTATCAACTTGTTAGTGTCGTCAATTGAAGTTGAAACCTGAGGAGAAAGGGTGAAAGTTTGGAGTATAAATACGGGCGGTTTGGTGAAGGTTGGTGAGATAGAGGAGTTGATGGGGATTTTGGGTTGTTCAAGGGTATATTCGGAAATTTAACTTGGGTACATGGATAGAGAATCCATGGTGTGGTTGGTGAGAATTAGTGGATGGAATGGCGTAGGGTAAGGTAGGGGCAACACAATCATCATATTTTTGCAACAATATAATTGATTAATTATTATCTTTAGTAAAATGGTTAATAATATTTCAAAATACATTTGATGGAATTAATGGAGTAGGTACAATTTGAATTTACAACTTGGTTAACACTTAACAGTTCAATGATTGTATCGATTTAACTAGGTGTTCGTAATTTTGTTTTAAAAATAGGTTACTTACTTTTTTTACACAAACAAATAAAATATTTTAGACATATAAAATTCACACTTGCATTTCGACATGTCTCTATTTAACGTTGATGACCAATATTAATGATCAATCGATTCAATTTCAACAATCATTAAATTGGATTATTTTAAATAAAAATATTGAAATAAAAGAAAAGTTGACTATTATACGAAATAAACTGAAAATGAATATTGAACTATCTGGTTTAGATTTGGGGTGTGTTAATTTGTTTCTTTTTGCATAAGTTTTAAAAAAATATTATTTATTTATAAATAAAGTAAATAATAAAATAGATAAAGTATGGATGAAATAAAGTAAGACTCCATTTGGATGGAGAGATTTGGTTTATGGATTTTAAATCCACAATTCAAATTCACTCAACTTGTTTGGATTATAAATGAATTTCAAATACTTAGATGTGTGCTCACACATTTTTTAGTTAAATTTGAGAGGATTTTAAATTTTCTAATACCATGTATTTTTAAATATATTCATTTGAAATGTTTCATCAAATCAAATCCTCCATTCAAACACAAACACAACCTAAACGTGATGTAATATATTTTTTAAAATAAAATATACACCCTTTATGTGAACCGGTTCCCTTCAGTTTTTTTCTAAATTTGTCATAAAATAGTACTCCCTCCGTTCCATACTTGAAGCTACAAACCAAATTGGCACGGGTTTTAATAAATGAGTTGTTTATTAGTATTGTGTAAGATAAAGTGAGGGTAGTAAAGACTTTTCAACTTTATAAATAGTAATAAAGGTACTTTTTAGTGTAATAAAGTAGTGACATTTGTTGTAATATTGTGATGTTTTAAGGAGAGTGTTTAAAAGTGTTTTTGCTATTTTAGGTAATGTAGCTTCAAGTATGGGACGCCCAAAATAGTAAAAGGTAGCTTTAAGTATGGGACGAAGGGAGTAACATTTTTTGTTGTTAAAATTAAAACGGATTTTTTTTTTTTGTGAAAAAACCGAAAGCTTTAACTATAATTCTTTTTGTGAAAAAGTTGAAAGTTTCTACTTTAATCAGAGACAAAAAGAAAATTTGTAAATGGAACATTATAAATTAACCACCGACTGTTTAATTATTTTCTTGAGCAGATAATATAAATTAATACCACAATTTATCTCATTCAAGTGACATTTTCAAGGAATGTGGTTGAGAATATGTTATTTTTTTCCAATATGTTAGGTATGATGGTGATCCCTTTGAAGGATTTTTTAAAATTATGAAGGAATGGTGGATGATGTGAGTGAATCAAACTAACAATGAGTTGTCTTAATGCTGCTTGAAATTGAGCGCCACCTGCACGTTAATTTAAATTTATTAATATTAATTCATAATTGCAATATACGTGATTAGAAAATCTCATATATTCTACATATTCAAAATAACTAACAAAATGAACAATTAATCAACTAGAACACATACGCATATGCATATATAATTTACAACTAGGCCATATATGTAAACATATGTATATAATTTAAATGAATAAAATAAATGGTAAAAATACGAAAATGTACTTTAAAATCGAAAATAAACTTAAGAAATATGGGTAGGCAACCTTTAATTTCTGAGTATTTGATTTCAATATACGTATTTGGGTTCTTGGTTTTCGTAGCTTTTACTAATGGATAGAAAATGACATTTAAAAGTTGTCGTTTAAATTAGTTATCATATAACTTCTACCCGAATCGTTCCCGGTAATGTGGGAAAGTACGTAGCCTACAAGTTTAAAAATCTTAAAGCTACTCAAAGTATTAATTGTATGTGTTAAGCATGTAAGAAGATTTGTTTACTAATTCTTATTCTCGTGGTTTAATTTACGTTAAAATGATCGATTTTTTACCACTCAAAAAACTCTTGATCAAATATGCTTGCTTTGGGAATGAGAAATAAAAAGGTAACATGATTGATATGATGGTATACGCGTACATATCATTTCTTATCTATGATCAAGACTCTACAATAACTTTTTTTCAGTAAAAGAAGATCGGAAAAAAAAAAAAAAAAGAATGAGGGAGGAGGAATGATGTTATTGCCTTAAATAGACTTTTTTGCGACACGTGTTGTAGGACGTCACAAATTGTCACCTTTGGAGTGACACGATGGATGTTACCCGTTGCACACAATTCGCAACCTACAATTTGCAACGGGCAAATCAATCAACTGTAATTAATTTTCTCAGCAAATAACGTATAGTGGAATGCCCATCACAAATTTAAAAATACGAGAGTAAAACTTATGTGCACGTATCATGTGCAACTAATATTGTTAACTGAAAACAACTAATTATATACTCCCTCCGTCCGTCTATAAGCTTCCCATTTTACCATTTTCGTCCGTCCGTCTATAAGCTTCTCATACCCTTTTTGGTAAGTATTTTTTCTTACACATCACTTTATATCTTAATTTTTCTCTCTATCTCTCTCCTCTCTCAATCACATCACTTGTACTATATCTATTATTTAATCACTTTTCTTAATCTATGTACCAAAAAGTAACAGAAAGCTTATAGACGGACGGAGGGAGTAGTTCGGTGAAACTACTAATATTATTCATTGAAAATATTGATACCGTTAATTGAAAAAAATCAGTTGGAAGGTGCAACTTGTTTTTGCAAGAATTTGCCAAAATACAATTTGCAACAAGTACTCGTCGCAAACTACAAACAATATGTCGTTTTTGTATGGCCTTGATGCTCGTCGCAAAACCCATCTCAATTTGCAGTGGATCGATGTTCATAACAAAATTCGATATTAAATTTCAAAACCACGACCCCGTTGTAAAATGTGATGGTTTCAATTTCCGTAGTAAATTCCCAGTCTTTCTATAGTGTATTTTTTTTTGAAAACTTCTATAGTGTATTTAAAATTGCAGACAATAATATTATAAAATAACTGAATAAGTTGGGAAATAGTGTTTGGTTATATTTATATGTCTGGTAAAATATGAATATGAATAACAAATACAGTAAAACATACTAACACTTAATAACTTCGAAAATACGTTTAGGTAATAAATAAATAAAGTTTAGGTAACATAAAGAACTGGAGGTTCGCAGTTCGCACGGCCGAAAAGTATGGAATCTGCGTTGGTTGACCTTTTTATTGACTTTCAAACAAACCTTTTAAATTTCAACTTATTTCTTATTCCAGCCACTTTCTTTAAAAATTTAAAATAAGGTAACACCTCACACCTGCGTACACTTGGATTAATTCATATTTTATCTGTACTCATCATTTAATTAGTTTACCCTCAAATTATTTATATTTACCACACTTTTCTTGCACATGTTCATTTAAGGAGTTCACCCTTAAATTATTTTTTTACCACATTTATATATCACTAATATCTTAACCAATAATAAAATTTCACATAATAATACCACTAAAAATAACCAATAATACCAAACACCTGAATTATTTTTTACTACATTTATCAGTAATGTTTTTTTTTTTTTAAAGCAGCCAAACTTTTATTCCATAGAGAGGAATACCCACGAAAGAGTGATACAAGTTACAACAACGAAAATAAGGCAACAAAATAGAAAGTAAAGTACAACCTACCAAACTAGATGCATAACCTTGGTTCCCTAAGCCATTCGTAATAAGCACAGCCCTTTTTAATCTTTTGCATTCCTTAGATCCATCTGTATGAGGTTGACATGATGCTGTCTACCACCCTGTCAAAGATGAACTCTTCCCCTTTAAAAATCAATTCGTTCCTGTATGTCCATATGGTACAATGCCAAATCAATAACCATGGAGTCCTCCATTTTCTGTCCAAGGCGTGGTCATGCTGTTTGAAGTGCAGCAGACTCGTACCTCTGCCTTCGTATGCAATGTCAAACCAGTTGTAAATCTTCCTCCACACCTCAATTGCAGCCGGACAGCGGAAAAACAAGTGGTTGGTGTTCTCCTCGTCGCCGTTGCACAATCTGCAGGAGGTGATAAAATTAGGATTGAACGCGCCTCGACGTCTGAGGTTCATAATAGTTGGGATTTTGTCCTGAGCCAATCTCCACGAGAAACACGCCACTTTGAGAGGAACACCTTTCGTCCATATGCTGCTCAGTTCGTTTATCTCCTGGTTGTCTTCCGTGCTGATCTCCGATATTTGGTTATATGCCGACTTGACCGAATATACTCTGTTGTCTTCCAAATCCCAGATCCAAGTGTCTTCTTCGTCAGACTCTTTAATGTACCTGCTTATTTGTTTACAAAGAGTATTAGTAACATTTGTCTCCCTATCAAATTAATAACCTTCTCGACCAGTCCCATTTCATGAAAAAGAACACCCTCCTCCTTCCACCCAATTCTATCAAACACAGTACACTTTTAATTTTAACACTTTCCAACCTATAAAGCTTAGGATAAAGTTCCTTCAAACTTGCCCCTCCTACCCAACAGTCTTCCCAAAAAAGAGTTTTCTGACCGTTACCTACAGACCTAGAGCAATTAGCAAGAAACCACTCGCTCGAACCAATTATAGAAATAATTGAGAACCACCACACGGACCAATTCTTAGGTTTTTTCCCTAACCACCTATAAGTTTCCACACACTCCCATATCTAGACACAAGTACATTTTTCCACAGGCTCGTATCATTTGTCAATATGATGTCTTAACCAATAATAAAATTTCACATAATCGGTAATACAAAAAACAATAACCAATAATACCACAATTAATAATCAATAATACCACACCCTCCCAAATTATTTTTTTACCACATTTATCAGTAATGTCTTAACCAATAATAAAATTTCAGATAATCGGTAATACCACAATTAAAAATTTAACTGGCTTAGCTGAATTGGAATGCTCGTCAGGTGTTGGAACAACATTCAGCTCCTCCTGCGTAAACTCCAATTCAGCACCCCTTTCTATGCGAAGCAAATCAGACATGTGCTGAGTAAATTCAACAATTCTGCTATGAATGGCTTTGACCTTGTCGAATTCCAATCCCAAAACACCATGACCCGACTTGGGCAAGGAAGGCTTCCTAGCAATGGCTCTATGTTGAGCTGCATAAAATCAATGGCAGAGGCTAGCTGGGAGGGAAGGCCAATCCGCGCCAAGGTGCGATGCAGAGGGAGGGACGACGCCGGCGTGAATATGGGTGACCTCCAGCGACGGGTCGTAGCCGAAAGCTGAACAGGAGGCGGCAGCCATGGGACCAGATCAAGTGCGGGCAGTGACCATTGACGGCGAGATGTCGGCGATGGCGCCGCGGAAGGGGGTAGGCGCCCCGGCGCCGGCTAAGAGCAGAGCGGCGTCTAGTGTTTGACGGCGGCAGCTGAGATGGGTTTAGGGTTTTAGGACAGTCGCTCTGTCTTTTCACATGGAAAGGAAATTGGTGGCGGGGGTTCAGGTGTGCACGGTACACTCGTGTGTATAAGTATTTGGCTCAAAATAATATTTAACAAAAAAAAAAGATAATTTTTTTTTCCAGTTTTTAATAAGTTGTTGGTGTATTTTTACATATGAGCAATGGAATTATCATTCAATATACAATTAGAATTATGATTTTTTTTTTGTTTGAAGCAAAGAAGAATTAGCTTCTATTATTGCAGAGACATATAGAATTAGGTAGCGCAGCCACAAAGTCCGGCCGGTCTAACCAAGTACAAGAATTCGTAAAAAACTGGACTTTCTAGCAAAAGTGTGAGCCCACTCATTTGCTGCCATTTTAATATAACTAATTGTAACATTGGAGAAGCCTTCTAAAAGGCTTTTGCACGCCTGGCCGTAGTCTCCGAATATCGACATGTTTTTTTCTACCCCATTTATAGCGTCAACAACTCTTTTCGCGTCACCCTCTATTATGCAATTATCTAGGCCCTGATTTTTTAGCCATGAAAAAGCTTCGTAGAAACCCATGATCTCCCCTACATCCACTGGAAGAAGACCCCGTACGACCCATGTTCTCGCAAAGCAGAAGATCCCTTGATCGTTCGTGAGTATCATTCCTAACCCCGTCTGCTGTTCCCCTTCAAAAAAGGCAGCATCTGTGTTTACTTTCCACAGTCCCGGACCCGGGGGGTGCCATGCTGCACATAGATTCTCCTCTGGGCCTCCGCTAGTTGGAGTCGGTCTCTGTCTCAGGCTAGCTGCGGCTTTCCATTCAAGCCAATATCCAGCTGAAGCATGAACCGCTTCAGTTGGTGTTTTGCACGTATCGTTCCAAATCTTTGAATTTCTTTCCTTCCATATCTGCCAAAGTAACATGTTAAAGCTTGTCTTAATGGTTTCTGCCTGGTTCCTTAGCATGGCAGTGATCACGTCTTTAATGGCATCTTTTCCCCGCATACTACTCTCCGCCTCCGTAGTTATGTGTGTTAATGTCCAACAGTCCTTGGCGTAATTACATGTGAGGAATAGGTGCCAGCTGTCTTCATTTTCCAAACCACACAAACAACATGATGGATCAGTCGCCACATTTCTTGTTAATAGGTTGCTTCTTGTCGGTAAGCAGTCCCTCCCCACTCTCCATAAGAAGTCTTTCACTTTCGGCGGAGCCGTCACCTTCCAAATAAGATTCCATTCACCTTCCGTTCTGAGATTAATTTCCTCGGACAAGGTGCCTGCTAGCTTGTATGTCATTTTCACCATGTAAACCCCTTTACTTGAGGGGTCCCAAATGATTTTGTCGACGGCCTCTGTTGGTGGTAAAGCCATATTTGTGATGCGTGTCGCGTCCATAGGGTCTCATCCAAGGCTTTTTCTTCCTGATCAATAAACGCTGTAACTCGGATGTTTTCCAACCCTTCCACTCTATCTAAAGTCACATAGTAGTTCCCTGTCCCGTCTACCCACGGGTCATCCCATACCCGAATATTGGTGCCCGTTCCTATTTTCCATCGCAGTCCGGCATTAATAAGGTCTCTGCTCGCATGAATGCTCGACCAAGTAAAGCTGGGATTCCACCCCAGGTTCGCGGAGGTGAATTCCCCATGTGGGAAGTATCGTGCTTTGAGTACTTTGCATACCAGAGCCTGTGGATCCGTGATGAGACGCCATCCCATTTTTCCTAAAAGGGCGAGATTGAACTTATGCAGATCTTTGAAACCTCTCCCTCTCGCTTCTTTCTCCACGCATAATCTCTCCCACCTCATCCAATTAATGCCCCGTGAAGCATCTGTTGAGTCCCCCCACCAGAATTTGTTAATCATAACCTGCATTTCATTCAATAGGGTAACATGAAGAAGGAAAGTAGTCATGCAAAATGTGGGTATAGCTTGAGCCACAGATTTGATGAGAACTTCCTTTCCCGCTTTGGATATTTTCCGTTTACGTCAACCTTGTAATTTTTTCCAAAGCCTCTCCTTCACATACTCGAATACCTTCCTCTTCTTTCGGCCAATGAGAGACGGGAGACCCAAATATCTTCCTGTATTTATAGGGTTATCCACTCCCATAATCTGTTTGAGAGCTGCTCGCCTCTCTTCCATCACATTCCTGCTAAAGTAGATGCCTGATTTAGCGTAATTAATCGCTTGTCCTGACACTCTCTCATAATTATCCAGAATCCCCTTCAGTCTTGTACCTTCTTCCTCCGTAGCTTGATAAAAAATAAGGTTGTCGTCTGCAAAAAGCAAGTGGGTGATCTCCGGAGCCCGGCGACAAACTCTATTCATGTGAATTGCCCCTACCGCACTTGCATGATTCAGTGCGGTCGACAACCCCTCCGAACATAGGATGAACAAATATGGAGACAGGGGGTCTCCTTGCCTAAGACCTCGTCCCGGGGTGATCGTTCCCACTGTATCTTCATTGACGTGCACCGCGTATCAGACCGTGGTGACACAGAGTAACATCCATCGAATCCACTTGTCACAGAATCCCAGTTTCCTCAAAATTGCCTCGAGGTACGTCCAACTCACTCTATCGTAGGCTTTACTGATATCAATTTTTAGGGCCATAACTCATCTACCCCCCCTTCTCATGTTCTTCATTGCATGAAGTGTCTCGAAAGCTATTTGGATATAATCCTGTATTGCTCTACCCGACACAAATGCCGATTGCGCACGATCAACAAGGCCCGGGAGCTCCTCCTTCAATCTATTGTAGAGAACTTTCGATAGGATTTTATAACGCACATTACAAAGGGAGATAGGCCGGAAGTCTCTTACCGTTTGTGGGGAGTCCAACTTGGGGATAAGGGTAATATTCGTATCGTTGATCCCTCGAGGGAAGGATTCTCTATTCAGCCATTCTGACCCTGCAACGAATATATCAGAGCCTAGCATGTCCCAATGGTGTTGGAAGAATGCAGGGTTGTAGCCGTCGGGGCCAGGGGCCTTATCCCCGTGCATCTGTTGAGGGCCATATCAAATTCCGCTTTCGTAAAATCTCTCGTGAATCCATCATTCTGTACGCCTGAGACAATGGTTTCAACCGGTTCCAGGAATAACTCTCCCTCCTCGATGTGTTCTTCTACAGTGAACAAGTGTGAGTAATAATTCTTAAACAATTCACACAAGTCTTCCTGTCGAGCAACCCACGTACCATCATCCTTCATGAGCTTTGCTATCCGGTTTCGTTTTCGTGTAGTAGTAGCCGATTGGTGGAAGAATTTTGTATTAAGGTCCCCATCTCCTAACCAAAATTGTTTTGCTCTCTGTTTCCAATACATTTCCTCTTGCCTCAAGAGACCCCCAAGATCTCTTCTTGCATCATGGTACGCTCTCAAACCTGCTTCACTTAAATTACCCTGTAGCTCTTTGATCTGCAATTCGAGATCTCTCTTTACGGCTCGGAATTTTGCATCCACTCGAGACCCCCAGGAGAAAAGGGTATCACTAGTCGTCAACATTTGTTGGTTAATATCCAAATCTCTTGAGTCTATCCAACATTTGCGGACAACCGCCCTGAGACCAGTTTCTGCGAGCCACCTGTTTTCAAAGCAAAAAGTCTGGCGCCTGAATCGTGTTGCAGTTGGTGAGGTATCAAGTAGGATAGGATTATGATCCGAAACTGGAGCCACCAAGTTGAGTAATTCTGCACTGTGAAATCTGTCATGCCAAGTGGGTGTGCCCATAGCCCTGTCTAGCCTCTCTTCCACAGCCGTGTTTGGGTTTCTGCCTCGGAACCATGTAAATGGATACCCCTGGAGAGTGCCATCCGACAACTGGCAATCCTCCACCGCTTCCCTAAAGCCTCGGAATATGGAGTTTGGATGAGGTACCCTACCACTTTTTTCCGTTGCCGAAAGGATATCATTGTAATCTGCAATGCATAACCACGGATTAGTATTAGTGCTAGCCAAGGTCCTTAGTAAATTCCAAGACAGGTTTCTACGATGTCTCTCCGGATAACCATAATAGCCTGTGAGTCGCCAATCCCCTTCGCTATCATGTACTACTACATTGACATGGTTCGACGAATAGTTCAAAACCGAGCATTGAGTATTATTATTCCAAAATAAAGCCAGACCGCCACTGCGGCCCACACAATCAACAGTGAAACAAGAATCAAAATTCAGCTTGACACGAATAAAATCTAGTCTAACACCGAATGAATGAGTTTCTGAAAGGAAAACAACATCAGGCCGACGAACTCGAACGAGCTCACATAAAGCAGGAACTGTTTCCGGGTGGCCTAAACCCCGACAGTTCCAACTTAGTATTTTCATGAGTCCCGGCTGGCCTCCATGCCGGGACCAGTCGATAAAAAAATTGTAGAGTTGGGTGTAGCCTTGTCGCTTGGCTTGCCTAGCATGCTGGCTATCCTTCTCCTTTTTGTTGCCTCGAACAAGGCGTCAAACTCTCTCATACCTTCCGTGCATTGGGGAAACCTGTCAAAGAAAGTAGGTGACCCCATTACAGCATGTGTCGCGGATCCTGGTGTAACTTCCCCTTGATTGCTGTTTGTAGTAATTACTGAAAGTGGGCGATTAACATGGTGCTTTATTTCATAAGTTCCATTATGGGCAGCATTATACTCTCCTAAATTGGAGGAAGTAACTCCCACTTGACCCATTTGAATGTGTAACGTCCTCATCAACTCCTTGATTCCTTCCTCGAATTAAAACTGCATTAATGGTCGTATTCTCCGCCAGCACCGGCGTGTAGGAATCTGAATCGTCGCTATCTTCTTCGTTGGTTGAATCAAAAGGTGGGGCGTGTCGCGGCCATATCGTTCCTGGAGACAATGGGTCTCTTTGATCTAGGGCGACTAGACAAGGGCCCCACTCCAGGTCGGATGTGGCCGGTGATACCTCTGATCTCCGTGTGCAATGACTGAGATTGTGATCTAGGTGCCCACAGAAGTAGCAAAACATGAAGAGGTTTTCGTATTTCATTGAAACCGTCGTTGTTGATCCATCCATAAGGCGAACTTTTCTGGTTTTCACTAGCGATAGCCTAGTATCTATCTCGATTCGTATTCTCATGAACTATCTCCAAGTAACCCCTTTGTTAGAGTCATCGTAACAGATGAATCTGCCTATGTTCGTACCTATAGTCTTGCCGACATCCTCGGAGAAGTATCCAAATGGGATATCGTATATCTGGACCCAAAATGGAATCGGGTGTAACGAAATCTGATGTGGAATTTCGCCCAACTGAATTGAGTGGAGGATTAGCATGTGGAAACCCACCATCCAAGGGCCTCCTTCTGCCACTCGGGTGAAATTAGAATGGTGATGAAATTGGATCAGTATTCTTCCCTCACCAATGTCACTAATCATCACCCCGTGTAGGGGCTTCCAAATGATATTCAGTCTGATGCGGATAAGGCTGATCGAGACAGTCGCGTTCGTGATGAACTTACCGATGAAGCAGAACTCCACCGGATTTGGTTGAGGTTCAATTGGCAGTCCCTCGACCTGTTCTCCCACAATACCAGTGTAGTTCATGATGTAGCGTGTGAATTTAAAGGATTTTGGGGGAAGAATGATGTGTTTGGGAGATGAAGGGTGGTAGTATATGTAGGGGAATAAAGCATCTGAATCGCATAAAATCAATACTAGATAGGCTGGGCACTGGGACAAAGTTGAGGCTAGATGGTAATTCCTGATAATCAGGGATGTGATGGGTGTGTTCAGAAAAAGGCAGAGATGCATTAGGTACATACCCAGAATCATAGCTTTCAACATGGAAAGATTGACTTAGAAATCATTGTTTGATTCACTGGCCGGAACTTCGCCGGAAATTATGGCATTAGTCCAACCAGTAATTAAATTCACAAGATTTAAACATAATCCTTGCTCGGGGCAGATGTGAGCAAGGATTATATATATTGGATTCCTCGCTTCCAGCTTTTGTTGCAGCTGTTCGATCCACTATGTCAAAAGCCTCCTTTAATTTATGGCATTTAAGATTGGGGCACGTCCCATTTGATACTTTGAAACTTTTACATAAGTTAGGTGCTATTTCAATTACGTCTTTGTTACCTACTCCTGGAGTTTGCTCTTCATGTCAATTAGCCAAGAGCAAACGTTTATCTTTTAATGTTAATGAAAAACGAGCTTCATCTATTCTCAATTTAGTGCACTCTGATTTATGGGGTCCTGCACTTGTTGTGTCCTCGGATGGCCATCGATATTATGTTGTATTCCTTGATGATTTCTCTCGATTCTCTTGGATTTATCCTATGCGAGCTAAGAGTGAATTTCCTGCTATTTTGGAGACATTCCACACTTTTGTGTGCAATCAGTTCTCCACTACTATGAAGGTATTTCAAAGTGATGGAGGGACGGAGTTCGTCAACAATAGGGTTTCTGGCTTTCTACGAACACATGGGGTTCTTCATAGATTGTCCTGCCCATACACTCCCGAGCAGAATGGCAAGGCCGAGCGCAAGCATCGACACATCACCGAAATAGGGCTCTCTATGATGTTTCATGGCAACCTTCCTGCTCGTTTTTGGTTTGATGCCTTTGTGGCAGCCGTTTATGTCATCAACCGTCTACCCTCCACCATTCTAAGTGGCACCTCTCCATTTCAGGCTCTCTATTCCTCGTCGCCGAATGATACACGCGTTTTATGCAACACTAAATAAACAACCGCAAGTATACGGCGTCTATTGTAGCGTGATAAGCACGAGGTCGATCCCACGAGGAGGTTAAGGCATAAAAGGGTAGTTTGCTAGTCGAATTCTAAATAGACGTGATCGAATAGATTGAGTGTTGAATTACTCCTAAGATTGTCTAACAATGTGTCACAAATAAACAACTAAAGAGTAAATATGAAGTCGATCAACTAATCATGCAAAATAAGAAAACGAAAGTAAAATGATTGTAACTTAAAGAGAAAAGGTGGGTTCCAAGGCAATTGTAGTACTTAGACGTCCGTTTATGAGAGTTATCTCGTTTAATTGGCCATTAAGGTTATCTCAAATAGGGTGATCACACAAGAAGAACTAATCGATCTCTCGATACAAACTAATTCAAAGACGCAATGTAATATAAGCTCGTATGTCTACATCACAAACATTACACCATCTAAAATAGCTCCTAAGATCATTCGATTCCCTCTCCGATAATTAATCCTCTCTCGAGATCATAATAATACCGGGTTGCACATTCGCATACGATTAAATGGAATAAATCTCTCGATACTATCCCAATTAACAATGAATCAAGCAAATCATTATGGCCACTAACAACATGCTTTGCAATGGATAATTGAATATGCAAATAAGAAATAAACACCAATTAAAGCAAGAAATTACTCATAAACATCAATCCAAGTCTTACAATGCCTTAGAACCACAAATTGTTCAAATTACAAAATCCAAATGAAATAACTAAATAAAAAGAAAGGGAAAGAGAAAGCTTAGTCTAGAATGTGGTAGGGAATGGAATTCCCAAGCTAATGCCTCTTCTCTTCCTTGATTTGGTGAAGAGATGAAGAAGTTATGGCCAAAACACCTCCAAATATGTGTAACTATGTGTGGATTGGGGGAGAATGTCTTGGGTTTCAAGAATGAGGCCTTATATAGTGTTGGGGTAGGGTTTAAGGATGAAAATTGCACTTAAGTCCTTGGAAATTGGACAAAATATGCAAAAGGCACCGAGAGCAGGGGTGACTCGGCCGAGTGGGACAGCTCGGCCGAGTTGGGGTGTTAAAATCGTGGCCAAAATCTTCAGGGCTCGGCCGAGTTGCCCCACTCGGCCGAGTGCAATTGATTCCAGCGTCCAAACTTTGTTCAGCAGCTCGGCCGGATCAGCTAGCTCGGCCGGATGGAAATTGGTTCCAGATTCTGCATCCTTCAGTAGCTCGGCCGAGTGGTCCGACTCGGCCGAGTTGTTTCTCCAAGCTTTTCCTCGCACTCGGCCGGATCAGCTAGCTCGGCCGGATGGAAGTTGATTCCAGAATCTGCCTTGATCAGGGGCTCGGCCGAGTTGGCTAGCTCGGCCGAGTTGCTGGGCACTCCAAACTTGTTTCGTGCATATCTTTCGCCTCGGTTGTCCGATTGTCTCGATTCTTTAGGCTATTCCACTCCGATTTTCGAGACGAATCCAACCGTGCACTCCTCTTCCTGATCCAGTGAGGTATGGTTGGTGTTTTGCTCCAAATTTCATCGTATTTCCTACAAAATCGACAAAACACAACCTTTCTCTCATTTCGGCTTAAACAATCATATTCCATGCATAAATCAATGAAATCCACATCAAAACACGCTTCACATGTGCCTCTAAAACGTGTAAATTCCACCCGAATCAAACTCCCCCAAACTTAAAATGTTGTTTGTCCTCAAACAACTAAGCACTTAAAGCAATGAGGGTGGAATGATCACAATGGAATATTCAATGCAAATCACACATGCAAAGTAAGATGTAATGATATCTCTTTCTCCAAGTGCATTTCTTAATGAAAGTTATAGGTTCACTATTGCAATCCACATTCATAGATCAAAGAATGCACAAGTACACAACACATTGTGATGGGAAACAAAATCCAAATGCTCAAGTCCTCTACTCACATGATGGAGTGTTTCTCTCAAACACACAAATAAATTAAGGATATTAAAACACTCATCAACCAAGTCATGCTATGCAATCACCATATGCTTGCCCAACTTCTACTTTCTACACACACTCAAATGCTCAACAATGTGATCAATAGGACTTAATCAAGGATGTAACATTGGCTCTTTGGTTAAGGTGGGGTAAATTTGGATGAAGTAACTCATAAACTAGTGGAGAGCGAGAGATAAAGACGCATAGACACATCTCAAAAACTTCTCAAGATAAAGTTACAATTGCGCGGATTGCAACTCAAAAACTCTAACTTCCACAATTTATTTGTTCTCTTTTAAGCACATTCTACACCACAAAACCATTGAACACTTTTTTTTTCCTTTTTCAAGCTTTTGGGGCTCTTTGTCCCTCTTTTCTTTTCCCTTGATTTTCTTTTCATCTTTCTCTTTTTCTTTCAACTTTTCCACTTTCTCCTTTCACCAAAGATATTCATTCAAGCACATGTTTTCCACTTTGTCTTTTATTCTCCACTAGATGTAGGTATCAAAGGCTCAAAAAAGGCTAAGTGGTTAACATTGTAGTTTGCCAAGAAAATGAGGGATTAAGCTCAAGGGGCTAACTACGGAGGATTACTTCGGTTTTGGGAAATTTTGGCTAAGTGACTTTTCTTAGAACAAGATGGCCTATATCACATCACATCATCTCACACAATCATGCTTTCAAACAAGAACTTAGGCAAGTTCTAGAATCACTAGCAATAACTTAGTCCACTCTCAAATGAACTAAACCGGATTACATGCTCGATTTAAGGCTCAATTCTCACCGGTTTATTCAATAGGACTCCCACATTCATCAAATGTTCCCAAACAACAACACATCATGCATCCATGCTATCAAAGATCACAAATATGAACACAATCATGATACTATATCCAACATCAACCATGCTTACATTCAAAGCAAATAAACATCATCACAACTACTCAACAATGGATTCCAATGACTATTCATGCTCACACTTCACCAATTGTCCACTACCCAACATAAGCTCAAAACCAACTAAACCAATATACTCATGTGAAAGTCAAGTGTGCGCCGGTGCAAAATGTGACACAAGTAGAATGACGAACCGGTGCAAGGGTAACAACTAGTAGAAAAATAAAAGAAAAATAACTCCCCCAAACTTAGAATTTTACTATGTATAAATTCTAAGTTTGGGGCTACAAGTTGTTACCTCCCTCCTTGCACACCAAATGCTCTTCAAAGATCACCATTGCACCACTTGCTCTCTTTTTCCAAAGTTGGTCTTGCTTCTTCTTCATCTTCCAAAGCAAGGTATCCACAATTTTCCTCATCCATACCTACAAAATAAACTAAGCTATCAATACTATCAAAGCAATAAAAACAAGAAAACAATAAAACCTTGGGTTGCCTCCCAAGAAGCGCTATTTTTAACGTCCTATGCCGGACGGTCCTTCCTAAAGGGGAATATCAAGTCACCCCCTTGTCATCCTTGTTCTTGACCTTCTTAGCCCAAGCAACCTTCTTGAAACCATTAAAGCATCCACTAGCCACTCCATCCGGCTCTTCAATCATGTCATGTGAGGTTGATGCCTCATTCATCCCCAAGTTCGTATAAGTAACTTTTCTTGATTTGGGGGAGTTTTCGAAGAAAACTCCCCCAAACTTGGCCTTCTTGCCCATCTTCAACTCATGCTCTTCCACTTGGGGGTCCTCTTTCACAACATTGACCTTCAAATCTTCTCCTAGCTTGAGTGATCATATGCCATGTATAGACAAGAGTTCAAAAGAAAGTAAGAATCGCAAGTGGATCAAGGTAAAACAAATATTTTTGGATTTTTGAGAAATAAGGAAAGCAAGTAAAATGTCTAAACTAAAACTCTTCTAGCCTACACTCTAGAGCTTATAAAAACCTCCCCGGCAACGGTGCCATAAACTTGATACACGCGTTTTATTCAACACTAAATAAACAACCGCAAGTATATGGCGTCTATTGTAGCGTGATAAGCACGAGGTCGATCCCACGAGGAGGTTAAGGCATAAAAGGGTAGTTTGCTAGTCGAATTCTAAATAGACGTGATCGAATAGATTGAGTGTTGAATTACTCCTAAGATTGTCTAACAATGTGTCACAAATAAACAACTAAAGAGTAAATATGAAGTCGATCAACTAATCATGCAAAATAAGAAAACGAAAGTAAAATGATTGTAACTTAAAGAGAAAAGGTGGGTTCCAAGGCAATTGTAGTACTTAGACGTCCGTTTATGAGAGTTATCTCGTTTAATTGGCCATTAAGGTTATCTCAAATAGGGTGATCACACAAGAAGAACTAATCGATCTCTCGATACAAACTAATTCAAAGACGCAATGTAATATAAGCTCGTATGTCTACATCACAAACATTACACCATCTAAAATAGCTCCTAAGATCATTCGATTCCCTCTCCGATAATTAATCCTCTCTCGAGATCATAATAATACCGGGTTGCACATTCGCATACGATTAAATGGAATAAATCTCTCGATACTATCCCAATTAACAATGAATCAAGCAAATCATTATGGCCACTAACAACATGCTTTGCAATGGATAATTGAATATGCAAATAAGAAATAAACACCAATTAAAGCAAGAAATTACTCATAAACATCAATCCAAGTCTTACAATGCCTTAGAACCACAAATTGTTCAAATTACAAAATCCAAATGAAATAACTAAATAAAAAGAAAGGGAAAGAGAAAGCTTAGTCTAGAATGTGGTAGGGAATGGAATTCCCAAGCTAATGCCTCTTCTCTTCCTTGATTTGGTGAAGAGATGAAGAAGTTATGGCCAAAACACCTCCAAATATGTGTAACTATGTGTGGATTGGGGGAGAATGTCTTGGGTTTCAAGAATGAGGCCTTATATAGTGTTGGGGTAGGGTTTAAGGATGAAAATTGCACTTAAGTCCTTGGAAATTGGACAAAATATGCAAAAGGCACCGAGAGCAGGGGTGACTCGGCCGAGTGGGACAGCTCGGCCGAGTTGGGGTGTTAAAATCGTGGCCAAAATCTTCAGGGCTCGGCCGAGTGCAATTGATTCCAGCGTCCAAACTTTGTTCAGCAGCTCGGCCGGATCAGCTAGCTCGGCCGGATGGAAATTGGTTCCAGATTCTGCATCCTTCAGTAGCTCGGCCGAGTGGTCCGACTCGGCCGAGTTGTTTCTCCAAGCTTTTCCTCGCACTCGGCCGGATCAGCTAGCTCGGCCGGATGGAAGTTGATTCCAGAATCTGCCTTGATCAGGGGCTCGGCCGAGTTGGCTAGCTCGGCCGAGTTGCTGGGCACTCCAAACTTGTTTCGTGCATATCTTTCGCCTCGGTTGTCCGATTGTCTCGATTCTTTAGGCTATTCCACTCCGATTTTCGAGACGAATCCAACCGTGCACTCCTCTTCCTGATCCAGTGAGGTATGGTTGGTGTTTTGCTCCAAATTTCATCGTATTTCCTACAAAATCGACAAAACACAACCTTTCTCTCATTTCGGCTTAAACAATCATATTCCATGCATAAATCAATGAAATCCACATCAAAACACGCTTCACATGTGCCTCTAAAACGTGTAAATTCCACCCGAATCACCGAACTATGGGAATTTCAAGCCTCTTGGTTGCCGAGTTTATCCCTTTCTCCGAGATTATGCTCTGCACAAATTGGCCCCTCGCAGTCGCCCTTGTATTTTTTTGGGCTACAGCAGCACTCACAAGGGTTTTCGTTGTCTTGACCTAGATTCGAACAAGGTGTTCATCACTCGTCATGCCAAATTTAACGAGCAATGCTTCCCTTTCTCCTCATCTGCTCGCTCCTCGCCTGTGCCCCTGCTAGATGTCTCAGTGTTTTTGGAGATTGACTGCTCGCCTTCCTCTGCCGAACAGTCCCCTCTAAGCACGTCTAATCCTTGTTCGCTTTGCTCTTCTGAGCCCAATCCAACCATTGCTCCGGTGGTCGCCCAACCACCGCCTCCTGCTCGCCCTTTGCCTCAGCCTACATCTTCGCACCCCATGGTTACTCGGTGTAAGGCGGGTATTTTCAAACCCAAATACCCAGTTGGTTCGACTTCCTCGACACTTATCTCTGCTCTGACTCTCTCCTCTGAACCACGAGGATTTAAGTCAGCTGCTAAGTCTCCTCTCTGGTTGTCGGCCATGCAAGAGAAAATTGATGCTCTTCGCAACAATCACACCTGGGATCTGGTTCCTTGGCCATCTGGTGTAAACATTGTTGGGTCCAAATGGGTTTTTCGAACAAAGTATCACTCTGACGGCTCCGTGGAGCGTCATAAAGCACGCTTGGTCGCTCAGGGTTTTACTCAAATTCTAGGCGACGATTTCTCTCATACTTTCAGTCCGGTGGTCAAGGCTGCGACTGTTCGGATCATCCTCGCCATTGTTGTTCAGTCAAACTGGCCACTCCATCAGCTTGACGTTAAAAATGCCTTTCTCAATGGTGTCTTGGACAAGCCCGTTTTCATGGCCCAACCCCCTGGCTATGTTGATGCTCGCTTCCCGAATCACGTTTGTCGCCTCAAAAAGGCGTTGTACGGCCTGCGACAAGCTCCTCTTGCCTGGTTTCAAAGGTTTAGTACCTTTCTGTTCGGCCTTGGTTTCTCTGCTTGCAAGTCCGATTCCTCGCTATTTTATCTCCACAAGGGCAAGTCGGTTGTCTTCCTGCTCCTCTATGTGGACGATATCATCATTACAGGCAATGGTCCATCACTCCTTGCTCGATTCATCTCGCAGGCGCACAAGGAATTTTCCCTAAAGGATTTAGGTCGCCTAAACTATTTTTTGGGCCTTGAGATCTCTTATACTCCTGATGGTCTATTTATTGGTCAGTCCAAGTATGCTCGCGACATTATCGACCGAGCATCCCTAGCTAACTCGCGACCAATTGCTACCCCCTTGGTCGCTGGTGAATCTATGACGAGCACGGGTGCCTCGTTCTCAAATCCTACTCTCTACCGCTCGCTTGTTGGTGCTCTCCATTATCTGACTATCACCCGACCAGACCTCTCCTTTGCGGTGAATCATGTTAGCCAGTTTCTTCAGGCACCCTCTATTGATCACTTTACTGCAGTCAAGCGCATCATCCGCTATGTCAAAGGGACTCTTCACTACAGCCTCTCCTTTGCTCGCCGACCTGATCGATCAATTGTGGGCTATTCTGATGCCGATTGGGCTCGGTGTCTTGAGACTCGTCGTTCCACTTACGGCTACTCAATCTTCTTGGGAGGAAATCTTGTTTCTTGGAGTTCCAAGAAGCAAAACTGTTGCCCGCTCGAGTTGCGAGTCTGAATATCGGGCAATGGCGAACACAGCTGCTGACATTATCTGGTTGACGAATCTACTGCGGGAACTTCTTCAGCTACCACCTGCTCGCCCGGTCCTTCTAACTGATAATAGAAGTGCTCTCTTTCTCAGCAAAAATCCGGTCGCCCATAAGCGGGCAAAGCACATTGACATCGACTGTCATTTTGTTCGAGAAATGGTAACTTCTGGAAAACTACTCACCGACTTTGTACCGTCCCATCTACAGCTTGCGGACATGTTCACGAAGAGTCTTCCTCGTCCGGCTTTCGAGTTCCTGCGTTCCAAGCTTTGCGTGTTTCCGCATCCCACGCAACGCTTGACGGGGGATATTAAGGAATAATTTCATGATTATCTCTACCTTCCTTATATATAGTCATTTATTGTAAATGTGAGCTTCCAGCTTTTGTTGCAGCCGTTCGATCCACTGTGTCAAAAGCCTGCCCCGAGCAAGGATTATGTTTAAATCCAATATATACAATTAGAATTATGATAAACTAAATATGTTTAAATCTAGACAATTTCATTACTATTCCGTTTGGTATAATGACGATTGAGACTGTTATAAAACCAACAAGAAATAAATTAGGTCCATTTTTCATTTATAATATTAGATAAATTTCATAATTAGTATTTTAATTAATGTAATATTACATGAACAAATATATATGTAATATTATTAAGGTGGTGAGTGGTGAATGAGTAATATTGAATCGATCATTTGGTCAACTCAGTGACTCACAATATTTCTTTACCCACAAATTAATATATACAGTCTTTTCCATTTAGTGATCTACTATTTTATGTCATTAACATGTGTTGTTTTTATTATAATATTTTTATTATTTTCTGATATAACAAATAACAATAAAAATCATACTATAATAAAACAAAGTGAAACGTTAAAATCATACTACAAACAAAGTGATCCCCCCATGGCCCCGTTATTATTTTTGTAGCACTAACCTAACGTGGAAATTAAAGGGTCATGTTTGGCGGTCTAGAGACGTTAACGCTTACACCTACTACGACGACGTCGTTTAGTGCACTCAATTCGCTTGGAACGTGGCTTCAATGAATTATTTGTTATTTTGGAGGTGGGTGGGACTATTTACACCTCCATTTCGGTTTAGAACACTCCCCCGATTGATGCACCCTCCCATAATTTCGTCAAGATAGATGCACCCCCATCAAATTATCATAAATGTCCTTCTCTTATACAATTTCAATTACTACTCACACCCTCCCTAAATTCTACTTTCTCCCCATCTTTCATCTTCTTCTTCCTCCTCTCCCCCTCCCCTCCCTAAACCACTCCACCCACCGGTCCCCGCCACCGTTACCGGCGATACCCGCCCTCGCCCCCACCGTCGCCGCCGGCGACACCCGCCCCGCCATCGCCACCGCGGCCGCCCTTGCCCCACCCTTCCAGCGGCCGATCTACAAAAAAAAAAAAAAAAAATTTATTTCCAGCGGCCGCCCCCTCCTTGGTGCCCCGTCGTCCTTCCGCCGCTCTCCCCCTCCCTTCCCCTTCTCCTATCTCCATCTCGATTTGTAAAAAAAAAAAAAAATACAGTAATCGGTCGCCGCTAGACATGCGCGACGGTTAGAAACCGCCGGTTACGGTTTTCGAAAATCGGTAACCGTAACCGAACCGCCGGTTTGCCGGTTACTGTTTTTAACCGCCGGTTACGGTTAAAAACCGCCGGTTTGCCGATTTGTTTTTTTTTTTTTTTTAAATATTATCTCATTTTTCGCTCGTTTTCACTCCGTTTTTGTTCATTTTTTATTCATTTTAACTCATTTTTTAGAAAATACATTACTAGAATTGAATAAAAATTATATAAATTAAATTTATACATTAAAAATAGAAGAATTGTGTATTAAATTTTTTTTTTTTTTTTTTAAAAACCGGCAAACCGGCGGCTAACCGGCAAACCGACGGTTAACCGTCAAAACCGGCCAAACCGGCGGTTTGCGGTTTGTCAAAATGTCAAACCGTAACCGAACTGCCATTTTACGGTTACGATTCGATTTTTAAACCGTAACCGGCGGTTTTACCGGTTGGCCGGTTTTCCGGTTACGGTTTGAACATGTCTAGCCGCCGCCACTGCTCATCGGCCGCCCCCGCTCAACGGCCCTCGCCCCCCCTCCCGTCCATCGGCCAAATCAGGTTTGTTTGTTTTTTCCCTTCTTTTTCTTACCTTTCGACCACTTTAGGTCGATCCAAATACACCCCGTCGACAACAGGGTGTCGACAAGTGAATTTTTGGTCGACCTAAAGTTGTCGACGAGTTTTTTAATTTTTTTTTTTTCGATCAACAAATGTCGAGCATATACAATCTCGTCGACAAACCAGTGTCGACGGGAGTGAATATGGTCGACACTGGTTTGTCGAAATTTAAAAATAAATTTTGAAAATTTTTAAAGTGTTTTTTTTCGACAAATCAGTGTCGACCATAGTGAATACGGTCAACACTACTAGTTTGTCGAAATTTAAAAAAAAAAGTTGAAATTTTTTAAGTTGATTTTTTTTTTGTTTGGGAAGAAATTTTGGTGTTTGGTGGTGGTGGTGGTGGTGGCCGCGGCGGAGGATGGATAAAACTTAGGTTTAGGGTTTAAAGGTGAGGGGGTGCATTTAGTAGTTTAATATGACTTAAAGGGTATTTTTGGTTTTTTATTTTATTATTTCTTTATTAAATTCATGGGGGAGTGTTCTAAACCGAAATGGAGGTGTAAATAGTCCCACCCTTTGGAGGTGGCATTTATGGGCCTTTATTTTTTAGCTATTAATCCAGCCCAATTCCGGCCCACCAATAATCCAACCCAATTTCATTAATTTTAAGTCCTCATTTCTTCAAATTCCAGCCCATTCAATAAAAATAAAATAAAATTAGGAATTATATTTTAAATGTTAAAGTTTTGTCAAAAAAAAAAAAGAAGAAGAAGAAGAAGCATTTTACTTCTAAACACTCTCAACTTTTAATTTTCCAAAAACAATTAATTTAAGTCATTTTTTTCAAAACTACAATCAATTTCAATTCCAAATTATGAATATATATCCATATTCAATAAGACATTTCTTCCAGGTTAAACACCCTCCTACTTTAACATCCAAATTCACTACTGAACTCGGATTGCCGACTCTAAATGGGCCTTTTAATTATTATATATATTAAAAAGACAATTCTACGATTGAAGGTCTTTTGTGTAGATCCGAAAGTAACATATTTTTTTTTAATTAAGAATATTGTAAGGGTGAAGTTTATAAAGAGTTTCATTTATAAAAATTATCTTCGAACGTTCAAAAAAAGAAATAGTGAAAGTTATTATAGAAAAAAGGGGATATAATTTAATGTATAATGGAATATTGAGATAAAAAATAGAAAATGTTTTATGAGGTACAAATTAAGAGAAAAGGTTGAGATATAATATTTATTAATTTTTATAATATAAATAAATATTTTAATATTAAATACAATTTTAAATTTATTTATTTTTATATTGTATCAGGTCACGTTGATACAAAACAAATCTTGTTGTTATCCTATTGTGTTGTGTCAACACAAAAATTAGTGTGTTCGTGTCAACATGTATCATTATCATATCATATTCGTGTTTTATTTTATTGTATCGTGTTACTATTGTGTCAGACATAAAATATTACAAGATAACATTTGATAATCTTTTTCTTAAGTCTCTCTATTTTTATTTTCTTTCTCTTTTTCCTTTTTAATATAAAAAGCTGACTACTTTATTTTGTCTACCGATCCATAATTGTCATTTCAATGTCAATTCCATAATAATTCATTCTAACTTATAAACTTTCAATTGTATTTTTTGTTACTTTTAAATTTTTTGAATAAAGATCAACACACACTAAGCTATGTCTTCCACCCCATCAACTTTCCAAAAGAGAAATTTAAATATGACATGCATACTACTCTATCACTCATATATGTTACGTGGATCGATGCATATCACATAACTATATAGTGTGTTTTAATTAAAACGGAATTGCTTTATGCATATCGATCTTCTTGACCTAAAGCCGCACCCTAACTATTGGGTGGGACTCGACCACCAAATCGTACGTGGAACGAGTTTCTGTTTCATATTACAGCTCGAGTCAAAGATCGAAAAAAAAATTAGGAAAGAAGGAAAATTTAGCAGTTATGTACCGTCGGGCTGAGGATAGCTTGCTTCTTCACAAGCTTATCCCCATAAAAAAATCGACCTTAATTGTTGTGTTAGCGCTTCACGTTCTTTCTAACTATTCCATCTCATTCTATTCTGATTTTGATGTAGACTTAATTATAATAAGAATTTAAGAAATAGTCATTGCCTGACCAATCGTCTTGGACACCAAATCGCCTGTGTCGGCCCATTGTATCTCGCCCTAAATGGAATAGCTCGATTAGTTGCGTTGCCCCCAAGTTCCCCAACAAAACAATCGTCTCCATCCAACTAAGTCACATTATGTGTACACTAATGTCTTGACCAACTTTTGTATATGTAAATGTCACCACAAAAAATTGCCAAAATGGCGAGGGGGAAGGCAACGGCAAAGGCAACGACACTCCGCCGTTGCCAATATGGGCGTTGCTATTTTATAGGCAACAGACTTTGGGAAAATCGTTGCCTTTTGGCAACGGTATATGGCCGTCGCCTTTTGGCAAGGGCGGGGAGGCCGTCGCCTTATCGCAACGGGGCCCAGCCGTCGCTTTTTTGTTACCTTTAAAAAAATGAGAACCTGGGTTTCGAACCCAGGTCTCTAAGGCAACCAACACACCCCCCACCACTAGGCCACCAATATTCGCGATTTTTCGCTCCAGCTGGGTTTCGAACACGGGACCTCTCGGTCCTGTAGAGTTTTGGGCGCCCCCTGTGTGCCGTTTAGGCTAGGAGCTTTAGTCGTCATGTTGTGAACACAATTAATATATATTCAATTTAATTTTAGTTTCAATTCTTTATTTCAATCCATTTTAAGTTTAATTGTTGCTTATTAAATTTAAATTGTCAAAGCATATCATAATTATTTCTAAATCAAAATTAACTAAATTATAATGTGTTTCAAATTAAATAATTTAATTACGGTATCATTAATTAATTTACGCTATTTAAATTTATTCTAATCTTCAATTCACAACATTATAATTACATACAACATTGAGTATAATTATTTTCGATTATACATGTAAATTTATTCTAATCACATCATTTAAATTCATTCTAATTTTCAATTCACAACATTATAATTACATACAACATTGAGTATAATTATTTTCGATTATACATGTAAATTTATTCTAATCACTTCATTTAAATTCATTCTAATTTTCAATTCACAACATTATAATTACATACAACATTGAGTATAATTATTTTCGATTATACATGTAAATTTATTCTAATCACTTCATTTAAATTCATTCTAATTTTCAATTCACAACATTATAATTACATTCAATATTGAGTATAATTATTTTCGATTATACATGTAAATTTATTCTAATCACTTCATTTAAATTCATTCTAATTTTCAATTCACAACATTATAATTACATACAACATTGAGTATAATTATTTTAGATTATACATGTAAATTTATTCTAATCACTTCATTTAAATTCATTCTAATTTTCAATTCACAACATTATAATTACATACAACATTGAGTATAATTATTTTCGATTATACATGTAAATTTATTCTAATCACTTCATTTAAATTCATTCTAATTTTCAATTCACTTATCCATTTAAAAATATCAATTCGCTTATCCATTTAATTAAAATAACATCACACACAACATTAAAATAAAAATTAATCTTCAACGTCAATGTAATAAAGTAATATAAAAATGTATCACTCCTCATCACCACCATCATCCTCAGTATCATCCTGATCCCGTTCAACCTGGCTACGATCATGAACGTCGTGCGACGCCCCCGACGGCCTCGGCGCCCCACCCATCCCACCCATCTGCTGACCCATCCCACCCATCTGTCCCATCCCACCCATCTGACCCATCACACCCATCCCACCCATCCCACCCATCGTCTGACCTGTCATCTGACCCATCATCGCTGCCAACTGATCCTGAAATTTCTTGGTTATGCGCTCCTCCGTCTTCTGCATTTGTAGGAGTAAGCGCTGCTCTCTCTCCTCATTGATTCTCTGTTCTTCGGCAAGCGCATTGTCCATGTCTTCCTGAGAGAATCGTTCATAAGTCGTACCACTTGACGTCTCGCTAGGACCGGAGGAGACCCGTCTGTTCTTGCCTACTTGTCCAAGGCCCCTAACACGTCCATGAGACCTACCGACCTTCTTCACGAACAAATTAGACATGTCGGGTATAGTTGGGCCCTGGGAACCATCCTCTGAAGTAGGTTCATCTAACGGATCTCCTGATTGATTGGTCAATTTCTCCTGTACCTGGTCCTATACGTGCACATTTAAAAGTGGGTTAATACATTTTCAAGTAAAATTAAATATATATTTGTTATATAATGTAATGTATATATATATGTACACACTTACAAGTATATCACCCATATAACCATAGTTGTATGTGCCGTTTTCGTAACGGTGGTAATATTCAGCTATCTCCCAGTCGTGGGCAGGGCGGCCCATCTTCTCCTCCTGTATTTTGAATTGAAGACATATACGTATAATTAACTAAATAATTAACTAATTAAAATGAATTATAATTGACCACAAATACTTACAATGCGTCGTGCGACCTCTGCTGCTCCACGAGCTCCGCCTTTATGAGTACCACAGCCAGTACCCGGACCTCCAGGCTCGGATAAGCGGTTCTTACGAGCCTGCTCGCTCTTCTTAATTGTTTCAGGATCGCTCCAGTGACGAACTAAGTTGTTCCAAACATTGACATCCCACCTCGGCCTCTTCTTTTCCTTCACCCACGCTTTCTTGACGTTTGATAACATGCCAGTGTACCGACCTGCTGCTCTTTGAAGAAAGAGCATGTACACCTCTTCAGTAGATGTGATTCGAGGGTCCCACCTGACCTCGGTCTGCCAAAAAAAATGAATTAATGAATTAATATAAAAAAATAATAAAATGTTAATGTAAAGTGATTTTATACCTGGAATGTCTCCCACCACCGCTGTATCGTGCCGGGTGATACCTTGGCAAAGTTGTGTGCCCCAAGCTCCATATTCCTATACATAATCAACCTGATCGTCCTCGAAATCAAATTTGAAGGCATCAACCTGTTACACGTATTTTATAATAATAAAAAAAATTATTAATAAACATGTTATACATACGTCTAATGAAAATGAAATAAGGAATATACTTACGTATCAAGGTAGATCGACAGTAAAATGCGACTCTCGGGTGCATCATCAGACATGCTGGCCTGTATCCCGACAGACGGAGGTCTAACTGGCGAATGTATCGGTGGAGGGGATGGTTGCTGTGTAGGTGGAACCATATGAGGCACCTGAGTGTAATAGGAATCTAGGTTCATTTCGGGCAACTGTAGCTGGGTCATATCGGGCATATATAAACCCTGTGGTGTGTGCACAATCGGTGTCTCATCCACCGACTCTCCTCTACCTCTAGTACTTCTACCTCTAGTACTTCTACCTCTACCTCGCCCATGTCCAGTAGAACCCTGACCAGAGCCACCCTGACCAGAGCCCTGTCTAGAACCATGTCTACGACCACTCATCTGTCAAAATGAACGTACATTAAAACATTATTAACGTTTAACATTGTAACAATTAAAAAACATTATATATGAACATCACTGTAATGATTAACACTAGAATATAAATAAGAAATATAATTAAGGAATTAATATTTAGATAACATTGTTTAGCAATTAATTAACAACATCATTCATCATTCATCTTCATCTTCAGCTTCATCTTCGTCGTCTTCTCCGTCTTCTTCTCCATCTTCTTCTCTGTCTTCTTCTCCATCTTCTTCTTCATCTTCTTCTTCATATTCTACCACTTCCATCATTGTACCGGTGTCATCAGTTAACATAACAAGATCATCATCTACTTGCACAATCATTTGAGTCTCTACGTTATCCTCTTGCCACGCGGGAACTTCATCTTCAGTAGTATCTTTTGCATCCACCAAGTATCTCGGTTTGACTTTGCAGACAAATATCCAATCAGTACGAGGTCCAGGGTTTGGACAATAATAGACTTGTGTGGTTTGGCTTGCTAGTACGAATGGATCGTACCGACCGTAAGATCGCCTCTGATTAAGCTCCACGATCTTGTAGTTAGGATGAACTTTTATCCCATTGTTTGAGGGATCAAACCACTGACACTTGAACAAAATCACTTTCTTCTCGTGGTACCCCTGATAGTCCAATTCGACTTCTTCCTCGAGTTTCCCATAGAAATCTTCCTCATTCGCATCGTAGTTTTTTCCTTTGATACAAACCCCACTGTTTGATGTTGCTCTAGATGCACCATAAGCCATGGTGTGGAATTTGTACCCGTTCACGTAATACCCTGCGTACGTAAAACTTGACCAGACGGACCGGCCGAGAGATCGTATAAAAACCTGTTCTCGATGCGATTTATCTTCACCTATATATTTATAAGCCACGACGATGTGAGAATTTATATAACTTAACACTTTACACAGATCGTTATTTTAAGATAACTTACAATTTCTTCAAACCATGACGCAAATCCATCTTGTAGCCTTAAATCTGATTCAGCGGCCGAGAGATTTGGTTGACGAACTTGAAGTTGTTGCATGAATAGCCTACGTACGATCGATATAAGATTAATAAGACATGTCAACACTAAGTATTTGATTGACAAACATTTTGGTCAGATTGACTTACTAAACATATGGTTGCACCTCATCACAATTCAACAACACGTACGTATGAGCAACTTTTTTCTCCTCGTCTAAAATCCATCTTTTCTTAGGCTTTCCAAATCGTTTGCCAGGCGCCTTAAATATTGAAAAAGTGCCATCGACATACTCGTGTACTTCGTCCCGACCATCGTAATTACGAGGTACATTGTGTATCCTTGTCGTAACATGGTCCTCGAAATAGTGAGAACAAAACATTGACGCCTCTTTAGTTAAATATGCATTGGCAATCGAATCTTCAACACATGCTTTGTTACCCACGCTTAATTTCAAGGTGCGAAGATACCTGATTAAATTATAAGAATCGTAAGTTCATATAATTTGAAGAATCGTATGAAAAATTGAATGACAATTACCTCTCGTATGGATACATCCATCTGTATTGAACTGGACCACACACTTTTGCTTCATATGCAAGGTGCACAGGTAGATGTTCCATAGAGTTGAAGAAGTTGGGTGGAAAGATACGTTCCAACTTGCACAAGATCACTGGAATATCTGTTTCCAGTCGAGCCATGTTGTCAACTGTGATGGTTGTAGAAGTCAACTCCTTAAAAAATAGACTAAGCTCAGTGATTGCTTTCCACACATTGAGCGGCAGAATTTTGTAAAAAGCAATCGGTAGTAGTCTCTGCATAAACACGTGACAATCATGACTCTTCATCCCATACAATTTCAATTTTGACCAGTCAATGCAACGGGACATGTTAGACACATATCCATCTGGAAAATTCAACTCACTTATCCACTTACAAATAACATCCTTTTGCTTCTTATCAAGCGAAAAAGAAGCCTTAGGATACTTTGATGTACGTGGACATTTCTTGAGAGAGGGACGACGACAATAATCATTCAGCTCATCTCTTGATTTAGACGTGTCCTTTGTTTTCCCCTCCACATTCATCACCGTGTTGAATACGTTATCAAACACATTTTTCTCAATATGCATCACGTCTAAATTGTGTCGTATCAACAAGGTACTCCAATAGCGCAACTCCTAGAAAATGCTTTTCCACTTCCACCCTCCAGAAAGTTTTTTGTTGTGGGCCTCAGCACCCTCCTCTGTAACCTTTCTATATCCCAAATGATCAATTTCGTATAGGAGACTTGCACCCGTTCGAATAGGCGGTGGATCATCTGTGACTACTACTCCGACTATGAATGCAGTTTTATTCGTTCGCCACGTGTGATTCAGTGGTAAAAACTTTCGGTGGTTGTCGAACCACGACTGCTTTCTACTTTTATTCAAATAGAATGCATCGGTGTACTCTCCACAATATGGACAAGCAAGCCTTCCGGCTGTACTCCAACCAGACAACATCGAGTATGCTGGGAAGTCACTAATGGTCCAGATAAGTGCAGCTCGCATCAAAAAGTTTTGCTTTCTACCAACATCGTAAGTTTGCACACCATTTTCCCATAAAAATCTCAAATCTGCTATCAGTGGTTGCAAAAACACATCAAGTTTGTCCTTCGGACTTTTAGGCCCGAGCACGAGAATCGAAAGAAACATGAATTGATCCTTCATGCATAACCACGGGGGTAGATTGTACGGAGTAAGTATAACTGGCCATGACGAATATTGTTTTCCCGTCATTCCAAACGGTGCAAAACCGTCTGTGCTCAAGCCCAACCTAACATTCCTAATTTCAGATGCAAAATTAGGATACGAACGGTCCAAATGCTTCCAAGCCAACGAGTCTGACGGGTAACGCATAACACCAGAGTCATCAAAAGCGCACGAGGCATGCCATGTCATATCCTTCGCAGTGGCCTTGGACATGTACAATCTTTGCAAACGAGGAATTATCGGAAAGTAGAACATCTCCTTAACCGGGCGTTTCTTTTTCAACCGACCATCTGCATCAACCCTACTCGGCTTATACTGTGATCGACCACAAATCTTACAAAAATCTAGTTCGCTGTCTGCACCCCAAAATAACATGCAATTCTGTGCACAACAATCAATCCTTTCTACCGGAAGACCCATCTCACTCATCAAATGTTTGGTGTCGTTAAATTTCTTGGGAACCTTATTTTCGGGAGGACAAATCTCACGAATCAACTCAACGACCTGATTGTATCCCCTTTCAGACAATTTGTTTTCCGTTTTAATGTTCAACAATCTGGAATTGAATGACAACTGCGAATGAGATTCACAACCAGGATACAAGTCTTGGTCCGCTGCACGAAGCATGCCGTAAAACTGTGCCGCATTCTCGTTAGGGGGTTTTTCATTAAGTGCCTCATCTTCCACGTCTATTCCAAAATCAATGTTTGGGCCACCCATTAACTCTTCTACCATATTGTGGTACGAACTAGGTCCCGCTGGGTAAACGTCGTTTGAAGTTGACGCAAATTCATTAGTGTTTTGAAATGGACGTGGTCCCCAACTCTCTTCCCCGTGATAAATCCAATTATAATAATTCATTGTAAACCCATTTCGATATAAATGAGATTTCACTTCATTAGGATCTCTATAAGTTTGATTTCGACATCTAGCTTTCGAACAAGGACACCTAATTTTTCCTTCCCAAATCGAATTCGGATTACTAGTGGCAGCTTCAATAAATCAATTTACTCCACTAATAAATCCGGGGTTCATAATCCCATTCACTAATCTTGGACTATACATCCAACTACGACTTGAATAATTCATCATGTCAATCGACGTACGTCTACAACACACAAATATAACAACCAACGTCTCATTCAATTCCTCCAACTCTATTAAAATTAATTAATATAAATCCAAATATATTCTAATAATTATTCTAACACCCTAATTAACAAATAAATTCATATATAGACATAACACAATTATATATATAATTCTAACACCCTAATTAACAACTAAATTCATATAACTTAATTAATTAATTAAAACATACATACATATAAAATACATGCCTAACACAATATAATTCTAACAATTACCACATGCATGCATAAAAATTAAAAATTCTAACAATTTTATATATACATACAACATATATGCATATATATACATATATATACTAAACTATATATATACATATAATTTCAAATTTAACCGATTAAAACGAAAAAAACTACCGTAGAAATGCTCCCGTCGAAGTGTAGAACACAAATGGCCAAGAACCGAGTCCGATCTGCAAACGAACGTGGATGTTGAGTTTGGAGGTTTGTGTAAAATGGAGGTGTGTGCGCCGCTGGAATGAAGAAGAATGAGGGTCTGTAATGAATTTTAATTGAATTAGGGCGACGGGGAAGGCAACGGGCCCACTGCCGTTGCCATTTAGCATCGGGGGGCCCGTTACCAAATGGCAACGGGGCCCACTGTCGTCGCCTTTTGGCAACGGGCCTTATATGCCGTCGCCTTTTTGCAACGGGGCCCACTCCCGTTGCCTTATCCGTTGCCTTAAGGCAACGGCACCCGCCCCCGTCGCCTTTTTCCTTCCCGTTATTAATGCTGTTGCCAATTGGCAACGGTAGCCTGCCGTTGCCTTTTGCTGTTGCCTTCTGGCCATTATTTTGTAGTGTGTACATAATGTTCAAATTTACATTTTAATTAAATATTTAATTATTTTCAATAGTCTCCATAATTCATTATATCAAGGTTATTAAAAAAAACTATAACAAGGAATTTTTTTTCTTTTTCGAAATATCAGCAAATATGATATTAAGTTAGTTTGCACTTTGCACCCTAAATTCGACAAAATATCAAATAAAAATAAACGAAGAGAGTATAGTTTGTTAAAGGTGTATGATAATATTAGTCAAAATTAATGTTCATATACACCAATCTTTATGTAAGACTAAGATATAATTTCAAATTGATGCACTAATAACGTTTTAATTAAAATTAATGTACCTTTATTAATTCATAATACTTTTTTTTTTCGAACACAAGTTTTAATGAATATTAATTTAATTATAAATAAAGTAGATAAATTGTGGGTATGATGGAGTATTGGGGTATCCATTTATAAATAAAATGATATTTTATCAATAAAATAAATGACAATATGAATAAATAAGTGATGGTTGAAAGATGAAGATAAAATAATGTGATTAATATTATTTTTAAAAAAGAATTAAATAAGCATCATAAAATTGGACGTCAAAAAAAATGTGAATAATTAAATTGGACGAAGGAAGTATAAACTAATATTATTCGTTCATATTAACTTACATATAATTCAGTTAAAGATTAACGTTTCAACCAAAACTTGTGTAACACTTTGCTCATTTGTTCAATTGGACAGTGCAATCAATGTACCTGGTGTGACTCTATAATTATGTATCTTTAGCCTTAATTATATTTTTAAGCTGGTTCAAATATAAAATTGTTAGAATATTTATATATGTAGTGTTTATATATATAATCAAACCAATTTCTAAAAATGGAAGATTTCAAATATTACTTCAAATAGAGATTAAAATATAGCAAATGTTTGTATACATAATTGTATTATGCAACTTAAATTTAATTTTAAACAATATTAATTAATTATTTTACTAAATAATACGGAGTATTAATAATTGTATACTCCTGAGTCCTGAGTGTGATTGTTTTTTGTTGGGCGGTTCGGTTGTTCATATAAAATATGCATATTTTTTTATATATAAAATATACTTCACTATACTTATTTTATCTATTTATTTTATTTTATTTTCTATTCTATTTACCCCTTCGATATAAATAAATAATTTTAAAAAAAAATTATGGAAAAAAAATAAAAAAATATATATATAATATTAATTATTTTAATTAAACAATACTCCCTCTAGCATCATAAGTGTTTGCACCACAAAATTAACATACTTAAAAAAAAAAAAAAGTGTAATGAGTGGAATGTTGAGGGATAATTTTATAAATTTATATGAATAAATTAAAGAGAGTGTTTGGAATGAAAGTAAAAACAATGACATTTTGTGTAAATATGTAAATATTGTGAAAGTAAAATTTATGGGGGAGTTTCTGGTGTGCAAACAATTCTCAAACGGATAAATAAAGAAACTATGCAAACAATTGTGGGTAGGGATGAACATCGGTCGATTCAAAAAAAATGAAAACCCTAAACCAAATCGAAAACTGAATAATCGAACCAAACTTAAAATTTAGGTTCGGTTAGATCGGTTTTCCCCTAATACTGTACACCCGTAATTGTGGGACAGCTGTGCAGTATTTACAAGTGTGCAGCCTACTGCAGTCTGCGTATATACCTTAAAATAAAAACGCGTTTGTCATTTTGTGAAAATACGAAAAAGAATGCAGCTGTAATATTTAACTACTAATATCTCTGAACTGAAATGGCCGGTCGGTCATAGCAGCCATTTTAGATGACCTTTCTCTACGCGTATATATATATAAACAAACTCCATTCATTGCCTCTCTTAAATCTCATTAACACTTCCTAATAAACCAATCAAGAAACCACTTTACAGATGCAAAGCCCCGACGATGACAACCGTCACCGCCATTCCGACACCGAATTACTCGTCGGCGACCACACCTCCTTCAGCGGCCCTCTCAACAAGAGGGGCGCCACCAAAAAGGGCGCCCGTTTCACCCTCCCTGACGATACCGCCGCCGACAACGACTACGTCGAGATCACTCTCGACGTAGGCGACGACTCGGTGGCCGTCCACAGCGTCAAGGCCGCGGGAGGCGGCGCCGTGGACGACCCCGAGATCGCCATGCTGGCAAAAGGCCTAGAAAAAAAGTCATCTTTCGGCTCATCAGTAGCCAGAAATGCCTCATCAAGAATTAAGCAAGTTTCGCATGAGCTCAAGCGGTTGGCGTCACTCACGCGCCGCCCTCAGCCGATGAAGAGATTCGACCGTTCGAAGTCCGCGGCGGCGCAGGCTCTCAAAGGGCTGAAGTTTATCAGCAAGACCGAGGGCGGCGCCGCCTGGGCCAAGGTGGAGAAAAAGTTCGATGAGCTTGCCGTTGAAACCAATGGGTTGCTACCTCGTGCACTCTTTGGTGAATGCATTGGTAATTATTAATTAATCCGATTAGTCTTAACTACTGTTACCTAATTGTTTTGTAACAAGAAATGAAAATCTTGTATATATAAATATGTAGGTATGAATAAGAAGAGTGATAAGGAGTTCGCGGGAGAGCTTTACGACGCGCTTTCACGGAGGAGGAATATGGTCGACGTCGAATCCATCTCAAAAGCACAGATGAAGGATTTCTGGGATCAGATTGCTGATCAAAGTTTTGATTCTCGTCTTCAAACATTCTTTGACATGTAACTATATATATATGTGTTCAACTATTTTTTAAATTTTAATTAATTTTTTAATTCCTCATTCTAATTAATTAATTAAAATTCCAGGGTGGATAAAGATGAAGATGGCATAATCAGTGAAGAAGAAGTCAGAGAGGTCTCTTCATCTTAATTTCATGCAATTTATATATAAATTAATTAATTAATTAATAGAATTGTTAATTACTAAGACTTTTTTTAATTAATTATTGCAGATAATTACGTTGAGTGCTTCTGCAAATAATCTTTCCAACATCCAGAAACAAGCAGATGAATACGCAAGATTAATCATGGAAGAATTAGACCCCAATAATCTCGGTTACATCATGGTAATTATTTAATTAAGCCTTTAAAAAAAATTCAAGAAATTAAAATATATAAGTGTCTAATTCCCTCCAACAATAGTATTAAGTTTTTTTTTTTAATTGAAAACAACAATAGTATTAAGTTAAAATAAAATGGTGATTGAAATTACAGATAGAAAACTTGGAGATGCTTTTACTACAAGGTCCGAACCAGACGGTCCGAGGGGGAGGGGAGAGCCGGAATCTGAGTAAAATGCTGAGCGAGAAGCTGAAACCGACACAAGACCACCCTTTAACTAGATGGTACAAAGATTTGCGCTACTTTTTGCTGGATAATTGGCAAAGGGTTTGGGTTATGGCTCTGTGGATAGTAGTAATGGCAGCATTATTTGCTTACAAATATGTGGAGTACAAGAATAGAGAGGCTTTTCAAGTAATGGGCCATTGCGTTTGCATGGCCAAAGGCGCCGCCGAGACGTTGAAGCTCAACATGGCCTTGATTTTGCTTCCGATGTGTCGCAACACCATCACCTGGCTCAGGAACAAGACCCGATTGGGAGCCGCCATCCCCTTCGACGACAACATCAATTTTCATAAAGTAAGTATACTTGAGTAAGTTTTGATACGGTAGAGGTAACATCAGCATAAAATACTTGTATATATATTTGAGGATTATATGATTATTCATAGTTGGTATATGCTTTGTTGTTCTAAAGTAGGATTAAAATTTTATTATTTTATGCGTTAATCACAGTCAAATCTAACGAAACAACCCACACGTATTATTATATATGCCTTGACGCGTACTAGACTCATTCTTGTTTACTCTGTCTTGAAAAAATTACTCCAAAAAGGGAAAAGGAAAAAGAAGTTGCATCCAAAATTTTCCAAAAGTACTCAACATTGGAAAATAGGTAAGGTCCAGTATTATTTTTTCCAAAAAGTATGACTTTTAGTAGTAAAATATAAGAGTATAATATTTTTCAATGGAAACAATTAATACTAACAAATTAATATTATTTTAGTTAAACAAGTAACACGGAGTACTTTTTAAGAATACATATAGGTTGTACGGTATATTTTTTATCTACTTTTTAACACTATGCGTGCATTTTTCTACAGATTTTTTAAAAATAACTATGTTGTTATTCCTCATGTTCAAAACGTAATTTAAGAACTAAGCATTTATATTTTCTTTTAGGTGATCGCTGTAGCGATTGGAATAGGAGTTGGAATACACGCGATAAGTCATTTAACATGCGATTTCCCTCGCCTTCTAAATGCTGATCCAGAAAAATACGAGCCAATGGAGGACTTCTTTGGTGATCAGCCAACAAGTTATTGGTTTTTTGTGAAGGGATGGGAAGGGGTGACAGGAATTATAATGGTGATTTTAATGGCTATAGCATTCACACTTGCGTCACCATGGTTTAGAAGGAACAAATTGAAGATACCAAAACCATTGGACAAGCTCGCAGGGTTCAATGCCTTTTGGTATTCACACCACCTATTCATCATTGTCTATACCCTCCTCATTATTCATGGGATCAAGCTTTATTTGACACATCATTGGTACAAGAAAACTGTGAGTATTTCAATTTTGTATTTCATTTCGTATATTGCACATTATACCTGTATAAATGACGATCATTCATTTCATTTCAAATGAAATGAAATATGAATTTAAAACATACGATACTACACTACAGGATACTATTTCATCTCAGTGTTTTATTTTACCAGACGTGGATGTATCTGGCGATTCCTCTAGCGCTTTATGCTGGAGAAAGACTGATTAGAGCATTTAGGTCCAGTATCAAGCCTGTCAAGATTCTTAAGGTAAGTATAATGTAAACATCAAGTTCCAACAGTATTTAAGTGGCATAATTTGTCTTTTTTCTTTTTCCATATAAGTGATGAATATTATTAGTGGTGGATGACTCATCATTTATTTATTTTTGTGAATAAAGGTGGCTGTCTATCCTGGAAATGTGCTAGCACTGCACATGTCTAAGCCTCAAGGATTCAAATACAAGAGTGGACAGTACATTTTTGTCAACTGTGCAGCTGTTTCTCCATTTGAATGGTAGGTTTTTATAAAAATAGATCATTCCCATTTATATCCATATAATTGTTATATTATTGAACAACTGTATGTACAAAAATAGTAATAATAATCCTGTGAGTTAAATATAAATGTGCACTATGCAAATAAATTGGACACAATTATGCTATTAGATAAGCTAATTGCATAAAAATATGCAAAAATAATTGATGTTACAGATCAAACTCAATTCCTACCCATGACTAATTTTTTACATTATCCGGAAGTAACAACACAATCATGTTTGAAAAATGTTTCACAACTTGCATTAATGTTGTCTTTAATTATTTTTATAAGTACGCTTAAGTGGCCCAATTAATTGCAGGCACCCTTTTTCAATTACCTCAGCTCCTAGGGATGATTATTTAAGTGTTCACATAAGGACACTCGGTGATTGGACCAGACAACTTAAAGCTGTTTTCTCAGAGGTAAATATCTTTAAACTTTAATCACCTAGCTAGGATAAATTTATTACTCCGTAATTACTATAAAATATTGCATAATCCTGAAATTTACAAGATAAATTATAAATTAGTAGTAGGTAGTAGTTTAAGGATGGCCGTTGGGAAATGGAATAGCCTAAAATCAAGGGAGTAATTTTTTTAATGTGGAATGATTGTCTTTATTTAGATGAATCATGAATCAAACAATTATTCATGTGACAATAATCCTATTTTAATGATTTTGATTACTGCTTTCCTGTCTAATTAATTTGTTTACAAGTTCAGATGTGGCTCATTGCTCTTATATTTGGAGTTTGTTAGGTTTGCCAGCCACCACCCACAGGAAAAAGTGGGCTCCTTAGAGCTGACTTTTTGGAAGGAGAAAATAATCCCAAGTAAGCCTTTTTCACAAATCATAGAACATTTTAAAAAAAAGAGATTAAATTCCTCGAATAAAGGAGTACAATATTGTTTAGGTTTAATCTTTTACATATTTATAATTCCAATGTGATAAAAGCTCTTGAAAATTTAATTAGTCAATTGACTTGCTCTTAAATCTTATACTATCTTTAAAAGATTATTTATGCTAATCAACTTATTTTTCTACTTTCTTTAAACAAATACTCCGTATTTAGTTTAAAGATGAGGTTTATTATGAATGTTTTTACTAGAAACTCATTTATTATATACATTCTAAACATAACTTAACCAAATTCAAGCGAATCGCGTATAATAATTTTGTATATATATTCTTCATATCTAATAATAAATGTAATATAGTTGTAACATTCCTAATATTATTTGTTCTTTTACAAAAACTACCTCTCATGCACAGTTTCCCTAAAGTATTGATCGATGGTCCATATGGAGCACCAACACAAGACTACAAGGACTACGACGTGGTCCTACTAGTAGGGCTAGGCATCGGAGCAACCCCGATGATCAGCGTCGTAAAGGACATTGCTAACAACATGAAAGCAGTCGAGGAAGAAGAAAACACTCTCGAGGAAGGAGGCAAGGGCGGAAACGGCCCTTCCCCACACTCTTATTCCTCAAAACGAAAAAACAGTAGTTCTGGAAGTGGAAGACACGACTTTAAGACAAGAAGAGCGTATTTCTATTGGATGACAAGAGAACAATACACGTTTGATTGGTTCAAGGGTGTGATGAATGAAGTAGCTGAACTGGATCATAAAGGAGTGATTGAAATGCACAATTATTGCACAAGTGTGTATGAGGAAGGGGATGCTCGTTCTGCTCTAATTGCTATGATTCAAACAATCAATCATGCTAAAAATGGAGTGGACATTGTCTCCGGAACTAGGGTCAAGTCTCACTTTGCTAGGCCTAATTGGAGGGCAGTTTACAAGAGAATTGCTCTCAATCATCCTAATTCAAGAGTTGGTAAGTTCTTAAATCCCTAAAATATTACTCCCTCCGTCCCCTACTTAATTTTTCATTTTGTCATTTTGATCAATTTCTTGCTAGTTTTCTCATACTCAAAATAGCAAAAAAAAAACAAAAAAAAACTCTTTTAAACTACCTACTACAAACATCTCAAAATTATGTCATTACTTAATAGGCTACTTTGTTACTCATATTTTCTTATTACTCGAAAGACTTTCATACTCTCTACTTACACAAAATACTAGAGCAATAAACAACTTTCACATCAAATCACAGTGTCCAAAAGTAATTTTCCGTGATTAGTAACTTCTTCCATCAGCCCCTAATTTCCTTCATCCCTATTTTGACACATTTTTGTACATAAGACCATTTTACTTATACTTTATTATTCCTCTTTTTCATTTTACTTTCATGACATCACTTCCTTTAAATTCAGCTTTTTTTTTAATCGTTTTATCAAAGTAAAAGTTGGTAAAGACATGTGGTGGTTGGTGTTTGCAATGCTTTAATTTCTCATAATTGACAAAAGGTAAGAACAGGTCTTGTCAGTGTTGTTTTTATTGCATCAAATTGAGTGCTTTATCCATAACTAACATATCTAAATGACAGTGTTTTCTAACACGCAACGTAATTATAAATACAACGCATCGAATATTATTATCACACATATTAGCTACTTCTTCTATTAATAAAATTGTTAATGTTGACGTTTTTACAGGAGTATTTTATTGTGGGGCCCCTCCACCAGTGAAAGAGCTACGTGACCTAGCTTCTGATTTTACTCACAAAACATCCACCAGATTTGAATTCCACAAAGAAAACTTTTGACCTAGCAAGGTATGATGAGAGGGTTCTTCTAGTGCTGAGATCAAATCTTGACGGACCACCAACCCCACAATCAGAGGTGGAGGATATTTTCCTAATATTCAAGGTTTTTTTTTTTTTTTTTGGTGTAAAGTAAATATAGTTAGAGTTTATTTGCCCAAGTGTCCGAAAATGGATCCTCTATATTTCTTTCTTGTAAATTTGGAGAGAGATGTACCCATAATAAATAATAAGTAAAAAAAAAAGGGAACACACTCTTAGTGTGTCATATCTCTTTCCCAATTTAGTGATTTACAAGAAATATACGGAAAGAAATGGAGAGGGTAGTATCCTAATTCCTAAGTGAGCTCATTAAGGATCATGGTTGAATCAGAAATGATAATTAGTATAGTGGGGTCCAATTTGATTATTATTTTTCCACTTTGTTGATTTTGAGGATAAATTAGGAAATAAAATGATGATGGTGAAGTAATGGTGTGGTTGAGTTCGATCCTCACCGACTTCTCCACTATAAATGTGTATATGTAATGTATTGTATTATGCTTATGCTTTAATTTGTCACTGAGAATGAGCATGCGTCTTTTCACATGTCTAGGATTGTTAAGATTTTATATGATCTTGTGTCCACATGTCCAACCTGTAAATCAATTATGATTATCCCATAGATTATTATGGTTTAATGTTATACCCGGAAAATATCAACATGGATTAATTAATTCTATGACACATATTTTCAAATAATATTTGATAACTGAGTTTGGTAAAAAACAAAGAGAACTTCTCCTAGCTTAAAGAGAGAATGGTCCACATTCTAATTAATTAATTCTATGACAAACAAATGTTCAAAAAGGTTTCTTCCAACCTCAGGGAGGAAATGGTCCATAACATATTTATGCATTTGAAAAAACTACTAACTCTGCTAGATGAGGTGGATCTAGCCTTATTTCTTAGAGAAGATGTCGGGGAAAGGGTTAAAATTTTAGTGTATAAGTGTGTGAGAGATTATTTCAACTTTAATGCCTAGCAATCAGGTAGCATTCAACTAACGGGCCCACACGACACACAAGTTTGAATTGCTAAGCTTTTCAAATTACATAAACGCGTTATTGTCATAGTGTGTTACAGCAGCTTAACAAGAAACTGTGACCAAGGAAACTTCCATGTGGAGATGATAGTGCTCTAATCTCTATATCACAATTATACATCTTAACCATATAGACATTAATACTATTGTTTGTAAGAACTAATACTATTGCTCAAGGTTCACGGTATACATAATACATTTTCTAACATCTATTCCTACGCTTTGTATTATATTTGCTTTATTTGGCTATTGTATTTTGAAGTATTATGGTATTATTGTATGTATTATTACTATTAGTTAAGGTCAAAGACCAACCAACATTAAATATTTTATTGTAAAATGTTATTCCATGTTATAGCGTTATTCCATGTTTTAGTGATGAATATTAGCAATATATAATTTTTAGTCCCTGATCCTTAGAACCCCTTTCATTTTGAAAAAAAAATTGTGAAGTTACACACTATAAGAGAAGTATTATAAAAGTAATCCTAAAAGAGTCTTCTCACTATGATTTTAGCCATGGCAATAACTAAAACCAATAGCAAAAGTGCAGCTATAAAGTAAAAATGTATCTCCTTATGTAAATCAAACTTAGGTAGAGGACATTATTACGTGAATATTATATACCAGTTAACTCTAGCATAAACGTGCAGTAATTGAGCAGATTCATAGTAAATGAAGAAGAAACTTACCTCATAATGCGCTCGCTATTTCTTCCTTTTTAACCTCTGGAAACTGGGCTTTATTGGTTGGTTCGGTGTTAGGCCATGATCTGGACCATCATTGGTCCTATACGGTATCAGGGGCTTCTTCAGGGGAGCACACACATCAGCAGAAAGACTGCATAAGATTGTAGGTGAGACTGCTTTTCTTTTTAGCTGCTTAGGGGCTTCCAATCTCTCAAGGATTCTTGAGGTTTTCTCATCCAGTTGCTTGTTACTCTGTGATGGTGATACTAGCAGTTGATCAACCTTTGAGTTGGAAATGCACGTTGGGGAGCGTATGCCTTTGAAGTTGGTGACAATGAGTTGCTCCCATTCTTCTGAAACACAAGGACTAGTTTTCTTTTCTCCTAGTTTAGTATCATCTTCTGGGATAGCTTTATCTGATGTTTGATCTTGAAACTCAGAAGTTTGTAGGTTTAAATTTGACCCTGAGAATCCTTCATTGCTTATAGGATGTATTGCCCTGTGATAATCGTAATGTTTAAGAATGCTGTGAAAATCAGATGATAAGTTGAAAGAAAACAAAAGAAATAAGATCAGGGGTGATGAATCCAATATATTGTGTTTTTGAAACATAATTATATGAATTGTTTTGTGATTTCAGTCTCACCGCCAAATATAACAGCATTCTCCATGCAAAAATCAGAAGATTCACATTTGCTTTTAATATTTTTATTAGTAATTGGATTTAAATGATGAAGCTCAAATCTGATTCTTTCTCGATGGCGAGGTTGCCAACTTGCAGTGAGCAGCGAGTTCATCACATGGACTCGTGGCTACTCTACCAAACACGATACTCCTAGTATGAGGACAAAAGTGATTATGCATGTTCTCTTGCAAAATATCATATCAACCTATTTCGTAGTAACTCTACCTTTTAAAAGAGCCTACAACACATCAGAGTAATAAATACACGGATTGATTGAGTCCCTAAATTTCGAGAAGCTAGTCAAAAATGAGAGGCTAGAATCATAATTCAAAACCAACCACGTTTTGATTAAGGGATTGTGATGTGAGAACTTCAAGACAGAGAAGGCAATTACCTAAAGTGCAGGCTCTGTTTAACAAGTGTGTTCAGTTTTTTATGGAAGCCTCTCTCATGCTGGACTGGATTGTAGTCAGTTTCTTCCACCTGGGAATAACGATTTGCATATTAGTAGTAAACAACAAAAGGACATAATGGCTAAGTTTTCCTAATGAAGTATCATCATTAGCCCGTTTGAACAAATAAGCGCTATTGCTTTAGACGAGGAACAGATTGATCTCGTCTTCATTTATGTTATTGCATGAATATGTAAAATAAGACAATAATATTCTTCATCGGGTGGACTTCTACTTCAGATTCCTTAACTGGATTTCCTGATCAATTCAAAAGACCTATCTTTGTACGATGAAGTTAACATAGTTGCCAGCAAATAGCCTTTAAAAGTTTATCTGCTCTATTAATGTCCCCATAAAGGTGTCATATAGCTACTGAAACAGAAATTATTAACCAAAAATGCAGTAACATAAGTTTAAAAAACTAAACCAAGAGAATATAGAAACTGTGTAGATTCAACCTTTAGCAAAGAGGCTTTAACTATGTTTTCAATCTCTTCAGCTATAGCAGAGCTAATGAGTTGGGTGACATCAGGGATAGGCATAAACTCTTCCGATGCTGAAAGCCTCTGCAAATATACATAATTGGCATTAGAGAAAAGAGAAACTTTGCGATCTTTCTAGGATCTGAAAATGGCAAAAGGTCATAAACTCATCAACCATAGTTTTGTTCTCTATGTTAATCAAGTATTCCCTTACTAATTAGCTAGGAGATAGACAGTTCTGGTTTTTCTTGGAAATAATTCTTTATTCAGTGAGTAGTTACACTTTAAAATGATGCTCTGGAAAGGGAAAAACTATCAGGACTTTGAAAAGCTCAATGTAAGAGAATACAATGACTTTCTCTTGAGAAAGGTACAAAACAATTACCCTGAGAAGCATAAGCCCTTTGTCTGAAGGTAAAAGTATATAATAGCACAGGAATGAAGTCCCAGTTGCAGTTTCAATGTTACAAGTAGAAGAGCAAACCAGACCCTGATCGAGGGAATTTAGAACTCTACATACCACTTGAAAGACTGCAATCAGAATAAGATTGAGATATGAAATCAGTGGCAAGCTCAAAAGGAATAGTCACAACAATCACTACAATAATGAAAACCATAATACTGAGACAAGACTGAAAGAGCCTTGCACACACGTTTACAGTTTAGATCTGACTTGTCGTTCTCATCTGAATTTTTAGAAGTTGGAGTAACAAGGTAGGCAGGACCCATTATTAGCCCTGTGAAAACCAAATATATAAATTTAATACTGGAAGACTTGAAGTAAAGTATCATTTGCAGCTACTATCCTTGGTATAAAACTCACTATTTAGGGTTCAGAGAATGAAGTTCATATGATAACTAAGTGCTATCAGTTAGTTAAAATTTAAAACGATGTGATCTATTCCTTAATGCTTGATATGAGCTTGAGAACTTTATACCACAAAGTAAATTCATAAGCATGCACCTCCTCTCAAAGATGTACCTTCACTTAGTGATCCTAAGTTGGTCCTCTGAATAACATTTAACTCAATAGGGAATGAAACTTGCGTCAGCTTTGGGCTGTCCAGGAAAGAAGGCATATGTAGTATCGTATGTTCGCCCACCCTAGCTGAGTTCTCAATTATATCCAAAGCTCCAAGATTCTCACCAGTTACTGGACAAGAAGAAGATCTTTTGGTCTGATTCACGTTTAGCCCATCCAACGGAAGGCCATGACAACTACACGTCTGTTTAAGTAGAAGATGTATGATGATAATGATTTCATGTGGGCACAAAATATAAATCTTCAATCAACAGACAAATGATGGTGCATAGAATCCATTATTTCAAAATTTTGAATTGGTTTAGCAGTCTTCATATGTTATTGGTTTGGATTAATGCAACATTAAGGATAAGTAATCTCTTTCCAGAGTGCGGAAAGAAAAAAATAGAAGATTCTAAAATATGCTAAATTCTTCAATTTCCACACCTATCATTTTTGAACTGAGGATTCTGATTTCTAGTGCTTTAGGCCAAGTTTTCACCTTCCTTAAGCAGATTATCGCTTTAAAAATATTACTTGGCAGAAAATGATTTTCAGCAGTCCCAATAACACAATACCAGGCATATAATAAAACTTCAAGGTCTGATTTTTCCAATTTCTGAAAAATGAAGCTAAAAATAGCAGTTGAAATCATTAAAAGGATACTGTATATTTAGATACCTGTATTCCTCTGGTTACATGTGTAAGCATATAATTAATTGACAGTTGAGAATATCTATACTATGTTGGATGTACATGATATGCGAATCCCTTGAGAAAATGTCTCAAGAACTAGAACACTTAAAGCTTTCAAGCCACTGCCACATATTTTGTCTTGATGGAAAATGTTACATACCTGACAAAAATTGAATCCATCAATTGCAGGAATGAAAGACGGGCACAAGTTGCAGGATATCTGGTTCAGGGTGCCTATTAAATTGGTCTTAAAGACAAAAAGTGCCTGTATAGGTTCCTCTCTATCATCTGTCAACTCCTGAAACCATCTTTTTGCGAGACCATAAAGTACCTGGGCATCTGAACACAATTTTGATAAACATGTAGTCTGAATTTAAATAATAATAAAAATTATTTCTTAAACCATGCACTTTGTTTGACAAGTAACATTGTGGCTCTTAATGTTAGCCTTCCTCCCCCGTCAGGTTGTCGCACAAACAGAATAATCTACCTGAACTAACTCAACACAAATAACAGTTCATTTTCTATGTCTAGTCTGGTTATAGAAACACCTTACCTAGATCTTTGGTCGTGGCAACATTATAATGGGTAAACTATAAATTCATTTCATTCCTCATTTAAGAGGAGCTTTGATGGTAATTGGTGTAGGAATGGAAACTATAAACCAAGACCATTTTTAATTTACTGCACTATGAAAATTGAAAGCAAAAGGCATCCTCCATAATTATGGTAGAAGTAAGACTTGGAACTTGACATGCATAATAGTGTATTCAACCTGGGAGATATGTCTGACATGAACAGTTTTTTAGAGAACCAATCTGCTCTAGAAATTGGTTGATGTGTTCAGTGATATCACCAAGGCAACTTGATGTTTGCTCCAACAAAATGAGTTCTACCAAAATGCGCTTTTCAGCTGCATCCTGACAAGAAACTCACCAGAATCTTTAAAGTCTGCAATTATGATAATGAGCATTAGTGTTGGTGTCTTGAGAGGTAAGTGAATATAGTCTCACCGTCAGCGCCTTCAATGTCACAGAATCCAAGGAGCCAACAAGATAAGAACCTATCCAAATAACTTTTCTTGCAACATCTTTATCGTGGCCTCCCCAAGTGTACATAGTTTTTTCACTCAGAATGTCTGCCAACTTCATGTCTGTGATGCATAAACGGAAAGGACATATAATTGGTCCACTAGAAGTTAAGTCAAAATTAATGCTTTTCCCAAAATATATTGTTGTGTGTGGTTATCAAAAAGGACTCAGCAAAAGAGAGGAAAACAAACAATAATACCCTTCCATAGGGCCTCAGAACCATCAGAATCATGAGAGAAAGCCTCAGTAGGCATATTGTTCAGAGCACGGTGAAGGTCACGTAGATTGAAGTTTCCTTGAGGATTATATGCAACCTTTAGCTGTTTACAGTAAAACACACATTTCAATTAACTCAAATAACTCAATACTGTGTGCAGGTCCTGAAATGGCATTTAGTACATGTGAAGAAGCTCAAGATAATTCGAAGGCTGATAATAAGGCACATAAAGGCAAGCAGAAAGTATGACATTAGTGTGGAGTACCATCTATTCCAATCTTAATAATTCTCATTTATTTCATAATGATTTCGAGCATGATTCGTCAACAGTGCTTGATCAAAGGGTTCCCTATGCGGGTAGGCCTGAATTGAACTTTTGCTTTCCGCAGGTGAAAGCATATCCATAGCTTTCAATGCTAATTCTCGTTTAACTCAAAAATAGAAACCGTCAGGGTTTATAGTTTATACGATGCTTGCATTATGCAATCAAACACCAAAAAGTGAATGGTTTATTCAATTCGGGGAACAACAGTACATCTCATACAATAAATAATATGTGTCTGAAATCCTGAATAGGATAATAATACCAAAAATCTTAGTTAAACCAACTCACAATAGCCTACAGCACGTATAGTTTTAGAGCAAAAATACCTCATCAGAACAAGTAATTCGATTTCGCAGAACAAAGCAAATTCCAATGCGATCAAGCAGAAGCTTCGAATTCGATCGAGTTCCATCAACACTGTTACATATCTTTGGGCATGAAATTGCATAGTAATTTGCAAGCTGCAATAATGACTGGCGCAGTAGAAAACATCAAGCATAAATCAAAATAACTAAAAACAACGATTAATTTTTTTAATCTCTAAATTTCCGATTGAAATGACATAATATATAAAGATCGAGAGAACAAATTGTTCACAAGGCAAACCCTAAAACAGAGCTATTCGCGTATAATATTCATAAGCCAGTGGAAATCGGGCTGTGTACCTGCTTCACATCTCGAAGAACTGGAGGCGATAAGCTCCGCAAATCCAATACGAAGCAAAGCAATACCATATTTCAATTCAGTTTTTTCTTCTCTTCCTTTCGCTCTGTGATATTTCTCTACTGCGAAAATGTCAGACTGAGCTTCTGGTCTATTTTGGCATTTTATTTATAAATATGCCAAGTTTTGGCGCGTAATTTCAAAGCCCGACGAGTCGATGACTTTAATCTTTTTTCTTCTTTGTTTTTTTTTTTTTTTCGCTTTCTTCTAATTACTGTTTTTATTCTTTTGATTATTGGAGTAATGGAGTTATTTTAATGGGTATAAAGCAACAAGTACTCACAAGCTCAACACCTGAATCAAATTAAAAACCCATTTGACAAGTTTCAATATCTAAATAATCATTTTTTATTATTATTATTTTGAATTTTGATAATATATAAGCACGAGTGAAAATATAAAAGATTGAAACCCATGTAACGGTTCCAAACCGTCGGTTTCGGTTAGAAATCGGCGGTTACGGTTTTGGTTTTTCGGTAACCGTAACCGAACCGCGAACCGCCGGTTACGGTTTTCAAATCGGCGGTTCGGTTTGAAAACCGCCGGTTTGGCGGTTTGTGTTTTTTTTTTAAATATTATCTCCGTTTTCGCTCGTTTTCGTTCATATTTTATTCGTTTTAACTCATTTTTTAGAAAATACATTACTAGAATTGAATAAAAATTATATAACTTAAATTTATACATTAAAATAGAAGAATTATGTATTAAATTTTTTTTTTTTTTTAATAAAAAACCGGCCAAACCGGCGGTTTGCGGTTTGTCAAAATGACGAACCGTAACCGAACCGCCATTTTTTGGTTACGGTTCGGTTTTCAAACCGTAACCGACGGTTTGACGGTTCGGTTTTGCGCGTGTCTAACCCATACCATGTGTCTTTCTTGTTATCTAAATTAAAAAAGAAAAATTATTTGTATCCATGTGAATCAAGTGTAGTTCGATGACTTTGTTTTGTGTTGTATTTTTTTATTTTTTTATTTTTAATAAAAAATCGGCCACGGTTTGTCAAAATGACGAACCGTAACCGAACCGTCATTTTTCGGTTACGGTTCAGTTTTCAAACCGTAACCGGCGGTTTGGCGGTTCGGTTTTGCGCGTGTCTAACCCATACCATGTGTCTTCCCTCCCTATGACTCGAACTCAGGACCTAAGGCCTAGGTAGTGGTGCTCTAACCACTTGAGCTATCCCATTTTGTTGTTTTGTGTTGTATCAATGTAAATAGAAACAATTTTTTTCAATGTCACACGTTACTTTTCTTTTTTTTTTTTTTTTTCAATTCAATATAAGGAAGTACGGAGTATATATTTTCAACAACTTACGGTTATGTATCAATTTTCTGAATTTTGATGATGATGTGTCGGTTTATTAATAAGTTTAAATAAATAGAGTTTAGTGTACATGTGTGACTGTTTCACTTATACTATCTTGAATAAAAATCTTTAAAAAAATATGATTGACTCAATTAAGATTTCTTCCTAATTTAATAATTTTAAAATATGTATAAATGATACTTTTGTAGATGTATTATAAGCAAAGTTGTAGAAATCGGAAATCGCCAGTCGGGCGTTTTCTGACCGCCTAGCACCTAGGCCGCCTTAGGCCCGCCTAGGCGATCCGATTTTTTATTTACTTTTTTATATTTTTTTAATTTTTTTTTTTAAAAATACATGAATATTAACACTAAAAAAATAATTTATTTATGTATTGTTGATCTGTTTCCCAAATTCACATTTGTAAATGTAATTGGAATTTTTTTAGTTTATTTTATTTATTTACGTGGACGAAACGACGTAGATTCGAATTTTTAAATTAAAAAATCCCGTCTAGGTGGCGCCTAGGCGGCGCCTAATGAGCCAGCCGCCTAGATGGCCCGATTAATTAGTATAAAATCTCATCGGATACCTCCCGCCTAGCGCCTAGGTTGCCTAGGCGCGATTTCTGCAACCATAATTATAAGTTATTATAAATGTACCCATGATTAAATTACAAAAACTCTTATTTTAAATTTACTTGAAAACTCTACTCTCCAAACAATTCCACACTACTAACCCCATCCAAATCCATTCCAGACAAAGCTTTCAATTTCTCCATATTCATCATCAGCCCCCCTTCTTTATTGTAATTCCCAAACATGGCCCCAGAAATGGCAACAACCCCCGGATTCTGGCTATTCAACACCGAAAAAACCACAGCTTCCTCAAACCCAGCATTGAAGCAAAAATGCAGAAGCCCTTTCGGAAACACAAACACCTCCCCTTCTTTCAGCCGTTTCTGAAACACTCTGCTATTCGAGTCCACAAATCCCGCCGCCACGACTCCGCGCCGCACGAACATCATCTCCGACGCCCTCGGGTGCGCGTGCGGCATCACGAGGCCGTCTACCTCTATGTCGGTCCTAGCTGCCGAGAGTCCGAGCGTGTTGAGCCCCGGAAACTCGGCAGCCGTGGCTATCGACATGGACGAGCGGTAGAAGTTGTCCGTGTCTCCGGCTCGACTCAACAACGAGGACTTGAAATCGGAGGCGTTTACGTCGGAAGGGGGCTTGCATGGGAAGCCGTTGAAGAATATGGTTTTATGGGTAGTGGTATCTGTTGGACAGAGATCGTAGAGGTTGTCGGCGTCTCCTGAAGAACAGAGTTGGATCAGAGTTGAAAAGCATGTTAAAAAGGCCAAAATGGACTTCATCATTTTGTGGTTTAATTCATTTTAATTAGTAAAGCATTTAGGTATATATATATATAATTGGGAGGTGTTTAGAGATTGCAGCATGTGGAAGTAAAATATTGTACGCTTGGAGTTCACTACACTTTTGCTTTTTTTAGGTTGCTTATAATGTAAAGATGTGAAGATAAAAACATGTGCCTTAGTGCACAAATTTTAGCTATGGTAGGGTGTGAAATATGTTTGTTTTAATTTTCAATTTATTTTCAATTTAGAATTAGAGGGTTTCAATTGAGATTATGTTTGATTTTTTTGGACTTTAAAAAGTCAGTAGATTTAGAAAATTCAGAGTTTGACTGACTTTTTTATTGATTTATATGAATTTTCATAGATTTGACATATTCTGAAATACACATTTTTTTTATTTATTTAAATGGATTTCCATAAACTACGCCCCTAAAACTATTGATGCAAACGTATATCGAACACACACTTGTATATAAAAAAAATTATCTAAATTATTTAGAAAAAATATCAAAAATATATCTTCATTATTATTAGCAATTGCATTAGGACTTTGAGAAAGCAATTTCAAAATTTCCTCTTCCACAGATGCGGTGTCACATTTCTTGATGCATGACAAAGAAGAAAGATTGAATAGTGTCACATTTCTTGATGCATGACAAAGAAGAAAGATTGAATAGTGTCACATTTCTTAATGATGCATGACGAAGAAGAAAGATTGAATAATTGCATTTATGGAGTGACGACCACGTAATGTGGAGTTGACGTCGATTACTGACCTTGATATGCTTATCCAAATACAAGAACATGGTTAGATTTTATTTCGTTTGAAAAAGAGCAGGAAAATTCGTTTGAGGAAGATGGACAGTTTTTAGATTTTATAACTGTGTAGGATTTTGTGATTCTAAATACAGTACTACTTTCTTCTCTTTCAGAGTTTCGGAGAGAATCCATTGAAATCTCTACTTTTTAGAAAAGATTTTGAATAGTGAAATTTATTTATATTTTTTAGGGAGAATCCAACGAAATCCATAGAGTATTAAAATCCATAGACTGTTGAATACCTAAAAATTTCTAAAGACTTTTTAAAATCCATATTGAATACCTCAAAATTTTTGAAAGATTTTTAAAAATCCAAATTGAATACACCCAGATTTTAAAAATCCAAAAAAAATTCAGAATCTCAATTGAATACACCCCTTTAATTTTTTGTATTGATCACACCAAGAAATAAATGAATATTTTGAAAGCATTTATATTTGTTTATTTTGACTACAAGAATTTTATTCATAGGTTATCATCATCTGACGAAATTCAATAGCAAACCCATACCATTATTGAAGATTGGAATTTTTTTGTTTTGTCGCATGATTTTTCGGAATTTTTTATAAGTAAAATAATATAAAAGTGTGTTTTTTAAATCCCAGGTGATTTCATAGGTGATATATATAATTAATATATGCCTAGGAAATTAAAGTTATGTAGGCAAATTTTAAAAAAATCACCTTTAAGTAAGAAAATAAATTTTTTACCTATGAAATATTTTGCAGGTACCACCAGTTTTTTTCTGGTCCATTTTCAATTTTTAAGGACATTTTGTTTTTTTAGTTGGAAAATTCTTCCTATAGTGACTTGGAACAATGTAGAATGATATAATCGGAAATCTATATTTCTATATATATATAAAAACAGAATAGCCGTCGAACCAAATTTCCCCGCCCATTCTAACTTGCTATTTAGATTTCTTTTTTTAATAATTCTGCTCGATATCATTAAATGAGAGGCCAACCATCACATATCACATACATATTGGACCGGGCATCACGTCAATCACCTTTTCCATTGAGGTATACATTCTGATTTATAAATTGATAATTTGAAGTCTCTTAAAAATTAACCATGCCAACATATGCAACTTGAAAATTGAGCTATAATTTATTTTTTCTTGTGAGAAATCTCTCTCTCTAAAAAAACTCTCCCCATTCTCTCTACATTGCTTACAAAATAAGCTTGTCCTCCACCTCTTAAATCCCAAAACCACCGCCGCCCACGCCTGCGTATAACCCCTCCATCTTCAACCCCAAACAACCGCCGCCGCCCGCCGCCGCGCCGTCTGCAACACCGCCGCTCAACGCACCGTTTGCAGAGTTGTCGTCTGTAGCGCCGCTGCACCGCTTTTCTATTGGGCGAAAGGGGTCTTTTTTAGGGATTTAGTTGGGATCAATGGGTGAATCTCCCCGTCGGAGCCACGGTGACCGATCGGGTGAGTCATCCGTCTGATCCCATTTTATTTTCGTTTTTTATTTTAGTCTGCTTTTTAGTTTAGATCTGGTGTTTTTAGGATCGTTTTTTCTTTTCTTCTTCCTATGCCGTTATTTTCTGCTTTCGGTATTTTTCCTTTTCCCGTTGGTTTGTTTTCTTCCCGTTTTCGGGTTTTCCCATGGTGGCACTTTATTGTGCCTATTGGAGCTGGTAGGCCTTGGGTCCGTCTTTATGTGGTTTGGGAGGTTTGTAGCACGGCCGTTGCTATCTTCTTAGATCGCGGAGTCTCAAGGTATGAGTTGATCCTTCCACCCTCTCACGATTGAGTCTGGAATTTGTGATCTTTCGGTAGAATTTGTTGTTTGGATAGGTGAGGGCATATGATATGTAATTTAACCCCTATCTATAATTCTACTACCTTCAAAAAAAAAAAAACTTAAAAATTGAGCTACTTATTTTATTTTTTACTTTACTATGAACAGGCATGTCAAACAATAATAATTAGTTGTACAATTATCATTAATCCAATAAAAAATCCTATCAGAAAATAAAAAATCTTAAAAATCAAATAAAACAAATGTACAAAATGGTTGTCCCAATTTTTTCGCCACTCTTTTGCCATAAATTGATTATTTGTCTAAATAGTAAATATAATTAGAATATTTTCTTGACAAGAGTAAATATAATTAGAACTGAATGTTTTTTTTTTTTCAAAAATTTCATAATTAAAATGTATATATTGAATTTGCCATTTGGTTTTTTCAAAATATTTTGTGTTAGAATTCTTCTAATCTTTTAAACATTTTGAAATTAAATTGTATTATAACTATTTTCTTTTTCTTTAACCATTTAAATAAGTTTATTAGTAAACAATAAATTGTTTGTGAGTAAGGTGCATTTAATCTAGGAGACACAATATAATTCAAAAAACAGTTACCTATTATTTAAAAATCTAAAATTTGTATATTTTGTTCAGTACTTGACATTCAAGTTATATTGTTGATATTAAATAAATATTACTCCCTCCGTCCCTTATAACTTGAAAACACATTATTTTTTGGCACATGTTTTAATGCACGAATTGTTGGTGGGGTAGTAAAAATTTTTCAATTTTATAAATAGTAAAAATGTTTTTTAGTGTAGATAAAGTGATGGCATTTGATGTAATATTAAGATGTTTTGAAGAGATAATTACAATTGTTTTTTTTTACTATTTTAAGTAAGTGACATTCAAAATAACAAAATGAGTCATCAAGTAAGGAGTAGTAAAAAAACAAATACGGAGTAGACACGTAACAATAATAACAATTTTATTATTAATGACATACTAATATTTATATATTAAAAAATTTCATATTTCGTGCATCGCACGGGAGAAATACTAGTTCGGATTTAATAATCATGTAGAGTAATTATAATTTATGTTTTTATTGGTTTGAATAAATAGAAATACAATTTATGTTTTTATTGGGATTTTTTTCTTTTTCTTTTTCTTTTTCTTAGTCTAGTTTTTGTTGGGATTTGAATAAGTAGAGATGCACAACTATCAACACCACAAAATTGATAAGTACACTCTCATTTTAGAGTTGTATTTAATTAATTTTATAAATACAGTAAAACCTCTATAAATTAATAATTTTGGAATTATGAAATTTTATTAATTTAGAGAGATATTAATTTATCGATAAATTAATATTTTATCAATTAATTCTTTATAACTACATTAAATATATTCATGTGTAATATCAATTCATTGTATACAATTTACTATTATATTCATGGACGCATGTAACAATTCAATGAAATTACTTAAATATACATGTTTACATAAATTTGTTGCATTTAAATAACTATTATAGTCAATTATATATATATATATATATATATATATGCATGATAAATGAAACATATACTTTATAAATCTCAATATGCATGAAAATAAAGTAATTCATAACACCAAACCATGTCTTCTCATCTAAAAGACATCGCAAAATCATCCATGAATAATCAAATGCGTAAAGCATTATATGAGTATAAGAGAGACCATAATATAATATTTATAATTGTAATATTTATGATTTACAATAGTGCATTAATGAAAAAGATTTATAAGAGACACCATATGCACTAAAAAAATATTTACAAGGGTGTGTTGATGAAAAAGATTTATAAGAGAGACCATACCATACTATTTATAATTGTAATATTTATGAATTATTAATTTAGAGTTGTAATGGGTAGGGGCGGACCCAGGATTGACACGAAGGGGGGGGCCAATTTTATAGGTTCGTTAATAAAATTTAAATATTTTACTCCTGTATATTTATATTTTTTTCACGGTTAAATATATCAAAATTCATAAAGATCTCAAACTCTATAATCTTTAATTACCGTCAATAAAAATATATATTAATATTATGATCTTTTAAAAAATTATTAACTTGTATAATTAAAATATAAGAAATTAAAGTATATTTTAATATTTATATTAATATTTGGATAATAGTTTGTGCCTTAAAAAGTGGAGAACATTCTAATTAATAGTCCAACTCTTAATTAAAATATAAATTTATTTAGAATAAAATCAATTAATTTATAAACTAATTTAATAATACTTCATATAATATATTAAAAAAAAAAGTTGAGGGGGGCCAAGGCCACCCCAAGGGTATGCCTCGGTCCGCCCCTAAATTGGGACCTAATATTTATAAAGGGATTTTTTGAAAAAATATTATCCTATTATCTTATCGAATTTGATATTTTTTACAAAGGTCCAAGTTGAGACCGGAAGATTTTATGGAGTATTATTTTAGAGAGTTTATTAATTTATAGAGTATTAATTTATAGAGGTTTTACGGTAGCTTAAGAATATTGTATGAGTGAATGTATTCAACAATTATCGAAATTGTAAATAGTCATGCACTAGATAGTAATGGGTGATTCAATACAAATGTGTAATTCATGAAATGAATAAAGAGGTACATATCATGCGCATTTCTCCTACCACATTTGTATATAGGGAAGATAATGGGACGAGTTCAATAATTATCACATATTCACATGCATTTCTCACACCAGTTTGTATACTATAGTTTTTATATGTATTTATGTAAATTTATATTTATACTAAGAAAATGTGTAATGATTGATGTTTTGAAGGGTAGTTTTGTAAACTTTTATGAATAAAGTAAAATAAAAAGTAGATTGATTGTGGAAAAGTAATGGCATATGGGTAAATATGAGTATATTTCAAGGGTGAGGGTTGTGAAGATATTTCTTTTTATGGAGTGTGCAAATTGGTATGGGACATCCATATATGGAAAGTGTGCAAATTCCTGTGGGACGGAGGGAGTATATTTTAATTCAAATTATTTAATATTAATATTAAAATTTAAATATTTATGTTTAATATATAATTTAAATATAAACGGACATGACGGGTTGACGCCTCGACGGGACGATTATCAAATGTGTGTTTGTGTTTAGTTTTAAGTCGATCGGCGAATATGTTATGTGTGAATTGTGATACCGGATTTTGGCCCAATTGGTTCATCAAACTAACTAATATTGGGCCTAGCCCAAGGAAAGGCCCATCTTAAAACACGGCTACAAATTAAATAAGTAATCGGCCTGACAATTTACACCTCCATTTATGATGGATGCACTCCTCCACTAAGTTTAATAATATACTCCCTCCGTGGCTCCGTACCATGATTATTTGTACATTTTTTTTATTGGGACGTCCTAAAATTATTTGCACACTCTTTATATAGAAATATCCCACAAAATTAATACACTCACAACATCATTTTATTTTTAAAATTGTCACTCTCTTTTTACATACTCCACATTTTACTTTACATCTCATCAAATTCACTTTACACCTCATCAAACCACCTAATATACTCCTCATTTATCTTACGTCACCAACTATTAAATCCTATTTTCTTAAAAATTGTGTCGATCAAATCATGCAAATAATTTTGGGACGGGGGGAATAATAATTATGCAAAAAACTCAAAATACCCTTTTAGTAAAATTGCATTACTAAATGCACCCCATTACTAACTACACCCTCCATTCAATTTTATAACCCTAACTCTAAGGGGATGTTTGTTTTGGAATTATGTAGGTTGGTGGAAATCTTGGATGGGAAAATCCTGATAAATAGTAATTATGTGTGTTTGTTTTGGAATTTTGAGTAGGATGATATGTAACTTTATGTCAAATCAAATTGTGTAAGAGTAGTTGGATGAGTGTATAGGTATTTTTAGGAATGAATGTAGTTGGATGGGGAAATCCGAATGTGAAATCCCAAAGTAAAATTCAATAATATTTTACTAGTTATGAAATAAAGTAAAATTCAATAATATTTTGGGACTCACCCGTCCGGACGTAAATACCTATACACCCATAAAATTCAATAATATTTTACTAGTTATGAAATATAGTTGAAAATTCTTGTGTTAAAAATTTTGTAAAGTGATGTGGTGTGATGTGAATATGGATCAAATTTTGGTACAAACACAAATAAATTCGTTCATTCATTTATTGTACTATGATTTCAAAATTTAACAACAAAAACACTAAACTTGCCAAACAGGTTGAATGCTCAAATGGGGATATTTACTTTTTACAGCAGCTGAGACAAAATGATCACAGGTAAAGTCATCTTTGCTTCCTAAAACAAACAAACAACTGTTTTTGCTTTTCAGACATTGTTTTTATCAAATACTCCTTCCATATTTCACTAGATTAAATATTTTATTTGTTTTTTTTACTAACTTATGCATTTAAAAAAAAAATTATCACTTTAAATATTAAATACACTATATATTATATCGAATTTATCATTTTAAATTAAACAACTCTTATTTTTAAACTCGTGTTCGAGTCAACTAAATAGTTTTTTTTTTTAAAGTTAAGTAAAACATGAAGGAGTACAATCTTGAACTTCCATTTAATATCTAGAAAGAATTTGCCCATTTTGTCAAAAAAGAATTTGCCCATGATTGGCAAATACTAATGTAGAAGTTGTCGGAGCAATAAAGTGCAAAATTTGAAATATAAAATATGGAGTACTCAATTTCTTTTGCTTACAAAGACATAAGTACTTTAATTTCTTGTTCCAACATAGAAGGTGTTTAAAGTGATAAAAATTTTTATACATGATTCATTTTTACAAGTTAAAAAAAATATTGATTATTTATGTATAAAGTATATTGATTAAATAATATTATAATATTATCAGTATTATGAGGTCGACTTATAATTAAAGTGATTGTATATTTGTATATAAATAAAATGAAAAATAATTTAAATGAACATAGATAATTTGAAGGGTGATGATAAAAATATTATTTTTATTTTGAGACATACGTATTAAATTTCAACGAACAATGAAGGAATACTTAGATAGAGGAAGTATTATATAAGTGACATGTAGTATTATATAACAATAAATTATTAATTAAAATATTTTCACCAACTCGTCCATCAATTGAAAGAATTTCGTCTCATCTAAAAATCCAAACAATTCTTGTATATTAATTCATATTACTTTCCCTTACTCGTGGGTTGAATTATTACCACTTACACCATGAAAGAATTTTATCTCATCTAAAAGTTCGAACTTGTAGAGAGGTCGAGAATTAATTCTTGTATAATAATTCCTAATACTCCTTTTCACTCGTGGGCCGAATTATTACCTCTTACCCTTTGGGGAGGAGGCCCATCGAGTAGACAATTTAAATGGGTGGAGTTGCTTTCAGCAGGAATCGAACCCAAGATGTGTGGGTGTGAGCCTTATAACTCTTATACAACGAAATAATTTAGTCTCATCTAAAAGTCCGAACTAATATCAATATTTGTGTATCCGCGGATTTTCCATCTTGCAATGGCCTATTGGAGATAATGTGCATATGTAATCTTCGTTGAGGATCTTGATAAATCTCCTAAAATTCATCTCCAAATTCCGCGAGGGGATGTTTACTTTTGGTTTTAAAAATCAGGTTTTGGATTTCAAGATCCGAAATCCGTTTTACTTCGGGATTTAAAAATCTGTTTTCAAAATCCACTCAAAACCACCTCTATCATACATATTGATTTGACATAAAGTTATATCTATATAATATTACCCCAATCATTATATTATTTCTCAACAATAATATAATAATACTATAATACTCCTTCCGTCTGCCAATACGTTTCCCATTTTACCATTTTGGTCCGTCCGTCTATAAGCTTCACATACCCTTTTTGGTAAGTAGTTTTTCTTACACATCAATTTATATCTTATTTTTTCACTCTATCTCTCTCCTTCTTCCAATCACATCACTTGTACTATATCTATTATTTAATCACTTTTCTTAATCTATGTGCCAAAAAGTAACGAGAAGCTTATATGCGGACGGAGGGAGTAGTATAATAATACAATACATTTAATAATTACACAATCAACTAATCATTATAATCTCACCAAACAATAATATAATAATACAAACTCATTCAATCTTACAACTTGATTTGACATAAAGTTAAATCCTCCACTATTTCAAAACTCAAAGAGAAACACTCATATTACTATTCATCGGGATTTCAAAAACCAGAATTTTAAAAATCCAATTTTTAAAACCACCCAAAGCCCAAAGTAAACACCACCAAAGTGTCGTAAATGGGTCGCATAAGGTATAAATTTAAATTATTTTATACTGAAAAATTACTTTTCAATATTTATACAATTTATTTATTATTAATATTACAAAAATTGGAAGGGTTATGAGTCGCACAAGGTCGCACAAGATTGAGAGCATAAATATTGTCTTGAGTTTGAGTATTTTGATTTCATTTTTTTAGATCGATTTATTTGAAAGTTTAATTATTGTGTGTCAATTTTATGTACTTGGTACTTCAAAAAAAATTATGCTTATGTTTGTGTGAAAGTATTTGTGTATTCATTTAAGCTGAAGTTGAGTTAGCTAAACTAATTGTTGTCTGAGTATTTTGCTTAACTTGGTTTAGAAAATAATTTGAATGACAGTGACAATTTTACAAAAAAAGGTTATCGATATACAATTTTTCAAATAAAAACTTGATAGTGACACGACCTCGTCAAAATTCCCAAATGTTACTACGATAGCAATGATAGTAGTAATTGCAATAGATTTTTTTTTTTTAAATTTAAGCAGGGATTCGTTTTCTAATGCATGTACTTATTTTAATTGGGTCATTCTACTTAATGTATGTATAAGTATCGGGTTCTTAACTTTTATTTTGCATTAAACTCGACTTCATGTAATTAGTTTATAAATCGAGTTCTTAAAATTATGTTATACTAGAAATAGTGAAAAAGTTCAAAATAATAAGTACTCAAATTGGAATTTGTGAAAATAATGTAATAAAAATAAGTATTAAAGTACAATGCATAAGATAATATTATTATTGAAAAATAATAAGATCTTAGAATTCGGACGTAGGTTCAACTTCGATCAAGTTTCAAATAGTAAAACATTCATTACATAATAATAATACAAATTGTTGAACCGTAATCTATGTTAAAGTAAGTTTTAATCGTTAATGTTACGATGAACTGATTTTGTCGCGTATACATAATTATCATTTACTGTTTTATTCTATTATCTTTTCGTTATCATATCGTGCCTACAATTGTCATTAATTTCGAATTTTTATTAACTTGTCGTTTATGAAACCTTTTTACATCAAACGGTTAGTGATCAAACACAATCTTGAACAAAATCATTTTATTTTGTGTACTAAACTACTCAATCCACCTTTCTTTATCCAAAGTTGTGAATAGAAGGCTTTAATCAAGTTCAAGTGGTCGTTAAAGTAGGCATGATATGTGAACGGACAGATAATAGAATCTTAATCTATGTTAAAGTAGACTTTAACCGTTAACGTTACAATAAAATGATTTTGTCGTATATATGTAACATAATTATCATTTAACTTAACTTTTCTTACCAATTTTCCGTTCACGTCTCATGTACGCAATTGTCATTTATCTCGATTCTTTTAAATTAACTTGTCGTTCGTGAAACCTTCTCAAATTATACAAAATCAATAAAAAATTCTTCTCCAAACAGGACTCTAAAAAGTCCAGCGCACAGGAAGCATGAGCCTGACGTGGCAATTCTTAACAAGCATGTCCAGACGTCGCATTATTATTGGCTACAATTTCCACATGGCAACACGCACTCGTCACAGCAACCAAAATTAAATGTCCCAATCCGTCCAGTATATACACAGTATCCAGAATTTAAAAAAAATGTACTATAATTAAATAAAAACCATATATTTGGAAATAAAGTATAATGCTTTTGAACAGAATAAAATCCGTGGTCACTATGGCACTTTCTGTAATTTTAGAAAAATATAAGGTGACTCAGATATATATTTTACGCCGCTGCTCAGCTATAAATATCCAATCTTTATAAGGACATCGATATTTATGCTGCTTACTCCGATCCGCCGTCCTGCGACTTCTTTCTCTTACTGCTCTCTCTAGTTTCGCTCCACATTAGAAAAAAAGGTTTAATTTCAATTTTTATATGGTTCAATTCTTATCAGTTAATCTCAATTGAAAGAGGAATCGGATCGATTTCATTTTCAATTTGAATGAGTCTCGAATAAATCGGTGATTTTGTTGGTGAATTTTCCAGATCTCGGTTGTTTTGAACTGTTTTTTTTTATTAATGCATGTATTTGTGTTGGGTGAATTGAGTAATTTTAATTCGTTTTTGTGTCTCTGCGTGAGATCGTGCTGATCGTTGATGTATGAGCTGCAGATCTCTCTCGATGTATGCCAATTTGTGTACATAAGTGTTTGCATCAATTGCATGTGCTTACAATTGTATACTTAATGTTGGTGTGAGAGAGAGGTTTTGCATCCTGCATCAGGTTGAAGCTGTTTTTTTTTTTTACTTTTTCAAACAGGTGTTAAAAAAGTTATTAATTACCTACATTTTTTTTTTGTTAAATCTGGGATTTATGGATCAAGTCGTGTCATATGAGTGGTTTTGTGGAGGTCTCGATTTATGAATTGAATTGTTTATCCGGTATAGAATGTTGTGATTTTGCTGAATATGGATCTGTTAATTTCTATTTACCTGTTGTCTTTTGTTTCGCAGATCGATCTCAAGTTTTAATATTTTTTTTTAACAAAAATCAGAATTTTGTATTCCGTTAACACATGCGGATGAAAGAACTAATTGATGATTTTTAATCTGTTTTAGTGGTCTTTATTATCTATAAAAAAATATATATACGGGAATCGCCTTATAAAAACGTTTTTTTTTTTTGCCACGTATTTTTATGATTTTTGATGAACTAGGTATAATGTTTTGGATTGTTTTTTTATTGCTAACCATTCGTTTAAACTTGTGCATTTGCAGACTTGCTGTTGAAATGGCATCAACAGCTGGAGCCACCGGATGGTTGAGGGGAGTGGTTAAAGCTGTTCCCTCTGGTGACAGCTTGGTGATAATGGGGAACACAAAGGCTGAGATCCCCCCTGAGAAGACTATCACTTTGTCATCTCTTATGGCTCCCAAATTGGTATGTTATTTTTTTCAGGAATATTTCTGAATTATTTTTGGTTGGGCTAAATAGGTCTCTGCACTTCTGACTGGGATTTCCCATTAGTCCTTTTCTCTTGATGAAATGACTATAATTTCGCCTCTTTGCAAGGTTTTAGAGAATTTGGATACTGGATTTTGTACTGATGTTGATTTTCATGCTTGAATATTTTTCTTGTTTCTTGACCATGTCCTTGAAAGAGTGTGTGGGATAACAAATTGAGCCTTAAGTTACTCCTGTTTAGTTGTCGCTCATGTACACTTTTCCATGATAGGCTCCCCGCAGAGGAGGTCTTGATGAGCCATTTGCATGGGAGAGCAGAGAATTTTTGAGGAAGCTCTGTATTGGGAAGGTGTGAATTCTCTGTCTTCATTTGTCCCAAAATAGTTCCACTCTCACATAAAATACATGACTTGAAAATTAATACTTAAATTACTGTATTTTCCATTTTAGGAGGTCACTTTCAGAGTGGATTACACTGTCCCATCCATCAACAGGGAATTTGGTTCTGTTTTCCTTGGGGATAAGAATGTTGCTGTGCTTGTGGTCTCTGCAGGCTGGACGAAGGTTTATTTAATTTTTTATAGTTCATTCAGTGTGCTTCTATTTCCATTGGTTTATGCTTTGCCTCACACAATGCTTTCCATTTTCGTTATGTAGGTTAGAGAACAAGGTCAACAGAAAGGAGAAGCCAGCCCTTTCTTAGCTGATTTGCTACGTCTTGAAGAACAGGCCAAGGAGCAAGGCCTAGGTCGTTGGACTAGGGTCAGTATATATTTTCTTTATTGATTATAATTCCTCTAAAACCATCCTTTTGTGCTAGAGTGGAATGATTTTTGCCTTTTTATATTTAAACTGCTGTATTTTAATATACTTTCAGGTTTAGGAGATTGATACAATTATCCTGTCATGTCGTTGCAATTTTTCAGGTACCAGGTGCTTCTGAGGCTGCAATTAGGGACCTGCCTCCTTCAGCTGTTGGTGATTCCGGTAATTTCGATGCAATGGCTCTATTGGCTGCTAAGAAGGGTAGTCCATTGGAGGCTATTGTGGATCAGGTTCGCGATGGAAGCACAATTCGTGTTTATTTGCTTCCCGACTTTCAACATGTCCAAGTGTTTGTTGCAGGGATTCAGGTATATAATAATCCCCATGTATAAAGATTAGTACAATCCCTGTTTTTTATTTTCTTAATTTGACATAATATATTGCAAATTTTCAACCAGGCTCCATCCCCGGGTAGAAGGGCTGCAGCTGAAGCTGTTATTACAAGTGAGGTGGCCTCCACTGAACAAAATGGAGGGTCTGCAGCTGAACCTCGTGCTCCCTTAACTTCTGCACAGAGACTTGCTGCATCTTCTGGATCTATGGTTGAAGTTCCTGCTGATCCATTCGGCAAGGAAGCCAAACATTTCACAGAAATTCGTGTTTTGCACAGAGATGTGAGTTTTTTGTTGTTTTCCTTCTGTCCACACACACACACACACACCCAAAGAAAAAACCCAAACACGCCATAACTTGGTCTGTATGATGTATTTGCAATGTGTGGGTACAGGTTAGGATTGTGCTGGAGGGTGTTGACAAGTTCAGCAACTTGACTGGTTCGGTATACTATCCTGATGGCGAATCAGCGAAAGACTTGGCATTGGAGCTTGTTGAAAATGTAAGCAATTTCCTAATGTTAATATGGACATTACATATTATGGAAAACACACTCTCTGTTTCTATGTTCAAGAGCGCGCCTTTCGCCGCCTTTGCGATTATGTGTCAACCTACTTGAGTCTTGTTTCTATTAATTTGGTCTTCCTTTTCTGAGCTCCTGCTTCATGTTATGAGCATATTACTTGGGCAGGTCTCTTCCCCATGTGTTGATAACGATTCCCTCCTACATAAATGCCATTTTTCTTCATTGGTTTCTAATTTATTACGTTGAAGAATTTAGTACTTATTGTCATATCTGATGTCACCAAGTGCTGCTCTAAATATAAATGCTGTAAACTAGATCAGATCTATATATTAATAATTTCTGTATTGTTAGTCTCTTAATCTTATGCCAGACTTAATTTCACAACATTCCTTAATGTTATGTTATCCCAGGGTTTAGCTAAATATGTGGAATGGAGTGCAAGCTTGTTGGAAGATGATGTCAGACGGAAGTTGAAGAATTCTGAACTTCAAGCAAAAAAGACACGTTTGAAAATCTGGACAAATTATGTTCCACCTGCAACGAACTCAAAGGCCATTCATGACCAGAACTTTACAGGAAAAGTAAGTTATTTGTTCTGTTGTAAATCTTCAGTGGTCTACTTATTTTTCTAGTTTCTTTCATTATTTTACAGAAACTATTTTATGCAGGTCATTGAAGTAGTAAGTGCGGATTGCGTTATTGTTGCCGATGAATCCTTGCCATTTGGAGATCCATCGGCAGAACGACGTGTCAATCTCTCAAGTATAAGGGGCCCTAAAATGGGCAATCCTCGTAGAGATCAAAAACCCGATCCCTATGCTCGGGAAGCCAAGGAATTTTTGAGGACACGCTTGCTTGGACGTCAGGTATGCTTTAATCTTTCGATTATCACTTCCTGTATAATAATACAATAATGTTTTTTATAATACAATAATGCTGGCATTGCATCCATTCCTCCAGGTGAATGTTTCTATGGAATACTCCAGAAAAGTTGGCTTGGCAGATGGAGCTGCTGCTCCGTCTGCATCTGCAGATACAAGGGTTATGGATTTTGGTTCAGTTTTCCTCGTTAATCCAACTAAGGATGGGGAAGCTGCTCCTGCAGGAGCAGGCAGTCAAACTGGGGTTAATATTGCAGAACTTTTAGTTGCTCGAGGATATGCTACAGTTGTTAGGCACCGTGATTTTGAGGAGAGATCAAATTACTATGATGCCCTCTTGTCTGCTGAATCACGGGCTATTTCTGGGAAGAAGGGTATGCATTCCGCCAAAGACCCCCCTGTGAGACATGTAACGGACCTGCTAACGGTGAGTTCTACCCCATCTTCAGTGCATGTTACATTTTTTTTATAGTATGTTTTACATGACTGACGCGTGTTAATTTACCGGTTGTGGAATTAAACATCGTTAAGGCTAATGCAAAGAAAGCAAGAGACTTCTTGCCATTCTTGCAACGCAATAGGAGGATGTCTGCTGTTGTTGAATACGTACTGAGTGGACATCGATTTAAAATCGATATTCCTAAAGCAACATGCAGTATTGCTTTGTCGTTATCTGGGGTTAGGTGTCCGGGCCGTGACGAGCGCTATTCTGATGAGGCTATTGCATTTATGAGACGGAAAATAATGCAGAGGGATGTCGAGGTAGTGTTTTTTCCTTTTCGGCTCATAATTCTCACTGTTCTGCATTCATTTCTCACCGTTCTGTTTGTCTCTTACATGCAGATTGAAGTAGAAACTGTAGATAGAACAGGAACTTTCCTTGGAACCTTATGGGAGTCCAAAATTAATGTGGCCATACCCCTTTTGGAAGCAGGCTTAGCAAAGCTTCAAACTTCTTTTGGCCTTGATAGGACACCAGATGCTCATCTTCTGGCTCAAGCTGAGCAATCAGCAAAACAGAAGAAGTTGAAGGTGAATTTAGTAATTAACATCTTACATGCATCTTTTATTGGTGTGTCTGTTTCTCTTTTACTAATAATTTGTGTTGCAGATATGGGAGAGTTTTGTTGAGGGAGAGGAAGTTTCCAATGGTGCAGCTGTTGAAAGGAGACAGAAAGAGGAGTTAAAGGTATGTGCATCACACATTTAATTTCACTTGGTTTGTTTTTATCTCTGTCATAGGACCCTCATTCATAATAATGCTCGTTTTCAGGTTGTGGTTACTGAAGTCTTGGAAGGTGGAAAATTTTATGTTCAGTCTGTTGCTGATCAGAAAGTGGCTTCTATACAGAAGCAACTTTCTTCCTTGAGCCTTCAAGAAGCTCCTGTAATCGGTTCCTTCAACCCTAAGAAGGGTGATTTGGTTCTCGCTCAGTTTAGTGCTGATAAATCTTGGAACCGTGCAATGGTATGTTTTCATGCATTAATTTTCTCTTGAAATTTCTTAAAGATTTTACAATCAACATGTGACATGTGAACCTCTTTTGGTATAGTTGAGTGTTATTGCATGTTGACTTTGATTTGTGCTAATATAAAATGTTTTCTGCTGATTTGGGTTGTATAGATTTATATAATGGATAACTTGTCAATGGTTTGGCCTATCTATTTGATTGATGTGTCATATGGAACCATGTAAAGTGAGACGGATCAATACTTTCAGGGTTATTTATTGTTTGCTGTTTATATGTGCTTATTAGTAACATATTAAATTAAATTGGAACTGTTTAAAGTTAGACATGTCAATTCTTCCAGAGTTATTTAATGTTTGCTGTTTATATATGCATATTAAAGTTAGTTAAGTCAGGTCCTGAGCTTGAAATTGTCCATTACAATTTTCCTCTACAGTTGCGTAACTGATACGTCATATAATATTTTTATCTAATTAGCTATTCAATATGAAATTAATGTTATTGGATAAGTCAGCGATATCCTGAATTTTATATTTGTTACTAGATTACTGATGCATGATACTTAATGTGAATTTTTGTTCCTGCAACTCATCTCTAGCTCAAATCTTAAATGACCATAATGGATATAAATTCTTCATCAGCTGAACATCACTGATTCTTTAATATTATTCTAATCAATGCAATATGAAATTAAAATTATTCGACAAGTCAACAATATCCTGAATTTTAATTTTGTTACTAGATTACTGATGCATGATAGTTATGAGATTTTGCTCAAATATTAAATGACAATAATGAGCAACAATGTTTCTTCAACACCTGTTCTTTAATATTTTTCTAATCCTGTCTGATTTAAATTGTGTAGATTGTGAATGCTCCACGTGGTCCTGTGGAATCTCCAGACGACACTTTTGAGGTTTTCTACATCGATTATGGAAATCAAGAAATCGTCCCCTACAGTGAATTGCGTCCCCTTGATTCTTCGGTGTCTGCTGCCCCCGGCCTTGCTCAGCTTTGCAGTCTGGCATACGTCAAGGTTCCTGGCTTGGCCGATGATTATGGTCAAGAAGCAGCTGTTCGTTTAAGCGAGCATCTATTAAGTTCTCCAAAAGAATTCAAGGCTGTGATAGAAGAAAAGGACACATCAGCCGGTAAAGTCAAAGGACAGGGAACTGGGACTGTATTTTTGGTTACCTTGGTTGACCCAGAGGCTGAGATGAGCATAAATGCTCTTATGCTACAGGTACAGTCAACTTTCCCATTGCTTATATATAATGCATATTTCTTAGATGGCTAACATGATAGTGAGTGAAATGGGGGATATGGCCATATTTCCATTTTTCCGACACATTTTATATTTTAAGGCCTAACATGTACATAAATCTTTCCAGGAGGGCCTTGGTCGTTTGGAGAAAAGGCGTAGGTGGGAGCCACAGGACAAGAAGCAGGTGTTGGATGAATTGGAGAAATTCCAGACGGAGGCCCGTGAGAAGAGACTCTCAATGTGGGAATACGGAGACATTGCCTCTGATGACGAGGACGTGGCACCTCTGGCGAAGAAAGGTGCAGGCAAGCGGTGAAAACTTAGTTTGCCGCGTGCTATGTACTATTTATTTCTTGTCGGTTTCAAATGAACTACAGCAGGCTTATGATGTTTTTTCTTACAAGAGGGGTTTAAAGAAAATGAAGGCCAATGTTGTTCCAATGGATACATGTAACTTATAAACTCGGCCATAAGATATTTACTGGTAGGTGAGCAAACAATTTTGTTTGAACTTTTTTCCGCTACATTTGTTCTTTGAGTTATAGAACCTTAATAAGGCAGTTTTAGACTTTTTCATCTTTGTTTCTCTGATGAACGATTTTGTTTAATTTGAATGCTTCGTAAAATGGCTTGAGTGAGTGATGCTTGCACCTAAAAGTTAGGTATTTCATCCTATTTGAATGATCCTGTTATTGTAGGCTGGAGGTTGTTTTATATTTGATTTAGGTTAATCATTAGAAACTGTGTGGAACATTCACTTAGATTGTCATAGGTAAAGAGTGTGCACACTCAATTGATTCAGTCAAGTTAAAGAAATTGACGTCAGCAATGCCTTTCTTTATGGTGGTTTTCTGCAAGTATAGGCGAGTCTCAATCTGAGGATTTCATTAAATAGCCCCTCCCCATTTTTTGTGTATAAACTCAACACATCCACATTCCACGTCAAAAATAAATCTATTTATTATCCTCGTCTATCCTACTATGACGAGCAAGTGGTCCAATGGGTAGATTCACAGGGAAAGTTTGAAAATATCGGTATTAGTGAAAATAATGAGGCCATAAATTTGTGTAAATTGATATCCGTAAATTTTTACATTGGTAATGATGCGTCGAAAAAGAACGCCTATGGATATCAATCGTTCATTTACGAGCACTATTAATAACGAGTTTGAATAACTCGTTCGTCCTTGGCAATCTTCACGTAAATCTCCTTGAGAATCCGAAAATAACATGCAAAAGCACACCTGAGGGGTGCTCCGGCGCGGAAGCTCCGACGCTCAAGTCAGAATCGTTCTTTAGGAGAATCAAAGAGGAATTTCCCTGTGTTTCTAGGGAAATTCCGGCGCAGGAAATTTGCTTATATACCTTGTCCTTCCTTCCCTGGAGAGAGAAAGACTCTTTTTCCCCTATATTTGCTCATCTCTTCCTATAAATTCGGCCCACCCTAAATACTTTGAGGGCTTGGTCCCAGATCCTAAATACTCGGCCCCCTTTCATGCCTTGACTCTTTTGACTGAGTTAGGGAGAAATAAGCCGTACTATGCATTCCTCTTTGGGCCACATCCCTAAGCCCAAAGGATATTATCCCTCGAATGTGGGCTAAAGGCCCAATTACTCTTTTTTCTCCTTTGAGGCCCAGGGGTGTATTAATCCAACCTTCTATCTTATTGACTTAATTGAGACCATCATAATTTATCCCGTTTCCACGTGTCGACCTTTCCAAGAGCGACATATTTATCTACATCAACCACTCCCCCCTAGGGGTGTGCATCGGTCGGTTCGGTAACCGAACCGAACCGAATTAGAATAACCAAACTATAACCGAAATCGTATTAAAAATAACCGAAACCGGACCGAATTCACGCAAAACCGAAATTAACCGAACCGAAATATTCGGTTCGGTTTCGGCTATAACCGAAAAACCGAAATATGAACCGAAAAACCTGGGAAAAAAATGCACTGCTGCAAAAATGTGCAAAATACTATTGTGAATCAAAAAATGAGTACTGTCCACAATTTTGCAAAATTACTTATGCAAAATACACTGCTAAAAATTAGTATTCTGTCCACAATTAATGTTCAAATACGTCAACATAAGTCCATAACATAATCAAAATACTTAGTATCCAAAACACCATAAGTCCATAACAATAGAACATAGTTCGAACTTCAAATTGTCTAAATAAAAGTCCAAATAACATAACATAGTTCAAATGAAACATTGTTATCTCAAAATAAACTCCATGTACTCTCAACTCTTCCAACTTCCAAGTTCCAATCCTTAATTTCCATCAACCAAATCTGAAAATAAAACATTATATGTTAATATATATTAAAAAAAATTAAAGACTAAATTTAAAATTTAGTTACCTTTCATTCTTCTTCAAGTATAGGGGGTAATGGTGCACCGACACCTTCATTTCCAGCCACATTTCCAGCCACAGTTGGCAAATCTGAAAATAAAAGTTCATATGTTAATATATCAAATAAAAAATTAAAAAAAACAATTAAAGACTAAACTTAAAACTTAGTTACCTATCTCATGATTCTCAAGTTCATCGATTAATTCTTCATATGATACGGGATGTGTTGAATGTCTAAGCCAATCTTGCGCACAAATCAAAGCTTCCACTATCTTAGAAGTTAAAGAACTTCTAAATGCATCAAGGACCCTACCACCTACACTAAATGCAGACTCCGATGCAACAGTTGAAATGGGAACAACTAATATATCACGAGCCATTCTTGAGAGTATAGGAAATCGACTCGAGTTCACCTTCCACCACATTAAAACATCTAAATTCTCATCTTCTAAAATAGCTTCACTCAAGTAGAGTTCTAGCTCACTTTGCTTACGTCCAGCCACCCCACTCTCAATTCTTTGTCTTCTATATCTTGTTTTAGACACGGATACATCACTACCCTCCTCATTCGTAATCACTCCAGTGGAACTTGACGACGTGCTAACATTTGCTTCATTCACCAACTGATACTTAGAAGTATATTCATTGAATAACTCAAACAGTCCAGTCTTCACCGATTGACAGATTGAAACCCCTTTTTCCAGCCCATACATTTCCACCAATGAGTACTCTAAGTACCCCAACTTATCACGTGGATCAAACACATTAGCCCAAAAGATTAATTTATTCATTTTCTCCGCGTCTCCCCAATATTTATCAAACTTTCTTTTCATAGAATCACCCAACCTTTTTGTCTCAGAATCTGAACTTACCATCCAATCATTCAAGATACAACATAAATCACTAATCTCACATAAAAAAGTGTTAGAAGTGACATAAGAGGAACCTGAAATACGCACAGTCAACTTATGAAAATGCTTAAGCAAACTTGCATACTTACGAACACAAATCCAATCAATAGCACATGGAACATTTAAGTCCCCCAAATCAAGCTTATAACATGGATCTAAGTCGTCATACTTCTCAAATGCCCTTTCAAATTTTCCAGCTGTATCAAACATCTTATAAGTTGAATTCCACCTCGTAGGAACATCTACACACAATGAACTCTTACTTTCTATTCCCTCCAACTCCACACAATATTTAAACCTTTTTAATCTAGCGGGTGAGTTCCTAATGTACCTTACTGCATCCCTAACACGCTTCACTGAAGGGTCAATATCTTTCAAGCCATCACTAACCACTAAATTAACTACATGTGCAATACATCTCATGTGAAGGTATTTACCACTTGCAATTGCAGTTCCCCAAGTCACAAGTTTTCTTTTCATGAATTTTATAGCACCATCATTTGAACTTGCATTATCCACAGTTATAGTAAACACATTTTTCAAGCCCCAATCAAGAAGACAATTCTCTAATGCTCTACCAAGATAGTCACCTTTATGACTAGAAACAGACACAAAATTGATAATCTTCTTATTCAACTTCCAATCATTATCAATGAAATGAGCAGTAATGCACATGTAATTAATCATTTGAACTGAAGTCCAAGTATCAGTTGTAATACACACCCTTTCACAGTTTGTTTTCATAAAAGCCTTAAGTCTTGACCTTTCATTGAGATACAATTGATAACAATCCCTTGAAATTGTCCATCTAGACGGAATACGAAACCTAGGGCATGCTTTGCTCATAAAATCCCTAAACCCCTCACCCTCCACACTTTTAAATGGCCATTCATCAATAATAATCATGCGTACAAGAGCTGCCCTAATTTCATTCTGATCAAATTTCCAAGTACCAATTATGCAACTATCATTTGTGTTTTGTTGTATTATTAACCCTTGACATGTTTCTTGATTGTTAGGGTTTTTCGTGCACGACCTTGCATGATTTTTTAGTGATGTAGTGCCATTTTTCTTAGTGTTAGAACAAAGAATTTTCCCACAGTACTTACATTTGGATTTATTAGCAACACCATTCAAGCCATGAATTTTGTCAAAGTGCTCCCACACATTCGATCTTGATTTCATCGACTTCCTCTTCACCCGTCTGGTATTCGGGACGGGTGCTGGAGTTTCATGGGCCTCATGGCTTTGTGCTTGCAATTCGGGCTCGATTGCCATGGCATTGCTTCCAATTGTACATTCTTCAGTGTTTGAGGTTGACATCTAAAAAAAATATAAGAAATTAAGAATTGTCAAATGTTATTCATCAGATTCTGAAACAACAGATTACAAGCTACCAAAATCTTAAATCTTAAACAACAGATTACAAGCTAACAGATTACAACAGATTACAAGATTACACTAGATTACAACAGATTACAAGCTAACATATTACAACAGATTACAAGATTACAAACAACAGATTCTGAAATAGTAGATTCTTAAATCTTTACCTACCAAAATTCAACAGATTCAACCTACCAAAATAAGATTAAAAAGTAGATTCTTAAACCTACCAAATACAACAGATTCTTAATGAAAAGTTAGCATATAAGTTATAACATTCTTAAACAATAAACAGTAGATTCTTAAACAACATATTACAAATTTACAACCAAAATAACATTCTTAAGCAGTAGATTCTTAAATCTTTACCTACCAAAATTCAAAGCCCCAACATTCAATAAGGTTTTAACTACCAAATTCAACCAAATTCAAAGCCCCAAAATAACTCAAAATTAAAAGCCCCAAAATTCAACAAATTTAATGAAAAGTTAGCATATAAACACAAATTCTTAAACTGTTGGAAGAAAAACTTAGTATATATTAATATTAAATTAAGAAACTCACTGTGAGTGTGAGAGACTGAAAATCGTGACTCGTGAGGACTGAGGGTCGAGAGCCTGAGAGTCACGATCGCTGGTGTCGCCGGCGCCGTGGGGTCAGGCACTTGCAGAGTTTCAGTCGCGATCGCTGGTGTCGCCGGTGCCGTGGGGTCAGCTTGAGGGTCGCGATCGCTGGACGTCGAACTTGCAGTTGCAGTCGCAGATTTCGTGGCGTTGCCGTTGAGGACTGGGGAAGATGGAGAGGACTGAGGAGGGCGGCCGGAGAGGAGGGGCGGAGCCGCGGAGGTGGCCGGACAGCGGCGGAAGTTGGGTAGGTTAGGCGATTTTGGGGGCGGGACTCAGGGTTTCGATTTTGGGGACTAAAGTAGTGAAGTGTGAAGAATGAATTAGGGTTAGGGCTTAAGTTTATATATAATGGGCCTTATTCGGTCGGTTTCGGGTAACCGAATTTAATTCGGTTATAACCGGAACCGAAAACCGGATTTTATAAAATGTGAAACCGAAAACCGAACCGAACTCATATTTCGGTTCGGTTCGGTTCGGTTTTCGGTTTAAACCCGAATAATGCTCACCCCTACTCCCCCCTACTCTCGTAAAAAGGGTGATTTTTAAGAGAGTAGGAAAAATAGTAAATTATAAAAGAAATAATCTATTCCTTTAATTCCTCCTTCTTCATATTCCCCTTAAAACAAGAAATATTCGGTTCTTAATAATTATCTAAAGTCATCATGTCTTTTCCGCTTCCACACGCAAACCTGCTCTCGAAGTCTGTGACCAAGCGTCTGCCCGAGGGGAAACATCAAGCCGCCTCTTTGCAGCCACGCGCTCTTTCATTTGGGGGGTATTTAATTCTCCCTGATTTTTTCCCTCTCTCTCTCTTCTTCACAATTATTTCAAAAATTATATTCACTTCGTAGAAAACCCCTCTTCTCTCTCCTTTCAAACTTATCCATCCTTTTCTCATTTTCGTTTCCACTTCTGCGAGTAACCTCTTCGTGCACGTTCGCCGGCCACTTCATCCTCCTCGAAAACCGACCTCGCTTCAGGTATCTCCTCTTCTTCCTCGTTTTTATTTTACTATAACCCCATGTCATCTTCCGTTCCCACCTCATCAGACTCCACATCTATGGAAAGTTCGACTTCCAACTCACTTCACATATTTCCTGTAACCGACCCTGCCTTGAAGGACAAAATCTCTGGCTCCTCGATTCTTCCCCCCGAGCGTGTTTCCGCTTTTCTCCGCTCAGGGATCTTCCCCGCTGATTATTCAGTTAGGGCTGCACATAGGAAAGAACGCCCTAATTTTCCAGGTCCTAACACCTTAGCCTTCTGGGAGGCCCAACTGAAGGCGGGTCTCCGCTTCCCAATCCATCCTTATTTCTCCGAAATTTTCACTTACCTTCGCATACCTCTAAATCAGTTTACTCCCAACGCTATTCGTGCAATGTTAGGTTTCTATATTTTGATGAAGGGGAATGGGGGCGAACCCTCAGCCCAGCTTTTCTTAACCCAATATATGTGTAAGTTCGCGGATGGGTTCTTCTATGCTTGTGGTCGTACTTCCAGGACCGGGAAATTCATGGAAAAGCTCCATGAAGGGGTCCAGGATTGGAAGGATTACTACTTTTTTGTTACAAACCCTGCTCCTTGGGATTTTCCTCACGAAGAATGGATTTATGAGAACCCTGGGGTGCCGCGTCCTCCTCTTTCTGTTTGTTCTTCTTTAAACTTGGATGTGATGGACCACTTAAATGATAACGTATTCGCTCATGGATTTTTTGACGTGATGAGAATTTGTAAGAACCCTAGAGTCCTATCTCATTTTGGTTTTGGTCGCCCCGATTATCCTTTAGGTCCCGATGATGGTAATGCCATTTCTCTTCCCTTGGCATCGTCCTCAAGACTTAAGCTGCTGTGATTATTAACATCTTTCCATATTTTCTTCTGCAGCTATGAGTTGGTTAACTCAAATTTCTCGTGATGCCACTCCTCTCTCGATGGTTGCTAAGTCTCCGGCCCCTGAAAGCTCCACAAAGGCCCCTATCCCTCTCTCCCCAGTGAAACCCTCCACTGGGTCAGTTGCAAAGCGTACCAGGTCCTCCACTGAGAAGGCCCTTGTTTTCACTCTGCCTCCTGCCTCTGACGCTTCCAAGAAGAAGAAGTCCAAGACTAAGTCCTCCTTGCCCTTTTCATCCAATGCTACTCCTGATATCCCTGGTGACATCAGCATTGATCACCTTATGGCCTTCATAGATCGTTACACTCCTACCCCTGTTGCGGAGGCCCTTAATGCTCTATCCTCAGAAGTCCGGATCGTGCATTCCGCCCACAGTTTCACTCAGGTAGGCTCTTAATGCAAACATCATTTCCTATGGTTAATAAGAGAGAGTATAGATGTCTTACTTTTTTATATTGTTTCTTGTGTAGTTTGGCCTCCTGTTCTCCGATGTATCCGAACAGGCCCTCCAATCCCTTCAGTTGGTGGATGATCTCCAGAGCCATGTGGAACTAGAAAAGGTGAAGAAAGAAATTCTGGAGGGGGAATTACAAGAATCCAACCAGGCACGGAAGGCGCTCCAGGCTGAGAAGGTGAAGCTTTTGGAGGAAGTCTCTTCACTTAAGGCTCAGCTTGGTGAGCGGGTTGAACATTTGGAGGCTACTCTCCCTTTGGCTGGGATGAAGCTGTGCATCGATTCTCTTTTTACCTCCGCCATGGGGCAGAAGTTTCTGGGTACCTTGCATCGAGAATGGTTGGAAGCCTTCCTTAAGAGTACCAGCTTCTTAGGGGCGATGGGTGCATATATTCCCCACTTTATCGATCACGGGTTCTCCAACGCCGTAGCTGAACACTCCGCCCCTGAATTCAACGGCCAATATACTCGTGCCCTTCGGTTGGATGAGTTAGCCACTCCCCCTATGTTCCTTGGAGATCCTGAGGAGGACATCAACACCCCCTGGTGGCTGCCTGGGATGAGGAAGGCGGTCTCGGAGTTGAAGCAAACTGCTCTGAAGTTGGACGACCTTGTACCTGCGAAGTATTTGACTTTCCCCATCCATGTGGCTAATCCTGACCCTGTGGCAACCGTGGCGGTCGGTACTTTAGAGGAGAAGACGGAGGGAGGTGGTTCCAGTGGGCAGGTTGAGAAAGCAGGAGAAGGTTTCAAGGGGAAGAATGATATTCCCCTTTCTTCGTAACTCTATTTCTCTGATAATATTTCGGTACTTTTAGAACACTTCTATTTTTGTTGAGGCCTTTAAGGCCCCCTTTTGGTATTTTCAGGAGACTCCACACTCCTGCGTTTTTCTGTGGAGGGCCAAGGCATGGTGCCCTTGGTCTGGGATATTCCTGTTTTATTTTCTGCTTAATATCGTACCTGCACATTATCGCTTGGCATGCATATATATCTCTATCTCTGTTATTAGATATATGATGTGATACCTGTTCTGCTTTTCCTTTACTATGAATTCAACATATTTCTGGCATCTTCTTGACACGTAAAGGCTCTAAAGCTCATAGAAAAATCTTAAATGAGAACATGGAGTTTATGTTTCTGTACTTACTTGGTGATTTGTTACTGCTTCTGGTCGCTCCCTAGAGTTAAAGTTCTTAGGGATTATACTCTCCCAAAAGTTAGGATTTTTAGGGATTATACTCTCCCAAAAGTTAGGATTCTTAGGGATTATACTCTCCCAAAAGTTAGGATTTTTAGGGATTATACTCTCCCAAAAGTTAGGATTTTTAGGGATTATACTATCCCAAAAGTTGTATTCCTAGGGATTATACTCTCCCTGAAGTTGTTTATACTCGTAAGAGTTCTTAGGGATTATACTCTCCCTGAAGTTGTTTATACTCGTAAGAGTTCTTAGGGATTATACTCTCCCTGAAGTTGTTTATACTCGTAAGAGTTCTTAGGTATTATACTCTCCCTGAAGTTGTTTATACTCGTAAGAGTTCTTAGGGATTATACTCTCCCTGAAGTTGTTTATACTCGTGAGAGTTTTTAGGGATTATACTCTCCCTGAAGTTGTTTATACTCGTAAGAGTTCTTAGGGATTATACTCTCCCTGAAGTTGTTTATACTCGTAAGAGTTCTTAGGGATTATACTCTCCCTGAAGTTGTTTATACTCGTAAGAGTTCTTAGGGATTATTGACAGGTTAGTCATATCTTCCGCTGCCATACCCCCTACTCCCCCTAGATTTAGAGGCTGTCGTGGATAGAAGCTTTAGGGATTGTCCTTAGGCATTTCCCTTCCGAACATTTGTAAGTTGGTGTAATTCTTACAATATCTCCATCATCTTCTGTTTTAGTCTTCAGAACACATTTATTATCTCAACATTCATTATATGGACACTTGGCAGTTATCTTAGCACAATATTTAATGTATGAGAAATATTTCATCATAAAATCGGCGTGCATAAGGATCATCTCATTGTAGAATCAGAATATAAGAATCATCTCATCATCACATTAACATGCATTACGGGAAATCATTGAAATTTTCCAAAAACTACGCTCCATTGATTCAAAGTGTTTATCAAGATAGGCAAATAAGGGAAACCTATGCCGGCCTCATTAAAAACCTCTCCGTGGTAAAACCCCAAGGGGAAACCCACGTAGAGGGAAAAAGAGTGCAGGTGAAGCAATTATTCAAATGAAAAATTGTTCATAAAGGGAAAGATGGTAAGGGAATAACACCTTCCTCAAACATAAAATCTCTTCAAATGGCACACGTTCCATGGCCTCAGTATTTCTTTCCCCGTCATGTCTTGGAGTTTGTATGCTCCGCCTTTTAATACCTGTACTACCCTGTACGGACCTTCCCAATTAGCTTCCATTTTTCCTGTATTTTTCAAGGCATCTGCTCTTCGAAGTACTAAATCTCCAGCTTTAAAGGAATGAGGAATCACCCTGCGATCATATGCTGCCTTGATCCTGCTTTTGTATCTTTCTGCTTTCAGTCATGCCATCTCTCTTTCTTCCTCTACCAGGTCTAGGGCCTCCCTCATCAGCTCTTCGTTCTTCTTCTCCTCAAAATACGTAATTCTGTGTGATCCTAGCCTGGCCTCGGGAGGTATCACCGCTGCTTCTCCATATACCAAATAAAAGGGAGTATCCTCTGTAGCTGTCTTAGGACTAGTCCTGTAGGACCAGAGGACATTATCTAGCTCCTTCACCCATCCTCCTCCTACTTTTTGCAATCGCGTTCAGATGCCATCTACTAGGATTCTATTTGTAACTTCCACTTGTCCATTGGCTTGTGGGTGGGCCACCGAAGTGAATCTCTGTATAATATTCCATCTTTCACACCACTTTCTCACCTTCTCCCCATTGAATTGTGTTCCGTTGTCAGAAACCAAGATTCTCGGCACTCCAAACCTGCAACAAATATGTCTAGCCAGAAATAGAATTACATTATCTTCCTCTATCTTGGCCAAGGGTACGACCTCTACCAACTTACTAAAGTAATCCACGGCCACAATAAAAAATTTCCTTCCCCCAGGTGCTAAGGGGAAGGGTCCGACTAGATCTATCCCCCATTTGGCGAAGGGGCAGGGCGAGTACATGGCCCCCATCTCTTCTGCAGGTACTCGTATCAAATGTCCATTCTTCTGACACTTCTCGCATTTCTTCACATATTCCCCAGCGTCTCTAATTATATTGGGCCAGTAGAAAACCGCTCTAAATACCTTCTTCACCATAGTCTGATAACCTTCATGGCTGGACGCACAACCTTCATGAATATCCTTGATCACTAGCTCTGCTTCTCTTTTCGAAAGACATTTCAAATAAGGTTGAGCGAAGGACCTCTTGTATAATTGGTCCCCCAAGATACAATATTTCCTTCTCCAAGCTTTGGCTTCTCTGGACATTGGAGTTACCTGTCCTCTGTTCAGCTCTTCCCATATCTCTCTCCTCCAGTCATCTCCTGCTGTTATCTCTCCGACCAGGGTTTCGGTGGCTAATTGGTCCGCCACTAACAGGGTTACCTTTCCGTGTCCCTCGAATTCAGTGGAACTAGCTAGCTTAGATAGTCCATCTGCCTTTTCATTCTCTTCTCTTGGTACCTGTATTACTTCAAAGGTATGAAATTTATTCTTTAACTTCTTTACCTGTTCTAGATAGGCGATCATCCTTTCATCTTTGGCGAGGTACTCCCCCCTGACCTGTTGTACTATCAACTGTGAGTCGGAATATAAGGTTACTCTATGTGCCCCTAGCTCTGCTGCCATATTGGCCCCTCTAATCAGGGCCTCATATTCTGCTCCATTATTTGAGGTTGAGAACCGGAATTTGACGGCCACTTGTACCTCCTGGCCCTCTGGATCAACTAACACTATCCCGGCTCCACACCCTACTACAGATGCTGAACCATCAACGTACACTTTCCAACTTTGTTCTTCCTCCATTCTGGTAGACTCTTGAATAAAGTCTGCTAAAGCTTGAGCCTTGATGGCCCTCCTGGGTTCATAATCAATATCATATTCCTGTAATTCCACTGCCCATCTAACCATTCTTCCCGACAAGTCTGCTCTCCCTAGCGTCTGCTTTAAAGGGAAATTAGTCCGCACCATAACTTTATAAGACAAGAAGTAGGGACGCAACCGCCTGGCTGTCACTACCACTGCCAGGGCTGCTTTCTCCACCTCTGAGTATCTGATCTCTGCCCCCTGGATGACTTTGCTCACGTAATATATAGGTTGTTGTGTGGAGCCTTCCTCTTTCATCAGGGCTGTGCTCAAGGAGTGTTCCCCTACTGAGAGGTATAAGAGCAAAACATCTCCCTGAGAGGGCTTCATCAGCTTCGGAAGTTGTTCAAGGTGAAGCTTGAGTTCCTCGAAAGCTTTTTGACACTGGTCGTCCCATTCTAACCTCGACCCCTTCCTTAATGTTCTGAAGAAGTGGTGGCTCTTTTCTGCTGACCTTGATATGAATATACTGAGAGCTGCGATCCTGCCATTCAGGGTCTGCAATTCCTTCAGATTTCGAGGAGGCTGCATGTCGAGAACCGCCTTCACCTTAGCAGGGTTAACTTCTATCACTCTTTGAGTCACCATATATCCCAGGAATTTCCCTGACCCTACTCCAAAAGAACATTTAGCTGGATTTAATTTAATACCATTCTCTCGGATTACCTGGAATATCTCCTTCAGGTCGCCAATATGTTCCTCTGCCTTGACACTCTTAGCCAGCATATCGTCCACGTAAACCTCCATGTTCCTGCCTATTTGTCCTCGGAACACAGAGTCTACCATTCTTTGATAGGTGGCTCCTGCATTTATTAGTCCAAAAGGTATACGTACATAACCGAAAGTACCACATGTCGCTATAAAACATACCTTTGGTATATCAAGGGGGTTCAACTGGATTTGGTGGTATCCTTGGTATGCGTCCATCATGCTGAGTAATTCAAATCCAGACGTGGCATCTACCAATTGGTCGATTTGGGGCATGCTTTGTTCAGATCTCTAAAGTCAATACACATTCTCCATTTGCCAGCTCCTTTAGATACTAGCACTGCATTTGACAACCACTCAGGGAACTGCACCCTCTTCACATTCCCTGCACTTAACAGCTTATCAATCTCCTCTTTCACAATGAGGTTTTTCTCCTTACCAAAGTTCCTTAATTTTTGCTTTATTGGCCTGGCTTTGGGATCCACATTAAGGTAATGCATCGCTATTTCTGGAGGGATACCAGTCATATCTGTCGAGGTGAAGGCGAAGATATCCGCATTCTCCTGAAGGGTAAGTACCATCTTTTCTTGAAGTTCAAGGCTCATGTGTGTACCTATCCTGGTCGTGAATTCCTCATTTCCCGGGTAAAGCTCAATGTTCATTAATTCCTCATCTGCTTTCACTTTGGGTTGCTCTTGCACCAGCTCACCCACTCTCTGTTTTTTCCATTCAGGGTCTTCACCGTTGAATCTCTCCATCCCTCGGACCATGGCCTTGTCCGCTATCTTAACTTATTCGACGTAACACTTCCTTGCCTGGTACTGGTCTCCACATATCTCTCCCACACCCCCCGAGGCAGGGAATTTCATCTTCATGTGGAAGGTGGAAATCACGGCCTGAAAGATATTCAAACTTGGTCTTCCCATCACCACATTATATGAAGATGGGACATCCACTATCAAAAACTCTATCACTTGCACGCGTCGGTTAGGAGCGGTTCCTAACCCTACCTGTAATAACGCTGAACCAAGGGGTTGAATGGCACCCCCTGAAAATCCATAGAGGGCTGTCTCCACTGGCCTGAGTTTTATGTTTAATTCCATCTTCTTAAAACACTCTAGGAACATGATATCAGCGGAGCTCCCCGTGTCTACAAAGATCCTGGCCACATCATATCCTGCTATATCCATGGTAATGACTAAGGCATCATTATGGATTTCTCTGGGTTCTCCAACGTCTTCTAGCCCAAAATGAATATTGGGAGCTGCTGTCATCTTTCCTATCTCACGACATTCCATGTTCCTTCCACTCTTCAATGACCTGACACTCTGCTTCCTCTGTCTAAAGGAATCCCCGTCAGCGGGGCCACCCATGATCATGTGAATAGTTCCCCTCTTTTGGGGAGGGGGTGGCTGATCCTCCGTGCTCTTCCTCCGTTCTCTTCTATTATCCTCTGGCTTGCCTTCAGGGTCTTTTCTCTTCTGCCCTCTGGGACCTTGTCGATCCCTGAAAATAAATTCCTTTAGGTGGCCTGCTTGAATCATTCTTTCTATTTCGTCTTTCAGGTGCCAGCATTGGTTCGTATCGTGGCCATAGTCATTATGGAATCTACAGAATCTGTCTGACTTGGGATTCTGAGGGCCCCTGTTTCGTGAATAGGGGAACTTCATATCGGGATGGTCCCCTGCCACTTCTAAAACCTCTGCCGGCTCGATCCTCAGAGGAGTATATCTCCTCATCCTTCCCCTAGAGTTCCAGTGTGCAGCTTCCTCTGCCTTTACATTTCCCAGCCCCCTCGCATTCCGGTGTTTTTATGGACTGGGCCACCTCGACACTATCTCCCTTCTTCGTTCTCCATTACCCACTATTGTCCTGGTCTCCGACCGCTTAGCTTTCCTCACCTCTTCCAGGGTGAGGTATTTCTCTGCTCTCCTTAGTAATTCATCAAAGGTTCGTACTGGTTTCTTGGCTAGAGACGTAAACAGGTCTCCGTCCCTTAGCCCATTAGTGAGAGTATTGATTTTGACCTCCGAAAAAGCTGTTGGTACCTCTAAGGCCGCTTGGTTGAATCTTTTCAAGAAAGCCCGAAGACTCTCATTCTCCCCTTATCGCATGTTAAACAAGGTAAGAGTGGCCCGAGGTTGCCTCCTAGCGCTGGCAAATTGGTGCAAGAATAGTTCACTGAACTCCGACCATGAATGGATAGTATCCGGCCCTAGATGGGTGAACCATTGCTGTGCCGCTTTAGATAAGGTAGTCAGAAATACTCTGCACTTGACGCCTTCTCCGTATCGGTGCAATAGGGCGGCATTCTTGAACCTCATCAAATGCTCGTACGGGTCCGTGGTGCCATCATATTCGAAATTTAAAGATTTAAAATTAGGAGGCAGTTCATCTTGTAAAATATTGGATGAAAATTGATAACCAGTAACGTAAGAGGGTTTACTTACGTTGTCAGTCATATGCTTCTGCATGTCTTTCATTTCTCTTCGTAAAACCTGTATTTGGTCACTAACCGCCCCTGGTAAGTGTCATCCGTACTTTCTCCTATCCCCGCATCCAGAGTTGTATCACCAGGGATCCTCTCCATATTCCTCCTGGGAGGGCGATCAAAGACGCTTCTCTCGACTTGAGAAGGCACTCTTTCTTCCTGATTCTGGGGGAAACCTTCATTCTTAGAAGGGACTGGAGCCGAATCAATGACATGCTCCGGGGGATTCTGCTTCGTTCTTTCATTAATTGGTGGAATAGGTCCAGGAGGGCGAAGTCCACGAGATGTAATTATTCTTTCCACTGCTTTCTCTATCATCCCATCCAGTTGGTCTTGAGAGATAGTAAAGAGTTCCGGTTGAGCATTGGGTTGTGGAGTGTCCTTATTTATCTCACTTCCCGAAGCTTCTAAAGTTCCCGCCGTGTTCCCCTCCTGGACGGGAGGGATATCTTCCAATGTAGGATTTACAGGTTGTTTCCCTAGATTTCTGTTCACGGGAAAACCTGGTGGGGGCGGAGGAAAGGGAAGAGGAGTGGAATCTCCCTTCTCCTTAGTCTGTTTCGTCGGATCTTGCTCTACACCCATTTAATATGGAACCTTTTCTCACTTCTTAGCTCGAAATGTTCCCACATACGGCGCCAGTTGATGCGTCGAAAAAGAACGCCTATGGATATCAATCGTTCCTTTACGAGCACTATTAATCACGAGTTTGAATCACTCGTTCGTCCTTGGCAATCTTCACGTAAATCTCCTTGAGAATCCAAAAATAACCTGCAAAAGCACACCGGAGGGGTGCTCCGGCGCGGAAGCTCCGACGCTCAGGTTAGAATCGTTCTTTAGGAGAATCAAAGAGGAATTTCCCTGTGTTTCTAGGGACATTCCGGCGCATAATCTGGTGTATCTTCTCAATTTAGTGTATATTTTGTAGGAATGTATATATTATGTAAAACGTAAATAAGAATATGGAGGAAATTTGCTTATATACCTGGTCCTTCCTTCCCTGGAGAGAGAAAGACTCTTTTTCCCCTACATTTGCTCATCTCTTCCTATAAATTCGGCCCACCCTAAATACTTTGAGGGCTTGGTCCCAGATCCTAAATACTCGGCCCCCTTTAATGCCTTGACTCCTTCTTTTGACTGAGTTAGGGAGAAATAAGCCGTACTATGCATTCCTCTCTGGGCCACATCCCTAAGCCCAAAGGATATTACCCCTCGAATGTGGGCTAAAGACCCAATTACTCTTTTTTCTCCTTTGAGGCCCAGGGGTGTAATAATCCAACCTTCTATCTTATTGACTTAATTGAGACCATCATAATTTATCCCGTTTCCACGTGTCGACCTTTTCAAGAGCGACATATTTATCTACATCAGGTAATAAATTTATAAAAAATATAATATACAATTATATGATATATTTTTAAAAATCAATATTTTTCAATGTTCTCTTGAAATTTTATGAATCGATCGATATTGGTAACTAAAAAAAAAGAACATATATTGGAGATATTTTCATCTTTTGCAAGAAACATAGAAAAAAGAAAAGAAAATTAGAGCAATACAAACATTAAATTATCATGAATAGAAATCCATCAATAACGAAACTTCAATTCACGTTTCAATCATCTCTTTACTCTAACTGATGTAATGTTTTACTCTACCATGCTCTTGAAATAATGTCTCTCAATAAACAAAAAAACTTTATTTATCGATGTTGTTTCTTAATTATATTCAATTGAAACAAGTTCTTTAAATAGTCTTTTTTAACCGAATAGTTTAGATATGGTCTAAATTTAATTTGGCAAAAGTATTAAACATGAAGACAAATGACAATAAGTTCCCGAAGAACTCGATTTAAATCACCCAATGAAATACTCACTAGTGATGATTGCATGCGAAGTCATGCAAAATCAAACATTTTGTACGATTTATAGCAAAAATTAATTAAACAAAACTCAGAATGGAGAGTAATACCCTTGTTTTCTGGAAATCTGTAACAGTAAAATGAGGATGAATTATAAAAGGTTGATTTTATTAAGTTGCGCTTATGGCTCGAAGATCCAGATAGAAAACAAGAAAAAAAAAGTTTTTTTGTTCGTATTTCATTTACCGAAATTAAAATTGATATTGATAAATATGCAAACATAAAAATATTGTATTGCGGAAATTAATTTGTTTGCTAGTATATTCTTTGAATTCATACTATTAAACAAATCATCAATATTTTTGTTTTTTAATTAAATACTTAGATTTTAAATTGGATACATGTATAGAAGTTAAATCTACCGAGAGAATATAATTAAATCAATCTAATCATTAATAAAATCCAAATTAATTACAATCTCAAACTAGAGACTCAGATATCCACATTAATAAAGTCTATGGTGTTAATCCATAGTACTCGTTGAACCAACGCTGATCGGTGGGTTATAAATTAACCTAAATTGGTTTAGTTATGAATCTCCCGAAAAAAGCACCTCGTTAGACACCAATTCTGCCACAATACACCCAATTGACCACATGTCAATTACTTTGGTGTACGTCCTTTCACCGAGAAGAATCTCGGGGGCACGGTACCATAAAGTACACCCCTGAGTGAACTGTTGGGCTTGGGCTTGTGCTAAAATAAAAGGAGTTTTTTTTAAAGGTGTTTTTGTCCCACATCGGATGTGAGAAAAGAAGGGAGGACTTCCTAATCCTATATAAGGAGTCCTTAGGTCTTTGTTACAAGTGCACCAATCAATACATTTTAGTCTTGTATTTGATTCTAGTTTAAAGTCCTTTCTTATATTTTCTTGTAATATAGTCTCGTGAGAGAAAGGTGAGAGTCATTGTAGACTTGAAAGAGTGTAGGAGGGTTGAGTGTCAAAAGAGAAGAATTCTGTGTGATTGTAAAAATTTATCATATAGTGATCTCTTTGGTGGGTCGTGGTTTTTCTCCGGTTTTGGAGTTTCCACGTTAAATTCTTGTGTTGTTGATTGTGTTATTTCTTCATCTTATTTCTCGCTTATTTTTCGTCTGCCCTTGGGGGGATTAATTTCCCAACAAGTGGTATCAGAGCCCGGGTTTAGTCTCTATTTATTTCTTAGTATGCTCTGTGGTTGCAGCGTAGTCTGATCTTCCACATCAGAAAAGATTTTTTAGAGAGGTTCGGGGGTCTCTTTTGAGACGGTTGTTAAGGGCGGAGAAACGGTATGTCAAAGACTCCGAGTGCAATGAGGTTTGACGTGGAGAAATTTGATGGAAGAATCAATTTTAGCTTGTGGCAAGTGCAAGTTAAGGACGTGATGATACAATCTGGTGTACACAAGGCTCTAAAAGGAAGGCCAGGTTCTGCTGAAGGTAACACCAACAAAGATTCTAGTATGAGTGATGAAGATTGGGAGGATCTGGATCCGAGGGCTGCAAGCATAATACGTTTGTGTTTGGCTAAGAGTGTTCTTGCAAATGTACATGGGATTTCGAGTGCCAAGGAGCTGTGGGAAAAGTTGGAGTCTCTGTACCAGGCAAAGGGCATTTCAAATCGGTTGTACCTGAAGGAACAATTTCACACCTTGCGGATGGAGGAAGGTATGAAAATTTCAGATCATTTGAGTACTCTTAATGGTATTATTTCTGAACTAGAGGCAATTGAAGTGAAAATTGAAGATGAGGATAAGGCGTTAAGACTCATATTGTCTCTTCCACATTCCTATGAGCATATGAAACCAATTTTGATGTATGGGAAGGAAACTTTAAATTTTGCTGAAGTCACAGGAAAACTTCTTTCTGAAGAAAGACGGCTGACAAGTGAAGGACGAACTTCAACGGAAAATTCAGCAATGGTGGCTTTTAGCAAAGGAAAGAAGAAGGACTTCAAGGGCATTATGTGTTGGAAGTGCGGGAAATCTGGGCATGTAAAGCGAAATTGTCAAGGTGGAGTGGCGGCAAATGACTCCGAAACTGTTGCTAACGTTATGATAGAAGATGATGTCCTCTGATTGAGGATATAAACATCCTTATGGCATGTCCAACTGCCATGAACGAGGATGTGATGACGTTAGTTGGACCACATGTGCATTGGTTTGGCATGGATGCAAGGTGTGTGGTGAAAGATGTCGATGGCTGAAGGACTTCTATGAATGCCAAAAGTTAGAAGTTGCACCATAAATTTCAGCAGGTATTTTTTCGACATGTGCCGAAGGAAATTCTTAGAATGGGTGATTCTAAGTGTTCTACTCATATGGTGGAGTAGGTGTTCTCTGTTTTGAGAATGTTGATTCTTTGGTTTAAGAATCATGTTTGTCGGTGAAGACAATGTAGCTTTCTTTTATTTTATCAAGGTGGAGTTTGTTGGGCTTGGGCTTGTGCTAAAATAAAAGGAGTTTTTTTTAAAGGTGTTTTTGTCCCACATCGGATGTGAGAAAAGAAGGGAGGACTTCCTAATCCTATATAAGGAGTCCTTAGGTCTTTGTTACAAGTGCACCAATCAATACATTTTAGTCTTGTATTTGATTCTAGTTTAAAGTCCTTTCTTATATTTTCTTGTAATATAGTCTCGTGAGAGAAAGGTGAGAGTCATTGTAGACTTGAAAGAGTGTAGGAGGGTTGAGTGTCAAAAGAGAAGAATTCTGTGTGATTGTAAAAATTTATCATATAGTGATCTCTTTGGTGGGTCGTGGTTTTTCTCCGGTTTTGGAGTTTCCACGTTAAATTCTTGTGTTGTTGATTGTGTTATTTCTTCATCTTATTTCTCGCTTATTTTTCGTCTGCCCTTGGGGGGATTAATTTCCCAACATGAACGACCCTAGTCCACTCTCAAAAATACGGGACACTCACTCAAAAATACGAGACAAACCGAAGTCACAGATTTTCAATCGAGTTGTATCCTTGATGTTGACCAGGATGTTGGAGGGCTTAAGATTGCATTACATCCAAATAGTGGAGAAAGTCAATACCCCCGAGTATGTGTTTCAGCACGAGTTTGACTTCACTTTGTGTCAACGACCCTCCCTTTGAATCCATGAATCTTCTTAAGTCTGTTTGCATGTACTCCATCACTACGTACACACGACCATCGCCTTCGTGGATGAGTCCTTTGTACTCCACAATCGAGGGGTGGGGCGGAAGGCATGACAAGAACACAAGTTCTCGTTTTGTAGATTCGACATGTCGTGCAATTCGTGCTTAATGGCAACGATTTTCCCGGATGTATTGTTTTTTCCTTCGTATACGATGCCATAAGTACCGCTACTGATCACCTTCAGAATCGTATATGTTGATTCCTGAGTTTGATCGCTGTGGCTGTGTGTAGTAAAGTTAGTTTATATAGAGTAGAGTAGGGGTGGTCTGTTTAGTGAAATCCCTAATGTATAGGGGAGAATCTAATTCCCACGGTTTAATATCCATATCTAATTCAAATAAAAATACGTAGGAAATATATATCTAAAGATAAAATATTTTCTTTTTTTCCCAATTTCATTTCGACCAAACAAATTATAGGAGTGGTATAAATGAGATGATTTTGTACAATTCTGATGCGGCCTAAAAATGTCGTTCAATAAGAAGTCGACACGTGTATAAAGGATAAGATGAAAGAGAAGATATGGGATTATGGAAGGGGCTCTGGATAAAGAATCCCTTCAGGAAGTCCCTCCGGAGGGAGCTCCTGGAGGTCCTCCCGGAGAGACTTATCTGGAGGACCTGATCTTGATATGAATTGGTAAACCGAGAATATAGGAGATCTTCGCATGAATCGGACTAAGGCTGACCAAAGAAAGATTCTTCCCTCCTTCATTTTAGTGGAAGGAGTCCACTAGGGGGAGTGGCCCCGGTCTTTCCGGAGGTGGAGGACTGGAGGACTTCGTCCACTCAGCAGGGCCGAGTCTTATGGGCAGCTCCGAAATAAGAGGAAGGCTTGACTTGGCCCCGGTCTTTCCGGAGGTGGAGGACTGGAGGACTTCGTCCACTCAGCAGGGCCGAGTCTTATGGGCAGCTCCGAAATAAGAGGAAGGCTTGACTTCCTCTCCAGAAAGTATCTCTATAAATAGGTAAATTCGAGGAGATTTCCAGGTTAGACTTTCTACTTTGACAAAACTTAATACATTTCGTATCAAACATACTTCTGATATTCTTTGAGAGCTTGAGCCGATAAATCAAGGACTTTGAGGTCCTTATGATATACAAAGATTCTGATACTGACTTGAGCGTCGGAGCGTCCGCACCGGAGCCCCCTCCGGTGTGTCTTTTGCAGGTCCCTGGAGGATCATTCCAGCGGAAGCAGTGTACCCAAATCAGGTCTAAGCACTCGGGAATTTGGATATCTGACTCCGAGGATATATAATCCTCTCGTGCAATTTTTGGCACATCAACTGGCGCCGTCTGTGGGAATCGATTTAAAAGATTTTCTCACGAATTTCTATCTGTTCGAGTGATGGAATTGGAGATGGACCATTACTTGGTAAATTCTACGGGCAGTCCTTTGCCTAGATTTGACACAGGTTCTTCCTTGAGTTTTCTTATATATGCTGTAGATAATTTTACATGTTGGAATATAATTGTTTAATGATGCAAAGAAGCCAGATGCAATAAATGATTAATATGGACCATTGAGTGAGATTTGAGAGCAGAATTCTCAATTGTGATATCTGATGTCATTATTAATGTCTTGATTTAAATGTCCATAATCAATATAGTTCTGCTAGCAGTGTGAACTTATTCGTTTGCGAAAATTCCTTTATTGTAGAAAATGTTCATTTATGGAATTGAAAAATAAAACAAGAAATAAAACAAGGTAGAAAGCTATTAGCATCTTGCTAAGCCCCGACTGAAGATTAATGGTGATTGTGTTGATTATGATGGGAGTAAGGTTGATTTTGCTCTAAATAATATTTTATTGATAAAACTTCACTCCAGTGATCTATTATTATCATGTAATTATGAGTATAAGGATTGTCGAACATATATGTGGAGTGTGCAATTACCTGCTCCGAGACTCCAGGAAGAGGCTCGAGACACCCCTATCTCTACAGGGGGTGATATTGTTAGCACGTCTAGAGCCCTCGGGAGTGGACCTGGCAAGGAGATACCTCCAGGCACTGCAGAGGACGACAACATTCGTGCCCCTCCACGAGCAGCAGAGTATTTAGGGCCTCGAGGTCCAAAATCTAAACATGGGAGTATGAGGCAAAGATATGATAAGTGCATCGGTGCTACAGGTTAGTACAGGTGTTTGATAGAGCCTAAAGTATTAGATCTTTTATAGTAATGTGATATTGCTATGAGCATATTTTAATGATATTGACATATATGACACAAACTTATTTTTTCCATTGAATTAAGCATGATTCTCCTAAACTTACATGATTGATACTCTAGAAACAATCTTAGAATTAAGAATTACTTGAAATCGTAGAAGCATGGGTAAGCAATTCACATGTTGAGTCTTGTGATTACTTTATGTGGTAGAATTAACGATTAGACGTTGATGATGATTAGACGTTGATGATGATTAATGATTAGACGCGGACGATGATTATGATTTTGCACACGATTGACATGTTTCCATATTTTAGATATAATTTCATATTATAGACCGAGCCTACCCAAGCTCTGGAGGACCTCTGGATAGGTTCAGAAGATTTCAGATTACAGATTAAGTCTATCCAAGCTCTGGAGGACCTCTGGGTAGGTTCAGAAGATTTCAGATTACAGATTAACTCTATCCAAGCTCTGGAGGATCTCTGGATAGGTTCAGAAGATTTCAGATTATAGATTAAATCTACCCAAGTTCTGGAGGACCTTTGGATAGGTTCAGAAGATTTCAGATTATAGATTAAATCTACCCAAGCTCTGGAGGACCTCTGGATAGGTTCAGAAGATTTCAGATTACAGATTAAGTATATCCAAGCTCTGGAGGACCTCTGGATAGGTTCAGAAGATTTCAGATTATAGATTAAATCTACCCAAGCTCTGGAGGACCTCTGGATAGGTTCAGAAGATTTCAGATTACAGATTAAGTATATCCAAGCTCTGGAGGACCTCTGGATAGGTTTAGAAGATTTCAGATTATAGATTAAATCTACCCAAGCTCTGGAGGACCTCTGGATAGGTTCAGAAGATTTCAGATTATAGATTAAATCTACCCAAGCTCTGGAGGACCTCTGGGTAGGTTCAGAAGATTTCAGATTACAAATTAACTCTATCCAAGCTCTGGAGGATCTCTGGATAGATTCAGAAGATTTCAGATTATAGGTTGATTCTATCCAAGTCCTGGAGGATTTCGGGATAAGCTCGAAAATGGAAAATGAAGATTGAGCCTATTTAGGTCCCTGAGATCAAGGCCAATAGCCCTAAACAGACAAAACGATAAGTCCGAAAACTAGAATGGGTGAGAGGATGATTGATTACCTAAAGCGGGTAGAGAACTTAAGAATCTTCAGAGCTGAAAAGTATCTCACCCTCGAAGAGGTGAGGCAAGCCAAGAGGCTGGAGGTGAAACCAGCTAGTGGAGAGAGGAAGAGAGAATCTACAGCAAGGAGGTCCAGCCCAGAAGCTCCCCGAAACTCCGGAGGAACAGGAAACCGCAATGCTGCGGGAGGATCCCGATCTGGGCCTCGAGGGACGTTTTAGAAATATACCCAACTGAGATTGGAAACTACAGAAGTCTTGGAGGTTGCTGGAGATCATCCAGATCTGAAATTCCCGTATTCGAGAAACCGAGGTCCTCAAAAGCCCAAGTCGGACCGATTTTGGAGACCCCACAATGAATATGGGCACGACAACAATCGATATTACCATTTGGAGGTCCTGGAGAGAGTACAGGTTTCAGATCTAATAATGCTGCTGGTATGAGTCAGTTTACCTGGTCTATGACGAATAACGAGCTCATGAGGAGGGGCTGGAGAACCTAGAAGTACTAGAGGAGCTCTAGAGAGCAAGATTACCGAAGAAAGAGCGAAGCCAAACAACGTTGAGAGGTTGGAGATTCAAGAAAAGACCATGTGAAATGAAGGTCATGTAGGCCAGATTTGCGATCGATAACTCATAGAGAAGGATTTGACTTCTAGTTTGAGATGATAAACTAATGATAAACCTCGACCTGCTCGAGGAGCTGCAGATGTACGAGAGATATGTGTAACTCCGGAGATGAATATTGGGGTAAGACGTTGAGACGAAGATAGATGCTACCTGACGGGCTATGAAGCCAACTTCACCATGCGAAGCACTGGAGATCAGATTTCTACGTTCCAAAAACTGGAGGGGACAGAGTTCGAGACTGGGATTTGGATGATGGATGCCCAGAAGCTGAGTTATGGGGTTTAAGACCCAGACTTCGAGAAGATGAGAGTGATGACAGACCTTTTTACAAGATCCTACGCTTGAAGTGGCTGAGTAACGCTATAGAATTAAGGAAGAGATGAAACGAGTATCTAGGACCCCGAGGTCCAAGATCCAGATAAGGAGAGATGAGGCGAGTATCTAGGACCCCGAGGTCCGGGACCTAGAGGTGATGATGTGACTGATGTGAGCCAGATGAGTCTAGGATAATTAAGAATGTGGAGGAGCTCGACGGAGCATGATCCAAATAATTATGGAAGAAAGATGAGTATTCGGGATTGAGAACTGAACACGAGAAGAACTACAAAGAGGATCTTATGCAAATGATCCAGATTCAAGTGGGATGAATAATATCAGAAAACATTTGAGGAGTTGAAGCTCCACCGAGCCCAGCTGCTGAAGCTGACCAAACCCTCCCTAGGGTGCTGAAATTTGATATTCAAAAGTTGAGAAGAGCTGAATAAAGGACCAGCCCCTGCAGCTTCTGGAGAAGCTCGAGCTTTGCGGTTAAGATACCACATCTTGGGTGGCCAATTATACAAGCGATCGTTGACCCATCCCTATCTAAGATGTCTCCCGAAGGAGATTACGTGATAAAAGAAACCCATGAAGGATGAACAGGTAGTCACTAGGGCTACAAGGCTACTGTAAAGAAGGATATACCTAAGAGTCGATCTATTAGGTGAGTAAGATCATCTAGGATGTTGAGATGCGACATTCGGAGACGAGCATGATGACAGACCTTGCAAATGCCTTACACTTCGATGCTTAAAGGGGGTGATGGAGGGTCTAGGCCTACTACCTCCGAGATGCTGATATGGAGCCACGTAAGTGAAAAGTGTATATTTTACTTTTTTTACTTTAGATTTTACTTTGTAATATGATATGAGTTACCTAGACGTAGTTGTTTAGAACATAAAACCTCGAAGCATATGAGCATTTGCTAAAGCTTCAGAAATGGTTGATTTGAGAAATGCTAAGGTGATTACTTAGGAGAATTTCGTGATTAAATCGAGAGAATGATTGAGAATTTAGGCATGGTTAAGAACGCGTTTCTCACCCTACTCTAAATCCAAGCGGATTACTTGAACTTGAAAGGTCTTGATATGATCAACACCTTGAACTGAGAGTGAGAAACACTCAGAGGCCTAGAGGCCGAGGAGCTCCAGAGAGCCCTCACCATGTTTGAGACCCAAGAGGGTTAATCAATGAAATGAGAAGATTTTATGAATTAAAATCTTTTAAGAATAAGAGTGAGAAACACTCGGAGGCCTAGAGGCCGAGGTGCTCCAGAGAGCCCTCATCCTACTCGAGACCCAAGTGGGTTACTGAAATGAGAAGATTTTATGAATTAAAATCTTTTAAGAATAAGAGTGAGAAACACTCAGAGGCCTAGAGGCCGAGGTGCTCCAGAGAGCCCTCATCTTACTCGAGACCCAAGTGGGTTACTGAAATGAGAAGATTTTATGAATTAAAATCTTTTAAGAATAAGAGTGAGAAACACTCAGATGCCTAGAGGCCGAGGTGCTCCAGAGAGCCCTCATCTTACTCGAGACCCAAGTGGGTTACTGAAATGAGAAGATTTTATGAATTAAAATCTTTTAAGAATAAGAGTGAGAAACACTCAGAGGCCTAGAGGCCGAGGTGCTCCAGAGAGCCCTCATCTTACTCGAGACCCAAGTGGGTTACTGAAATGAGAAGATTTTACGAATTAAAATCTTTTAAGAATAAGAGTGAGAAACACTCAGATGCCTAGAGGCCGAGGTGCTCCAGAGAGCCCTCATCTTACTCGAGACCCAAGTGGGTTACTGAAATGAGAAGATTTTATGAATTAAAATCTTTTAAGAATAAGAGTGAGAAACACTCAGATGCCTAGAGGCCGAGGTGCTCCAGAGAGCCCTCATCTTACTCGAGACCCAAGTGGGTTACTGAAATGTGAAGATTTTATGAATTAAAATCTTTTAAGAATAAGAGTGAGAGACACTCAGAGGCCTAGAGGCCGAGGTGCTCCAGAGAGCCCTCATCTTACTCGAGACCCAAGTGGGTTACTGAAATGTGAATATTTTATGAATTAAAATCTTTTAAGAATAAGAGTGAGAGACACTCAGAGGCCTAGAGGCCGAGGTGCTCCAGAGAGCCCTCATCTTACTTGAGACCCAAAAGGGTAATTCAATGAAAAGAAAGATTTTATAAATAAAAATCTTTTAAGAATAAGAGTGAGAGACACTCAGAGGCCTAGAGGCCGAGGTGCTCCAGAGAGCCCTCATCTTACTTGAGACCCAAAAGGGTAATTCAATGAAAAGAAAGATTTTATAAATAAAAATCTTTTAAGAATGAGAGTGAGAGACACTCAGAGGCCTAGAGGCCGAGGAGCTACAGAGAGCCCCTCACCATACTTAAGACCCCAAAAGGGTTACTCAATGAAAATAAATATTTTATGAATCAAAATCTTTTAAACGAAAGTGAGAGACACTTGGAGGCCCAGAGGCCAAAGAGAGCTGGGGAGCATCTCCCCATAACAAGGACCCAAGATGGTTACTTAGAAAACAAAAATTTTGCAAGCCAAAGTCATTTGCCGAGACCCTGTTTAAAAAACGAAAGAAAGGATAAATATAAGTCTGGAAGTCAAGGAAAACCTCTTCGAGCCACCTGAAACTAGAGGTGATCCCTTGAAAGGGTGAGAGGTTCCCTGAATTTCTTGAGAAAATTCTTTGAAGGTTATGTAACCAGGAGACGATAATGGTGCAACCTACAAGACCAATAAGGGGGTTAGGATCGAGGCTTCTCCTCGAGAAACTAGCAAGAGAGAAAAAAATTGCGACTGTGTGGGACCCAAGCGCAAAAATCGAAACGTCTTCAGAACTGGGGGCGGGAAAAATTTTCGGACGAGAGCATTTTCGAAATTTCACTCCAAAGCAAGAATAATACACGTCTCTCCAGAAACGCCTCTGTGTTGGACTCACTTGAATTTTCTACTCTCACAAAAGATATACTTCTTTTACGAGAGTAGGGGGGAGTAGATGATGCGGCCTAAAAATGTCGTTCAATAAGAAGTCGACACGTGTATAAAGGATAAGATGAAAGAGAAGATATGGGATTATGGAAGGGGCTCTGGATAAAGAATCCCTTCAGGAAGTCCCTCCGGAGGGAGCTCCTGGAGGTCCTCCCGGAGAGACTTATCTGGAGGACCTGATCTTGATATGAATTGGTAAACCGAGAATATAGGAGATCTTCGCATGAATCGGACTAAGGCTGACCAAAGAAAGATTCTTCCCTCCTTCATTTTAGTGGAAGGAGTCCACTAGGGGGAGTGGCCCCGGTCTTTCCGGAGGTGGAGGACTGGAGGACTTCGTCCACTCAGCAGGGCCGAGTCTTATGGGCAGCTCCGAAATAAGAGGAATGCTTGACTTGGCCCCGGTCTTTCCGGAGGTGGAGGACTGGAGGACTTCGTCCACTCAGCAGGGCCGAGTCTTATGGGCAGCTCCGAAATAAGAGGAAGGCTTGACTTCCTCTCCAGAAAGTATCTCTATAAATAGGTAAATTCGAGGAGATTTCCAGGTTAGACTTTCTACTTTGACAAAACTTAATACATTTCGTATCAAACATACTTCTGATATTCTTTGAGAGCTTGAGCCGATAAATCAAGGACTTTGAGGTCCTTATGATATACAAAGATTCTGATACTGACTTGAGCGTCGGAGCGTCCGCACCGGAGCCCCCTCCGGTGTGTCTTTTGCAGGTCCCTGGAGGATCATTCCAGCGGAAGCAGTGTACCCAAATCAGGTCTAAGCACTCGGGAATTTGGATATCTGACTCCGAGGATATATAATCCTCTCGTGCAATTTTTGGCACATCAAATTCATAGTTGAAACCAAAGAAAATTCCCAAATCTAAAAAATCTGGTAAATAACGAAAAAAGAAAAAAAAAAAAAAAGATTTCCCGAATTCGTCATCCAAAAGGACCAAAACTATGTCGTGAGAATGGATGAAAATATACAGGCCGGATATTTCCCCAATATTTTCTTGATATATTCCATTTTTGTGGTCGCCATATCAATATTTGAAAAAAAAAAAAAAAAAAAAAAACCCCAAGGAGTTGGCCTAGTGGTATAGATTTGAGATTTAGGAGTTTGCAAACAATTTTTATGGGGCCATGTCCATACAGAGCGCAAAACTCTGGCTTTAAACGGGACCCCCGTCATGACCATACAGAGCGCAAAGCTCTGGCTTTAAACGGGACCCCCGCAAGTGGGCGGTGGGATTGGTCCCCTGGGATTAGTCGGTCCAAGACCTGATACCCGAGACTTCAAAAATATTTGAAAAAATAGATATTTCCACGCCGCAAGTGGGCGGTGGGATTGGTCCCCCCGGGATTAGTCGGTCCAAGACCGAATACCCGAGACTTCAAAAATATTTGAAAAAATAGATATTTTCACGATATTTGTAATAAAATTAAAAATGTGGATAAATATTGTTTTATTAAATTTATGTATTAAAAAAATACGTATAAATGAGATGATTTTGTATAATTCAGATAAAAATACGTATCTAAGGAAATATCTAATGCAAGATAAAAAATATTTCATTTTTTTTTCAATTTCATTTACTTTCGAGACCAAGCACAAAATTAAATTATAGGAGTGGTATAAATGAGATGATATTTTTTACAATTCGTAGTAGAAACCAACAAAAATTAAGGAATCCCGTAATCTAAAAAAATCTGATAATTGATAAATAACGGAAAAAGAAAAAAAAAAAAAAAAATCCCAAATTCGTCATCCAAAAGGGCCAAAACTGTATGTCCTGAGCATGGATGAATGTATCCTGACCGGATATTTTTCCAATGTATCCTGATATATTGGGAAATAATTTTATCCATTAATCGAAATAGTAATTTGTGTTAAATTAAATAAAAAAAAATTATTAAAAAAATACTGAAATTATTAAAACCAAAGAAATAGATCTATGAATATCTTAAAAAATAAAAATGTATGGTTTGTTGAGATAATTATGGCGGATATTTCTGTCACTCAAAAATTCAGAAACTTAATTTATGATTTAAAAATCTGCATCAAAAATTACATCTAAGGTTATCAAAAAAATAATTAAAAAAAAATTCGAGTACATTAATCAAATTTTTTTTAAAAAAAAAATGTCGAGTACATTAATTTTAAACAAAATACCTTAAATTCAAAAAAAATATACTCCGTATTAATTTTTACATATCTATAAAAATGATTAAAAAAACACAAAATGAAATATTTAGAAAAATAAATATTAAATAATTTATAAAAAAAAATCTTCAAAAACGGTCTAAATGATAATAAAATATATTAAAAAAAAATCGAAAATTAACCCAGCCTCCATGCACCCACCCTCTCGCTTGACCTAATCTTCCCTAAAATAAAAAACCCACGCCACCCACCCCACAAGACGCAATCAATCGGAATCATAACAACAATATTGGAAATAATCCATACTTTCATGATATTTGTAAAATAATTAAAAATGTCAATAAATATATGTATGTATGCAATAATAATATCGAAACTAATATCGTAAAATATAAAAAAAAATTGAGAAAATAGTGATAAATTTAAAAAATATTATATGAAATAACATTATACTGGAGTATAATATATTTTATATAAATTTATCACTTATATAAATGTGTTTAAATTTATGTATTAAAAGTTATAAAATTTTCACAATTTTTAAAATTTATCAATATATTCATCATATTTTCAAAATGTAAAGTCTTCATATTTTCACTGATACTAATATTTGTAACTTTGATCGTGAGTCATGAACTGATAATGAAGAAGCTATAAAGCTTTTTCAAAATCAACTAAATTAACAAGAAAACGTTGTGAAACTTTTTAGTGGAATCGAAAATAGAAAAAGGAGAGGGGGAGAATAGAAAATCTAAAAAAAAAAGGAGCAAGCGTCGATTAATAGAAAAAAAGGCTACTATTATTGTTGAGAGGGAGAGAGGCAAGAATGTGAGCTGTGTTGATCGAGTGATCATTTTTATGGTTTCATTATTTATTTCTAATTTTTTTTATGTATTTAAGATATAATTATATGCTCCTTACTGGAATACTAAAATGAAAAAAATGAAACAACTTCAAAGAGATATATACTAAATTAATGGCAAAATAGTAACATTGTGCAATCACAATAAGTTTTGGTAAAGTCTAGTATGCACTCGAGTGCATGCTGTGCACCCTAGTCCATGTGTACTTTTCAGTTTACTGACTTACATTTTTTGGTAAATGGTGTTGCACTTTTCAATTATTAAACATGCACTCGAGTCCATAGCAGACCAACCCATAAGTTTTACGAGGATCTCGAGTCAAGTATGTTTTAACTTGAAATAAATCAAATAAAAAATTTAAAATATCAAATTAATGAGTAAAAGTAAAAGAAATTATATTGATGCTATTAATGTTGGAATTGTCTCTATTCTTTCACACTGTGCATGAACTCAATTTTTTTTCCTTTATTATGTTTAAACGACAACCATTTTTAATTAATGAGAATTAAAATGAAAAAATCTATTTCATTACTAAAATATTAGAGACGAAATATAATTTTTATTATTTTTCTAATTATTAACAATAAAATAAAATATTGTGTTGCTAATATAGTGATAAAATATTTTATTTTTCTCTCAAATATTAAATCCACAAAATTTATTATGCAAATTTCAATTTTGTCGCTAAAATATTAGCGACGAAATATAATTTTCTTAGTTGTTCTTATTATTAACAACAAAATAAAATAATTTGTTGCAAGTGTAGCGATGAAATATTTTAATTTCGTTGCGAATATGAATTTCAAGAAATTAGCCACAAAAAATATATTTTATCGCAAAATAATAGCGACTAAATATAATTTTCATTGTTGTCCTGATTATTAACAACAAAATAAAACAATTTGTTGCTAGTGTAGCCATGAAATATTTTAGTTTCGTCGCAAATATTAATCCCAATAAAGTAGCTACAAAAATTTCTATTTCATCACAAAATATTAGCGACGAAATATATTAGCGACGAAATAAAACAATTTGTTGCTAGTATAACAGTAAAATATTTTAATTTCGTCGCAAATATTAATTCTAAGAAACTAGCCGCAATTTTTTTTCATAGTAAAATATTAGCGAGGAAATATAATTTTCATCGTTTGTTTGATTATTAACAACAAAATAAAATAATTTGTTGCTAGTTTAGCGATGAAATATTTTAATTTCGTCGCAAAATTAAATAAAAAAAAATTAGCCACAAAAATTACTATTCCAGCTTTAATATTTTAGCGATGAAATATAATTTTTCTGGTTGTTCTGATTTTTAACAAAAAAATAAAATATTTTTTTGTTAGCGTGGCGAAGAAATATTTTCATTTGGTCGCCAAAATTAAATCCACAAAATTTTCATTTTTCATTGGAAAATATTAGCGACAAAAATAATTTTTATTGTTCTTCTAATTATTAACAACAAAATAAAATAATTTATTGTTAGTTTAGCAATGAAATATTTTAATTTCATCGCAAAAATTAATTTCAAGAAAGTAGCCACGAAAATATCTATTTCATCGCAAAATATTAGTGACGAAATATAATTTTCATTGTTGTTCTAACTATTAATAACAAAATGAAGTAATTTGTTGCTAATATAGCGATGAAATATATATATTTTGTGGCAAATATTAAGTCTAAGAATTTAGCAACGTAACTTTTTATTTTGTTGCTAAAAATTTATTTTAGCGATTAAAAATTTAAATTTGTTGCAAAAATTTTGTCACAAATCCCCCCGTTTCTTGTAGTATTAACAGATAGGAAATTTGCACGCTGAAGTGAAGAGGGAAATCGGATACCAGATAGAAATAGAAGAATGAGTCAAATTTCAAGGGCAATATTGACCAATTAAAGTAAATTAAGTCAAAATTTGTAGGTCAAATGCGGGTTAAAGCGGGTCAACCTTAATTATAATATTTATTTTCATTCTAAAATATTATCTTACTACTTGACCAAAACTATGCTAGTACGAGACCTAAATTTTGTCACTACAAGACCAAAAGTGTATTACTACAAATCCAAAAATATTCTGGACACTTATTTTTTTTTTAGCAAAATTACTAAAACAATTCTGACTTATTCGGCTACTACATGACTAAAATTTTATCACTACAAGACCAAAATTTTATCACTTCAAGGTCAAAAGTGTATTATTACATGTCCAAAAACATTCTGGACAGTTAATTTTTTGGGTGAATTTGCAGAATGTTTTGACATGTAATGGTAATTTTTTTGGCCTTGTAGTAGTGATTTTTTGACTTTGAAGTAACAATATTTTGGTCATGTAGTAAACCACCTGTTTGCGACCCGCGAATTTTCTGGTCAACCGGGATCCGGGCTTATGACCTGGGAATTTTTTAAAATTATCTTAATTTAACTTTTGGACTAAATGGACTTAAAATTTTAAATTGGTCTAATTAGTATGGAACGCATGTATGAAATATTTCACATAAGACTAGTCAAAGATAGTGCTATTGTGAAATATTGTAGTATATAAGTTTTTAGCATATTAAAATATTAGTAATAAAAATAATATATTTTTAACAATAATAATATTATTATTTATTTAAAATAACAATATATTTTAACCACACTGTAATTATAATTTAAAATAAATTTATTCGTACACTACTGCATTTCATTGCCTATTATGCTCTAACGTCATGAATAAGAATTAACCAATCAATAACAAAGACTTCGTTATTTTTAACAGAATAGTTTTGATATGATCTAAATTTAATTTGACAAAAACATTAAACACAAATGACAAATAAGTTTCCAAAGAACTCGATTCAAATCACCCCAATGAAATACTCACATAGGCTGACGTGACTTCTTCAAATATTCTGCAACCGTTTCTAATTCAAATTTTATATCAATTTTATACGATTCATAGTTGAAACAAAAGAAAATTAATTAAACAAAACTCAGAATGGAGAGTAATACCCTTGTTGAACCTTGTTTTCTGGAAATTTGTAACACTAAAATGAGGATGAATTATAATTATAAAAGGTTGATTTTTTTTTTCTTTCTAAATATATAGATTATAAAATAGGATACATGTTTTTTTGGAAACAGCAAAAGTTTATTAAGAGATTACAGATACGAAGAAAAAGAATGAAAGAAAGAACAGAGTTTTAAGTTGTTGAATCAATTCTCTATCCTAATCCAGTCATAGTAAGATATTCCTCTATTTAGCATGCCCTTCACTTTGAGCCATCTGAATATAAAATCCATTTAATCATTAATAAAATCCAAAATTTACAATCTCAAACTAGAGACTCAGAACAACAGAAAAACGAGTGATAATGAAATCTATGGTGTTAATCCATAAAACTCATTGAACCAACGGTGGTAGAGGGCATCTTTAGCAGTTATCCTCATTGCTGGATCAACGGTTAAAAGCCTTTGTAGAAGATCGTATCCGCAGGCACTCAGCGACGGACGACAAATCATGTTGATCGGTGTGTTATAAATTAACCTAAATTGGTTTAGCTCCGAATCCCCCGGAAAAAGCACCTTGTTAGACACCAATTCTGCCATAATACACCCAATCGACCACATGTCAATTGATTTGGTGTACGTCCCTCCACCTAGAAGAATCTCGGGGGCACGGTACCATAAAGTACCCACCCCCGGAGTGAACGACCCTAGTCCACTCTCAAAAATACGGGACAAACCGAAGTCACAGATTTTCAATCGAGTTGTATCCTTGACGTTGACCAGGATGTTGGCGGGCTTAAGATCCCTGTGCATCACATCCAAATCGTGAAGAAAGTCAATACCCTCGAGTATCTGTTTCATCACGAGTTTGACTTCACTTTGTGTGAACGACCCTCTCTTTGCTTCCATGAATCTTCTTAAGTCTGTTTGCATGTGCTCCATCACTACATACACCCGGCCATCGCCTTCGTGGATAAGTCCTTTGTACTCCACTATCGACGGGTGGGGAGGAAGGCACGACAAGAAGGCAAGTTCTTGTTTTGTAGATTCGGACATGCCGTGCAATTCGTGCTTAATGGCAACTATTTCCCCGGATGTATTGTTTCTTCCTTCGTATACAACGCCATAACTTCCACTACTGATCACCTTCAGAATCGTATATGTAATTGGCTCCTGACTATGATTGTTGTAGCTTGAATGATCAAACTGCACCATGATTTTTGATTTTTTGAAACAATGATATTAAGATTTACGAAATATGAAAATTGTGGGAAAAAAATATGAATGTGAATAGTGTATAGTAACGTTGGTTTATATATATAGAGTAGGGGTATTGGTCTTTTCAGAGAAATCCCTAATAAATCGGGGAGAATCTTGCATAATATTCATATCTAATTCAGATAAAATATATCTAACGCAAGATAATATATTTTCTTTTTTTCCCAATTTCATATTTGGACAAAACAAATTATAGGAGGGGTATAACCGTATAAATGAGATGATTTTGTACAATCCCTAAAAAATCTGATATATGACGAAAAAAAAAAAAAAAGAGATTTCCGTGTTAATTTCTATTTACTGGCCTGTTGTCTTTTGTTTCGCAGATCGATCTCAAGATTTAATATTTTTTTTAACAAATTCCGTTAACACATGCGTACTAATTGATGATTTTTAATCTGTTTTAGTGGTCTTTTTTTATACATAAAAAATATATATACGGGAATCGCCTTATAAAAACGTATTTTTTTTTTTATGATTTTTGAGGAACTAATTAGTATAATGTTTTGGATTGTTTTTTTTATTGCTAACCATTCGTTTGTTTAAACTTGTGCATTTGCAGAGTTGCTGTTGAAATGGTTGAGGGGAGTGGTTAAGGCCCCTGAGAAGACTATCACTTTGTCATCTGATCTTATGGCTCCCAAATTGGTATGTTATCTTATTCAGGAATATTTCTGAATTACTTTTGGTTAATTGGGCTAAATACTTCTGACTGCATGGAATTTCCCATTACTCCTTTTCTCTTGATGAAATGTCGACTATAATTTCGCCTCTTTGCAAGGTTTTGATGCTTGAATATTTTTCTTGTTTCTTGACCATGTCCTTGAAAGAGCTCTTTTAAAAGCTCTCCAAGGCCAAATATGTATTAGTGATGTGTTGATAACAATTCCCTCCTACATAAATGCCATTTTTCTTCATTGGTTTCTAATTTATTACGTTGAAGAATTTAGTACTTATTGTCATATCTGCTGCTCTATATATTAATAATTTCTGTATTGTTAGTCTCTTAATCTTATGCCAGACTTAATTTCACAACATTCCTTAATGTTACGTTATCCCTGCCGGGGTGTGGACAAATTATGTTCCACCTGCAACGAACTCAAAGGCCATTCATGACCAGACCAAAGAAAAAGGTAAAGTCTAGTATGCACTCGAGTGCATGCTGTGCACACTAGTCCATGTGCACTTTTCAGTTTAATGACTTACACTTTTTGGTAAATGGTGTTGCACTTTTCAATTATTATTAAAATTATTATTATACAGTTTAATAATTGAAAAGTGTAACACCATTTACTAAAAAGTGTAAGTCAATAAAATGAAAAGTGCAACATGGACTAGGGATGCACTCGAGTCCATAGCAGACCAACCTAAAGAAAAAAAAGGAGAGGGAGAGACTAGAAAATCTAAAAGAAAAAAAAAAAAAAAAAGATTTCCCGAATTCGTCATCCAAAAGGACCAAAACTAGATGAAAATATCAGGTTGAATATTTTTTCAATATATTCTCGATATAACCAATTTTTGTGTTCGTCGATATCAATATTGGAAATCCCTAATGAATAGGGGAGAATCTAATTCCCACAGCTTAGTTTACATATCTAATTCAGATAAATAAAAATACGTATCTAAGGAAATATCTAACGCAGATAAAATATTTCTTTTTTTAATGAATTGAGCGCCAAAATGATAAAATTGAACAATTTTTAAAGAGATAGGAGTATATACTAATAAATTAATGGCAGAATAGTAATATTGTGTAAGCACAATTAATTTCACGATCATCTCGAGTCAAAGTATATTTTAACCTGAACTCGGTAACTATTTGCTTAACTTGACGTCAACTCATTTAAATTTAAGTGTACTTAGATATGAATGGATTCCATAATACTAAACAAGGGTCCAATATTTAAGGAGGAAGGGCGCAAAATCATGAATTACAAAAATAGCCCCTTTTCAATTTCTACGAATAATAATTATTAAAAGGGAAACATTTATATAAAATATTAGTATAATTAAGGAAGGGTAAAAAATTCGTTCGTGCATATACAGTGGATCTGACTGGTGAAACGGATCTTTCTAAAAAAATTGCGAAAAAAAGTTGCGCAGAAGGTTAACAGAAAAATGGGGCGCAAGTTTGTGTTACTATAGGGATAATTATATATTACTGTAAGGACAAATATGTGTTACTATAAGTGCAACGAAAATGATATAGAGCCCACCAGTTTTTCCCACCGCCCAGCATTACCACGTCAATAAATTCTTATTTATATTTAATTTAAACTTAATCTAATATCATTATTTTATTTTTTTATCCATATCAATATTTTAAAAAATCTTTTTTTATATTTAATTTAATATTATCTCTATCAAAGCAGTAGGACATGCAGTGTTTGCAGTCGAAGCAGCATAATAAACGAACCTGTCCCACTCTAGACCCTAAGAAGTACGTTTTTTTTTTTTAACTTGTTTTGTAAGCTAACACGACTATTTCATGATTGGTAATAGGTCACAAGTAGAAGAACAATGTTCGCAAGGGAACTAATGAACAAGTATCAACTTTTACGGAAGCATCTTACACATTACCATCAATTTTTTAGGTTTTCTGAGTTTTTTTATTATTTGTGTTTCTTTTGCATGTTGCTTAATTTTTATATTTCTTTCATTGATTGACATTTAGTTAATTTTTGTTATGACAATTAGATTGTTTTTTATTTTCTTTAATTTTTTTTGTGGAGAAAAATTAATGGTGATGGAAAGATTTGAGAAAAGATTGATGGCGTTGTAATTTGATAGAGATAATATTAAATTAAATATAAAAAAAGATTTTTTAAAATATTGATATGGATAAAATATAAAATATTGATATTAAATTAAGTTTAAATTAAATATAAATAAGAATTTATTGACGTGTAATGCCAATTATGCGGTGGGCAAAACTGGTGGGCACAATTGGTGGGCTGTATATCATTTTCGATAAGCGCAAATAACACATAAATTGACTTTTCACATGAAATATTAATACATTAATTTAAAGAAGGATAAAAAACTCGAGATTTTTTGCAAGTCATAATAAATCAAACAGATCTTTAAAATAAAAAACATCCAAGAGACAAATAGAAAAACATGTTTTTAAACTGTGTTACTATAAATACAATTATATGTTACTGTACGGACAAATATGTGTTACTGTAAGGACAAGTAACACACAATTGACTTTTGGGTAACACATGTTTGTCCTTTAAGTAACACAGAAAACGGTGTTACTATATAAACACAAGTGTATTACTTTATTGAGAAAGATGTGTTACTTTATAAATAAAACGTCATTATTGAGGGTGAATGAGATACCCACATTAAAGAAGACGAAGAACAATAATTGAAAACAAGAAAAACACAATCATGCTGAATTGTTTATCAATCCCTACAATTACAAAGACATAATTATCAACAATTAATTGAAATAAATCTGTGTGGTATTATTGTTGATTTTTTCACATTCATTAATTCATTCAAAAAAACAAATAATGATTTATCCCCTCGTTTGTGTCACTACAAGAAAACTGCAATTTAGCCGCGAAATTTTTTATTGTTAATTCTAATATTTTCGTCGCTAACAGGGATGGAATAATTTTGTTGCTATACATTAGTGGCTAACGTGTTTGTGAAAAAAAAATTAATTTTGTCGCAAATATTATCGATGAAAATTTGAGTTTCATCGCAAAATATTAGCGACGAAAATATGAGAGTTTAATCGCAAAATACTAGCGACGAAAATATGAGTTTCATCGCAAAATATTTGCGAGAAAAATCAAACATTTGTTGCAAACACGTTAGCGACGGGTGTATAGCAACAAATCCCGCGACGCAATTATTTCATCGCTAACTCACATTAGCGACGAAAATATTAGAATTCGAGACAAAAATTTTCGTGTCTAAAGTAAAAGCTCCTTATTTCGTGGCTATTTTATTGCGATAAATATATAAATTTCATTGCAAATGTTAGCGATGAAACTCATATTTTTTGTCTCTAATATGTGGCTATGGATATCCGATTTATGAATAGTTATCTAAACTCACATCCGCACTCGACCAACCCAACCCGGCCGCACCCACATACCCCCTCCCCCATTTTATTTAAATAACTATTTATTTGGTCTTCGTGGGAATTGATCTCGGGTGTATGGGCGTCCAGCACTACTAAGGCATATAACTCTTTGGTTCAGTTTTTAATATTAATTATATATGTATTCAATTGTTACTTATTTAGTTAATTTTACTCATTTAATTAATTTATTTCACATATATTAATTAATTTTTAAATCTTAACAACTATATATATATATATATTTTGTAATTTTTAAAACAATTCCAATTGTAAAAAAATCAATGTTACTTTAACAATTTAAAAAAATAAATAAATATTACATCCAATCTTCATCCTCTCATCTTTATGTGCATCTTCATTTGTATCGATCATCATATTTATAAATATTTTTATAAATATTCAAATAGATTTATAAGACACAAAATTTGGAGAATTATTAAACATTTAATTATATAAACCGATTTTCTAAATTTAATATGCATAGTTTAAGTAATACTTTTCCGTCATGTTTAGTGAGAATAACAATAAATAATTAATGAAATCAAGAAAACAGAAAAACATATAACAAATTATATAGAATGAAATCAAGAAATTATACACCAAAATAAATCAAATAAAAAACTTAAAATGTCAAATTAATGAGGAAAAAATTTCATTTTACGTCCTGTAACTTAAGCCTAATCCAGTTTATATCCTTTAAGTTTTCACTTTTTCAATTTACGTCCTAGGATGTCCAATTTATGTCATTTTCGCCGGAAAATTGGAATTCCGGTCAAATAGTCCAATTCATGTCCTTTATGTTTGAAAATTAGAAATTAATAATTAAAAAATTCTGAAAAAAATTAAAAATATCATTAAAATTTATAAACTTTGTAAAATAAAAATAAAAAATTCTTAAAAAAAATTAAAAAATATACAATTCTAAAAATTTTAAAAATTTGTAAACTAAAAATAAAAAATTTCTAAAAATCTCATAAAAACATAAAATTCTAAATAAAAAAAAATCTATAAATTAAAAATTTTAAAATAAAATTAAAAATTATACAATTCTAAAAACCTCATTAAAATGAATTTGACACGGTTCTACAATAAATTAAGACGTGGAATCCAAAAAAAATTAGGAGTTCGAGAAAAACTTTAATGGCGTATTAGTTCGAATCAAGTCTGATTTTTATTATTATTATTGGGTTTTTAGAATTATTAATATTTAATCTACACATTTTTTAAAAATTTAAGAGATTTTTAGAATTTATAATGAAATTTTTAGAATTTTTAATAAGATTTTTAATTTTTAATTTTAAGTTAAACATTTTTTATTTTTTCAATTGTAAAATTTTTTATTTTTATTTTACACATTTTATAATTTTTAATGAGATATTTAAAAAATTAAATAAGATATTTGGAATTTTATTTTACACATTTTATATTTTTTAATTTTAATGATGTTTTCGAATTTTTAATAATATTTTAAAAATTTTAAAGATATTTTTAGAAAAATTATTTATTAAAATTTAAAAAATTTCAAACTTAAAGGACGTAAATTGGACTATTTGGCCGGAATCCCAATTTATTCCTCACATTCCGGTGAGTTTGAAAATTTTCTAGTGAAAAGGACGTAAATGAAAACTTAAAGGATTTAAATTGGATTAGGCCTAAGTTATAGGACATAAAATGATTTTTTCTCAATTAATGAGTAAAAGCAAAAGAAATTATATTGATCATATTATTTCAAACATCATAGTGTTGGAATCGTCTCTATTATTTCACATTGTGCATGTACTCAAATTTTTTTCCTTTATTATGTTTAAACGACAACCATTTTTAATTCATGAGATTTGAAATGAAAAAATATATTTCATCACTAAAATATTAGAGACGAAATATAATTTTTATTATTGTTCTAATTATTAACAATAAAATAATTTATTGTGTTATAGTGATAAAATATTTTATTTTTCTGTCAAATATTAAATCCACTAAATTAATTATGCAAATTTCAATTTTGTCGCTAAAATATTAGCGACGAAATATAATTTTCATTGTTGTTCTTATTATTAACAACAAAATAAAATAATTTGTTGCAAGTGTAGCGATGAAATATTTTAATTTCGTTGCAAATATAAATTTCAAGTAATTAGCCACAAAAAATATATTTCATCGCAAAATAATAGCGACTAAATATAATTTTCATTGTTGTCCTGATTATGAACAACAAAATAAAACAATTTGTTGCTAGTGTAGCTATGAAATATTTTAGTTTCATCGCAAATATTAATCCCAATAAAGTAGCTACACAAATTTTTATTTCATCACAAAATATTAGCGACGAAATATAATTTTCTTTAGTTCTGATTCTTAACAACAAAATAAAACAATTTGTTGCTAGTATAACGGTAAAATATTTTAATTTCGTCGCAAATATTAATTCTAAGAAACTAGCCACAAATTTTTTATAGCAAAATATTAGCGACGAAATATAATTTTCATCGTTAGTCTGAGTATTAACAATAAAATAAAATAATTTGTTGCTAGTTTAGCGGGAAAATATTTTAATTTCGTCGCAAAATTAAATTCAAAAAATTAGCCACAAAAATTATTATTTCGACGTTAATATTTTAGCGATGAAATATAATTTTTATGGTTGTTCTTATTATTAAAAAAAAATATATATATTTTTTTTGTTAGCGTGGCGATGAAATATTTTCTTTTGGTAGCCAAAATTAAATCCACAAAATTTGCGGCAAAAATTTCATTTTTCATTGGAAAATATTAGCGACAAAAATAATTCTCATTGTTCTTCTAATTATTAACAACAAAATAAAATAATTTATTGCTAGTTTAGCAATGAAATATTTTAATTTTAACTCACAAAATAATTTCAAGAAAGTAGCCATAAAAATTTATATTTCATCGTAAAATATTAGCGACGAAATATAATTTTCATTGTTGTTCTAACTATTAATAACAAAATGAAGCAATTTGTTGCTAATATAGCGATGAAATATATATATATTTTTGTGCAAATATTAAATCTAAGAATTTAGCAACGTAATTTTTTATTTTGTTGCACGCTAAAGTGAAGAGGGAAATCGGATACTAGATAAAAATAGAAGAATGAGTTAAATTTCAAGGGAAATATTGACCAAATAAAATAAATTAAGTCAAAATTCGTGGGCCAAATGCGGGTAAACGCGGGTCAACCTTAATTATAATATTTATTTTCACTCTAACATATTATCTTACTACATGACCAAAACTATGTTAGTACAAGACCTAAATTTTGTCACTACAAGACCAAAAGTGTATTACTACAAGTCCAAAAATATTCTGGACACTTATTTTTTTTTAATCAAAATTACTAAAACAATTCTGACTTATTCGGCTACTACATGACTAAAACAATGTTACTACAAGACCAAAATTTTATCACTACAAGGTCAAAAGTATATTATTACATGTCCAAAAACATTCTGGACATCTGGACAGTTAATTTTTTGGGTGAATTTACAGAATGTTTTGAGATGTAATGGTAATTTTTTGGCCTTGTAGTGGTATTTTTTTGACCTTGTAGTAACAATATTTTGGTCATGTAGTAAACCACCTGTTTGCGACCCGCGAATTTTCTGGGCAACCCGGATCCAGGCTTATGCCCCGCGATTTTTTTTTAAATTATCTTAATTTGACTTTTGGACTAAATGGGCTTAGGATTTTAACTTGGTCTAATTAGTATGGAACGCATATATGAAAGTATTTCAAATAAGACTAGTCAATTTCAGATAGTGCTATTGTGAAATATTGTATATAAGTTTTTAGCATATTAAAATATTAGTAATAAAAATAATATATTTTTAACAATAATAGCCTCCAATCTTTGTGGAAGGCCTTCTTGATTCGGTTTGTTCTTCTTGCGAATAAATGAAAGTGCCTTTGATTTTCAAAAAAAATAAATTAATAAATAACAAAATATTTTTAACAACACTCAATAATTATAATTTAAAATAACACTCAATAATTATAATTTAAAATAAATTTATTCGTACACTACTGCATTTCATTGCCTATTATGCTCTAACGCAGAGGCGGAGCCAGCTTAGAACAAGGGGTACAACTGTACCCCAAAATGAAAAAATATTTACTAATACTATTCACATATGTATTATGTATGATAATTAACTTGTTATTGGGCCCTCTAAAAAAAAAACTTGTTATTGGGCCATTAATTTTTCCAGTGGGCTTTGATTTTCAATTTGTATTTATTTTTTAATTGTCAAATTTTCTACAACTTTCTTCTTTTTTTTCTTTCTGTTATATACTATTAGTAATAATTTAGTATTTATTTGTCAGGTAAATATGAAGTAAATTATAATAGTAATTTATTTTATTTAAATATTACTCTTTTTAATTTTATTATTCTCATTCCCACTTTAAAATAACACTATTTTATTTTCATTCTCTAACCATTGCTTATTTATTCAAATTGTCATTATTTTTATTCATAAACATTCACTTTATTTATAAGTAGATCACACAATATTCAATCATACACTCAACATATCTATTTTATACATAAATTAATCAATATTTATTAAAAATCGTATCCGAATAAATTGACAAAGTGAATTTGGATTAAAATGTATATTTTTCTGTTGGTTCCAAGTTGAGTTAAGATTGAGTAAGCTAAGAAAGTCTAGAGGGGAGGGGTGAATAGACTTTAAAAAATCTTTCAAAATATTAGAGTTTATAATGCGGAAATGTGTTTTGAATAGTACTGTTCTTACTGGGTCAGATCAGTACTTCCAGTTTCAGTTTTATACTCAACTTTTATTCAGATCTTTACTTAGTAAATTCTACTGTTCTTGGTTAAACAGATATTAAACAAATATCAAACAGAAAAGTAAAGAACACAAGATTTATAGTGGTTCGACAAATGTCTACATCCACTCTCACAATCCCAGTTGTGATGTTTTATTACTCTTCCTTGAGTTTCTTGTGGCTTAAAGTCCCAAGATTAAGACTGTGATCTTATCGATTACACTCCCAAGTGTATTTTCGATCGACTAGTAATTCTACAAGTAACAAGCACACTTGTTTACACAATACAAACTTTAAAATGAAAAATAAAACTTCTCTTGAATAGCCTTTGATTCTTCTCTTCAATTCAGTGGCTCTTCTCAGATTTCTTGATCTCTTCAACTCTGTGAGTTCTTCAAATGCTATGTAGACTTGCTCTCGAATGCTTTAAGATCAGTAAATATTCAGTAGTCTTTAGTAGTATGTGATCACACAGTATTTATAGAACTTAGTATGACAGTTAGGAGTTTGTGAACTAACTCTCAACTAACTCTAAAACTGTTTTTGTAACTTCCTTTTTGTAACCGACTTTGTAACTTCCTTCAACTAATTCCAAGTCAGCATATCTTCAAATATATCTTCAGTTACACCTTAACTAAGTTTTCCAAACTTATTCTTCAAACTTACCAATTCAGCACAGTAAACTACTCTTCTTAGTTTTACTGTTCTTAGTCAGTCAGCACAGTTCTTCAAAACTGTTCTGCACTTCTCCAGAATTCTTCTAAGCTTATCTTCAACTCTTCTTGAAGTCTTCTTATTGTGAAGTAGTCTTCTGAGTCTTCATAAGTCTTCTGATCTTCTTCTAATCTAGTTCTAATTTACTGTTCTTATCTTTACAATGCTGAATACAATAGAATACAACTTTACATTTATAAAACCTATCTATACATCAACTGAACTATATACAGATGAGTACATCTAAGTCCTATACTATAAGCTGTTTATACAATACAAAACATCAGCTTAGTTCCTAACAGTTCTTATATCAGACCAGTAACACACTAAGATCAGTAAACATATAAGATCAGTAACTCAGATTCAAATATCTCATTAAGATCAGTAAACATATATTGCATATAACACAATTATATCAACATATACTCACATATCATTCACTTCAAGTTGTTTTTGGCCATCAAAAATACAATCATCAACTAGAACATTGTTTATAGGATTCATATCCCAACATTTTCTTATAAAACTTCTTGTGTGGGCCTAATATAATTTAAATATATTCTTTTACTCTTTTGTCTATTTATCTACTAATTTTTATTCATACATTTTTTTTGAACTATAACCTTAATGAATTTCGACCTTTTATATAATTATTTATCGTACCCCCAAATTTAAATTCCTGGATCCGCCACTGCTCTAACGTCGTGAATAGAATTAACTAATCAATAACAAAGACTTCAATTCACATTTCAATCATCCCTTAACTCTAACTATAACGTTTTACTCTACCATGCTGTTGGAATAATGTCTCTCAATAAATTAAAAAACTTTATTTATCGATCCTGTTTCTTAGTTATTTATATTTAATTGAAACAAGTTCTTTAACAAATCTTTTTAATAGAATAGTTTTGATATGATCTAAATTTAATTTGACAAAAACATTAAACATGAAGACAAATGACAAATAAGTTTCCAAAGAACTCGATTCAAATCAGCCCAATGAACCCTTGTTGAACCTTGTTTTTTTGAAATTTGTAACAGTAAAATGAGGATGAATTAGAATTATAAAAGGTTGATTTTATTACGAAAATTAAAATTTGTGACATTTTAGTGAAATTAAAATTAATATTGATAAATATGCAAATATGAAAATATTGTATTGCGGAAATTAATCAACATGTTTGTTTTTTAACAAATCTTTTTTTTTCTTTCTAAATATATAGATTATAAAATAGGATACATGTTTTTTTGGAAACAGCAAAAGTTTATTAAGAGATTACAGATACGAAGAAAAAGAATGAAAGAAAGAACAGAGTTTTAAGTTGCTGAATCAATTCTCTATCCTAATCCAGTCATAGTAAGATATTCCTCTATTTAGCATGCCCTTCACTTTGAGCCATCTGAATATAAAATCCATTTAATCATTAATAAAATCCAAAATTTACAATCTCAAACTAGAGACTCAGAACAACAGAAAAACGAGTGATAATGAAATCTATGGTGTTAATCCATAAAACTCATTGAACCAACGGTGGTAGAGGGCATCTTTAGCAGTTATCCTCATTGCTGGATCAACGGTTAAAAGCCTTTGTAGAAGATCGTATCCGCAGGCACTCAGCGACGGACGACAAATCATGTTGATCGGTGTGTTATAAATTAACCTAAATTGGTTTAGCTCCGAATCCCCCGGAAAAAGCACCTTGTTAGACACCAATTCTGCCATAATACACCCAATCGACCACATGTCAATTGATTTGGTGTACGTCCCTCCACCTAGAAGAATCTCGGGGGCACGGTACCATAAAGTACCCACCCCCGGAGTGAACGACCCTAGTCCACTCTCAAAAATACGGGACAAACCGAAGTCACAGATTTTCAATCGAGTTGTATCCTTGACGTTGACCAGGATGTTGGCGGGCTTAAGATCCCTGTGCATCACATCCAAATCGTGAAGAAAGTCAATACCCTCGAGTATCTGTTTCATCACGAGTTTGACTTCACTTTGTGTGAACGACCCTCTCTTTGCTTCCATGAATCTTCTTAAGTCTGTTTGCATGTGCTCCATCACTACATACACCCGGCCATCGCCTTCGTGGATAAGTCCTTTGTACTCCACTATCGACGGGTGGGGAGGAAGGCACGACAAGAAGGCAAGTTCTTGTTTTGTAGATTCGGACATGCCGTGCAATTCGTGCTTAATGGCAACTATTTCCCCGGATGTATTGTTTCTTCCTTCGTATACAACGCCATAACTTCCACTACTGATCACCTTCAGAATCGTATATGTAATTGGCTCCTGACTATGATTGTTGTAGCTTGAATGATCAAACTGCACCATGATTTTTGATTTTTTGAAACAATGATATTAAGATTTACGAAATATGAAAATTGTGGGAAAAAAATATGAATGTGAATAGTGTATAGTAACGTTGGTTTATATATATAGAGTAGGGGTATTGGTCTTTTCAGAGAAATCCCTAATAAATCGGGGAGAATCTTGCATAATATTCATATCTAATTCAGATAAAATATATCTAACGCAAGATAATATATTTTCTTTTTTTCCCAATTTCATATTTGGACAAAACAAATTATAGGAGGGGTATAACCGTATAAATGAGATGATTTTGTACAATCCCTAAAAAATCTGATATATGACGAAAAAAAAAAAAAAAGAGATTTCCGTGTTAATTTCTATTTACTGGCCTGTTGTCTTTTGTTTCGCAGATCGATCTCAAGATTTAATATTTTTTTTAACAAATTCCGTTAACACATGCGTACTAATTGATGATTTTTAATCTGTTTTAGTGGTCTTTTTTTATACATAAAAAATATATATACGGGAATCGCCTTATAAAAACGTATTTTTTTTTTATGATTTTTGAGGAACTAATTAGTATAATGTTTTGGATTGTTTTTTTTATTGCTAACCATTCGTTTGTTTAAACTTGTGCATTTGCAGAGTTGCTGTTGAAATGGTTGAGGGGAGTGGTTAAGGCCCCTGAGAAGACTATCACTTTGTCATCTGATCTTATGGCTCCCAAATTGGTATGTTATCTTATTCAGGAATATTTCTGAATTACTTTTGGTTAATTGGGCTAAATACTTCTGACTGCATGGAATTTCCCATTACTCCTTTTCTCTTGATGAAATGTCGACTATAATTTCGCCTCTTTGCAAGGTTTTGATGCTTGAATATTTTTCTTGTTTCTTGACCATGTCCTTGAAAGAGCTCTTTTAAAAGCTCTCCAAGGCCAAATATGTATTAGTGATGTGTTGATAACAATTCCCTCCTACATAAATGCCATTTTTCTTCATTGGTTTCTAATTTATTACGTTGAAGAATTTAGTACTTATTGTCATATCTGCTGCTCTATATATTAATAATTTCTGTATTGTTAGTCTCTTAATCTTATGCCAGACTTAATTTCACAACATTCCTTAATGTTACGTTATCCCTGCCGGGGTGTGGACAAATTATGTTCCACCTGCAACGAACTCAAAGGCCATTCATGACCAGACCAAAGAAAAAGGTAAAGTCTAGTATGCACTCGAGTGCATGCTGTGCACACTAGTCCATGTGCACTTTTCAGTTTAATGACTTACACTTTTTGGTAAATGGTGTTGCACTTTTCAATTATTATTAAAATTATTATTATACAGTTTAATAATTGAAAAGTGTAACACCATTTACTAAAAAGTGTAAGTCAATAAAATGAAAAGTGCAACATGGACTAGGGATGCACTCGAGTCCATAGCAGACCAACCTAAAGAAAAAAAAGGAGAGGGAGAGACTAGAAAATCTAAAAGAAAAAAAAAAAAAAAAAGATTTCCCGAATTCGTCATCCAAAAGGACCAAAACTAGATGAAAATATCAGGTTGAATATTTTTTCAATATATTCTCGATATAACCAATTTTTGTGTTCGTCGATATCAATATTGGAAATCCCTAATGAATAGGGGAGAATCTAATTCCCACAGCTTAGTTTACATATCTAATTCAGATAAATAAAAATACGTATCTAAGGAAATATCTAACGCAGATAAAATATTTCTTTTTTTAATGAATTGAGCGCCAAAATGATAAAATTGAACAATTTTTAAAGAGATAGGAGTATATACTAATAAATTAATGGCAGAATAGTAATATTGTGTAAGCACAATTAATTTCACGATCATCTCGAGTCAAAGTATATTTTAACCTGAACTCGGTAACTATTTGCTTAACTTGACGTCAACTCATTTAAATTTAAGTGTACTTAGATATGAATGGATTCCATAATACTAAACAAGGGTCCAATATTTAAGGAGGAAGGGCGCAAAATCATGAATTACAAAAATAGCCCCTTTTCAATTTCTACGAATAATAATTATTAAAAGGGAAACATTTATATAAAATATTAGTATAATTAAGGAAGGGTAAAAAATTCGTTCGTGCATATACAGTGGATCTGACTGGTGAAACGGATCTTTCTAAAAAAATTGCGAAAAAAAGTTGCGCAGAAGGTTAACAGAAAAATGGGGCGCAAGTTTGTGTTACTATAGGGATAATTATATATTACTGTAAGGACAAATATGTGTTACTATAAGTGCAACGAAAATGATATAGAGCCCACCAGTTTTTCCCACCGCCCAGCATTACCACGTCAATAAATTCTTATTTATATTTAATTTAAACTTAATCTAATATCATTATTTTATTTTTTTATCCATATCAATATTTTAAAAAATCTTTTTTTATATTTAATTTAATATTATCTCTATCAAAGCAGTAGGACATGCAGTGTTTGCAGTCGAAGCAGCATAATAAACGAACCTGTCCCACTCTAGACCCTAAGAAGTACGTTTTTTTTTTTAACTTGTTTTGTAAGCTAACACGACTATTTCATGATTGGTAATAGGTCACAAGTAGAAGAACAATGTTCGCAAGGGAACTAATGAACAAGTATCAACTTTTACGGAAGCATCTTACACATTACCATCAATTTTTTAGGTTTTCTGAGTTTTTTTATTATTTGTGTTTCTTTTGCATGTTGCTTAATTTTTATATTTCTTTCATTGATTGACATTTAGTTAATTTTTGTTATGACAATTAGATTGTTTTTTATTTTCTTTAATTTTTTTTGTGGAGAAAAATTAATGGTGATGGAAAGATTTGAGAAAAGATTGATGGCGTTGTAATTTGATAGAGATAATATTAAATTAAATATAAAAAAAGATTTTTTAAAATATTGATATGGATAAAATATAAAATATTGATATTAAATTAAGTTTAAATTAAATATAAATAAGAATTTATTGACGTGTAATGCCAATTATGCGGTGGGCAAAACTGGTGGGCACAATTGGTGGGCTGTATATCATTTTCGATAAGCGCAAATAACACATAAATTGACTTTTCACATGAAATATTAATACATTAATTTAAAGAAGGATAAAAAACTCGAGATTTTTTGCAAGTCATAATAAATCAAACAGATCTTTAAAATAAAAAACATCCAAGAGACAAATAGAAAAACATGTTTTTAAACTGTGTTACTATAAATACAATTATATGTTACTGTACGGACAAATATGTGTTACTGTAAGGACAAGTAACACACAATTGACTTTTGGGTAACACATGTTTGTCCTTTAAGTAACACAGAAAACGGTGTTACTATATAAACACAAGTGTATTACTTTATTGAGAAAGATGTGTTACTTTATAAATAAAACGTCATTATTGAGGGTGAATGAGATACCCACATTAAAGAAGATGAAGAACAATAATTGAAAACAAGAAAAACACAATCATGTTGAATTGTTTATCAATCCCTACAATTACAAAGACATAATTATCAACAATTAATTGAAATAAATCTGTGTGGTATTATTGTTGATTTTTTCACATTCATTAATTCATTCAAAAAAACAAATAATGATTTATCCCCTCGTTTAGTGTCACTACAAGAAAACTGCAATTTAGCCGAGAAAATTTTTATCGTTAATTCTAATATTTTCGTCGCTAACAGCGATGGAATAATTTTGTTGCTATACATTAGTCGCTAACGTGTTTGTGACAAAAAAATTAATTTTGTCGCAAATATTATCGATGAAAATTTGAGTTTCATCGCAAAATATTAGCGACGAAAATATGAGAGTTTAATCGCAAAATACTAGCGACGAAAATATGAGAGTTTAATCGCAAAATACTAGCGACGAAAATATGAGTTTCATCGTAAAATGTTTGCGAGGAAAATCAAACATTTGTTGCAAACACGTTAGCGACGGGTGTATAGCAACAAATCCCGCGACGCAATTATTTCATCGCTAACTCACATTAGCGACGAAAATATTAGAATTCGAGACAAAAATTTTCGTGTCTAAAGTAAAAGCTCCTTATTTCGTGGCTATTTTATTGCGATAAATATATAAATTTCATTGCAAATGTTAGCGATGAAACTCATATTTTTTGTCTCTAATATGTGGCTATGGATATCCGATTTATGAATAGTTATCTAAACTCACATCCGCACTCGACCAACCCAACCCGCACCCACATACCCCCTCCCCCATTTTATTTAAATAACTATTTATTTGGTCTTCGTGGGAATTGATCTCGGGTGTATGGGCGTCCAGCACTACTCAGGCATATAGCTCTTTGGTTCAGTTTTTAATATTAATTATATATGTATTCAATTGTTACTTATTTAGTTAATTTTACTCATTTAATTAATTTATTTCACATATATTAATTAATTTTTAACTATATATATATATATATTTTGTAATTTTTAAAACAATTCCAATTGTAAAAAAATCAATGTTACTTTAACAATTTAAAAAAATAAATAAATATTACATCCAATCTTCATCCTCTCATCTTTATGTGCATCTTCATTTGTATCGATCATCATATTTATAAATATTTTTATAAATATTCAAATAGATTTATAAGACACAACATTTGGAGAATTATTAAACATTTAATTATATAAACCGATTTTCTAAATTTAATATGCATAGTTTAAGTAATACTTTTCCGTCATGTTTAGTGAGAATAACAATAAATAATTAATGAAATCAAGAAAACAGAAAAACATATAACAAATTATATAGAATGAAATCAAGAAATTATACACCAAAATAAATCAAATAAAAAACTTAAAATGTCAAATTAATGAGGAAAAAATTTCATTTTACGTCCTGTAACTTAAGCCTAATCCAGTTTATATCCTTTAAGTTTTCACTTTTTCAATTTACGTCCTAGGATGTCCAATTTATGTCCTTTTCGCCGGAAAATTGGAATTCCGGTCAAATAGTCCAATTCATGTCCTTTAAGTTTGAAAATTAGAAATTAATAATTAAAAATTTCTGAAAAAAATTAAAAATATCATTAAAATTTATAAACTGTGTAAAATAAAAATAAAAAATTCTTAAAAAAAATTAAAAAATATACAATTCTAAAAATTTTAAAAATTTGTAAACTAAAAATAAAAAATTTCTAAAAATCTCATAAAAACATAAAATTCTAAATAAAAAAAAATCTATAAATTAAAAATTATACAATTCTAAAAACCTCATTAAAATGAATTTGACACGGTTCTACAATAAATCAAGGCGTGGAATCCAAAAAAAATTAGGAGTTCGAGAAAAACTTTAATGGCGTATTAGTTCGAATCAAGTCTGATTTTTATTATTATTATTGGGTTTTTAGAATTTTTAATATTTAATCTACACATTTTTTAAAAATTTAAGAGATTTTTAGAATTTATAATGAAATTTTTAGAATTTTAATAAGATTTTTAATTTTTAATTTTAAGTTAAACATTTTTTATTTTTTCAATTGTAAAATTTTTTATTTTTATTTTACACATTTTATAATTTTTAATGAGATTTTTAAAAAATTAAATAAGATATTTGGAATTTTATGTTACACATTTTATATTTTTTAATTTTAATGATGTTTTCGAATTTTTAATAATATTTTAAAAATTTTAAGATATTTTTAGAAAAATTATTTATTAAAATTTAAAAAATTTCAAACTTAAAGGACGTAAATTGGACTATTTGGCCGGAATCCCAATTTATTCCTCACATTCCGGTGAGTTTGAAAATTTTCCGGTGAAAAGGACGTAAATCGAAAAAGTGAAAACTTAAAGGATTTAAATTGGATTAGGCCTAATTATAGGACATAAAATGATTTTTTCTCAATTAATGAGTAAAAGCAAAAGAAATTATATTGATCATATTATTTCAAACATCATAGTGTTGGAATCGTCTCTATTATTTCACATTGTGCATGTACTCAAATTTTTTTCCTTTATTATGTTTAAACGACAACCATTTTTAATTCATGAGATTTGAAATGAAAAAATATATTTCATCACTAAAATATTAGAGACGAAATATAATTTTTATTATTGTTCTAATTATTAACAATAAAATAATTTATTGTGTTATAGTGATAAAATATTTTATTTTTCTGTCAAATATTAAATCCACTAAATTAATTATGCAAATTTCAATTTTGTCGCTAAAATATTAGCGACGAAATATAATTTTCATTGTTGTTCTTATTATTAACAACAAAATAAAATAATTTGTTGCAAGTGTAGCGATGAAATATTTTAATTTCGTTGCAAATATAAATTTCAAGTAATTAGCCACAAAAAATATATTTCATCGCAAAATAATAGCGACTAAATATAATTTTCATTGTTGTCCTGATTATTAACAACAAAATAAAACAATTTGTTGCTAGTGTAGCTATGAAATATTTTAGTTTCATCGCAAATATTAATCCCAATAAAGTAGCTACACAAATTTTTATTTCATCACAAAATATTAGCGACGAAATATAATTTTCTTTAGTTCTGATTCTTAACAACAAAATAAAACAATTTGTTGCTAGTATAACGGTAAAATATTTTAATTTCGTCGCAAATATTAATTCTAAGAAACTAGCCACAAATTTTTTATAGCAAAATATTAGCGACGAAATATAATTTTCATCGTTAGTCTGAGTATTAACAACAAAATAAAATAATTTGTTGCTAGTTTAGCGGGAAAATATTTTAATTTCGTCGCAAAATTAAATTCAAAAAATTAGCCACAAAAATTATTATTTCGACGTTAATATTTTAGCGATGAAATATAATTTTTATGGTTGTTCTTATTATTAAAAAAAAATATATATATTTTTTTTGTTAGCGTGGCGATGAAATATTTTCTTTTGGTAGCCAAAATTAAATCCACAAAATTTGCGGCAAAAATTTCATTTTTCATTGGAAAATATTAGCGACAAAAATAATTCTCATTGTTCTTCTAATTATTAACAACAAAATAAAATAATTTATTGCTAGTTTAGCAATGAAATATTTTAATTTTAACTCACAAAATAATTTCAAGAAAGTAGCCATAAAAATTTATATTTCATCGTAAAATATTAGCGACGAAATATAATTTTCATTGTTGTTCTAACTATTAATAACAAAATGAAGCAATTTGTTGCTAATATAGCGATGAAATATATATATATTTTGTTGCAAATATTAAATCTAAGAATTTAGCAACGTAATTTTTTATTTTGTTGCACGCTGAAGTGAAGAGGGAAATCGGATACTAGATAAAAATAGAAGAATGAGTTAAATTTCAAGGGAAATATTGACCAAATAAAATAAATTAAGTCAAAATTCGTGGGCCAAATGCGGGTAAACGCGGGTCAACCTTAATTATAATATTTATTTTCACTCTAACATATTATCTTACTACATGACCAAAACTATGTTAGTACAAGACCTAAATTTTGTCACTACAAGACCAAAAGTGTATTACTACAAGTCCAAAAATATTCTGGACACTTATTTTTTTTAATCAAAATTACTAAAACAATTCTGACTTATTCGGCTACTACATGACTAAAACAATGTTACTACAAGACCAAAATTTTATCACTACAAGGTCAAAAGTATATTATTACATGTCCAAAAACATTCTGGACATCTGGACAGTTAATTTTTTGGGTGAATTTACAGAATGTTTTGAGATGTAATGGTAATTTTTTGGCCTTGTAGTGATATTTTTTTGACCTTGTAGTAACAATATTTTGGTCATGTAGTAAACCACCTGTTTGCGACCCGCGAATTTTCTGGGCAACCCGGATCCAGGCTTATGCCCCGCGATTATTTTTAAAATTATCTTAATTTGACTTTTGGACTAAATGGGCTTAGGATTTTAACTTGGTCTAATTAGTATGGAACGCATATATGAAAGTATTTCAAATAAGACTAGTCAATTTCAGATAGTGCTATTGTGAAATATTGTATATAAGTTTTTAGCATATTAAAATATTAGTAATAAAAATAATATATTTTTAACAATAATAGCCTCCAATCTTTGTGGAAGGCCTTCTTGATTCGGTTTGTTCTTCTTGCGAATAAATGAAAGTGCCTTTGATTTTCAAAATAAATAAATTAATAAATAACAAAATATTTTTAACAACACTCAATAATTATAATTTAAAATAAATTTATTCGTACACTACTGCATTTCATTGCCTATTATGCTCTAACGCAGAGGCGGAGCCAGCTTAGAACAAGGGGTACAACTGTACCCCAAAATGAAAAAATATTTACTAATACTATTCACATATGTATTATGTATGATAATTAACTTGTTATTGGGCCCTCTAAAAAAAAAACTTGTTATTGGGCCATTAATTTTTCCAGTGGGCTTTGATTTTCAATTTGTATTTATTTTTTAATTGTCAAATTTTCTACAACTTTCTTCTTTTTTTTCTTTCTGTTATATACTATTAGTAATAATTTAGTATTTATTTGTCAGGTAAATATGAAGTAAATTATAATAGTAATTTATTTTATTTAAATATTACTCTTTTTAATTTTATTATTCTCATTCCCACTTTAAAATAACACTATTTTATTTTCATTCTATAACCATTGCTTATTTATTCAAATTGTCATTATTTTTATTCATAAACATTCACTTTATTTATAAGTAGATCACACAATATTCAATCATACACTCAACATATCTATTTTATACATAAATTAATCAATATTTATTAAAAATCGTATCCGAATAAATTGACAAAGTGAATTTGGATTAAAATGTATATTTTTCTGTTGGTTCCAAGTTGAGTTAAGATTGAGTAAGCTAAGAAAGTCTAGAGGGGAGGGGTGAATAGACTTTAAAAAATCTTTCAAAATATTAGAGTTTATAATGCGGAAATGTGTTTTGAATAGTACTGTTCTTACTGGGTCAGATCAGTACTTCCAGTTTCAGTTTTATACTCAACTTTTATTCAGATCTTTACTTAGTAAATTCTACTGTTCTTGGTTAAACAGATATTAAACAAATATCAAACAGAAAAGTAAAGAACACAAGATTTATAGTGGTTCGACAAATGTCTACATCCACTCTCACAATCCCAGTTGTGATGTTTTATTACTCTTCCTTGAGTTTCTTGTGGCTTAAAGTCCCAAGATTAAGACTGTGATCTTATCGATTACACTCCCAAGTGTATTTTCGATCGACTAGTAATTCTACAAGTAACAAGCACACTTGTTTACACAATACAAACTTTAAAATGAAAAATAAAACTTCTCTTGAATAGCCTTTGATTCTTCTCTTCAATTCAGTGGCTCTTCTCAGATTTCTTGATCTCTTCAACTCTGTGAGTTCTTCAAATGCTATGTAGACTTGCTCTCGAATGCTTTAAGATCAGTAAATATTCAGTAGTCTTTAGTAGTATGTGATCACACAGTATTTATAGAACTTAGTATGACAGTTAGGAGTTTGTGAACTAACTCTCAACTAACTCTAAAACTGTTTTTGTAACTTCCTTTTTGTAACCGACTTTGTAACTTCCTTCAACTAATTCCAAGTCAGCATATCTTCAAATATATCTTCAGTTACACCTTAACTAAGTTTTCCAAACTTATTCTTCAAACTTACCAATTCAGCACAGTAAACTACTCTTCTTAGTTTTACTGTTCTTAGTCAGTCAGCACAGTTCTTCAAAACTGTTCTGCACTTCTCCAGAATTCTTCTAAGCTTATCTTCAACTCTTCTTGAAGTCTTCTTATTCTGAAGTAGTCTTCTGAGTCTTCATAAGTCTTCTGATCTTCTTCTAATCTAGTTCTAATTTACTGTTCTTATCTTTACAATGCTGAATACAATAGAATACAACTTTACATTTATAAAACCTATCTATACATCAACTGAACTATATACAGATGAGTACATCTAAGTCCTATACTATAAGCTGTTTATACAATACAAAACATCAGCTTAGTTCCTAACAGTTCTTACATCAGACCAGTAACACACTAAGATCAGTAAACATATAAGATCAGTAACTCAGATTCAAATATCTCATTAAGATCAGTAAACATATATTGCATATAACACAATTATATCAACATATACTCACATATCATTCACTTCAAGTTGTTTTTGGCCATCAAAAATACAATCATCAACTAGAACATTGTTTATAGGATTCATATCCCAACATTTTCTTATAAAACTTCTTGTGTGGGCCTAATATAATTTAAATATATTCTTTTACTCTTTTGTCTATTTATCTACTAATTTTTATTCATACATTTTTTTTGAACTATAACCTTAATGAATTTCGACCTTTTATATAATTATTTATCGTACCCCCAAATTTAAATTCCTGGATCCGCCACTGCTCTAACGTCGTGAATAGAATTAACTAATCAATAACAAAGACTTCAATTCACATTTCAATCATCCCTTAACTCTAACTATAACGTTTTACTCTACCATGCTGTTGGAATAATGTCTCTCAATAAATTAAAAAACTTTATTTATCGATCCTGTTTCTTAGTTATTTATATTTAATTGAAACAAGTTCTTTAACAAATCTTTTTAATAGAATAGTTTTGATATGATCTAAATTTAATTTGACAAAAACATTAAACATGAAGACAAATGACAAATAAGTTTCCAAAGAACTCGATTCAAATCAGCCCAATGAACCCTTGTTGAACCTTGTTTTTTTGAAATTTGTAACAGTAAAATGAGGATGAATTAGAATTATAAAAGGTTGATTTTATTACGAAAATTAAAATTTGTGACATTTTAGTGAAATTAAAATTAATATTGATAAATATGCAAATATGAAAATATTGTATTGCGGAAATTAATCAACATGTTTGTTTTTTAACAAATCTTTTTTTTTTTTCTTTCTAAATATATAGATTATAAAATAGGATACATGTTTTTTTGGAAACAGCAAAAGTTTATTAAGAGATTACAGATACGAAGAAAAAGAATGAAAGAAAGAACAGAGTTTTAAGTTGCTGAATCAATTCTCTATCCTAATCCAGTCATAGTAAGATATTCCTCTATTTAGCATGCCCTTCACTTTGAGCCATCTGAATATAAAATCCATTTAATCATTAATAAAATCCAAAATTTACAATCTCAAACTAGAGACTCAGAACAACAGAAAAACGAGTGATAATGAAATCTATGGTGTTAATCCATAAAACTCATTGAACCAACGGTGGTAGAGGGCATCTTTAGCAGTTATCCTCATTGCTGGATCAACGGTTAAAAGCCTTTGTAGAAGATCGTATCCGCAGGCACTCAGCGACGGACGACAAATCATGTTGATCGGTGTGTTATAAATTAACCTAAATTGGTTTAGCTCCGAATCCCCCGGAAAAAGCACCTTGTTAGACACCAATTCTGCCATAATACACCCAATCGACCACATGTCAATTGATTTGGTGTACGTCCCTCCACCTAGAAGAATCTCGGGGGCACGGTACCATAAAGTACCCACCCCCGGAGTGAACGACCCTAGTCCACTCTCAAAAATACGGGACAAACCGAAGTCACAGATTTTCAATCGAGTTGTATCCTTGACGTTGACCAGGATGTTGGCGGGCTTAAGATCCCTGTGCATCACATCCAAATCGTGAAGAAAGTCAATACCCTCGAGTATCTGTTTCATCACGAGTTTGACTTCACTTTGTGTGAACGACCCTCTCTTTGCTTCCATGAATCTTCTTAAGTCTGTTTGCATGTGCTCCATCACTACATACACCCGGCCATCGCCTTCGTGGATAAGTCCTTTGTACTCCACTATCGACGGGTGGGGAGGAAGGCACGACAAGAAGGCAAGTTCTTGTTTTGTAGATTCGGACATGCCGTGCAATTCGTGCTTAATGGCAACTATTTCCCCGGATGTATTGTTTCTTCCTTCGTATACAACGCCATAACTTCCACTACTGATCACCTTCAGAATCGTATATGTAATTGGCTCCTGACTATGATTGTTGTAGCTTGAATGATCAAACTGCACCATGATTTTTGATTTTTTGAAACAATGATATTAAGATTTACGAAATATGAAAATTGTGGGAAAAAAATATGAATGTGAATAGTGTATAGTAACGTTGGTTTATATATATAGAGTAGGGGTATTGGTCTTTTCAGAGAAATCCCTAATAAATCGGGGAGAATCTTGCATAATATTCATATCTAATTCAGATAAAATATATCTAACGCAAGATAATATATTTTCTTATGGCCCCTGAGAAGACTATCACTTTGTCATCTGATCTTATGGCTCCCAAATTGGTATGTTATCTTATTCAGGAATATTTCTGAATTACTTTTGGTTAATTGGGCTAAATACTTCTGACTGCATGGAATTTCCCATTACTCCTTTTCTCTTGATGAAATGTCGACTATAATTTCGCCTCTTTGCAAGGTTTTGATGCTTGAATATTTTTCTTGTTTCTTGACCATGTCCTTGAAAGAGCTCTTTTAAAAGCTCTCCAAGGCCAAATATGTATTAGTGATGTGTTGATAACAATTCCCTCCTACATAAATGCCATTTTTCTTCATTGGTTTCTAATTTATTACGTTGAAGAATTTAGTACTTATTGTCATATCTGCTGCTCTATATATTAATAATTTCTGTATTGTTAGTCTCTTAATCTTATGCCAGACTTAATTTCACAACATTCCTTAATGTTACGTTATCCCTGCCGGGGTGTGGACAAATTATGTTCCACCTGCAACGAACTCAAAGGCCATTCATGACCAGACCAAAGAAAAAGGTAAAGTCTAGTATGCACTCGAGTGCATGCTGTGCACACTAGTCCATGTGCACTTTTCAATTTAATGACTTACACTTTTTGGTAAATGGTGTTGCACTTTTCAATTATTATTAAAATTATTATTATACAGTTTAATAATTGAAAAGTGTAACACCATTTACTAAAAAGTGTAAGTCAATAAAATGAAAAGTGCAACATGGACTAGGGATGCACTCGAGTCCATAGCAGACCAACCTAAAGAAAAAAAAGGAGAGGGAGAGACTAGAAAATCTAAAAGAAAAAAAAAAAAAAAAAAGATTTCCCGAATTCGTCATCCAAAAGGACCAAAACTAGATGAAAATATCAGGTTGAATATTTTTTCAATATATTCTCGATATAACCAATTTTTGTGTTCGTCGATATCAATATTGGAAATCCCTAATGAATAGGGGAGAATCTAATTCCCACAGCTTAGTTTACATATCTAATTCAGATAAATAAAAATACGTATCTAAGGAAATATCTAACGCAGATAAAATATTTCTTTTTTTAATGAATTGAGCGCCAAAATGATAAAATTGAACAATTTTTAAAGAGATAGGAGTATATACTAATAAATTAATGGCAGAATAGTAATATTGTGTAAGCACAATTAATTTCACGATCATCTCGAGTCAAAGTATATTTTAACCTGAACTCGGTAACTATTTGCTTAACTTGACGTCAACTCATTTAAATTTAAGTGTACTTAGATATGAATGGATTCCATAATACTAAACAAGGGTCCAATATTTAAGGAGGAAGGGCGCAAAATCATGAATTACAAAAATAGCCCCTTTTCAATTTCTACGAATAATAATTATTAAAAGGGAAACATTTATATAAAATATTAGTATAATTAAGGAAGGGTAAAAAATTCGTTCGTGCATATACAGTGGATCTGACTGGTGAAACGGATCTTTCTAAAAAAATTGCGAAAAAAAGTTGCGCAGAAGGTTAACAGAAAAATGGGGCGCAAGTTTGTGTTACTATAGGGATAATTATATATTACTGTAAGGACAAATATGTGTTACTATAAGTGCAACGAAAATGATATAGAGCCCACCAGTTTTTCCCACCGCCCAGCATTACCACGTCAATAAATTCTTATTTATATTTAATTTAAACTTAATCTAATATCATTATTTTATTTTTTTATCCATATCAATATTTTAAAAAATCTTTTTTTATATTTAATTTAATATTATCTCTATCAAAGCAGTAGGACATGCAGTGTTTGCAGTCGAAGCATCATAATAAACGAACCTGTCCCACTCTAGACCCTAAGAAGTACGTTTTTTTTTTTTTAACTTGTTTTGTAAGCTAACACGACTATTTCATGATTGGTAATTGTTGGTCCTGAAAGGAGTAGATAACAAGTGTATGGGGGGGGGGGGGGAATACACTTGTATGCAAATTCTTTTCAACTAGATCAAACCAGAACTCAGCAAGGTTGTCTTGGACAACTCTGCTGAAGATGATTAACTCTTCTAAGATGATCAATCCACTAAGTACTATTGAGTACTTAGTTGAATAACTATCTAGGGGAGTTATATGTGCGGAATAGTGGTTGGCCCTTTAAGTTTAGACTCCTTTAATTTCTGAAATCACTTAGTCAATGTAAAACAGTCCAGTTAAGCTTCAGGGAACTTGTCCAAAACAGTTTTGCACAGTCTTTGAGTATGTATCTTTGAAAGATCAGTTTAGTGTGCAGTGTTGAATGAATGTAAGTACTTGTAAAGTAAATCAACACAAGAGTTTATAGTGGTTCAGAGACTCAAGCTCCTACATCCACTTTCCCTGATTTAACAGGATAATTCCTTCACTCTTGGAATTAACTTGTTTTATAGTGCCAAGGTGCACTTGATCAAGAACACCACTCCTTGGTGAATTGATCCCTAGGATGTCTAGAGTCCTAGTACCCTCTTCTCAACTCAGAACTGAACTGTTCTTCTCTCAACAGTCAGCTCCTACCACTTCTACTACTACAACCTTCTCACTTTCACTCTTGAAAGGTGTAAGGGTTGAAGTAAGGTTCCAACTAATGAGATATCCTTTACAATGAAGATCAGTGTATAAGGATAGGATATCTCTCTAAGCTTGTGTAAGGATATACAATTGAGTTCAGCTTAGATGAAGTGTTTGAAGACTAAGATAGTCTTTGAAAGCTTTGAAAGCACTCTAGCTTGTAAGAACTTTGAGCTTAGTTGGATTGTGTTGAGGTGCTTTGGATAGTTGGATGCTTTCAAATGGTCTTCACACTTCTGTATTTATAGACAAAATGGAGGATTTGCCCGTTGGAGAGGCAGCCCCAAATTGCTATAAATGTCTTCCTTGAGTTCTTCAAACTGGAAGACAGATTCTTGATAGTGACATGTCCTCATTTGGGTAATAAACGGCTGTAACAGTTTTGTCTTCATTCTGCAGCACTTTTCCCAATGTTTGACTTCTTGTTAGGACTTGGACATGGCTTCTGAAGGTTGATCCAATGATAGGACAACATTCCTTATCATCTGGACAACTCTTCTTATCACTATCAGCAGTTTTGCTTTTCAGCATGGTTGGCTTGCTCTTCTTAAGATGACTTGGCTCTTTCCCTTTATTTCTCTTGTGTATGGTCTTAGCTCATTCCTTTGAGGACCTTTAGGGACTGGTTGTCTCAATAACTTCAGCATAGTTGATCTTAGGCTTTCAGAGCACTTGATCTTGGTCAATTTAGCTGGGACAACTCCTCTGGACAACTCTTCTGATCAGCATGATTGGTCTTTTTGCATCAGAGCACTTTATACTTTAGAGTTGGCTTATCTGGACAACTCTCCTGACCAAAACCTTTGAGTAGTCTTGTCCTTTTGTGCTAGGTAGGTTTGTTCTTGCATATGGCTAGCTTCTTTGGACAACTCTCCTGATCAGAGCTTTATGAATATTTTCTCTGGACAACTCTCCTGATAAGAATATCTTAGATTTCATAGAGTGTCCTCGCTCTTAAGTGATTGTTCCAGAATTTGAGCCTTGAGGGGACTTGATCTTGATCATCTTCAAAGCATAGGTTCCCCCTCAAATTGTGCATCTAATTGTCTAAGAGCTGCCTAACATTTCAGCTTCTCATCTAGCCTATAATCTATATGTTCTAACATCCTTAGAACACATTTGTTTAATATTGACTTAGGCATGTCTCAGGGGGTTTTTGGTATTTAATCAAAACATAGCTCATTTTATTCCCAACAATTTCCCCCTTTTTGATGATGCCAAAACCCACATAATTTAAGCAAAAGTGACTTGTCTACATCTATTACATGTATCTTCAGAAGACATGACTAAGATCAATGTTCCTGAAAAGACAATGTGTTAGTGTATTCACTGTTTTTGTTGCAAGTAGGTTTCAAGGATAGGCATAGAGAGATTTTTGTATAAGTGTATCTTGATTCAAAAGCAGTTCAACTATCATTCATATAATAGATCATTACAGGCATGTTGATAGTTGAAATTAACATATCAGAGCATGAATCAATAACACTCAAATACATCAGAGCATTTCATTCTAGTAATTCAAGACACAAATAATATTTTCAGCATCAGAGCATAAAATTGTATCAGAGCACCAATCTTGTATCAGAGCAATCCATAATCAGATCAGAGCAACCAAAATATCACACCATATCAGCAATCTTGACCATTTTTCAGCATAGTTGATCAATTAAGAAAGGTCAGAAGACTTAGCCATTTCAAAGATCATCCTCAGGAGGTGGCAGCATTCCATACTGTGCCCACACTCTTCTTTTTAGTGCCATGGCTTCTTGGTTGGTTCCCTTGGGTCCAAGAACCATCTTGTTCAGCTTAAGGATCTCAGTAAATTCCCTCAGAATTCTTGCTTGGTCAATCCATCCTTCAAGCTTTGGAGGCATGTATATAATTGGCTTGGGAGCTGTGAGTTCAAATCTTGCAATGTCAGCAGCTGCAAGTAGTTGTTGATACAACTCTCTGTAGTATTCTAGCATGAACTCAGTGAAGGCAGAGTTTGCATCTCCTCCATTCCATCTGTCAATGACATAGTAGTCATAGACAAACTCCCTTTTGGCTTCTTCCCATATGTCATTCAGTTGAATTGGCACCCATTTATCCAAGTGTGGATATTTGGTGTCCATTGGGATTAGAAGCTGAGGCTTCATCTTGCTGTAAGTTGCTCTTCTCCTTCTTGGTTTCTGAAAATTTGCTCTTCTTTCATCTCTTGCTCTGTTGGCTTCTTCCATCAGATCCATTTTCTCATGGGCCCTCATCATGGCCAGTTTCTGTTGTGTTTCAGGGTCTTTGCCATACCCTTCATGAAACAGCTTTGATGGATCATGGGCTAGAACATTTGTCTTCTTCTTAGGTTCAGATCCAAATCCTTCAGCAAATAACTCTTCAGTGTCTTCAGAGGACTTGGTTTCTTCAGCAATTTTGCCAGATTCAGAAGATTTGTCCTTTTCAGCAGCTTTGGGATCTTCAGCAGTTTTGGCTTTCTTTGATGTAGGCTCATCCTCATCAATTCTGAATTCTGGTGGAAGATCAAGGCTGTTAGGAAAGTCAGTGAATGTCTCAACTTGCCTCTTTTTTTCTTGGGCCTTCTTGATTTTTCCTCTGGTTTGGACACCTTCAGCATCTTTGTCCAAACCTGACACTTCACCACCTGGTCTTTGCTGTTTCCTTGCCCTTTCTTCTTGAGCTGAGGCCATTGAGTTCTTCAATGCCAATGCTAACTGCTCCTCTTCATCCAAATCTTCCAAGTTCAGCATTTCTGGCTCTTTTCCCTTTCCTTCAGGGACTTTGTCTTTCCCTTTCACTGGACTCCCAATCACCAAGGTACCTTTTGCTCTAGCTCTTTCCCTTTCCCCCTTTTTGGCAGCATCAAAGCACTGGGGCTTGAGGTCACTCATTGTTGAGGCCATCAGGGATTGGGCCTGGTTTAGGGACTTCATCTCTTCCAACAAATATACATTCTCATCATGTATATTCTGCATTCTATCACTGCTCAAGCTAAGGAAAGCTAGAACAGGCTTCATCTTTTGTTGGACAACCTCTTCCATGGCTGTTTTCAGAGATGCATCCAGTTGGGCTTTTAAGAGCTCAGTGAGGTTGGCCACTGCACCTTCAGCAATGTTGGCCAACACTTCTTGGGAAAACTTTTCAGAGGCTGCTTTGACCATAGCTAGCCTTTGCTCTTCAGCTCTTCTCTTTTGTAGTGCTGTCTTCTTTCCAAGAGCTTGCTTGACAGTTAGCCTGAGAGCTTTGACATTAGCATTGTGATTATCTCTCAGCAGCTTCTGTTCTTTCTTGACCTCCTCTGAGATGGCTTCCATGGTAGACTTGGCATTTTGAACTTCAGTGGAGATGGTTTGAAGACCAGATTCCACACCACTGATTCTTGCCTCAAGAGTTGGTAGCACAACATCTTCAGAGCCAGTGAGTCTCATTTCTACAGATGCTAGAGTCCTTCCTTGCTCATTCAATGCTCCTGAAGTTTCAGCATGAGCAGATTGAACTTGATGAGCCAAGGAGTCCAACTTTTCTGATTGCATTCCAAGTAAGGCCTGAGCTGAGCCTGTATCAACTTGGATAGGTGCATCTGTGAGGAACTCATCTGCAAAAATTTGGTCAAGAGAAATACCTGCAACATCAGATAAATCAAACAAGTTAGGAATTAAGCACTCATCACCCTCAATTTCTTTTGCATAAGACTCTGATACATCAGCAGTCTTCTTCTCATTTTCAACTTGTTCTTTTCTCCCTTCATGAATAATGTTCTCACTCAAGGAATCAGGCCTCCTCTCATCAAGGGATTCCTGAAGTTCAGATTTGACTTCAAGAATAACCTGTCCTTCCTCACTTATTCCACCCTCATTTGTTGGTACACTCACTATCTTAGTGATGACTACTTCTCTTTCATCCACAACTCCCTCTGATTTTTCAACTAATTTCTCCTTTTCAACTCCTTCTCCTAATCCTGCAGCATCTCCACCTTCAACAAGGTTCAAAGATGGCAGTTGTGGGGAGATCACAGTGCTTATATCAACAGCCACTGAGTCATCCTGAATGATTAAGGGCTGATCAATGTCCAACTCTTCTGACACTGAATAGGCCTTAATCAAACTAGCCTCTAATACAGGAACCTCAACATCTTTAGGCTGTGCCTTGGGTTCAGAAGAACCTTCATTGGCAGATGTATCTTTGGTTATGTTACCATCCTTGGTCAACACCTCTGAGATTACAGAGCCTTTCCTATGATAAGTTTTGGGAGGGTTGGAAAGTCTTTCAGAGACAGAAGACTTGGGTTGAAAGGGTTCAGGGAGGTTGGCTTGAGGGGTTTCAGGAGGGTTGGGATTTGAAGGGTTTGAGGGATCATCAGGGGAATCATCATCATTAGAGCCACTGTCAGGGTGTTTGATTCCCTTGGCTTTTCTTTCTTTCTCCTCTTCAATCTTATTGGCTACCAATTTTGCAAAAATCTCCTCATCAATGAGGAATCTTGTCTTTGAAACTCCAGCAAAGTGTAGCAATCTGTTCTCCTCTATTTGCCACCAGTTTGCACCTTTATCTTGGATGACTTGTGATATCTCCATCATTGATTTATCTTTTACATCAACAAGCATCCTTAGATCATGAAAGGCCTTCTGAATTCTTGGAAATTCAGCAAGTTGTGGATACAAACTGTCCACAGTAGCCTTGGCTCCTCCTCTGAGCATACTTTCAAAAGTATACTCCTCCTCATCTCCACTTGAATGGGGACTTTGGGTTATAGGGGAGTTGGCTCTGGGTTCTCCTAATGTGGCTTCAGGTAGATTAAGTTCAGGGATCTTGGCTTCAGATGGGTTGGGTGCAGTAGAAGGATCTTCAGTTGCTTTAGAGAGCAATGAATCTGAAGGGGCTTTACTCAGGGGGGTTGGCTCATGAAGTGCATGCTCTAAGAGCTTTGAATAGTTGAGCATGGATGAGTCAAGGGGAGACAGGAGTCTTGTCTCATCTACTGCTAAATCAGCAAGCACATCTATGCCACTTCTTTGCTCATTCCCTTCAGGAGAATATCTCTTAGTGAGATTTACAGGGGTAATGGGTTGGTTGGAAGGGGTAACATGGGTTTCAGGGGAGTTGGGCTCAAGATACTGAGCTTCAGGGAGGTTGGCCTCTATGAGTTGACCTTCAGGGACTTTGGATTCTGGAGTTCCAGAACCAGATGAATCAGTCCTTGACATGGATTTGGCCCTGCTTTTAGCTCTGCTCTCCCTTAGAGCCAATTGAAGAGACCTCTCTTCTTGCAGCTCCAACACCTTTTCAGTAGGTTTGGCCCTTCTCTTGCTGGCCCTGCTACTTCCACTTCCTTCCTTCTCAGGGGCAACTTCCCTGATTCTCTTATCACCCTTAGACTTTTGTCTAGTCTCATTGTACTTTTGCCTGAGTTCTTCTGAATGATCAGATGGCACTTGTACACCTTCTCTAGCAACTTCTTCAATCTCAGCTGAAGCATCTGAATTCTCTTCTGAGATTCTCTGAGACATTTTCCTTGTCTTTACAGCCCTGGCCTTTGTTCTCTTTTTCATCTTAGGCTTCTCTTCCTCCTGTTCTTCAGCAGGCTTGGCCAGTAGCATCCTTCTTTTCTCAGTTTTCTTACTGAGCTTTCTGAACAGGATCTTTTGGGCTGGGAGGGGCTTTGCAAAGGTCTGCATCTGGGAATAGTGGGAAAACCTCTCAATCAACAAGCTTGCCCTGGTGCAATACTTGATTTTCCCTTCTAGCACCACCTTGTTGTGGGCTTTCACCTTAAATTTAGCCTTCTCCTTCATCATCTCAGACATGATGAAGGTCCTCCAATCAAACTTGATGCCCTTATCACTGGCATCAATAATGGCAGCCATGATTCTGATCCTTGGCTAGCTGACCTGCTCTAGGCTTCCAGTGTTGCTTAAGAGGCTCTTAGCAACTACCTCAAAGAGATTAAGAAACTCTGGCTTGAGAGTTTTCTTGTTGTGAGTTGAGGAGAGAGGGCCTGGAACTAATAACCACTCTTGGACTATTTCCTCTTCATGTCCAGTGCCATACACTTCTGGATTCCTTCCCTCATAAGGCAATCCAAAGGCTCCTTCCAGATCCTCTGAGGAGAATCTAACTCTATGGAATCTCTCCTCTTCCTCTCCTTCAGCTGTGTAGGATAGCCTGGTTGATACTTCACCATCTTCAGGCTTGCCTCTCCACTTGAGGAAGGCAAAGAATTCTGCCATATAACTTTCCAAGCAAGAGCTTGGTCTTTCTTCCAAGAACTTTTGGAGACCAGCCCTTCTCAACCATCTCAGGGTTGGAGTAATCTCAGGATCTTCACTTTCAAAACAGATAATTGGCTCAAAGTGAAGATTGTTCTTGTTGCTTAGATAGCCAAAATCTAGGTCTAGATCTTTGTTGGAGAAATCAACAAGCATTTCAGGTCTAACCTTGGGGGCCATTGAAATTTGCAGAGAAAAGTTTGATGAAGAATGAGAGAGTTTGAAGAACTATGAGTTAGGGTTTCGAATACTTGGGGAAGAAGTGTTTGTGGGTATCTTAAGACTTGTGAATATTCTAAAAAGAATGTTTGTCAATGAGTTGGTAAGGTCTTGATACAATTCAAAGGTGAACAAAAATGGAAATCCAAAATGGACGGCTAGGATTGATTTCAGGGGAGTTGTCCATTTTTGATCCAATGGTCAAAAACCAATGAAACAGTGAAATAACTGTTTTATTCAAAACGTGGGTGGTTTTAAATGTTTGTTTAAGGCTGGGAATTTTTCGAGATAGATCATGTCCCAAAAAGTTTAATGCAAACAAGAGTTAAATCTTGGCATTTAATGCATGGAAAGTGACCTTTTGGGTGGGAGACAAATTAAATCCCAGAAAGGTGAAAACTGTATTTCAATGGGACAGATTTCGAAATAGGTTTTGATCACCAAAAATAGGTGCTTATCATACCAAGATTTGGTTTGATAGCTAGGACAACTTATCTGACCCTACATGGACAAGTGTCCTGAAGAAAGGTGGACAAAGGTCCTGAATGTTAATGGACAAGTGTCCTGAAGAGGTAAGGTCATGTTTCTGAATTTCAGTAGACTTGACCAAGTCTGCTGAAGTTTGAGTTTGTTTCCCCCTTAATCAATGAGCTTCTTTGGACTTATTTGTCCAACTTCCCTGGATCAAGTAATCCCAACTCTGCTGATAGCTCCAGAAATCTTGCCTCTGCAAGTGGCTTGGTTAATATATCAGCTTTTTGATGGTCTGTGTGAATTTTCACTAGCTTGATATCCTTCTTTTCCACATGATCTCTAATGAAGTGGTGCTTGATGTCCACATGCTTGCATCTTGTGTGCAAGACAGGATTTTGTGATATAGCAATGGCACTATTATTATCACAGAAAATTGGCACTTCAGTAGAGTTGACTTTGTAGTCTCTTAGTTGTTGTCTTAGCCATAGGATTTGAGCACAACAACTTCCAGCAGCAACATATTCAGCTTCAGTGGTGGAAGTGGCCACTGTGTTCTGCTTCTTGGAGAACCATGAAATAAGCTTGTTGCCCAAGAATTGACAAGTCCCTGAAGTGGACTTTCTGTCAATCCTACATCCTCCATAATCAGCATCTGAGTAGCCAGTTAGCTCAATATTGTCATCAGCAGGGTACCAAAGGCCTAGATTCTCAGTGCCTTTGAGGTACCTCAAGATCCTCTTTGCAGCCTCAAGGTGGCTTTTCTTAGGATTTGCTTGAAATCTTGCACAAACACCTACTGCAAAGGTGATGTCAGGTCTGCTGGCAGTGAGATAGAGGAGTGATCCAATGATTCCTCTATACTCAGTGGAGTTGGTTGGAACACCACTCTCATCAGGATCCATCTTCCAATTTGTGTTCATTGGGATCCTTACTGGCTTGCTAGTTGTACACCCAAACTTCTTGATCATTTCTCTGGTGTACTTAGCTTGGTTGATGAAGATTCCTTCTTTAGATTGCTTGACTTGTAGACCCAAAAAGAAGTTCATCAACCCCATCATGGACATCTCAAACTTGCTTTGCATGAGCTTGGAGAATTTCTCACACAGCTTCTCATTAGGGGATCCAAAAATTATGTCATCTACATAAATTTGGACAAGCAGGATGTCCTCTCCTTCAGAGATTCTGAAGAGAGTTCTGTCCACAGTTCCCTTGGTGAATCCATGATCCAAGAGGAATTGTGACAGTGTATCATACCAAGCCCTAGGGGCTTGTTTGAGTCCATATAGAGCTTTCTTGAGTCTGTAGACTTGGTTTCCAATTTCAAAACCTGGTGGTTGCTCCACATAGACTTCTTCTTTCAAGACTCCATTCAGAAAGGCACTCTTGACATCCATTTGGTATACTTTGAACCTCTTGTGAGCTGCATAGGCTAGAAAGAGCCTTATTGCTTCTAGCCTTGCCACAGGTGCAAATGTCTCATCATAGTCAATGCCTTCATGTTGGCAGTACCCTTTTGCCACTAGTCTTGCTTTGTTTCTGACAATCACATCATTTTCATTCTTCTTGTTCTTGAACACCCACTTTGTTCCAATAACATCTTGATGTGAAGGTCTATCCACCAGCTCCCATACTTCATTTCTGGTGAATTGGTTCAGTTCTTCCTGCATGGCTGTGATCCAATTGGCATCTTGAAGTGCTTCCTCAATATCTTTTGGTTCCTGTTCTGACAAGAAACAACAGAACATAGCACTTTCACCATGAAACTTTCTGGTTCTGACTCCTATACTTGGATCACCAAGTATCAGGTCAGTAGGATGGTCAGATAACCAAGTCCTTCTTTTTCTGGTCTCTTCAGTAGAGTTGTCCTCTACTGAAGGTGAGTCATTTTGATCATAGAATTCAGGATAGTTTAATGCAGGATCTAATTCAGGATCATAATCAGGGATGTTGTCCTCAATGTCAGGGACATTGGCATTTTCAACATTTTGAGTTCCCCCTTGATTATTTGACCCATTAACTACCTCAGCAGGAACTGCTTCTTCATTGGTAGTTGTTACCTGGATGTGAACTGGGATTGGTTCATTCAGTTCACCATTTCCATCTGTGGGATTTGTCTCAGGAAGGTTGCCTTCAGGATGGTTGTCCAGTATTGTATGTTCAGGTAGATTGGATTGGACAACTTCTATGAATTCAGTGTCTTTGTCTTTTAGGCTTAATCTGGTTGTCCTCTGTGTGATTTCTTCAGGTTCCAAATGATCATTCCTGATCTCAAAGATAGATTCATCAAACACAACATGAGGTGTTTCTTCCACTATAAGGAATTTCTTGTTGTAGACTCTGAAAGCTCTACTGATTTGAGAGTATCCAAGAAATATTCCCTCATCAGCTTTGCTATCAAAAGCTTTCAACTGTTCTTTCCCATTATTGTGAATGAAACATTTACAGCCAAATATATGAAAATATGACACTTTAGGCATTCTCCCTTTCCAGAGTTCATAGGGGGTTTTGCCTTGCCCCTTAATGATCAAACATCTATTTTGAGTATGGCATGCAATGTTTATAGCTTCAGCCCAAAATCTCTTAGGTAAATTTGAGTCAGCAATTAAAGTTCTAGCAGCTTCTTTTAAAGTTCTATTCCTTCTTTCTGCAACTCCATTTTGTTGTGGAGTTCTAGCTGCTGAGGTTTCATGAGCTATTCCATTTGATGTGCAGTACTCATTGATGTATGAATTAATGAACTCAGTGCCTTTATCAGATCTTATCTTGATAATGCTAAGGCTTTTCTCATTTGACAATCTCTTTAGAAGTTCAGGTAGTTTGACTTGTGTTTCCTTCTTATTAAGGAGAAATACTACCCATGTGAACCTAGAGAAGTCATCTACTACCACCAATGTGTATTTTCTACCATTTATGCTTGAAGGGGTAATTGGTCCAAACAGATCCATATGTAGAAGTTCAAGTACCCTTTCAGTGGAAATGACTGGTTTTCCTTTGAATGAGGCTTTAATCTGTTTTCCTTCTTGACATGGCTTACACACATGTTCTTTAATGAAAACCTCATTAGGTAGTCCTTTTACTAATGCATTTCTAGCAAGTTTATTCATAGATTTGAAGTTCAGATGATTTAGCCTCTTATGCCATAACCAACTTTGTTCACTAGAACTTTTAGCAATGAAACATGCAGCATCAGTAGACTTGTCCCAGTCTGCAAAATACACATTTCCCTTCCTAGTTCCAGTCAATAGGGTTTGTTGAGTTTTATCTTTAATTAGACACTTTCCACTTGAGAACTCAACATTAAAATCTTTATCACAGAATTGACTGATACTCAGGAGGTTATATTTGAGACCAGCTACATAAGATACATTGGTTACTTTGATGTTACCAATCATCAAAGTACCATAACCTTTTGTTGTTGCTTGTGAGCTGTCTCCAAAGGTGACATTTGGGCCTTCTTTTTCAATAAAATCAGAGAGGAGTTCCTTGTTTCCAGTCATGTGCCTTGAGCATCCACTGTCAAGGTACCATGCTGTCTTTTTGTTCATGCTCCTCTTCTTGTGGCCCAATGGTACCTGCAATTAGATAGTTTTAGGTACCCTTTGAGTTTTGGGTCCTGAGAGGTTAGCTGTACCTTTGGGAACCCAAACTTGCCTAATAACCCTGATTGATTCAAGGTGGCTAAGTTGATTTCCTAGTGCATCAACATACACTGTCTTTCCCTTAAATGTCTTTGGGAAAGTATGTGTGAATGTATTAACTCTGTAAGTTTCAGAGGATTTGACCACTCTTCTGAACTTATGAGTTCCTTGTGCAGCTTGATGAAGTCTTTGAGGAAAGGCATTTTTATGACCATTACCCTTTGGCATGAAGGGTTTTGGTTGTCTCATTTTATTCTGCCTTTGAGGATAGTTGTCCTTAGGTCTATTCAGCTGAGGCTTTCTCAGATGAGTTGGCCTAGGCTGATTATACCTTGGATAATTCCTCTGAACATTGTTCAGGAGAGTTGCCCTTCCATTGGGTCTACTCTGCTGACCAATATTCCTTTTGTGTTCAGGAGCTTTGGCCATTTCCTTAGGTTTTGGCCTATTTTCCTGAATCACTTGAGTAGGCATTTCATTCAATTTGCCCTTTCCTTTGTTCAGTGACTGAATTATTTCATTTTCAGCTTGTTGTGCCACTGACTTAACAAAGATTCTCTTAGTGTTACTTGTGGATGCAACACTAAGACAAGGTGAAGATTCAAATGGATCAAAACCTAATCCACTTCTTTGAGCCATAGGTCTTTGATAACTTTGAATTTCCTCTATTGCTCTAGAGGATTTGTTCAAAGCAGACATCTTTAATTTCAGGCTCTCTTCACTTGATTTAAGAATATCATACTCATGTGAGAGATTTTCAAATTTGGCATTTAGAATTTTAAGCTCAAATTCTTTTCTTTTCTGAGAGAGAAGTTGATCATCAATCTCCTTTTGTTGGTCAACTATCCTGAGATTTGCTTCCTCAAGCTTTCTCAAGACTTGTTGATACAACTCAGTAGACTTGACATCAACAGCTACCTCAGAGTTTTTGGTGAGTTCAGTAGCTAATCTTTCATTTTCTCTCACACAATTGTCATGAAATTCTTGTAATCTAGTGAAATCTTCCATCAACTTTCCCAAGGAAAGTTTCAGGTTAACTTCACTAGTGTTTTGTGAGATAAATGATGGTGAACTAGAAGTAGAGGATACCTCATCATCCTCAAGAGCCATGTTGCAGACATCATCATCATCATCACTGTTGGAGAACAATCCATCAGAAGAGTTGAAACTTTCAGCACTATCAGATTCTTCACCAGCCATCATGGCTTTTCTATTGGTGAATTTTCTGTCTCTTTTTGCTTGTCTTTCTCTTCTTTCTTTAGAGCTTAGTTCAGGGCAGTCATATTGGAAGTGCCCTTTCTTTTTGCAGTTGTAACACAGATCTTCATCATCATCCTTCTTGGATTCATCTCTTCTCTTAGATGATGAGGGTTCAGCTCTACTGGATCTTCTCCTATCAGAGGACTTGTCCTCTGATCTTTTCTCTTCAGGCTTTTTTTCCTCAGCCTGATCTTCAGGGGATTTGTATCTTCTCCTGAATTTGTTGTCTTGGTAGAATTTCTTGTATCTACCAAACCTTGTGTTGAGCTTGTCAAACCTTCTAGCCATCAAGGCTAGTTCTTCCTTCATTTCAGTCTTAGAGACTGACTTTGATGATCTGGGAGTGGGTTGCATTTCTGGTTCAGCAACTTTGGCTTTGAATGCCACTCCCTTAGTAGGATTTGAAGATTCCTCAACAGGCTTTCTTCTATTGAGGTCAAACTCATAGGCTTTGAGTTCTGAGAATATTTGTTGCATGGGCATAGTGGAGAGATCTTTGGTATTCTGCATCATCACAGCATAGACATCCCACTTTTGAGTGAGACTCCTCAAAATCTTTAATCCAACCTCTCTCTTGGTGTAGACCTTGCCCAATGAGTTGATTTCATTCATCACATCAGTGAATCTACCAGCAAATTTATCAATGGACTCTTCAGAATCCATTGCAAACTGTTCAAATTTCTGCACAGCAACTTGGAGCTTATTCTCCTTGATCTTTTCAGTACCCTCACACATTTCAGCAAGGGTATCCCAAATTTCTTTAGCTGTGGTGCAGTGGTAGACTCTGCCCATAACTGCATCTGGAATTGTTTGATAGAGGGTGTTCATGGCAAGATAATTCAAATTATCTTTCCTCTTTTCATCAGCAGTGAAGTCATCCTCATCTTTGGGAATCAGTTCCCTTATATCTGCTCTTTGCTCATCTGTCAATCTGGGGTTAGTTTGAGTAAACACAAAAGGTCCTCTTGTGATTACTCTAAGCATATCAGTATGAAGAGATGCAAGATGAGCCCTCATTCTAATTTTCCAGAAATCATAATTGTCTACAGAAAACATGGGCAGTTTGTGATGAGAAATGTGATTGACTGGATTTGTGGCCATATTGTCCAAACCTTGAACAGCAGGTGGAGGGACAGCATTGTTGTTAGCCATATCTCAATAAGAATCAATCAATCAACAAATAATGGATTTCAGATAGAGATCAGTTCAGTGACCACACCAAATATGTGAGTTTTGAAAATCAAGATGGATTTTCAGAAGCAGTGGTCTATGAACCCCTGCTCTGATACCACTTGTTGGTCCTGAAAGGAGTAGATAACAAGTGTATGGGGGGGGGGGGAATACACTTGTATGCAAATTCTTTTCAACAAGATCAAACCAGAACTCAGCAAGGTTGTCTTGGACAACTCTGCTGAAGATGATTAACTCTTCTAAGATGATCAATCCACTAAGTACTATTGAGTACTTAGTTGAATAACTATCTAGGGGAGTTATATGTGCGGAATAGTGGTTGGCCCTTTAAGTTTAGACTCCTTTAATTTCTGAAATCACTTAGTCAATGTAAAACAGTCCAGTTAAGCTTCAGGGAACTTGTCCAAAACAGTTTTGCACAGTCTTTGAGTATGTATCTTTGAAAGATCAGTTTAGTGTGCAGTGTTGAATGAATGTAAGTACTTGTAAAGTAAATCAACACAAGAGTTTATAGTGGTTCAGAGACTCAAGCTCCTACATCCACTTTCCCTGATTTAACAGGATAATTCCTTCACTCTTGGAATTAACTTGTTTTATAGTGCCAAGGTGCACTTGATCAAGAACACCACTCCTTGGTGAATTGATCCCTAGGATGTCTAGAGTCCTAGTACCCTCTTCTCAACTCAGAACTGAACTGTTCTTCTCTCAACAGTCAGCTCCTACCACTTCTACTACTACAACCTTCTCACTTTCACTCTTGAAAGGTGTAAGGGTTGAAGTAAGGTTCCAACTAATGAGATATCCTTTACAATGAAGATCAGTGTATAAGGATAGGATATCTCTCTAAGCTTGTGTAAGGATATACAATTGAGTTCAGCTTAGATGAAGTGTTTGAAGACTAAGATAGTCTTTGAAAGCTTTGAAAGCACTCTAGCTTGTAAGAACTTTGAGCTTAGTTGGATTGTGTTGAGGTGCTTTGGATAGTTGGATGCTTTCAAATGGTCTTCACACTTCTGTATTTATAGACAAAATGGAGGATTTGCCCGTTGGAGAGGCAGCCCCAAATTGCTATAAATGTCTTCCTTGAGTTCTTCAAACTGGAAGACAGATTCTTGATAGTGACATGTCCTCATTTGGGTAATAAACGGCTGTAACAGTTTTGTCTTCATTCTGCAGCACTTTTCCCAATGTTTGACTTCTTGTTAGGACTTGGACATGGCTTCTGAAGGTTGATCCAATGATAGGACAACATTCCTTATCATCTGGACAACTCTTCTTATCACTATCAGCAGTTTTGCTTTTCAGCATGGTTGGCTTGCTCTTCTTCAGATGACTTGGCTCTTTCCCTTTATTTCTCTTGTGTATGGTCTTAGCTCATTCCTTTGAGGACCTTTAGGGACTGGTTGTCTCAATAACTTCAGCATAGTTGATCTTAGGCTTTCAGAGCACTTGATCTTGGTCAATTTAGCTGGGACAACTCCTCTGGACAACTCTTCTGATCAGCATGATTGGTCTTTTTGCATCAGAGCACTTTATACTTTAGAGTTGGCTTATCTGGACAACTCTCCTGACCAAAACCTTTGAGTAGTCTTGTCCTTTTGTGCTAGGTAGGTTTGTTCTTGCATATGGCTAGCTTCTTTGGACAACTCTCCTGATCAGAGCTTTATGAATATTTTCTCTGGACAACTCTCCTGATAAGAATATCTTAGATTTCATAGAGTGTCCTCGCTCTTAAGTGATTGTTCCAGAATTTGAGCCTTGAGGGGACTTGATCTTGATCATCTTCAAAGCATAGGTTCCCCCTCAAATTGTGCATCTAATTGTCTAAGAGCTGCCTAACATTTCAGCTTCTCATCTAGCCTATAATCTATATGTTCTAACATTCTTAGAACACATTTGTTTAATATTGACTTAGGCATGTCTCAGGGGGTTTTTGGTATTTAATCAAAACATAGCTCATTTTATTCCCAACAGTAATAGGTCACAAGTAGAAGAACAATGTTCGCAAGGGAACTAATGAACAAGTATCAACTTTTACGGAAGCATCTTACACATTACCATCAATTTTTTAGATTTTCTGAGTTTTTTTATTATTTGTGTTTCTTTTGCATGTTGCTTAATTTTTATATTTCTTTCATTGATTGACATTTAGTTAATTTTTGTTATGACAATGAGATTGTTTTTTATTTTCTTTAATTTTTTTTGTGGAGAAAAATTAATGGTGATGGAAAGATTTGAGAAAAGATTGATGGCGTTGTAATTTGATAGAGATAATATTAAATTAAATATAAAAAAAGATTTTTTAAAATATTGATATGGATAAAATATAAAATATTGATATTAAATTAAGTTTAAATTAAATATAAATAAGAATTTATTGACGTGTAATGCCAATTATGCCACATATGCGGTGGGCAAAACTGGTGGGCACAATTGGTGGGCTGTATATCATTTTCGATAAGCGCAAATAACACATAAATTGACTTTTCACATGAAATATTAATACATTAATTTAAAGAAGGATAAAAAACTCGAGGTTTTTTGCAAGTCATAATAAATCAAACAGATCTTTAAAATAAAAAACATCCAAGAGACAAATAGAAAAACATGTTTTTAAACTGTGTTACTATAAATACAATTATATGTTACTGTACGGACAAATATGTGTTACTGTAAGGACAAGTAACACACAATTGACTTTTGGGTAACACATGTTTGTCCTTTAAGTAACACAGAAAACGGTGTTACTATATAAACACAAGTGTATTACTTTATTGAGAAAGATGTGTTACTTTATAAATAAAACGTCATTATTGAGGGTGAATGAGATACCCACATTAAAGAAGATGAAGAACAATAATTGAAAACAAGAAAAACACAATCATGTTGAATTGTTTATCAATCCCTACAATTACAAAGACATAATTATCAACAATTAATTGAAATAAATCTGTGTGGTATTATTGTTGATTTTTTCACATTCATTAATTCATTCAAAAAAACAAATAATGATTTATCCCCTCGTTTAGTGTCACTACAAGAAAACTGCAATTTAGCCGAGAAATTTTTTATCGTTAATTCTAATATTTTCGTCGCTAACAGCGATGGAATAATTTTGTTGCTATACATTAGTCGCTAACGTGTTTGTGACAAAAAAATTAATTTTGTCGCAAATATTATCGATGAAAATTTGAGTTTCATCGCAAAATATTAGCGACGAAAATATGAGAGTTTAATCGCAAAATACTAGCGACGAAAATATGAGAGTTTAATCGCAAAATACTAGCGACGAAAATATGAGTTTCATCGCAAAATGTTTGCGAGGAAAATCAAACATTTGTTGCAAACACGTTAGCGACGGGTGTATAGCAACAAATCCCGCGACGCAATTATTTCATCGCTAACTCACATTAGCGACGAAAATATTAGAATTCGAGACAAAAATTTTCGTGTCTAAAGTAAAAGCTCCTTATTTCGTGGCTATTTTATTGCGATAAATATATAAATTTCATTGCAAATGTTAGCGATGAAACTCATATTTTTTGTCTCTAATATGTGGCTATGGATATCCGATTTATGAATAGTTATCTAAACTCACATCCGCACTCGACCAACCCAACCCGCACCCACATACCCCCTCCCCCATTTTATTTAAATAACTATTTATTTGGTCTTCGTGGGAATTGATCTCGGGTGTATGGGCGTCCAGCACTACTCAGGCATATAGCTCTTTGGTTCAGTTTTTAATATTAATTATATATGTATTCAATTGTTACTTATTTAGTTAATTTTACTCATTTAATTAATTTATTTCACATATATTAATTAATTTTTAACTATATATATATATATATTTTGTAATTTTTAAAACAATTCCAATTGTAAAAAAATCAATGTTACTTTAACAATTTAAAAAAATAAATAAATATTACATCCAATCTTCATCCTCTCATCTTTATGTGCATCTTCATTTGTATCGATCATCATATTTATAAATATTTTTATAAATATTCAAATAGATTTATAAGACACAACATTTGGAGAATTATTAAACATTTAATTATATAAACCGATTTTCTAAATTTAATATGCATAGTTTAAGTAATACTTTTCCGTCATGTTTAGTGAGAATAACAATAAATAATTAATGAAATCAAGAAAACAGAAAAAACATATAACAAATTATATAGAATGAAATCAAGAAATTATACACCAAAATAAATCAAATAAAAAACTTAAAATGTCAAATTAATGAGGAAAAAATTTCATTTTACGTCCTGTAACTTAAGCCTAATCCAGTTTATATCCTTTAAGTTTTCACTTTTTCAATTTACGTCCTAGGATGTCCAATTTATGTCCTTTTCGCCGGAAAATTGGAATTTCGGTCAAATAGTCCAATTCATGTCCTTTAAGTTTGAAAATTAGAAATTAATAATTAAAAAATTCTGAAAAAAATTAAAAATATCATTAAAATTTATAAACTGTGTAAAATAAAAATAAAAAATTCTTAAAAAATAATTAAAAAATATACAATTCTAAAAATTTTAAAAATTTGTAAACTAAAAATAAAAAATTTCTAAAAATCTCATAAAAACATAAAATTCTAAATAAAAAAAAATCTATAAATTAAAAATTATACAATTCTAAAAACCTCATTAAAATGAATTTGACACGGTTCTACAATAAATCAAGGCGTGGAATCCAAAAAAAATTAGGAGTTCGAGAAAAACTTTAATGGCGTATTAGTTCGAATCAAGTCTGATTTTTATTATTATTATTGGGTTTTTAGAATTTTTAATATTTAATCTACACATTTTTTAAAAATTTAAGAGATTTTTAGAATTTATAATGAAATTTTTAGAATTTTAATAAGATTTTTAATTTTTAATTTTAAGTTAAACATTTTTTATTTTTTCAATTGTAAAATTTTTTATTTTTATTTTACACATTTTATAATTTTTAATGAGATTTTTAAAAAATTAAATAAGATATTTGGAATTTTATGTTACACATTTTATATTTTTTAATTTTAATGATGTTTTCGAATTTTTAATAATATTTTAAAAATTTTAAAGATATTTTTAGAAAAATTATTTATTAAAATTTAAAAAATTTCAAACTTAAAGGACGTAAATTGGACTATTTGGCCGGAATCCCAATTTATTCCTCACATTCCGGTGAGTTTGAAAATTTTCCGGTGAAAAGGACGTAAATCGAAAAAGTGAAAACTTAAAGGATTTAAATTGGATTAGGCCTAATTATAGGACATAAAATGATTTTTTCTCAATTAATGAGTAAAAGCAAAAGAAATTATATTGATCATATTATTTCAAACATCATAGTGTTGGAATCGTCTCTATTATTTCACATTGTGCATGTACTCAAATTTTTTTCCTTTATTATGTTTAAACGACAACCATTTTTAATTCATGAGATTTGAAATGAAAAAATATATTTCATCACTAAAATATTAGAGACGAAATATAATTTTTATTATTGTTCTAATTATTAACAATAAAATAATTTATTGTGTTATAGTGATAAAATATTTTATTATTCTCTCAAATATTAAATCCACTAAATTAATTATGCAAATTTCAATTTTGTCGCTAAAATATTAGCGACGAAATATAATTTTCATTGTTGTTCTTATTATTAACAACAAAATAAAATAATTTGTTGCAAGTGTAGCGATGAAATATTTTAATTTCGTTGCAAATATAAATTTCAAGTAATTAGCCACAAAAAATATATTTCATCGCAAAATAATAGCGACTAAATATAATTTTCATTGTTGTCCTGATTATTAACAACAAAATAAAACAATTTGTTGCTAGTGTAGCTATGAAATATTTTAGTTTCATCGCAAATATTAATCCCAATAAAGTAGCTACACAAATTTTTATTTCATCACAAAATATTAGCGACGAAATATAATTTTCTTTAGTTCTGATTCTTAACAACAAAATAAAACAATTTGTTGCTAGTATAACGGTAAAATATTTTAATTTCGTCGCAAATATTAATTCTAAGAAACTAGCCACAAATTTTTTATAGCAAAATATTAGCGACGAAATATAATTTTCATCGTTAGTCTGAGTATTAACAACAAAATAAAATAATTTGTTGCTAGTTTAGCGGGAAAATATTTTAATTTCGTCGCAAAATTAAATTCAAAAAATTAGCCACAAAAATTATTATTTCGACGTTAATATTTTAGCGATGAAATATAATTTTTATGGTTGTTCTTATTATTAAAAAAAAATATATATTTTTTTTTTGTTAGCGTGGCGATGAAATATTTTCTTTTGGTAGCCAAAATTAAATCCACAAAATTTGCGGCAAAAATTTCATTTTTCATTGGAAAATATTAGCGACAAAAATAATTCTCATTGTTCTTCTAATTATTAACAACAAAATAAAATAATTTATTGCTAGTTTAGCAATGAAATATTTTAATTTTAACTCACAAAATAATTTCAAGAAAGTAGCCATAAAAATTTATATTTCATCGTAAAATATTAGCGACGAAATATAATTTTCATTGTTGTTCTAACTATTAATAACAAAATGAAGCAATTTGTTGCTAATATAGCGATGAAATATATATATATTTTGTTGCAAATATTAAATCTAAGAATTTAGCAACGTAATTTTTTATTTTGTTGCACGCTGAAGTGAAGAGGGAAATCGGATACTAGATAAAAATAGAAGAATGAGTTAAATTTCAAGGGAAATATTGACCAAATAAAATAAATTAAGTCAAAATTCGTGGGCCAAATGCGGGTAAACGCGGGTCAACCTTAATTATAATATTTATTTTCACTCTAACATATTATCTTACTACATGACCAAAACTATGTTAGTACAAGACCTAAATTTTGTCACTACAAGACCAAAAGTGTATTACTACAAGTCCAAAAATATTCTGGACACTTATTTTTTTTTAATCAAAATTACTAAAACAATTCTGACTTATTCGGCTACTACATGACTAAAACAATGTTACTACAAGACCAAAATTTTATCACTACAAGGTCAAAAGTATATTATTACATGTCCAAAAACATTCTGGACATCTGGACAGTTAATTTTTTGGGTGAATTTACAGAATGTTTTGAGATGTAATGGTAATTTTTTGGCCTTGTAGTGGTATTTTTTTGACCTTGTAGTAACAATATTTTGGTCATGTAGTAAACCACCTGTTTGCGACCCGCGAATTTTCTGGGCAACCCGGATCCAGGCTTATGCCCCGCGATTATTTTTAAAATTATCTTAATTTGACTTTTGGACTAAATGGGCTTAGGATTTTAACTTGGTCTAATTAGTATGGAACGCATATATGAAAGTATTTCAAATAAGACTAGTCAATTTCAGATAGTGCTATTGTGAAATATTGTATATAAGTTTTTAGCATATTAAAATATTAGTAATAAAAATAATATATTTTTAACAATAATAGCCTCCAATCTTTGTGGAAGGCCTTCTTGATTCGGTTTGTTCTTCTTGCGAATAAATGAAAGTGCCTTTGATTTTCAAAATAAATAAATTAATAAATAACAAAATATTTTTAACAACACTCAATAATTATAATTTAAAATAAATTTATTCGTACACTACTGCATTTCATTGCCTATTATGCTCTAACGCAGAGGCGGAGCCAGCTTAGAACAAGGGGTACAACTGTACCCCAAAATGAAAAAATATTTACTAATACTATTCACATATGTATTATGTATGATAATTAACTTGTTATTGGGCCCTCTAAAAAAAAAACTTGTTATTGGGCCATTAATTTTTCCAGTGGGCTTTGATTTTCAATTTGTATTTATTTTTTAATTGTCAAATTTTCTACAACTTTCTTCTTTTTTTTCTTTCTGTTATATACTATTAGTAATAATTTAGTATTTATTTGTCAGGTAAATATGAAGTAAATTATAATAGTAATTTATTTTATTTAAATATTACTCTTTTTAATTTTATTATTCTCATTCCCACTTTAAAATAACACTATTTTATTTTCATTCTCTAACCATTGCTTATTTATTCAAATTGTCATTATTTTTATTCATAAACATTCACTTTATTTATAAGTAGATCACACAATATTCAATCATACACTCAACATATCTATTTTATACATAAATTAATCAATATTTATTAAAAATCGTATCCGAATAAATTGACAAAGTGAATTTGGATTAAAATGTATATTTTTCTGTTGGTTCCAAGTTGAGTTAAGATTGAGTAAGCTAAGAAAGTCTAGAGGGGAGGGGTGAATAGACTTTCAAAAATCTTTCAAAATATTAGAGTTTATAATGCGGAAATGTGTTCTGAATAGTACTGTTCTTACTGGGTCAGATCAGTACTTCCAGTTTCAGTTTTATACTCAACTTTTATTCAGATCTTTACTTAGTAAATTCTACTGTTCTTGGTTAAACAGATATTAAACAAATATCAAACAGAAAAGTAAAGAACACAAGATTTATAGTGGTTCGACAAATGTCTACATCCACTCTCACAATCCCAGTTGTGATGTTTTATTACTCTTCCTTGAGTTTCTTGTGGCTTAAAGTCCCAAGATTAAGACTGTGATCTTATCGATTACACTCCCAAGTGTATTTTCGATCGACTAGTAATTCTACAAGTAACAAGCACACTTGTTTACACAATACAAACTTTAAAATGAAAAATAAAACTTCTCTTGAATAGCCTTTGATTCTTCTCTTCAATTCAGTGGCTCTTCTCAGATTTCTTGATCTCTTCAACTCTGTGAGTTCTTCAAATGCTATGTAGACTTGCTCTCGAATGCTTTAAGATCAGTAAATATTCAGTAGTCTTTAGTAGTATGTGATCACACAGTATTTATAGAACTTAGTATGACAGTTAGGAGTTTGTGAACTAACTCTCAACTAACTCTAAAACTGTTTTTGTAACTTCCTTTTTGTAACCGACTTTGTAACTTCCTTCAACTAATTCCAAGTCAGCATATCTTCAAATATATCTTCAGTTACACCTTAACTAAGTTTTCCAAACTTATTCTTCAAACTTACCAATTCAGCACAGTAAACTACTCTTCTTAGTTTTACTGTTCTTAGTCAGTCAGCACAGTTCTTCAAAACTGTTCTGCACTTCTCCAGAATTCTTCTAAACTTATCTTCAACTCTTCTTGAAGTCTTCTTATTCTGAAGTAGTCTTCTGAGTCTTCATAAGTCTTCTGATCTTCTTCTAATCTAGTTCTAATTTACTGTTCTTATCTTTACAATGCTGAATACAATAGAATACAACTTTACATTTATAAAACCTATCTATACATCAACTGAACTATATACAGATGAGTACATCTAAGTCCTATACTATAAGCTGTTTATACAATACAAAACATCAGCTTAGTTCCTAACAGTTCTTATATCAGACCAGTAACACACTAAGATCAGTAAATCAGATTCAAATATCTCATTAAGATCAGTAAACATATATTGCATATAACACAATTATATCAACATATACTCACATATCATTCACTTCAAGTTGTTTTTGGCCATCAAAACATACAATCATCAACTAGAACATTGTTTATAGGATTCATATCCCAACATTTTCTTATAAAACTTCTTGTGTGGGCCTAACATAATTTAAATATATTATTTTACTCTTTTGTCTATTTATCTACTAATTTTTATTCATACATTTTTTTTTGAACTATAACCTTAATGAATTTCGACCTTTTATATAATTATTTATCGTACCCCCAAATTTAAATTCCTGGATCCGCCACTGCTCTAACGTCGTGAATAGAATTAACTAATCAATAACAAAGACTTCAATTCACATTTCAATCATCCCTTAACTCTAACTATAACGTTTTACTCTACCATGCTGTTGGAATAATGTCTCTCAATAAATTAAAAAACTTTATTTATCGATCCTGTTTCTTAGTTATTTATATTTAATTGAAACAAGTTCTTTAACAAATCTTTTTAATAGAATAGTTTTGATATGATCTAAATTTAATTTGACAAAAACATTAAACATGAAGACAAATGACAAATAAGTTTCCAAAGAACTCGATTCAAATCAGCCCAATGAACCCTTGTTGAACCTTGTTTTTTTGAAATTTGTAACAGTAAAATGAGGATGAATTAGAATTATAAAAGGTTGATTTTATTACGAAAATTAAAATTTGTGACATTTTAGTGAAATTAAAATTAATATTGATAAATATGCAAATATGAAAATATTGTATTGCGGAAATTAATCAACATGTTTGTTTTTTAACAAATCTTTTTTTTTCTTTCTAAATATATAGATTATAAAATAGGATACATGTTTTTTTGGAAACAGCAAAAGTTTATTAAGAGATTACAGATACGAAGAAAAAGAATGAAAGAAAGAACAGAGTTTTAAGTTGCTGAATCAATTCTCTATCCTAATCCAGTCATAGTAAGATATTCCTCTATTTAGCATGCCCTTCACTTTGAGCCATCTGAATATAAAATCCATTTAATCATTAATAAAATCCAAAATTTACAATCTCAAACTAGAGACTCAGAACAACAGAAAAACGAGTGATAATGAAATCTATGGTGTTAATCCATAAAACTCATTGAACCAACGGTGGTAGAGGGCATCTTTAGCAGTTATCCTCATTGCTGGATCAACGGTTAAAAGCCTTTGTAGAAGATCGTATCCGCAGGCACTCAGCGACGGACGACAAATCATGTTGATCGGTGTGTTATAAATTAACCTAAATTGGTTTAGCTCCGAATCCCCCGGAAAAAGCACCTTGTTAGACACCAATTCTGCCATAATACACCCAATCGACCACATGTCAATTGATTTGGTGTACGTCCCTCCACCTAGAAGAATCTCGGGGGCACGGTACCATAAAGTACCCACCCCCGGAGTGAACGACCCTAGTCCACTCTCAAAAATACGGGACAAACCGAAGTCACAGATTTTCAATCGAGTTGTATCCTTGACGTTGACCAGGATGTTGGCGGGCTTAAGATCCCTGTGCATCACATCCAAATCGTGAAGAAAGTCAATACCCTCGAGTATCTGTTTCATCACGAGTTTGACTTCACTTTGTGTGAACGACCCTCTCTTTGCTTCCATGAATCTTCTTAAGTCTGTTTGCATGTGCTCCATCACTACATACACCCGGCCATCGCCTTCGTGGATAAGTCCTTTGTACTCCACTATCGACGGGTGGGGAGGAAGGCACGACAAGAAGGCAAGTTCTTGTTTTGTAGATTCGGACATGCCGTGCAATTCGTGCTTAATGGCAACTATTTCCCCGGATGTATTGTTTCTTCCTTCGTATACAACGCCATAACTTCCACTACTGATCACCTTCAGAATCGTATATGTAATTGGCTCCTGACTATGATTGTTGTAGCTTGAATGATCAAACTGCACCATGATTTTTGATTTTTTGAAACAATGATATTAAGATTTACGAAATATGAAAATTGTGGGAAAAAAATATGAATGTGAATAGTGTATAGTAACGTTGGTTTATATATATAGAGTAGGGGTATTGGTCTTTTCAGAGAAATCCCTAATAAATCGGGGAGAATCTTGCATAATATTCATATCTAATTCAGATAAAATATATCTAACGCAAGATAATATATTTTCTTTTTTTCCCAATTTCATATTTGGACAAAACAAATTATAGGAGGGGTATAACCGTATAAATGAGATGATTTTGTACAATCCCTAAAAAATCTGATATATGACGAAAAAAAAAAAAAAAGAGATTTCCGTGTTAATTTCTATTTACTGGCCTGTTGTCTTTTGTTTCGCAGATCGATCTCAAGATTTAATATTTTTTTTAACAAATTCCGTTAACACATGCGTACTAATTGATGATTTTTAATCTGTTTTAGTGGTCTTTTTTTATACATAAAAAATATATATACGGGAATCGCCTTATAAAAACGTATTTTTTTTTTATGATTTTTGAGGAACTAATTAGTATAATGTTTTGGATTGTTTTTTTTATTGCTAACCATTCGTTTGTTTAAACTTGTGCATTTGCAGAGTTGCTGTTGAAATGGTTGAGGGGAGTGGTTAAGGCCCCTGAGAAGACTATCACTTTGTCATCTGATCTTATGGCTCCCAAATTGGTATGTTATCTTATTCAGGAATATTTCTGAATTACTTTTGGTTAATTGGGCTAAATACTTCTGACTGCATGGAATTTCCCATTACTCCTTTTCTCTTGATGAAATGTCGACTATAATTTCGCCTCTTTGCAAGGTTTTGATGCTTGAATATTTTTCTTGTTTCTTGACCATGTCCTTGAAAGAGCTCTTTTAAAAGCTCTCCAAGGCCAAATATGTATTAGTGATGTGTTGATAACAATTCCCTCCTACATAAATGCCATTTTTCTTCATTGGTTTCTAATTTATTACGTTGAAGAATTTAGTACTTATTGTCATATCTGCTGCTCTATATATTAATAATTTCTGTATTGTTAGTCTCTTAATCTTATGCCAGACTTAATTTCACAACATTCCTTAATGTTACGTTATCCCTGCCGGGGTGTGGACAAATTATGTTCCACCTGCAACGAACTCAAAGGCCATTCATGACCAGACCAAAGAAAAAGGTAAAGTCTAGTATGCACTCGAGTGCATGCTGTGCACACTAGTCCATGTGCACTTTTCAGTTTAATGACTTACACTTTTTGGTAAATGGTGTTGCACTTTTCAATTATTATTAAAATTATTATTATACAGTTTAATAATTGAAAAGTGTAACACCATTTACTAAAAAGTGTAAGTCAATAAAATGAAAAGTGCAACATGGACTAGGGATGCACTCGAGTCCATAGCAGACCAACCTAAAGAAAAAAAAGGAGAGGGAGAGACTAGAAAATCTAAAAGAAAAAAAAAAAAAAAAAAGATTTCCCGAATTCGTCATCCAAAAGGACCAAAACTAGATGAAAATATCAGGTTGAATATTTTTTCAATATATTCTCGATATAACCAATTTTTGTGTTCGTCGATATCAATATTGGAAATCCCTAATGAATAGGGGAGAATCTAATTCCCACAGCTTAGTTTACATATCTAATTCAGATAAATAAAAATACGTATCTAAGGAAATATCTAACGCAGATAAAATATTTCTTTTTTTAATGAATTGAGCGCCAAAATGATAAAATTGAACAATTTTTAAAGAGATAGGAGTATATACTAATAAATTAATGGCAGAATAGTAATATTGTGTAAGCACAATTAATTTCACGATCATCTCGAGTCAAAGTATATTTTAACCTGAACTCGGTAACTATTTGCTTAACTTGACGTCAACTCATTTAAATTTAAGTGTACTTAGATATGAATGGATTCCATAATACTAAACAAGGGTCCAATATTTAAGGAGGAAGGGCGCAAAATCATGAATTACAAAAATAGCCCCTTTTCAATTTCTACGAATAATAATTATTAAAAGGGAAACATTTATATAAAATATTAGTATAATTAAGGAAGGGTAAAAAATTCGTTCGTGCATATACAGTGGATCTGACTGGTGAAACGGATCTTTCTAAAAAAATTGCGAAAAAAAGTTGCGCAGAAGGTTAACAGAAAAATGGGGCGCAAGTTTGTGTTACTATAGGGATAATTATATATTACTGTAAGGACAAATATGTGCAACGAAAATGATATAGAGCCCACCAGTTTTTCCCACCGCCCAGCATTACCACGTCAATAAATTCTTATTTATATTTAATTTAAACTTAATCTAATATCATTATTTTATTTTTTTATCCATATCAATATTTTAAAAAATCTTTTTTTATATTTAATTTAATATTATCTCTATCAAAGCAGTAGGACATGCAGTGTTTGCAGTCGAAGCAGCATAATAAACGAACCTGTCCCACTCTAGACCCTAAGAAGTACGTTTTTTTTTTTTTTAACTTGTTTTGTAAGCTAACACGACTATTTCATGATTGGTAATAGGTCACAAGTAGAAGAACAATGTTCGCAAGGGAACTAATGAACAAGTATCAACTTTTACGGAAGCATCTTACACATTACCATCAATTTTTTAGGTTTTCTGAGTTTTTTTATTATTTGTGTTTCTTTTGCATGTTGCTTAATTTTTATATTTCTTTCATTGATTGACATTTAGTTAATTTTTGTTATGACAATTAGATTGTTTTTTATTTTCTTTAATTTTTTTTGTGGAGAAAAATTAATGGTGATGGAAAGATTTGAGAAAAGATTGATGGCGTTGTAATTTGATAGAGATAATATTAAATTAAATATAAAAAAAGATTTTTTAAAATATTGATATGGATAAAATATAAAATATTGATATTAAATTAAGTTTAAATTAAATATAAATAAGAATTTATTGACGTGTAATGCCAATTATGCGGTGGGCAAAACTGGTGGGCACAATTGGTGGGCTGTATATCATTTTCGATAAGCGCAAATAACACATAAATTGACTTTTCACATGAAATATTAATACATTAATTTAAAGAAGGATAAAAAACTCGAGATTTTTTGCAAGTCATAATAAATCAAACAGATCTTTAAAATAAAAAACATCCAAGAGACAAATAGAAAAACATGTTTTTAAACTGTGTTACTATAAATACAATTATATGTTACTGTACGGACAAATATGTGTTACTGTAAGGACAAGTAACACACAATTGACTTTTGGGTAACACATGTTTGTCCTTTAAGTAACACAGAAAACGGTGTTACTATATAAACACAAGTGTATTACTTTATTGAGAAAGATGTGTTACTTTATAAATAAAACGTCATTATTGAGGGTGAATGAGATACCCACATTAAAGAAGACGAAGAACAATAATTGAAAACAAGAAAAACACAATCATGTTGAATTGTTTATCAATCCCTACAATTACAAAGACATAATTATCAACAATTAATTGAAATAAATCTGTGTGGTATTATTGTTGATTTTTTCACATTCATTAATTCATTCAAAAAAACAAATAATGATTTATCCCCTCGTTTAGTGTCACTACAAGAAAACTGCAATTTAGCCGCGAAATTTTTTATTGTTAATTCTAATATTTTCGTCGCTAACAGGGATGGAATAATTTTGTTGCTATACATTAGTGGCTAACGTGTTTGTGAAAAACAAATTAATTTTGTCGCAAATATTATCGATGAAAATTTGAGTTTCATCGCAAAATATTAGCGACGAAAATATGAGAGTTTAATCGCAAAATACTAGCGACGAAAATATGAGTTTCATCGCAAAATATTTGCGAGAAAAATCAAACATTTGTTGCAAACACGTTAGCGACGGGTGTATAGCAACAAATCCCGCGACGCAATTATTTCATCGCTAACTCACATTAGCGACGAAAATATTAGAATTCGAGACAAAAAATTTCGTGTCTAAAGTAAAAGCTCCTTATTTCGTGGCTATTTTATTGCGATAAATATATAAATTTCATTGCAAATGTTAGCGATGAAACTCATATTTTTTGTCTCTAATATGTGGCTATGGATATCCGATTTATGAATAGTTATCTAAACTCACATCCGCACTCGACCAACCCAACCCGGCCGCACCCACATACCCCCTCCCCCATTTTATTTAAATAACTATTTATTTGGTCTTCGTGGGAATTGATCTCGGGTGTATGGGCGTCCAGCACTACTAAGGCATATAGCTCTTTGGTTCAGTTTTTAATATTAATTATATATGTATTCAATTGTTACTTATTTAGTTAATTTTACTCATTTAATTAATTTATTTCACATATATTAATTAATTTTTAACTCTTAACAACTATATATATATATATATATATATTGTAATTTTTAAAACAATTCCAATTGTAAAAAAATCAATGTTACTTTAACAATTTAAAAAAATAAATAAATATTACATCCAATCTTCATCCTCTCATCTTTATGTGCATCTTCATTTGTATCGATCATCATATTTATAAATATTTTTATAAATATTCAAATAGATTTATAAGACACAAAATTTGGAGAATTATTAAACATTTAATTATATAAACCGATTTTCTAAATTTAATATGCATAGTTTAAGTAATACTTTTCCGTCATGTTTAGTGAGAATAACAATAAATAATTAATGAAATCAAGAAAACAGAAAAACATATAACAAATTATATAGAATGAAATCAAGAAATTATACACCAAAATAAATCAAATAAAAAACTTAAAATGTCAAATTAATGAGGAAAAAATTTCATTTTACGTCCTGTAACTTAAGCCTAATCCAGTTTATATCCTTTAAGTTTTCACTTTTTCAATTTACGTCCTAGGATGTCCAATTTATGTCATTTTCGCCGGAAAATTGGAATTCCGGTCAAATAGTCCAATTCATGTCCTTTAAGTTTGAAAATTAGAAATTAATAATTAAAAAATTCTGAAAAAAATTAAAAATATCATTAAAATTTATAAACTTTGTAAAATAAAAATAAAAAATTCTTAAAAAAAATTAAAAAATATACAATTCTAAAAATTTTAAAAATTTGTAAACTAAAAATAAAAAATTTCTAAAAATCTCATAAAAACATAAAATTCTAAATAAAAAAAATCTATAAATTAAAAATTTTAAAATAAAATTAAAAATTATACAATTCTAAAAACCTCATTAAAATGAATTTGACACGGTTCTACAATAAATTAAGACGTGGAATCCAAAAAAAATTAGGAGTTCGAGAAAAACTTTAATGGCGTATTAGTTCGAATCAAGTCTGATTTTTATTATTATTATTGGGTTTTTAGAATTATTAATATTTAATCTACACATTTTTTAAAAATTTAAGAGATTTTTAGAATTTATAATGAAATTTTTAGAATTTTTAATAAGATTTTTAATTTTTAATTTTAAGTTAAACATTTTTTATTTTTTCAATTGTAAAATTTTTTATTTTTATTTTACACATTTTATAATTTTTAATGAGATATTTAAAAAATTAAATAAGATATTTGGAATTTTATTTTACACATTTTATATTTTTTAATTTTAATGATGTTTTCGAATTTTTAATAATATTTTAAAAATTTTAAAGATATTTTTAGAAAAATTATTTATTAAAATTTAAAAAATTTCAAACTTAAAGGACGTAAATTGGACTATTTGGCCGGAATCCCAATTTATTCCTCACATTCCGGTGAGTTTGAAAATTTTCCGGTGAAAAGGACGTAAATCGAAAAAGTGAAAACTTAAAGGATTTAAATTGGATTAGGCCTAAGTTATAGGACATAAAATGATTTTTTCTCAATTAATGAGTAAAAGCAAAAGAAATTATATTGATCATATTATTTCAAACATCATAGTGTTGGAATCGTCTCTATTATTTCACATTGTGCATGTACTCAAATTTTTTTCCTTTATTATGTTTAAACGACAACCATTTTTAATTCATGAGATTTGAAATGAAAAAATATATTTCATCACTAAAATATTAGAGACGAAATATAATTTTTATTATTGTTCTAATTATTAACAATAAAATAATTTATTGTGTTATAGTGATAAAATATTTTATTTTTCTGTCAAATATTAAATCCACTAAATTAATTATGCAAATTTCAATTTTGTCGCTAAAATATTAGCGACGAAATATAATTTTCATTGTTGTTCTTATTATTAACAACAAAATAAAATAATTTGTTGCAAGTGTAGCGATGAAATATTTTAATTTCGTTGCAAATATAAATTTCAAGTAATTAGCCACAAAAAATATATTTCATCGCAAAATAATAGCGACTAAATATAATTTTCATTGTTGTCCTGATTATTAACAACAAAATAAAACAATTTGTTGCTAGTGTAGCTATGAAATATTTTAGTTTCATCGCAAATATTAATCCCAATAAAGTAGCTACACAAATTTTTATTTCATCACAAAATATTAGCGAAGAAATATAATTTTCTTTAGTTCTGATTCTTAACAACAAAATAAAACAATTTGTTGCTAGTATAACGGTAAAATATTTTAATTTCGTCGCAAATATTAATTCTAAGAAACTAGCCACAAATTTTTTATAGCAAAATATTAGCGACGAAATATAATTTTCATCGTTAGTCTGAGTATTAACAACAAAATAAAATAATTTGTTGCTAGTTTAGCGGGAAAATATTTTAATTTCGTCGCAAAATTAAATTCAAAAAATTAGCCACAAAAATTATTATTTCGACGTTAATATTTTAGCGATGAAATATAATTTTTATGGTTGTTCTTATTATTAAAAAAATATATATATATTTTTTTTGTTAGCGTGGCGATGAAATATTTTCTTTTGGTAGCCAAAATTAAATCCACAAAATTTGCGGCAAAAATTTCATTTTTCATTGGAAAATATTAGCGACAAAAATAATTCTCATTGTTCTTCTAATTATTAACAACAAAATAAAATAATTTATTGCTAGTTTAGCAATGAAATATTTTAATTTTAACTCACAAAATAATTTCAAGAAAGTAGCCATAAAAATTTATATTTCATCGTAAAATATTAGCGACGAAATATAATTTTCATTGTTGTTCTAACTATTAATAACAAAATGAAGCAATTTGTTGCTAATATAGCGATGAAATATATATATATTTTGTTGCAAATATTAAATCTAAGAATTTAGCAACGTAATTTTTTATTTTGTTGCACGCTGAAGTGAAGAGGGAAATCGGATACTAGATAAAAATAGAAGAATGAGTTAAATTTCAAGGGAAATATTGACCAAATAAAATAAATTAAGTCAAAATTCGTGGGCCAAATGCGGGTAAACGCGGGTCAACCTTAATTATAATATTTATTTTCACTCTAACATATTATCTTACTACATGACCAAAACTATGTTAGTACAAGACCTAAATTTTGTCACTACAAGACCAAAAGTGTATTACTACAAGTCCAAAAATATTCTGGACACTTATTTTTTTTTAATCAAAATTACTAAAACAATTCTGACTTATTCGGCTACTACATGACTAAAACAATGTTACTACAAGACCAAAATTTTATCACTACAAGGTCAAAAGTATATTATTACATGTCCAAAAACATTCTGGACATCTGGACAGTTAATTTTTTGGGTGAATTTACAGAATGTTTTGAGATGTAATGGTAATTTTTTGGCCTTGTAGTGGTATTTTTTTGACCTTGTAGTAACAATATTTTGGTCATGTAGTAAACCACCTGTTTGCGACCCGCGAATTTTCTGGGCAACCCGGATCCAGGCTTATGCCCCGCGATTTTTTTTTAAATTATCTTAATTTGACTTTTGGACTAAATGGGCTTAGGATTTTAACTTGGTCTAATTAGTATGGAACGCATATATGAAAGTATTTCAAATAAGACTAGTCAATTTCAGATAGTGCTATTGTGAAATATTGTATATAAGTTTTTAGCATATTAAAATATTAGTAATAAAAATAATATATTTTTAACAATAATAGCCTCCAATCTTTGTGGAAGGCCTTCTTGATTCGGTTTGTTCTTCTTGCGAATAAATGAAAGTGCCTTTGATTTTCAAAAAAAATAAATTAATAAATAACAAAATATTTTTAACAACACTCAATAATTATAATTTAAAATAACACTCAATAATTATAATTTAAAATAAATTTATTCGTACACTACTGCATTTCATTGCCTATTATGCTCTAACGCAGAGGCGGAGCCAGCTTAGAACAAGGGGTACAACTGTACCCCAAAATGAAAAAATATTTACTAATACTATTCACATATGTATTATGTATGATAATTAACTTGTTATTGGGCCCTCTAAAAAAAAAACTTGTTATTGGGCCATTAATTTTTCCAGTGGGCTTTGATTTTCAATTTGTATTTATTTTTTAATTGTCAAATTTTCTACAACTTTCTTCTTTTTTTTCTTTCTGTTATATACTATTAGTAATAATTTAGTATTTATTTGTCAGGTAAATATGAAGTAAATTATAATAGTAATTTATTTTATTTAAATATTACTCTTTTTAATTTTATTATTCTCATTCCCACTTTAAAATAACACTATTTTATTTTCATTCTCTAACCATTGCTTATTTATTCAAATTGTCATTATTTTTATTCATAAACATTCACTTTATTTATAAGTAGATCACACAATATTCAATCATACACTCAACATATCTATTTTATACATAAATTAATCAATATTTATTAAAAATCGTATCCGAATAAATTGACAAAGTGAATTTGGATTAAAATGTATATTTTTCTGTTGGTTCCAAGTTGAGTTAAGATTGAGTAAGCTAAGAAAGTCTAGAGGGGAGGGGTGAATAGACTTTCAAAAATCTTTCAAAATATTAGAGTTTATAATGCGGAAATGTGTTCTGAATAGTACTGTTCTTACTGGGTCAGATCAGTACTTCCAGTTTCAGTTTTATACTCAACTTTTATTCAGATCTTTACTTAGTAAATTCTACTGTTCTTGGTTAAACAGATATTAAACAAATATCAAACAGAAAAGTAAAGAACACAAGATTTATAGTGGTTCGACAAATGTCTACATCCACTCTCACAATCCCAGTTGTGATGTTTTATTACTCTTCCTTGAGTTTCTTGTGGCTTAAAGTCCCAAGATTAAGACTGTGATCTTATCGATTACACTCCCAAGTGTATTTTCGATCGACTAGTAATTCTACAAGTAACAAGCACACTTGTTTACACAATACAAACTTTAAAATGAAAAATAAAACTTCTCTTGAATAGCCTTTGATTCTTCTCTTCAATTCAGTGGCTCTTCTCAGATTTCTTGATCTCTTCAACTCTGTGAGTTCTTCAAATGCTATGTAGACTTGCTCTCGAATGCTTTAAGATCAGTAAATATTCAGTAGTCTTTAGTAGTATGTGATCACACAGTATTTATAGAACTTAGTATGACAGTTAGGAGTTTGTGAACTAACTCTCAACTAACTCTAAAACTGTTTTTGTAACTTCCTTTTTGTAACCGACTTTGTAACTTCCTTCAACTAATTCCAAGTCAGCATATCTTCAAATATATCTTCAGTTACACCTTAACTAAGTTTTCCAAACTTATTCTTCAAACTTACCAATTCAGCACAGTAAACTACTCTTCTTAGTTTTACTGTTCTTAGTCAATCAGCACAGTTCTTCAAAACTGTTCTGCACTTCTCCAGAATTCTTCTAAGCTTATCTTCAACTCTTCTTATTCTGAAGTAGTCTTCTGAGTCTTCATAAGTCTTCTGATCTTCTTCTAATCTAGTTCTAATTTACTGTTCTTATCTTTACAATGCTGAATACAATAGAATACAACTTTACATTTATAAAACCTATCTATACATCAACTGAACTATATACAGATGAGTACATCTAAGTCCTATACTATAAGCTGTTTATACAATACAAAACATCAGCTTAGTTCCTAACAGTTCTTATATCAGACCAGTAACACACTAAGATCAGTAAACATATAAGATCAGTAACTCAGATTCAAATATCTCATTAAGATCAGTAAACATATATTGCATATAACACAATTATATCAACATATACTCACATATCATTCACTTCAAGTTGTTTTTGGCCATCAAAACATACAATCATCAACTAGAACATTGTTTATAGGATTCATATCCCAACATTTTCTTATAAAACTTCTTGTGTGGGCCTAACATAATTTAAATATATTCTTTTACTCTTTTGTCTATTTATCTACTAATTTTTATTCATACATTTTTTTTGAACTATAACCTTAATGAATTTCGACCTTTTATATAATTATTTATCGTACCCCCAAATTTAAATTCCTGGATCCGCCACTGCTCTAACGTCGTGAATAGAATTAACTAATCAATAACAAAGACTTCAATTCACATTTCAATCATCCCTTAACTCTAACTATAACGTTTTACTCTACCATGCTGTTGGAATAATGTCTCTCAATAAATTAAAAAACTTTATTTATCGATCCTGTTTCTTAGTTATTTATATTTAATTGAAACAAGTTCTTTAACAAATCTTTTTAATAGAATAGTTTTGATATGATCTAAATTTAATTTGACAAAAACATTAAACATGAAGACAAATGACAAATAAGTTTCCAAAGAACTCGATTCAAATCAGCCCAATGAACCCTTGTTGAACCTTGTTTTTTTGAAATTTGTAACAGTAAAATGAGGATGAATTAGAATTATAAAAGGTTGATTTTATTACGAAAATTAAAATTTGTGACATTTTAGTGAAATTAAAATTAATATTGATAAATATGCAAATATGAAAATATTGTATTGCGGAAATTAATCAACATGTTTGTTTTTTAACAAATCTTTTTTTTTTTCTTTCTAAATATATAGATTATAAAATATGTTGGTCCCAAAGTTGAGTTAATAACGAGTAAGCTAGTGAAAATGTCTAGAGGGGGGTGAATAAACTTTTCAAAAATCTTTCGAAATATCAAAGTACAATATGCGGAATACGAAATTATCAATGAGCCCAATTCAAGATTATACTCAACTTATTTTCGAGAACTCTGTTCTATACTCAACTAGTCTAGATCAGTTATGTAATTAAACCAATTAATCAATTTAAACAATCAAAACTGTAAAGTAAATCAAACACAAGATTTATAGTGGTTCGACAACTTGTCTACATCCACTCTCACAAACCCAGTTGTGATGTTTCCACTAAAACTCTTCCAATCGAGTACAAGTGTATGTTCCTGTCTTTAAAGTCCCAAGAAGAAGACTTAGATCTTCAACAGACTATACCTCCAGATATGTCTACGATCTTACTAGAAATTTTACAAGTATCTAGCACCTTGAAAATAACAAACAAAAACTAAAAACTTCTCTGATCTTCAGTAGTAGCCTTCTTGATTCTTCACTTGTCTTCTGGCTATCTTTCTGAACTTCAATCAACTCTGAGAGTAAACTTCAAATATATCTTTGATAATGCTTCACTTGAGTATGAACGTCAGTGTATCAGTAGTTTTTAATTGATCACCATCATGAAGTATTTATAGACTTCAATCTTCAAGAACTTAGTAAGTTGTAACCAACTTTTCTTGATAACTACCTTCAACTGAATCTTCTTATCAATCCACGCGTTTTCTGTTATGAATTAGTTATTCCATAACTAACTTCTATATCTTTATCTCTTCACGCGTATTTGACTAACCTTCACGTTGACTTGTCTCGTGTAGTCTAGTAGATGTACTTGTCTTGTAGTCCACCTGTTTTGAGTAGTAAACTGGTCTTCTCTTCTTGTACAGTAGACTTATAATAGAACTAATCTAGTCCTATCATCTAACCTAACAAGACTATTACAATACTTTAAGCTTTTATAATACAAGCTTAGTCAACTTACAAGTTATACAATGAACCTAATCTATTACATATAAAAACATGAGCTCTATACAACAATTAAATAGCTCAGTAACAATCTAACATATATGAAGTACTTATAAATCGTACTTATCTTTTGAATACTTTTCTTTTAAACTGTACTTGTCTTTTGAATTCTACTGATCTGTACAAGATGACTTCAACTTAACTAGACTAGATCAGTCAACACTTAGAAAAATATTCAAGTCTTCTTTTTGGCTTATCAAAACTTTATCATTTATCTTTTATTCATCATTTAGGACTTGTTCTAGGATTCATATCCCAACAATTTCTCCCTTTTTGATGAAGCCAAAACTACTTGAATCTTTTCTCATAAGTAAACTAGTTAAGTAGTTATCTTGTCTTAAACATCAAAATAGTACTTTATCTTTTCATTCATTCAGAAATAGATCAGTAGATATTACAAATACTTAACAAAATCAGAATAAAACTAAACTATACTTGAAAATTACCTCTTTCTGAATCTGGAACACAGAAAGCATTGAGTAGTCTAGTATGAATCTCTTTGATATGTTCTTCGTCTTCAATCTTCTCGTTGTCTAGCAGCTCATCTTCATACTTCTTGATCTGGTTCACATCTGCCCTTTTACCTGAACTAGTCATAGGACACTTCCATTTCGGAAAACCAGGAACAAGAATATTAAAATTAGCAGCAGCAGATATCCTTATGATTAAATTCCATAGCATCTTATGCTGTCCTTCCATGAACTTATCAAACATAGCATAAAGATTGTCAGAGTTATCAGAATCTCCAAACTTCCTGATAATCCAGTGATCTAGTTCCCACTGCCTTTTCACTTTCATCCAATCTTGACGATGTTCTTTGTCAATAAAGTGATCAATGAGCTTGTCTTCTATTTGATCTTCATCAGGCTTCTGCTTTAACAAACTTTCAATGTGTTTTTCTATCTTCTTCTTCTTCGCATAATGAGCTTCATCACATGGATCACCAACCTTTTGCTTCTTCAAAATAGTTGATTCAGGAGTAGGTTCTTCAATGATAATAGACTTCCTTTTTGATACCATCCTTGTCTGAACTTCAGCTTCTGGAGACGCAATAGCCTTGCCCTTCTCCTTCTTCTTCAACTCATCAGCTTCAACTTTAGCTTGCTCAGCTTCTGCAGTTTTAACCAATCTGCCTCTGCCTCTCTTAGGCCTTCTGAGATCTTGCATAGCCTCAGCAGCTTCCTTTGCTTCTGGCTCAGCACTGGATTTAGATTTTTCAATTTCAGCTTCAACACTAATCTCAGCTGCAGATTGTTGTGTCTTCTTTGTCTCTTCCCCCTTTTTGGCTTCATCAGTAGCCTTGAGAGAGAAAAGAGAAGTGAAACGAGTCATCTCTTCATACATAGCCTGTTTCATTTGACTCGTAGCTCTTTCAATTTGCTTCTCATGCGAATTGTTCTGACTTAACTTGTCCAGCTTGGTCGCAACCAACTCCAGCTTTTGAGTAGACAAGTTCAACTCATTCTTGAAATGTGTTGCGGTCAAACGTAATTTCTTGTTTTCTTCAGTCATAGCCGAGATAAGTTGTTGAGCTTGAGTTAACTGATCATACGCTTCCTTCCGTTGAACATCAGCAACCTCGATTCTTGCTCTATAGACCCTTTCCAACTTCCTGGATTCAGTAGCTAGTACGCGAGCAAAATCGACTGAGCTCTTCTCTGAGTATTCAACTTGATCTTGAAGAAATCCCTCAAGTTGCTCAAACATATGCTGTCTGTATTCTTCATCTACCTGACTGACTGCATCAACTATCAAATCTTTTGAACTTGTCACAAGGACATGGTTTTGTTCCATAAGAATCCTCTTGACATCAGACTTGAGAAAGTCATCAATGGATGATTTTACAACACTTTTCAAATCAGCTTTCAACTCATCTATGGAAGCAGTGGAAATTCTTTGAGATGACTGACCAACTTCAGCATGAATGATTTCTTCCATGATCACATCATCAGCAATAGAAATCAAATGACCTTCTGTAGCAGTAGTTACGTCCTCGTCTTCTACTACCTCTGAATCTTGAAACACACTTCCAGCTATGGCTTTCAATCTTGGAAACGGACAGTAAGGCACAATAGCTAACTTAGCCTCCTTAGCCTTCCTCATATCTTCAGCCAAGTCCTTTCTTAATAAAGCGTGCAACTTTGCCATGTATCCACAGAATTCAAATGGAAGTATATCATCAGAATAACGATTTATAAAAGCAAAATCTGACCTTGGACTGTTAGCATGATCAACTTGAAATCTGAACACAATGCCTCTCAACTGATTTGAGACATTATCTAAGTCCACCATAGGATCAGTAGACTGTAAGTCTTCAACTTGCGTAACCTCAGTCATAACCATATCTGTGGCAAAATCGGAGTCTGAAACTTGAATGCCCACATCAAATTTTGACTCTGAGCACATCACATCATCAGAAATGTGTAGCAATCTCTTAGCAAGATCTGTGATGGCATGAGCTGGGAATAACTCTGAGTGATCTTGAACACCACTGGTCTCCTTCTGTTCCATTTCCCAGTCCATAAAGTTTGAGATGCCTCCCTTGCCTAGGATAACTTCAAAAAGATCATCCGTGCCAGACTTCTTCAATGCCACCCAAGTGCATACTCTTAGAAGTTTCTCAAACTGTTCGGATTCATAGTCGACTTCAATAGTCGAGAGCTTCTTTTTCAAGTTTCTGCTCATCTTCGAACGGATTCTCCTTTCTCTCAGACTCATGGGGTAATATACCAAGGATTCAAATCTGACTTCAGACGGGGTCTGAGTAGGTGGGGTCCCTATCTCAGTCGTTGCAGTGGCAACTGGCGACTTATCTGAAGCAGATGGGTGAGAAGGTTCAACATATTCTGTTGAGGGAGAGGGTGTGAAAGTAATGGTTTCAATGGGCTGTAATGTGGCTTGGTCAGGTATGACAACTGTAGGAGTATCAGTTGTATCACTTATGGGAGTGTATAAGGGAAGACTGGCTCTCAGCGGTCGTGCTGCCAGTACTTGCGAGGTTGAGGGGACAGGTCGAGGCCTAGATCGATGTGATCTAGCCTTGGTTCGGATAGAAGTAGACGGGAGAGAGAGAGGAATAGAAACAGATTGAGTAGAGGTACCAACCTGTATACTCGACTCGACTGGACGAGTAGGTGATTCAACTCTCACGAGAGTATACATCTCAGGTATTTGTTCACTCGACTCCTTCTCCTGAGTCGACTCTTCATCTGACTGAGTCTTCTCTGAGTCGGCTGCACTAGACTCTGCCTCTTCAGACTTGTCTAGCGAAGAACTGGATGAATCGGCATACGGCAACACTTCTGACTCATCAATTTGAACCTGCCTTGGGGCAGCTGGCCTTGCAGCAGCCTGCTTCCTCATTGCTTCAATTTTTAATTAAAACTTAAGAGGATGAAGCGGCTTTCCTTTGCTCCAATCATTCTTGTTTGGCAGCAAAAATGGAAGTAATATACTCAGCTTGTTTCCATATCCGACTGCTTGAGATACCACCCAATGTCTGGTATCAGCATCCACCCTTACACTTCGTTCGAAGTACATTATCCTGTCAGCTATCAATTTGAACCAATTAACCTCAGTGATTCCATCATAGATAACAGCCATGATCCTTGTTTTGGCTTGAGTGACCGAGTCATGAGACCCAGTGGCACATAGAAGCATCTTGCTTGCTATGTCCAGCAAAGTGCGATATGTCTCCAAGAGATCACCCTTCTTGGCAGTAGGAGCTTTACCATCTGGCTTGAGCTTCATTTTCTTTCCACAGAAGATGCTCAAATACTTCATCTCCTGCCCTTCAGCATACTTCTCTACATCAATCGTTCCGATGGGTAGCCTTAATCTTTCGAACATCACTTCCCTAGTGATTTCCACTCGATGCCCATCAATAAAAGATTCTAACACTTCTCCTTGTCTATTGACGTTGGCATAAAATTCCAGAACCTCTTCTTCCAACACAACCTGTGGAAATGCCTCTAGGTAGGACTGTAGACCGCATCTGATGCATTTGGTCAAGATTTCCATGTTTCCTTCCCTGTGATTGCCTTTGAAAAATAGTGATGGTTCAACATGCACTTTGTTATCATTTATATATCTTCCGAGATCAAAAGGTGCCTGCATGTTGGAACTTATATCGAGAATCGATCGAATAGACATGGTGAACGATTTGTTATGAGTAAGAGAATAGATTGAGCGAGAAATCAACTGTCAGCACTTAGAAGAGAATAGAGTTGTGAAAATGTGGGTAGAATGAGTGTTAGTGTTTGTTTTTGTTTAAAAACTGAATTTTTGATCCAACGGTCAAGATCGAAGGATTAGATCCAACGGTCGGGACCCTTGGTATTCAGTTACGGAACCGAGAAAAAAATGTGATTTGATTTTGTACAAAATGGAATCCGCCTTTCTTATTTGCAAAATAAAAGAGTGTATTTATCTGACCTATTTTGGTCGTGTTTTGGCATGAATTGAATATGTACACCTCATTAACTAGTGGTGTATAAATCCAATTCTAGGATTTTCAAATTTGAACACAATCTTATTACTTTAACATTGGTAATTTGTTTCGAGTAAACATATTAACACATATTCAATGAAGATCAAAGAAAACTTAGCTTGTCTGTTCGAGTCCATCCAGAACAGATGAGTAGGACTAAGCTTCATAAGGCGAGTAGGGTGAATGGCACAAGACGAGTAGTCTTATGTCCACCAGATGAGTTCCCCCTTCGACTATGCATATCTGTCTGAATGTTGAACAGCTCTATGTACCTGTCTTCTTTAGTACGACAGATAGGCGAGTAGAATTTATATGCCGAATATTAATTTAAAACAAAGATCAAGGTTCAAACAAGATGACTGTTACCAAACTAAGGAGTCAACATAAGGAACTTTAAGAAATCAAGGATTCCCCCTTAAATGTTTATTCCCTTAGTATTACCCTCAGCTTTACCAGCTTCCTCATCGGGTTGTCTGGTCATCTTGTCTAGCCTTGTATACCTGTCTGTTGCGTGAGTAGACGAGTGCTCTAGTCTAGTGATCTTGTATCCATACTTCGTTTAATGTACCTGTCTGGTTAGTACACAGCTATAGGCAAGTAGGATCTAAATCAATTAGCCCTAAACTAATGCATAATTCACGAAATCGTGCCTCAGCTAATGGTTTTGTAAAAATATCAGCTCTTTGAAAATCAGTATGAATCTTTTCCATGCGAATATCCTTCTTTTCTACATGATCACGTATGAAATGGTGTTTCACATCAACATGCTTACAACGTGTGTGCAGAACAGGATTTTGTGTAATGGCAATTGCACTATTACTATCACAGAATATAGGAACATTTGATTCACAAATATTATAATCTCTAAGCTGTTGTATAAGCCATAATAATTGACTACAACAACTACCAGCAGCCATATACTCGGCTTCAGTAGTAGAGGTAGCAACACTTGTCTGCTTTTTCGAAAACCATGAAATGAGTTTTGTGCCTAAGAATTGACAAGAACCAGATGTAGATTTCCTATCTATTCTACAACCACCAAAATCAGAATCAGAGTAGCCACTTAGAGATAAATCATCATTTGAAGGATACCATATACCACGATTGATGGTTCCTTTCAAATATTTCAGAATCCTTTTAGTGGTTTCCATATGACTCTCTTTTGGATTAGCTTGAAAACGAGCACATACTCCAACAGAAAATGCAATATCAGGTCTACTAGCAGTCAAGTACAGTAATGAACCAATTAGACCACGGTAATGAGTTTGATCAGTACACTTACCTTGTTCGTCTGGGTCCATTCTGTATGTAGGTAGCATAGGTACGCCAGCAGACTTGCATGTCTTAATACCATACTTGTCTAGAAGATTTCTAGTATACTTTGCTTGGTTTATGAAAATCCCTTCAGGGGTCTGTTTTACTTGAAGTCCAAGAAAGTAATTCATTTCACCCATCATAGACATCTCAAATTTACTTTGCATGAGTGTTGAGAAACTTTCACTCAGCTCTTTGTTAGGTGAACCAAAAATGATGTCATCTACGTAAATTTGGACGAGTAAAATGTCTTTCCCTTCTTGTCTTCTGAACAAGGTTCTGTCTACCTTGCCTTTAGTAAAACCATTTTCTAATAGAAATTGAGAAAGAGTATCGTACCAGGCTCTTGGAGCTTGCTTTAGTCCATATAAGGCCTTCTTTAATTTGTATACCTGATTACCTTTGACTTCGAAACCTGGGGGTTGTTCAACATATACTTCTTCCACAAGAATACCGTTAAGAAATGCACTTTTAACATCCATTTGATATACAGTAAATTTCATGTAAGCAGCATATGCCAGAAACAATCGAATGGCTTCTAGTCTAGCAACAGGAGCATATGTTTCATCATAATCTATGCCTTCAGCTTGTGAATAGCCTTGGGCGACTAGTCTAGCCTTATTACGAACAACTACATCATTCTCATCTTTCTTATTCTTGAAAATCCATCGAGTTCCAACTACGTTATGATGTTCCGGTCTATCGACAAGTTCCCAGACGTCGTTTCGAACAAACTGATTCAACTCGTCTTGCATAGCAATAATCCAATTACTATCAGCCAGTGCCTCATGAATGGTTTTTGGCTCGATAGATGAGAGGAAACAACACCAGCAAAACAGAGATGGACTAGATTGTTCTTGCGACTCAAAGAGTTGTCGTCTAGTCTTCACACCAACAGTAGAGTCACCAATAATATTTTCAGTATTATGCGCTGATTTCCATGTATTTCTATTCTTAACAAAAGTACTGTCATCTATATCATGTACAGCATCATGCATGTCAACATCATTATCATCAGAAGATTTAATGGGAGTAGACGAGTCGACTAGTTTAGATATGTCAACTGGTCTAGTAGAGTTACCTTGAGCACTCACCTTCTTCTGGTTATCTGACTCGAGAGCTTTCATGAATGGATTATATGCTTGAACGGATTCATATACCTCTGAGTCTTTGTCAGATTCGACAGTTAGCTCAGTAGCTTTCTCACTGATCTTGTTGTTAGACGGGTCCTGTTGAGATTCTTCGAAAACCACATGTGGTGTTTCTTCCACACAAAGGGTTGAGTAGTTGAATACTCTAAATGCTTTGCTAGTCGAGGAGTATCCTAAGAATATCCCCTCGTCTGCTTTAGCATCGAATGCATTCAACTTGCTTTTCCCATTGTTATGGATGAAACACTTGCATCCAAATATATGAAAATATGAAACTCTGGGTTTTCTACCTTTCCATACCTCATAGGGCGTCTTACCTAGTGCTTTATTGATAGCACTTCTGTTTTGTGAGTGGCATGCAGTGTTGATAGCTTCTGCCCAAAATTTCTGAGGTGTATTATACTCTGTCAGCATGGTCCTGCAGGCCTCCTTAAGAGTTCTGTTCCTTCGCTCTGCTACTCCATTTTGTTGTGGTGTCCTTGCTGCACTAGTAAGGTGCTGGATGCCACGCTTAGAACAAAATTCTTTAATATAGCAGTTAATGAATTCAGTGCCCTTGTCACTACGGATCTTGACAATTGACTGATTCTTCTCAACCTGTAACTTCTTCAATAGATCAGGCAAAAGTGTTTGTGTATCACTCTTCTTGTGTAAGAAGACTACCCAAGTGAACTTAGAATAGTCGTCTACCACAACAAGTGTGTACTGTTGGGATATGAATCCTAGAACAAGTCCTAAATGATGAACAAAAGATAAAAGATAAAGTTTTGATAAGCCAAAAAGAAGACTTGAATATTTTCTAAGTGTTGACTAATCTAGTCTAGTTGAGTTGAAGTCATCTTGTATCGATCAGTAGAATTCAAAAGACAAGTACAGTTTAAAAGAAAAGTATTTCAAAAGATAAGTACGATTTATAAGTACTTCATATATGTTAGATTGTTACTGAGCTATTTAATTAATGTATAGAGCTCATGTTTTTTGTATGTAATAGATTAGATTCATTGTATAGTTTATAGGTTGACTAAGCTTGTATTATAAAAGCTTAAAGTAATGTAATAGTCTTGATAAGATTAGTATAGTCTACTTTACTGTTTGAAGAAGGAAGACCAGACAAGAAGAGTCGAAGTCTACTACTCAAGATAAGAAGACTACACAAGACAAGTCAACTTGAAGTTAGTTACAAATACGCGTGAAGAGATAAAGATATAGAAGTTAGTTATGGAATAACTAATTCATAACAGAAACGCGTGGATTGATAAGAAGATTCAGTTGAAGGTAGTTATCAAGAAAAGTTGGTTACAATTTACTAAGTTCTTGAAGATTGAAGTCTATAAATACTTCATGATGGTGATCAATTGAAAACTACTGATACACTGACGTTCATACTCAAGTGAAGTATTATCAAAGATATATTTGAAGTTTACTCTCAGAGATTGGTTGAAGTTCAGAAAGATAGCCAGAAGACAAGTGAAGAATCAAGAAGGCTACTACTGAAGAACAGAGAAGTTTTTAGTTTTTGTTTGTTATTTTCAAGGTGCTAGATACTTGTAAAATTTCTAGTAAGATCGTAGACATATCTGGAGGTATAGTCTGTTGAAGATCTAAGTCTTCTTCTTGGGACTTTAAAGACAGGAACATACACTTGTACTCGATTGGAAGAGTTTAGTGGAAACATCACAACTGGGTTTGTGAGAGTGGATGTAGACAAGTTGTCGAACCACTATAAATCTTGTGTTTGATTTACTTTACAGTTTTGATTGTTTAAATTGCTTAATTGGTTAACTACTTAACTGATCTAGACTAGTTGAGTATAGAACAGAGTTCTCGAAAATAAGTTGAGTATAATCTTGAATTGGGCTCATTGATAATTTCGTATTCCGCACATTGTACTTTGATATTTCGAAAGAATTTTGAAAAGTCTATTCACCCCCCTCTAGACATTTTCACTAGCTTACTCGTTATTAACTCAACTTGGGACCTACAAGTGGTATCAGAGCAGTAGTTTACGAACTGCTGTTTCTTGATAACCGACTCAAGACTTAGGGTGAAGTCTTGGTCCTTGACTGTTCTTGTATACGTGTTCTTGATTATATTCTTGTATCATCTGTTTTCAGTGCTCCTTGTTCTTGAATTATCTGTTGTTCTTGATCATAACTCTACTTAGCACATATTTCTTGAAATCATGTCTCTTGAGATAAGCGCCAACAAACTACCTAAGTTCCAGGTACAGGATTACGACTATTGGAAGCTAAGGATGGAAGCCATCTTCAGCTCCACTCATGACTTAATGATCTCTGTCATCACTGAAGGTCCAATCGTGACCATGATCCCAAACACTGCTGCCCTCGACGCAAATCAACCCGTGGGTACTCTCGTCAAGAAACCAAGGTCAGAACTAACCTCTGAAGAAATGAGACAGAATAATTTGGATAGCTTGGCCAAGAATTACATCTTACACACTCTTCCTAATGAGTATCTGGGAAAAGTGTTAAAATGTAAAACTGCCAAAGAAATGTGGGACCGCTTAGCTATCATTTGTGAAGGGACATCCCTAATCAAAGAAAGCAAGCTTTCCACTGCTGTCCAAAGATTCGAATCATTTCATATGAAAACTGGTGAAACAATAGACCAGTTGGATACTCGTTTTACCAAAATCATGAATGACTTGGAAGTCCTTGGTAAATCTTATACTCCTCGTGAAATCAATCTTAGGATTTTAAAAAGCCTTGATAGTCGATGGAAGATGGTAAAAATGCTTGTTAAGAATACCCAAGATATAGACGTATGGACAGCAGAGACTATGTTTCAAACTCTAAAGGCTCATGAGTTTGATCTAGACGAAGATGAACCCATAGTAAGTAGTGACAGAGAACATGCTGTATCTAAGAACGTTGCTTTTAAGGCTAGTTCGTCTAAGATAGACAGGTCTAAGACTAAGACTAGGTCTGCTTCTGTGAAAGACGAGTTAGATACTGATCTTAGTCTGAAGGATCAGGTAAGCCTCATGGTTAGAAAGTTTGATAGGCTGAATAAACGTTTCGGAAGATATAAGAAGTTCTATAGAGAGCATAGAGGGTCTGCTTCTAAGAACTCGTCTGAGACCAGACGAGACCGAAACTCGTCCGAAAGGAGAGACGAAGTCTCGAAAGGTAACAGACAAGATAGAGAGTCTGATAGTAGGAAGATTACTCGGTCTGATAGACGTGATAAACGAAGGAACAACTCTCCTATTAAAAAGACTACTAATGATCTCGTGTGCTATAACTGTGAGAAACCAGGTCACTACATATATGAATGTCCAGACCTGAGTACTGATGATCGAGAAGAACGCAAAGCACGAAGGGAAAGAAGATACAACCGTGGTAAAAAGGCAATGATGGCCAATAATGACTCTGACTCTGACTCAGACGAGTTGCCATCATCCTCATCTAGCTACCCGTCTGAACCAGATCACGATGAAGCATTCATAGTTGATGATGGTCTATGCTTCATGGCTAAAATCGACCAAGAGGTATCATCTGTTACATCCTTTCAATCGTGTGATGAATCAGATTCTGATGAAAGTGATACTGCCAGTAGCCAAGTAGGGAGCAGTCTTCAGCACTCTACTAGTGCAGTTGAAGACGACCTCCTACTTGCCAACAAGGCATTCATTGAAGTCAGTGACGAAAACATCACCTTAAGACAAGAAATCATTGATCTTAAGGAAGCTCAGTCTAAAGTAGATCCTAATATAACAGTCATAAATGAACGCTTGCAAGAAGAGTTGAGACAACTCAAAGACAAGTGTGCATTGACAGACAAGTTGTATCAAGACCTACTTAAGACACATGCGACTGAGAAACATGAATTCAATGTCTTACAAAGTAAGCTCAAAAAACTTGAAGAACGTAATAAGTTCTTAGAAACCGAGGTTGTCACATTAGACCTTAAACTTACTGACCTGGTTAACTCGTCTAAAGTTAACCTTGAATTGTCAGATAGGTATAGGGCTCCTGCTGACAAGACAGGCATAGGTGCTGAGACACCCAGCTCGTCTACTCTAGTTCCTAAGAACCCTACTATTTTCATCTCAAGCTCTTTGACTAATGATAAAGGAAAAGAACCATTGATATACGATATTGACACTCCATCAAAAGGTACTGTACCAAGACAAGCTCGAGTTAACATTCCAAATACCAAGGGAGGTAAAAAGAATGGTAACAACAAGCTTGTTCAACCTAGAACTAATCTTCAAAGGACTAGGAATCGTGGACGACCAAATCAGGTCAGATACGAGGACTGGTATCCTGAGGAGACTAGTACTAGACAAGTACAGACTAGACGACAAAAGTCTAGACCTCCTTTCATAAGGCAGTCTCAACTCTACTCGTCCAGACCTAGACAGGAAGGTCCAAAATATCGTACACAAGCTGTTCTATATCCTCCACCTTTGTCATATGATATCAAAGGAGAAGATAGACCTAAACATGTCTATAAACCGTATGGACCTAATGCATATAAACCCTATTCTGACTATCATAGACAAGTGCCTGCTCAAGTAGAGATTAAGTCAAAAGGCTATCTCCAAAGAGTAGACCCGAACTCGACTGATAGGCCAGATAAGGACAACAAGGTCTTATTTTGCAACAAATATGGTCGAAAGCTTAGAAGGTCAAACTTGTTCAAGACTCCAATGTACATTTGGATTCCATTGAACTCGACTAACCCCCAAGGACCCCAATAAACAAGGAGGGTACCTAAATTATGTATTATCATCTATTGCAGGGTCGACTCGATCTATACAAGAAAGGTGGCTCAACAGGAGAAACTTGGTACATAGACAGTGGTTGTTCGCACCACATTACTGGTACTAAGACTCTCTTATCAAGCTATCGTGAGCAAGAAGGACCAAAAGTGATATTTGGTGATAGCTCCATTGCTGTTACTAAAGGATTTGGTTACATTCGGAATGGTGACATAGAAATTCAAGACGTCTCTTATGTTGAAGGCTTGAAATACAATTTACTCTCTGTTTCACAATTTTGTGATCGTGGATACAAGGTGCAGTTCAAGAGTCAGAAATGTGAAATCATCGACAAGAAAACACACACAGTCCTACTAGTCGGCATTAGACAAGGAAGTGTGTACATAGTGAACTGGAACAGTTGTCCGAGGGACACCTGTCTACTTACTAAGAATCCTAAAGAACTTGGCTGGCTCTGGCATAGACGCCTTTGTCATCTAAACTTTAAGGTTCTTAATAAGATAGCCAGAGACTACCTTGTGGAAGGTATTCCCAATGAAGTCTACTATAAGTCACATGTATGCACCTCCTGTCAAAAAGGTAAACAGGTGAAGGGCTCTTTTAAATCTATTCCATCCCTCTCAACCAGTAGAGTTCTTGAACTTCTACATATGGACTTACATGGCCCAATAACTCCTCCAACTTTGAACGGTAGAAGGTACACACTTGTTGTGGTAGACGACTATTCTAAATTCACTTGGGTAGTCTTCTTACACAAGAAGAGTGATACACAAACACTTTTGCCTGATCTATTGAAGAAGTTACAGGTTGAGAAGAATCAGTCAATTGTCAAGATCCGTAGTGACAAGGGTACTGAATTCATTAACTGCTATATTAAAGAATTTTGTTCTAAGCGTGGCATCCAGCACCTTACTAGTGCAGCTAGGACACCACAGCAAAATGGAGTAGCAGAACGAAGGAACAGAACTCTTAAGGAGGCCTGCAGGACCATGCTGACAGAGTATAATACGCCTCAGAAATTTTGGGCAGAAGCTATCAACACTGCATGCCACTCACAAAATAGAAGTGCTATCAATAAAGCACTAGGTAAGACACCCTATGAGGTATGGAAAGGTAGAAAACCCAGAGTTTCATATTTTCATATATTTGGATGCAAGTGTTTCATCCATAACAATGGGAAAAGCAAGTTGAATGCATTTGATGCTAAAGCAGACGAGGGGATATTCTTAGGATACTCCTCGACTAGCAAAGCATTTAGAGTATTCAACTACTCAACCCTTTGTGTGGAAGAAACACCACATGTGGTTTTCGAAGAATCTCAACAGGACCCGTCTACCAACAAGATCAGTGAGAAAGCTACTAAGCTAACTGTCGAAACTGACAAAGACTCAGAGGTATATGAATCCGTTCAAGCTTACAATCCATTCATGAAAGCTCTCGAGTCAGATGACCAGAAGAAGGTGAGTGCTCAAGGTAACTCTACTAGATCAGTTGACATACCTAAACTAGTCGACTCGTCTACTCCTATTAAATCTTCTGATGATAATGATGTTGACATGCATGATGCTGTACATGATATTGATGATAGTATTTTTGTTAAGAATAGAAATACATGGAAATCAGCGCATAATACTGAAAATATTATTGGTGACTCTACTGTTGGTGTTAAGACTAGACGACAACTCTTTGAGTCGCAAGAACAATCTAGTCCATCTCTGTTTTGCTGGTGTTGTTTCCTCTCATCTATCGAGCCTAAAACCATTAATGAGGCATTGGCTGATAGTAACTGGATCATTGCTATGCAAGACGAGTTGAATCAGTTTGTTCGAAACGACGTCTGGGAACTTGTTGATAGACCAAAACATCATAATGTAGTTGGCACCAGATGGATTTTCAAGAATAAGAAAGATGAGAATGATGTAGTTGTTCGTAATAAGGCTAGACTAGTCGCCCAAGGCTACTCACAAGCTGAAGGCATAGATTATGATGAAACTTATGCTCCTGTTGCTAGACTAGAAGCCATTCGATTGTTTCTTGCATATGCTGCTTACATGAAATTCACTGTATATCAAATGGATGTTAAAAGTGCATTTCTTAACGGTATTCTTGTGGAAGAAGTATATGTTGAACAACCCCCAGGTTTCGAAGTCAAAGGTAATCAGGTATACAAATTAAAGAAGGCCTTATATGGACTAAAGCAAGCTCCAAGAGCCTGGTACGATACTCTCTCTCAATTTCTATTAGAAAATGGTTTTACCAAGGGCAAGGTAGACAGAACCTTGTTTAGAAGACAAGAAGGGAAAGACATTTTACTCGTCCAAATTTACGTAGATGACATCATTTTTGGTTCACCTAACAAAGAGCTGAGTGAAAGTTTCTCAACACTCATGCAAAGTAAATTTGAGATGTCTATGATGGGTGAAATGAATTACTTTCTTGGACTTCAAGTAAAACAGACCCCTGAAGGGATTTTCATAAATCAAGCAAAGTATACTAGAAATCTTCTAGACAAGTATGGTATTAAGACATGCAAGTCTGCTGGCGTACCCATGCTACCTACATACAGAATGGACCCAGACGAACAAGGTAAGTGTACTGATCAAACTCATTATCGTGGTCTAATTGGTTCATTACTGTACTTGACTGCTAGTAGACCTGATATTGCATTCTCTGTTAGTGTATGTGCTCGCTTTCAAGCTAATCCAAAAGAGAGTCATATGGAAACCACTAAAAGGATATTGAAATATTTGAAAGGAACCATCAATCGTGGTATATGGTATCCTTCGAATGACGATTTATCTCTAAGTGGCTACTCTGATTCTGATTTTGGTGGTTGTAGAATAGATAGGAAATCTACATCTGGTTCTTGTCAATTCTTAGGCACAAAACTCATTTCATGGTTTTCAAAAAAGCAGACAAGTGTTGCTACCTCTACTACTGAAGCCGAGTACATGGCTGCTGGTAGTTGCTGTAGTCAATTATTATGGCTTATTCAACAGCTTAGAGATTATAATATTTGTGAATCAAATGTTCCTATATTCTGTGATAGTAATAGTGCAATTGCCATTACACAAAATCCTGTTCTGCACACACGTTGTAAGCATGTTGATGTGAAACACCATTTCATACGTGATCATGTAGAAAAGAAGGATATTCGCATGGAAAAGATTCATACTGATTTTCAAAGAGCTGACATTTTCACAAAACCATTAGCTGAGGCTCGATTTCATGAATTATGCATCAGTCTAGGACTTATTGATCTTGATCCTACTAGTATATAGCAATGTACTAACCAGACAGGTACAATCCTAAGAAGAAAGGAGAAATAGACAAGTTACTACACAAAGCACAGAGCACTCGTCTACTCACTCAACAGACAGGTAAACAAGGTCAGACAAGTTGACCATCCAACCCGATGAGGAAGCTGGTAAAGCTGAGGGTAATACTAAGGGAATAAACATTTAAGGGGGAATCTATGATTTCTTAAATAACCTTATGATGACCCTTAAGTGTGTTGATAGTCATCGTGTTTGATCCTTGACCATTGATTTAGATTGATATTCATTCTAATTATTCTACCCTACTACCTGTATTACATTTAATCTGTCGCACAAGAAAGGACAGGTTTTGTAGAAGTGTTCATGTTCAAAGAATACAAGCATAGTTGAAGGGGGAACTCGTCTTGTGTGCTTCAGTTTACTCGTCTGTTCTGAATAGACTCGAACAGACAAGATAAGTGCTTACTTAAAACCTGAAATACTCTAAGTATTTAACAAAATGAGAATTAAGAATATTATAGTATTTTGATATTTTTTTGGAAAACCCTAGAACTCGATTTATACACTCCCATTTTAATGAGGTGTATACACCCAGTTCGCGCCAAATTCTATTATCTAGGACAGATAAGTTCACTCTTCTGTTTTAACCAATAGGAAAGGTGGATTCCAAATTGTACAATATCAAAACACATTATTATCTCGATTCCGTAACTGAATACCAAGAGTCCCAACCGTTGGATCATTTGGTTTCAATCCTCACCATTGATTCAAATATTCAAGTGTTAACAAAACTCAACACTAACACACTACTCATCTCACGATCTCCTACTTCTGTAACTCAACTTTCTCGATTACTTGTGATTCTCGATATTTGATTATTACTCAAACTTTCACTATGACAATCATCTCAATTTTTGATATAAGGACTAACATGGATGCTAGATTCGATCTCGGCAGATACATATCTGAAAATAAGGTGCATGTTGAACCTTCGGTGTTCTTCAAAGGGAAGCATACTGATGGAAATTTGGAGATCTTAACCAAATGCAGTAGATGTGGCTTGAAACCCTATTTGGAGGCTTTTCCTCAAGTCGTCTTGGAGGAAGAGGTTCTAGAGTTCTATGCCAACGCCACCAGACAAGGAGATATGATTGAATCGTTCCTTGGACGAAATCGGGTGGAAATCACTCGAGAAGCTTTGTTTGAACATCTGAGGTTGCCTGTTGGAACTATTGATGTGGAAAATTACGCTGCTGGTCAAGAAGCAAGATATCTAGGTATTTTTTGTGGAAGAAAATTGAGGTTAAAACCGGATGGCAAACTCCCCGCAGTTAAGAAGGTGGATCTTCTGGAGAAGTATCGCACTTTACTGGACATAGCCAGCAAAATTCTGCTATGTGCCACTGGTTCGCATGATTCTGTTACTCTTGTTAAAGCAAGGGTAATGGCTGCTATTTTTGATGGGATTACGGAAGGAAACTGGTTTAAGCTGATCGCAGACCGAATGATGTACTTTGAGAAAAGTGTTCGAGTTGATACTGACACTAGAAATTGGGTGGTGACAAATGTTGTTGGTTTTGGAAACAAGTTAAGCATTCTTCTTCCTTTATTGATGCCAAACAAGACAGAGTGGAGTAAAGGGAAACCATTTCATCCGTTGAAGTTTTATTTGAAGAAGGAAGCTATAAGGAAGCAAGCTGCTGCTAGGCCATCTGCTCCTAGGCAAGTTGAGGTAAATCCGATGGATGTGATGCCATATGGTGGGTCATCTAGTTCTTCAGAAGACGAGTCTAAGGATGAAGAATCGGAAGAGGTTGAAAAGGGAGAGTCCAGTGCAGATGACTCAGAAAAGACTCAGTCAGATGAAGAGTCGCAACAAGAGAAGGAGTCGCGTGAACAAATTCCCGAGATGTACACTCTAGTACGAGTTGACTCGCCTACTCGTCCAGTCGAGTTGAGTACACAGGTTGGTACTTCTACTCAATCTGTTTCAATTCCTCTCTCTCTCCCGTCTACTTCTATTCGAACCAAGGCTAGATCACACCGATCTAGGCCTAGACCCATTCCCTCAACCTCGCAAGTGCTGACAGCATATCCGCTGAGGGCCAGCCTACCCGAAAACACTCCTAAAATTGATACAACTGATACTCCTACAGTTGTCATACCAAACCAAGCCATATCAAAGCCCGTTGAAACCAGTGCTTTCACTCCCTCTCCCTCACCAGAATATGGTGAACCCCTAAACCCATCTACGGCAGACAAGACGCCAGTTGCCACTGCAACAGCTGAGTTAGAGACCCCATCTACTCAGGACCCGTCTGCTGTTAGATTTACTTCCCTGGTTTATTATCCTATGTGTTTGAGAGAGAAGCGTATTCGATCCCGAATGACCAGAAATCTGAAGAGGACGCTCTCTACTATCGAAGTCGACTATGAGTCCGAACAGTTTGAAATTCTTGTGAGGATATGCACCTGGTTTGCTCTTAAGAAGTCCTCCACTGATGATCTTTTCGAAGTTATTCAAGGAATGGGAGGAATCTCAAATTTTTTGGATTGGGAAATGGAACAAAAGGAGCATAGTGGTGTAAAGGATCATTCAGAACTATTTCCGCCGAGAGCCTTAGTTGATCTTGTGAAGAGGCTATTAAAAATTCCTGACGGAATTCTGGTTGAAGAGTTTTCATCTGATATTGGAATTCAGACTGATCTCCTGGAAGAGGAGTTGAGAACTGAAACTGTTGACGCTGGAGTTCAAACTTCAGATCAGTCAGAAGATGAGTCTGCAAACTCTGATGCTGATTCTTTCGATTTTGGAATAGAAGATGATGAGTTCTTGGATGCCGAAATGTTTACAGAGGATGAACTTGTTGAGAAAGTTCAAGAAAAGGGTGTTATTGAAGCTCAGTCATCTACTCATGGTTTTTCTGAAGGATATCTTACAGAATTGAAGTCAGATTTGAAAGATGTGGTGCATTCCGCGATAGACGAGTTTTTACAATCAAAAATGAAGGATGTGTTGCTAGATCAGAACAAATCACTCGTTGACGGTTCCAGAGATTTATTTATTGAAGAGGTCAACAAGATGGATTCTACTTTCCGAACAGAATTGACTGCAGAAGTTGGAAGATTTTTACAGAAACAAGTTGAAATTTCTGAGAAGAGGTCTATTTCTTTTGCTAGATCCTTGGCTGAAGAATCCAGTAAGATGGAACGTGTATATCGTGTGAAGATTGAAATAGCTGATGAGCAGAGGAGAGAAGCACATGCTCAGTTGGTGAAGTCTCAAGCTATTCTCTCTGAATTATCAAATCAAAACACTCTACTACGTCAGTCAGCTACTCATTTCAAAGACGAGTTGGTCATTACTTCACAGAAGTTAGAAGCTGCTGGTGATCGCCTAGACAAGATGAGTCGGGATCACACACATCAAAGGCAGATAGAGCTAGCTACTGAAGCTATGAAGGTTGCCCTAAAGGAAGAGATGACTCGCTTTACAAGTCTGTTTACTCTTACGGCTCATGATGAAGCCAAAAAGGGGGAAGAAGCAAGTAGAGCAGGGCAGGTCAGCTTATCTAAGCTGAGTACTGAACCAGAAGAAAAGGATGCTGCTACTATTATGCAAGAGATAAGGAGGCCAAGAAGGAGGCTAGTAAAAACGGCAGAGCTAGAGCAAGCTGAAGCTGATGAACTTAAAAGACTGGAGAAAGGTAAGAATATTGCATCTCCAGAAACTGAAATTCAGACTAGAAGAGTTAAGAGGAAACTTAGTATTGAAGAACCTACTGCTGCTAAAGTTGAGAAGAAGCAAAAGATTATTGATCCTAATGATGAAAGTCATTATGCAAGCAAGAAGAAAATAGAAAAACATATTGAAAGACTGCAAAAGCTGAAGGTGAATGAAGAAGAGATGGAAGATCAGTTCATTGACTACTTCATTGACAAAGAGCATCGACAGGAATGGCTTAAAGTGAAGAGGCAGTGGGAACTTGATCATTGGATTGTTCGTAAGTATGGTGAGTCTGAATGTCCAGATGAGTTGTATGTCATGTTTGACAGATTCATGGAAGGACAAAACAAATTGCTTTGGAATTTGGTTATGAGAATATCTGCTGCTGCAAACTTCAATATCTTGATACCGACCTTTCCAAGATGGAAGACTCCTATGACAAGCTCAGGAAAGAGAGTAGATCGTAACCAGATCAAAAAGTTTGAAGAAGAGCTGCTAGATAAGGAGAAGATTGAAGATGAAGACCATATATGTCTAATTCACAAGAGACTCCTTGATGCATTCTGTGTTCCTAACCCAGAAGGAGGTAATCTTTCAGATTAGTTCTTGTTTGTTTGATTAGTTTTTTTTTGCTCTGATGTTTTTTTTGTAATCTACTGATCTTACTTCTGAATGAATGAAAAAGATAAAGTACTATTTTGATGTTTAAGGCAAGATAACTACTTAACTAGTCTACTTATGAGAAAAGATTCAAGTAGTTTTGGCTTCATCAAAAAGGGGGAAATTGTTGGGATATGAATCCTAGAACAAGTCCTAAATGATGAACAAAAGATAAAAGATAAAGTTTTGATAAGCCAAAAAGAAGACTTGAATATTTTCTAAGTGTTGACTAATCTAGTCTAGTTGAGTTGAAGTCATCTTGTATCGATCAGTAGAATTCAAAAGACAAGTACAGTTTAAAAGAAAAGTATTTCAAAAGATAAGTACGATTTATAAGTACTTCATATATGTTAGATTGTTACTGAGCTATTTAATTAATGTATAGAGCTCATGTTTTTTGTATGTAATAGATTAGATTCATTGTATAGTTTATAGGTTGACTAAGCTTGTATTATAAAAGCTTAAAGTAATGTAATAGTCTTGATAAGATTAGTATAGTCTACTTTACTGTTTGAAGAAGGAAGACCAGACAAGAAGAGTCGAAGTCTACTACTCAAGATAAGAAGACTACACAAGACAAGTCAACTTGAAGTTAGTTACAAATACGCGTGAAGAGATAAAGATATAGAAGTTAGTTATGGAATAACTAATTCATAACAGAAACGCGTGGATTGATAAGAAGATTCAGTTGAAGGTAGTTATCAAGAAAAGTTGGTTACAATTTACTAAGTTCTTGAAGATTGAAGTCTATAAATACTTCATGATGGTGATCAATTGAAAACTACTGATACACTGACGTTCATACTCAAGTGAAGTATTATCAAAGATATATTTGAAGTTTACTCTCAGAGATTGGTTGAAGTTCAGAAAGATAGCCAGAAGACAAGTGAAGAATCAAGAAGGCTACTACTGAAGAACAGAGAAGTTTTTAGTTTTTGTTTGTTATTTTCAAGGTGCTAGATACTTGTAAAATTTCTAGTAAGATCGTAGACATATCTGGAGGTATAGTCTGTTGAAGATCTAAGTCTTCTTCTTGGGACTTTAAAGACAGGAACATACACTTGTACTCGATTGGAAGAGTTTAGTGGAAACATCACAACTGGGTTTGTGAGAGTGGATGTAGACAAGTTGTCGAACCACTATAAATCTTGTGTTTGATTTACTTTACAGTTTTGATTGTTTAAATTGCTTAATTGGTTAACTACTTAACTGATCTAGACTAGTTGAGTATAGAACAGAGTTCTCGAAAATAAGTTGAGTATAATCTTGAATTGGGCTCATTGATAATTTCGTATTCCGCACATTGTACTTTGATATTTCGAAAGAATTTTGAAAAGTCTATTCACCCCCCTCTAGACATTTTCACTAGCTTACTTGTTATTAACTCAACTTGGGACCTACATGTACCTTCTACCGTTCAAAGTTGGAGGAGTTATAGGGCCATGTAAGTCCATATGTAGAAGTTCAAGAACTCTACTGGTTGAGAGGGATGGAATAGATTTAAAAGAGCCCTTCACCTGTTTACCTTTTTGACAGGAGGTGCATACATGTGACTTATAGTAGACTTCATTGGGAATACCTTCCACAAGGTAGTCTCTGGCTATCTTATTAAGAACCTTAAAGTTTAGATGACAAAGGCGTCTATGCCAGAGCCAGCCAAGTTCTTTAGGATTCTTAGTAAGTAGACAGGTGTCCCTCGGACAACTGTTCCAGTTCACTATGTACACACTTCCTTGTCTAATGCCGACTCGTAGGACTGTGTGTGTTTTCTTGTCGATGATTTCACATTTCTGACTCTTGAACTGCACCTTGTATCCACGATCACAAAATTGTGAAACAGAGAGTAAATTGTATTTCAAGCCTTCAACATAAGAAACGTCTTGAATTTCTATGTCACCATTCCGAATGTAACCAAATCCTTTAGTAACAGCAATGGAGCTATCACCAAATATCACTTTTGGTCCTTCTTGCTCACGATAGCTTGATAAGAGAGTCTTAGTACCAGTCATGTGGTGCGAACAACCACTGTCTATGTACCAAGTTTCTCCTGTTGAGCCTCCTTTCTTGTATAGATCGAGTCGACCCTGCAATAGATGATAATACATAATTTAGGTACCCTCCTTGTTTATTGGGGTCCTTGGGGGTTAGTCGAGTTCAATGGAATCCAAATGTACATTGGAGTCCTGAACAAGTTTGACCTTCTAAGCTTTCGACCATATTTGTTGCAAAATAAGACCTTGTTGTCCTTATCTGGCCTATCAGTCGAGTTCGGGTCTACTCTTTGGAGATAGCCTTTTGACTTAATCTCTACTTGAGCAGGCACTTGTCTATGATAGTCAGAGTAAGGTTTATATGCATTAGGTCCATACGGTTTATAGACATGTTTAGGTCTTTCTTCTCCTTGGATATCATATGACAAAGGTGGAGGATATAGAACAGGTTGTGTACGATATTTTGGACCTTCCTGTCTAGGTCTAGACGAGTAGAGTTGAGACTGCCTTATGAAAGGAGGTCTAGACTCTTGTCGTCTAGTCTGTACTTGTCTAGTACTAGTCTCCTCAGGATACCAGTCCTCGTATCTGACCTGATTTGGTCGTCCACGATTCCTAGTCCTTTGAAGATTAGTTCTAGGTTGAACAGGCTTGTTGTTACCATTCTTTTTACCTCCCTTGGTAATTGGAATGTTAACTCGAGCTTGTCTTAGTACAGTACCTTTTTATGGAGTGTCAATATCGTATATCAATGGTTCTTTTCCTTTATCATTAGTCAAAGAGCTTGAGATGAAAATAGTAGGGTTCTTAGGAACTAGAGTAGACGAGCTGGGTGTCTCAGCACCTATGCCTGTCTTGTCAGCAGGAGCCCTATACCTATCTGACAATTCAAGGTTAACCTTAGACGAGTTAACCAGGTCAGTAAGTTTAAGGTCTAGAGTGACAATCTCGGTTTCTAAGAACTTATTACGTTCTTCAAGTTTTTTGAGCTTACTTTGTAAGACATTGAATTCATGTTTCTCAGTCGCATGTGTCTTAAGTAGGTCTTGATACAACTTGTCTGTCAATGCACACTTGTCTTTGAGTTGTCTCAACTCTTCTTGTAAGCGTTCATTTAGGACTGTTATATTAGGATCTACTTTAGACTGAGCTTCCTTAAGATCAATGATTTCTTGTCTTAAGGTGATGTTTTCGTCACTGACTTCAATGAATGCCTTGTTGGCAAGTAGGAGGTCGTCTTCAACTGCACTAGTAGAGTGCTGAAGACTACTCCCTACTTGGCTACTGGCAGTGTCACTTTCATCAGAATCTGATTCATCACATGATTGAAAGGAAGTAACAGATGATACCTCTTGGTCGATTTTAGCCATGAAGCATAGACCATCATCAACTATGAATGCTTCATCGTGATCTGGTTCAGACGGGTAGCTAGATGAGGATGATGGCAACTCGTCTGAGTCAGAGTCAGAGTCATCGTTGGCCATCATTGCCTTTTTACCACGGTTGTATCTTCTTTCCCTTCGTGCTTTGCGTTCTTCTCGATCATCAGTACTCAGGTCTGGACATTCATATATGTAGTGACCTGGTTTCTCACAGTTATAGCACACGAGATCATTAGTAGCCTTTTTAATAGGAGAGTTGTTCCTTCGTTTATCACGTCTATCAGAACGAGTAATCTTCCTACCATCAGACTCTCTATCTTGTCTGTTACCTTTCGAGACTTCGTCTCTCCTTTCGGACGAGTTTCGGTCTCGTCTGGTCTCAGACGAGTTCTTAGAAGCAGACCCTCTATGCTCTCTATAGAACTTCTTATATCTCCCGAAACGTTTATTCAGCCTATCAAACTTTCTAACCATGAGGCTTACTTGATCCTTCAGACTAAGATCAGTATCTAACTCGTCTTTCACAGAAGCAGACCTAGTCTTAGTCTTCGACCTGTCTATTTTAGACGAACTAGCCTTAAAAGCAACGTTCTTAGATACAGCATGTTCTCTGTCACTACTTACTATGGGTTCATCTTCGTCTAGATCAAACTCATGAGCCTTTAGAGTTTGAAACATAGTCTCTGCTGTCCATACGTCTATATCTTGGGTATTCTTAACAAGCATTTTTACCATCTTCCATCGACTATCAAGGCTTTTTAGAATCCTAAGATTGATTTCACGTGGAGTATAAGTTTTACCAAGGACTTCCAAGTCATTCATGATTTTGGTAAAACGAGTATCCAACTGGTCTATTGTTTCACCAGATTTCATATGAAATGATTCGAATCTTTGGACAGCAGTGGAAAGCTTACTTTCTTTGATTAGGGAGGTCCCTTCACAAATGATAGCTAAGCGATCCCACATTTCTTTGGCAGTTTTACATTTTAACACTTTTCCCAGATACTCGTTAGGAAGAGTGTGTAAGATGTAATTCTTGGCCAAGCTATCCAAATTATTCTGTCTCATTTCTTCAGAGGTTAGTTCTGACCTTGGTTTCTTGACGAGAGTACCCACGGGTTGATTTGCGTCGAGGGCAGCAGTGTTTGGGATCATGGTCACAATTGGACCTTCAGTGATGACAGAGATCATTAAGTCATGAGTGGAGCTGAAGATGGCTTCCATCCTTAGCTTCCAATAGTCGTAATCCTGTACCTGGAACTTAGGTAGTTTGTTGGCGCTTATCTCAAGAGACATGATTTCAAGAAATAAGTGCTAAGTAGAGTTATGATCAAGAACAACAGATAAGTCAAGAACAGGGAGCACGGAAAACAGATGATACAAGAATATGATCAAGAACACGTATACAAGAACAGTCAAGGACCAAGACTTCACCCTAAGTCTTGAGTCGGTTATCAAGAAACAGCAGTTCGTAAACTACTGCTCTGATACCACTTGTTGGTCCCAAAGTTGAGTTAATAACGAGTAAGCTAGTGAAAATGTCTAGAGGGGGGTGAATAGACTTTTCAAAAATCTTTCGAAATATCAAAGTACAATATGCGGAATACGAAATTATCAATGAGCCCAATTCAAGATTATACTCAACTTATTTTCGAGAACTCTGTTCTATACTCAACTAGTCTAGATCAGTTATGTAATTAAACCAATTAATCAATTTAAACAATCAAAACTGTAAAGTAAATCAAACATAAGATTTATAGTGGTTCGACAACTTGTCTACATCCACTCTCACAAACCCAGTTGTGATGTTTCCACTAAAACTCTTCCAATCGAGTACAAGTGTATGTTCCTGTCTTTAAAGTCCCAAGAAGAAGACTTAGATCTTCAACAGACTATACCTCCAGATATGTCTACGATCTTACTAGAAATTTTACAAGTATCTAGCACCTTGAAAATAACAAACAAAAACTAAAAACTTCTCTGATCTTCAGTAGTAGCCTTCTTGATTCTTCACTTGTCTTCTGGCTATCTTTCTGAACTTCAATCAACTCTGAGAGTAAACTTCAAATATATCTTTGATAATGCTTCACTTGAGTATGAACGTCAGTGTATCAGTAGTTTTTAATTGATCACCATCATGAAGTATTTATAGACTTCAATCTTCAAGAACTTAGTAAGTTGTAACCAACTTTTCTTGATAACTACCTTCAACTGAATCTTCTTATCAATCCACGCGTTTTCTGTTATGAATTAGTTATTCCATAACTAACTTCTATATCTTTATCTCTTCACGCGTATTTGACTAACCTTCACGTTGACTTGTCTCGTGTAGTCTAGTAGATGTACTTGTCTTGTAGTCCACCTGTTTTGAGTAGTAAACTGGTCTTCTCTTCTTGTACAGTAGACTTATAATAGAACTAATCTAGTCCTATCATCTAACCTAACAAGACTATTACAATACTTTAAGCTTTTATAATACAAGCTTAGTCAACTTACAAGTTATACAATGAACCTAATCTATTACATATAAAAACATGAGCTCTATACAACAATTAAATAGCTCAGTAACAATCTAACATATATGAAGTACTTATAAATCGTACTTATCTTTTGAATACTTTTCTTTTAAACTGTACTTGTCTTTTGAATTCTACTGATCTGTACAAGATGACTTCAACTTAACTAGACTAGATCAGTCAACACTTAGAAAAATATTCAAGTCTTCTTTTTGGCTTATCAAAACTTTATCATTTATCTTTTATTCATCATTTAGGACTTGTTCTAGGATTCATATCCCAACAAAATAGGATACATGTTTTTTTGGAAACAGCAAAAGTTTATTAAGAGATTACAGATACGAAGAAAAAGAATGAAAGAAAGAACAGAGTTTTAAGTTGCTGAATCAATTCTCTATCCTAATCCAGTCATAGTAAGATATTCCTCTATTTAGCATGCCCTTCACTTTGAGCCATGTGAATATAAAATCCATTTAATCATTAATAAAATCCAAAATTTACAATCTCAAACTAGAGACTCAGAACAACAGAAAAATGAGTGATAATGAAATCTATGGTGTTAATCCATAAAACTCATTGAACCAACGGTGGTAGAGGGCATCTTTAGCAGTTATCCTCATTGCTGGATCAACGGTTAAAAGCCTTTGTAGAAGATCGTATCCGCAGGCACTCAGCGACGGACGACAAATCATGTTGATCGGTGTGTTATAAATTAACCTAAATTGGTTTAGCTCCGAATCCCCCGGAAAAAGCACCTTGTTAGACACCAATTCTGCCATAATACACCCAATCGACCACATGTCAATTGATTTGGTGTACGTCCCTCCACCTAGAAGAATCTCGGGGGCACGGTACCATAAAGTACCCACCCCCGGAGTGAACGACCCTAGTCCACTCTCAAAAATACGGGACAAACCGAAGTCACAGATTTTCAATCGAGTTGTATCCTTGACGTTGACCAGGATGTTGGCGGGCTTAAGATCCCTGTGCATCACATCCAAATCGTGAAGAAAGTCAATACCCTCGAGTATCTGTTTCATCACGAGTTTGACTTCACTTTGTGTGAACGACCCTCTCTTTGCTTCCATGAATCTTCTTAAGTCTGTTTGCATGTGCTCCATCACTACATACACCCGGCCATCGCCTTCGTGGATAAGTCCTTTGTACTCCACTATCGACGGGTGGGGAGGAAGGCACGACAAGAAGGCAAGTTCTTGTTTTGTAGATTCGGACATGCCGTGCAATTCGTGCTTAATGGCAACTATTTCCCCGGATGTATTGTTTCTTCCTTCGTATACAACGCCATAACTTCCACTACTGATCACCTTCAGAATCGTATATGTAATTGGCTCCTGACTATGATTGTTGTAGCTTGAATGATCAAACTGCACCATGATTTTTGATTTTTTGAAACAATGATATTAAGATTTACGAAATATGAAAATTGTGGGAAAAAAATATGAATGTGAATAGTGTATAGTAACGTTGGTTTATATATATAGAGTAGGGGTATTGGTCTTTTCAGAGAAATCCCTAATAAATCGGGGAGAATCTTGCATAATATTCATATCTAATTCAGATAAAATATATCTAACGCAAGATAATATATTTTCTTTTTTTCCCAATTTCATATTTGGACAAAACAAATTATAGGAGGGGTATAACCGTATAAATGAGATGATTTTGTACAATCCCTAAAAAATCTGATATATGACGAAAAAAAAAAAAAAAGAGATTTCCGTGTTAATTTCTATTTACTGGCCTGTTGTCTTTTGTTTCGCAGATCGATCTCAAGATTTAATATTTTTTTTAACAAATTCCGTTAACACATGCGTACTAATTGATGATTTTTAATCTGTTTTAGTGGTCTTTTTTTATACATAAAAAATATATATACGGGAATCGCCTTATAAAAACGTATTTTTTTTTTATGATTTTTGAGGAACTAATTAGTATAATGTTTTGGATTGTTTTTTTTATTGCTAACCATTCGTTTGTTTAAACTTGTGCATTTGCAGAGTTGCTGTTGAAATGGTTGAGGGGAGTGGTTAAAGCTGATGACAGCTTGGTGATAAATGGGGAACACCAAGGGCGCCCCTGAGAAGACTATCACTTTGTCATCTGATCTTATGCTGAACTTGGAAGATTTAGATGAAGAGGAGCAGTTAGCATTGGCATTGAAAAATTCAATGGCCTCAGCTCAAGAGGAAAGAGTAAGGCTACAACAAAGACCAGGTGGTGAAGTGTCAGGTTTGGACAAAGATGCTGAAGGTGTCCAAACCAGAGGAAAGATCAAGAAGGCCCAAGGAAAGAAGAGACAAATTGAGAAACTCACTGACTTTCCTAGCAGCCTTGATCTTCCACCTGAATTCAGAATTGATGAAGATGAGCCTACATCAAAGAAAACCAAAGCTGCTGAAAAGGACAAATCTTCTGAATCTGGCAAAACTGCTGAAGATACCAAGTCCACTGAAGACATTGAAGAAATATATGCTGAAGGATTTGGACCTGAACCCAAGAAGAAGACAACTGTTCTAGCCCATGATCCATCAAAGCTGTTTCATGAAGGGTATGGCAAAGACCCTGAAACACAACAGAAACTGGCCATGATGAGGGCCCATGAGAAAATGGATCTGATGGAAGAAGCCAACAGAGCAAGAGATGAAAGGAGAGCAAACTTTCAGAAACCAAGAAGGAGAAGAGAAACTTACAGCAAGATGAAGCCTCAGCTTCTAATCCCAATGGACACCAAATATCCACACTTGGATAAATGGGTGCCAATTCAACTGAATGACACATGGGAAGAAGCCAAAAGGGAGTTTGTCTATGACTATTATGTCATTGACAGATGGAATGGAGGAGATGCAAACTCTGCCTTCACTGAGTTCATGCTAGAATACTACAGAGAGTTGTATCAACAACTACTTGCAGCTGCTGACATTGCAAGATTTGAACTCACAGCTCCCAAGCCAATCATATACATGCCTCCAAAGCTTGAAGGATGGATTGACCAAGCAAGAATTCTGAGGGAATTCACTGAGATCCTTAAGCTGAACAAGATGGTTCTTGGACCTAAGGGAACCAACCAAGAAGCCATGGCACTAAAAAGAAGAGTGTGGGCACAGTATGGAATGCTGCCACCTCCTGAGGATGATCTTTGAAATGGCTAAGTCTTCTGACCTTACTTGATTGATCAACTATGCTGAAATATGATCAAGATTGCTGATATGGTGTGCTAATCTGTTTGCTCTGATCTGTTATGGATTGCTCTGATACAAGCTCTGTGCTCTGATGCTGAAAATATTATTTTTGTCTTGAATTATTAGAATGAAATGCTCTGATGTATTTAAGTGTTATTGATTCATGCTCTGATATGTTAATTTCAACTATCAACATGCTTGTAATGATCTTTGAATGAATGATAGTTGAACTTATTTTGAATCAAGAAACACAAATCTCTCTATGCCTATCTTAAAACCTACTTGCAACAGAAACAGTGAATACACTAATACATTATTTTTCAGGAATATTGACCTTAGTCATGTCTTCTGAAGATACATGTAATAGGTGTAGACAAGTCACTTTTGCTTAGATAGTATAGGTTTTGGCATCATCAAAAAGGGGGAAATTGTTGGGAATAAAATGAGATATGTTTTGATCTAATACCAAAACCCCCTGAGACATGCCTAAGTCAATATAAATATGTTCTAAGAATGTTAGAACATATAGATTATAGGCTAGATGAGAAGCTGAAATGTTAGGTAGCTCTTAGACAATTAGATGCACAATTTGAGGGGGAACCTATGCTTTGAAAATGATCAAGATCAAGTCCCCTCAAGGCTCAAATTCTGGAACAATCACTTAAGAGCAAGGACACCCTATGAAATCTAAGATGCTCTTATCAGGAGAGTTGTCCAGAGAAGATGCTCTTATGCAAGAACAAGATTGTAAAGCTCAAAAGGACAAGTCCAATGAAGATGCTCTGATCAGGAGAGTTGTCCAGAGAAAATATTCATAAGCTCTGATCAGGAGAGTTGTCCAGAGAAAATATTCATAAGCTCTGATCAGGAGAGTTGTCCAAAGAAGCTAGCCATATGCAAGAACAAGCTTACCTAGCTCAAAAGGACAAGACTACTCAAAGGTTTTTATCAGGAGAGTTGTCCAGAGAATTCAACTCTATGCATAAAGTGCTCTGATGCAAAAAGATTAAATATACTGATCAGGAGAGTTGTTCAGAGGAGTTGTCTCAGCTAAATTGATCAAGATCAAGTGCTCTGAAAGCCTGAGATCAACTATGCTGAAGAGTTTGAGACAATCAGTCCCTAAAGGTCCTCAAAGAAATAAGCTAAGACCATACTCAAGAGAAATAAAGGGAAAGAGCCAAGTCATCTGAAGAAGAGCAAGCCAACCATGCTGAAAAGCAAAAATGCTGATAGTGATAAGGAGAGTTGTCCAGATGATAAGGAATGTTGTCCTATCATTGGATCAACCTTCAGAAGCCATGTCCAAGTCCTAACAAGAAGTCAAACATTGGGAAAAGTGCTACAGAATGAAGACAAAACTGTTACAGCCGTTTATTACCCAAATGAGGACATGTCACTATCAAGAATCTGTCTTCCAGTTTGAAGAACTCAAGGAAGACATTTATAGCAATTTGGGGCTGCCTCTCCAACGGGCAAATCCTCCATTTTGTCTATAAATACAGAAGTGTGAAGACCATTTGAAAGAACCTCAACCTCAACCTCAACCTCAACATCAACCTTGACAAGAATATCCAACTATCCTACAAGTTGACAAGTGCTCTCAAGCTTTCAAAGAGACTATCTTAGTCTTTATACACTTCTTCTAAGCTGAACCCAATTGTATATCCATTCACAAGCTTAGAGAGATATCCTATTCTTATACACTGATCTTCACTGTAAAGGATATCTCATTAGTTGGAACCTTACTTCAATCCTTACCCCTTTCAAGAGTGAAAGTGAGAAGGTTGTAGTAGTAGAAGTGGTAGGAGCTGACTGTTGAGAGAAGAACAGTTCAGTTCTGAGTTGAGAAGAGGGTACTAGGACTCTAGACATCCTAGGGATCAATTCACCAAGGAGTGGTGTTCTTGATCAAGTGCACCTTGGCACTATAAAATAAGTTAATTCCAAGAGTGAAGGAATTATCCTGTTAAATCAGGGAAAGTGGATGTAGGAGCTTGAGTCTCTGAACCACTATAAACTCTTGTGTTGATGTGCTTTACAAGTACTTACATTCATTCAACACTGCACACAAAACTGATCTTTCAAAGATACATATTCAAAGACTGTGCAAAACTGTTTTGGACAAGTTCCCTGAAGCTAAACTGGACTGTGTTGCATTGACTAAGTGATTTCAGAAATTAAAGGAGTCTAAACTAAAAGGGCCAACCACTATTCCGCATATATAACTCCCCTAGATAGTTATTCAACTAAGTACTCAATAGTACTTAGTAGTTTGATTATCTTAGAAGAGTTAATTTCCTTCAGCAGAGTTGTCCAAGACAACCTTGCTGAACTCTGGTTTGATCAAATTAGCAAAAGAATTGCATACAAGTGTATTCCCCCCCCCCCCCATACACTTGTTCAAGGATTAGACAACATGGCCACAAATCCAGTCAATCACATTTCTCATCACAAACTGCCCATGTTTTCAATAGACAATTATGATTTCTGGAAAATTAGAATGAGGGCTCATCTTGCATCTCTCCATACTGATATGCTAAGAGTAATCACAAGAGGACCTTTTGTGTTTACTCAAACTAACCCCAGAGTGACAGCTGAGCAAAAAGCAGATGTAAGGGAACTGATTCCCAAAGATGAGGATGACTTCACTACTGATGAAAAGAGGAAAGATAATTTGAATTATCTTGCCATGAACACCCTTTATCAAACAATTCCAGATGCAGTTATGGGAAGAGTCTACCACTGCACAACAGCTAAAGAAATTTGGGATACTCTTGCTGAAATGTGTGAGGGCACTGAAAAGATCAAGGAGAACAAGCTCCAAGTTGTTATGCAGAAGTTTGAACAATTCTCAATGGAGTCTGATGAGTCCATTGACAAATTTGCTGGTAGATTCACTGATGTGATGAATGAGATTAACTCATTGGGCAAGGTCTACACCAAGAGAGAGGTTGGACTGAAAATCTCACTCAAGGAGTCTCACTCAAAAGTGGGATGTCTATGCTGTGATGATGCAGAATACCAAAGATCTCTCCACCATGCCCATGCAACAAATATTCTCAGAACTTAAAGCCTATGAGTTTGACCTCAATAGAAGAAAGCCTGTTGAGGAACCTTCAAATCCCACTAAGGGAGTGGCATTCAAAGCCAAAGTTGCTGAGCCAGAAATGCAACCCACTCCCAGATCATCAAAGACAGTCTCCAAGACTGAAATGAAGGAAGAACTAGCCTTGATGGCTAGAAGGTTTGACAAGCTCAACACAAGGTTTGGTAGATACAAGAAATTCTACCAAGACAACAAATTCAGGAGAAGATACAATTCCCCTGAAGGTCAGGCTGAGGACAAAAAGCCTGAAGAGAAAAGATCAGAGGACAAGTCCTCTGATAGGAGAAGATCCAGTAGAACTGATCCTTCTTCATCTAAGAGAAGAGAAGAATCCAAGAAGGATGATGATGAAGACCTGTGCTATAATTGCAAAAAGAAAGGGCACTTCCAGTATGACTGCCCTGAATTGAGCTCTAAAGAAAGAAGAGAGAGACAAGCTAAAAGAGACAGAAAGTTCACCAATAGAAAGGCCATGATGGCTGGTGAAGAATCTGATAGTGCTGAAAGCTTCAACTCTTCTGATGGATTATTCTCCAACAATGATGATGATGATGATGATGTCTGCAACATGGCTCTTGAGGATGATGAGGTATCCTCTACTTCTAGTTCACCATCATTCACCTCACAAAACACTAGTGAGGTTAACCTGAAACTTTCCTTGGGAAAGTTGATGGAAGATTTCACTAGATTACAAGAATTTCATGATAATTGTGTGAAAGAAAATGAAAGATTGGCTATTGAACTTTCCAAAAACTCTGAGGTAGCTGTTGATGTCAAGTCTACTGAGTTGTATCAACAAGTCTTGAGAAAGCTTGAGGAAGCAAATCTCAGGATAGTTGACCAACAAAAGGAGATTGATGATCAATTTCTCTCTCAGAAGAGAAAAGAATTTGAACTTAAAATTCTAAATGCCAAGTTTGAAAATCTCTCACATGAGTATGATATTCTTAAATCAAGTGAAGAGAGCCTGAAATTAAAGATGTCTGCTTTGAACAAATCCTCTAGAGCAATAGAGGAAATTCAAAGTTATCAAAGACCTATGGCCCAAAGAAGTGGATTGGGTTTTGATCCATTTGAATCTTCACCTTGTCTTAGTGTTGCATCCACAAGTAACACTAAGAGAATCTTTGTTAAGTCAGTGGCACAACAAGCTGAAAATGAAGTAATTCAGCCACTGAACAAAGGAAATGGCAAATTGAATGAAATGCCTACTCAAGTGATTCAGGAGAAAAGGCCAAAACCTAAGGAAATGGCCAAAGCTCCTGAGCACAAGAGGAATGTTGGTCAGCAGAGTAGACCCAATGGAAGGGTGTTGGGATATAAATTCACCCTAAGCCCCATTTGATGTTAGAATAGTTTTGATGGCCAAAACACTTAGAGTTTATAAATGTAATAGGATCAGCTGACTTGTATAGAACAGCTTAGACTAGTCTTGTGTGATCAACTGTATTGATAGCAGCTGATCAGCACAGTCATGGCTTACATGGCTATCCTCAAGATAAGAAGAGTAGAAGACATGAAGACTAGAAGATCCTTGAAGACCAGATATGTTAAGGTGCTTGTATACCTACTTATCTGATGGAGTCCCAGATTAAAGATGTCCTAAAGCATTACAAAGAATTTCCAGATCAGAAGAGTAGTACTCGTCTGATACCAGAAGACAGAAGACCTAAGGCCAGAAGAGCAGTCAGAAGACTAGTAGTACAGATCAGAAGACTATGTGCTCTTTCAGGACTCGGCTGATTCCCAAGTCATCTTGCAATTCAAACGAAGACCTACCCTATTTAGAAGATTGACATGATCCCAGGATTGAAGCAATCAAGCGGCTGGAATCAAGGAATCAAGCTATTATGGGAAGATTGCTCAAACGGCTAGTCAACTCCAACGGCTAGTTGCACTCAATCTCCATTATAAATACAAGAGGTTGAATACAGAAACAAGAAGAGAGAATTCACAAGCTAAGCAAGCCATCAAGCAAAAAGTCACACTGTTCTAAGAATTCTCAAAGAGCCTGAAATCCATTAGATTATCCATAGCTCTTAAGTACTTCTTATCTAACCCTTAAGAACCTGAAACTTGTTCATACTGTATATCAATTGTTTTAGGCATAGTGGTTAAGCAAATTATAAGCTTGAACCATTAGTTGGATACATCTCAAAAACCCCAAACCCTCACCAAAAGGTTTAAGTTTTTGAAACCCCCCAAAGTGCAAGTGCTTACAATCACTTGTGGAGACCGCAGCTGTTAGGACGGCTCAGATCTCAAAGTCCTAACCTTGGGACTATAAAGGACAAGACCCTTGTAATTTGTGGAAATTAAAGGGATTAAACATCACGTTAGGACGTGAGAGTGGACGTAGGATCGTATATCCGAACCACTATAAATCCGGTGTTATTTACTTTCTGCACTTTACATTTCTGCTTTTACATTCATTATTATATAGTGCATACTGTGATTTCAACACTCTTCAAAAAGGGCCATAACATTCAAACCAGCATCAGCTGAGTAATTTCACAAAGTAAAACAAGTTACAAGAACGAGTCTAAACCAGGGCCACCATATTTCCGCATATAACTTCTTCAGTCAGATCACTATAGTCATCTGGACCAGCAGACTTGCAGTCCAGTTGACATAGCAATCAGAAGAGGTTCCCAACTCTGTTTGAAAAAGGTTTAAAGTCTATTCACCCCTCCCCTCTAGACTTTAATCCCATTCACTACTCGTTCAGGGACCAACAAGTGGTATCAGAGCAGTGGTTCTAACGGACTACTGTCTCTAGATTATCAGAAGACTTGAGGGAGTCTTTCTGTAGTCCTCTTGAACAGATCTTTTTGAAAACTTGTTTTTGAAAACTCATACAGCATGAGTGCTAATATGCGTAAGTTGCCTAAGTTTTCAGTGGAAGATTATGATTACTGGAAGATCAGGATGAGGAAGAATCTCACATCAGTCCACTACAAGATGTGGTCTGTAATCACAGAAGGCCCGATCACCATCATGACAGTCAACACTGCAAATGGTGATCCAGAAGTTCCAGTTGGAGAACTGGTTCCCAAGCCCATGAAGGATCTCACACCAGAAGAGATGAAGCAATCAAACCTTGATAGCATTGCTCAAGATTACATAATGCAAACTCTTCCAAATGAGTACATTGCAAAGGTAATCCATTGTGAGTCAGCCAGAGAGATGTGGGAGGCATTGGCACTTCTCTGTGAAGGAACTGAGCTGATCAAAGAGTCCAAGTTGTCTACAACAGTCAAGAAGTTCGAACACTTCAAGATGCAACCAGAAGAGTCTATTGATCAGTTAGACAACAGATTTACCAAGATCATCAATGAGATAGAATCTCTGGGCAAGAAATACACAAATAGAGAGAAAAATCTAAAGATCTTAGATTCTCTAATCAAGAAATGGAGACTCAAGAAGACCATCATCAAAGATACTCAAGATATCAAGAAGTGGTCTGCCCAAACTCTATTTCAGAACCTGAAAGCCCATGAATATGATCTTGAAAGAGAAGAGAACTCAGGAAGTGATGAGCCAACTGCAACCCCATCTACCTCCAAGATTGTAGCCTTCAAGGCAGCCAATACAAAAGCTGCAAACACCTCATCTGGCAAGACCTCTCTGAAAACAGAAGACTGTGAAGGATCAGACATGAGCCTAAAAGAGCAAATGGCACTTATGATCAAGAGATTTGAAAGGATGAACACTCTCAACAGTAAATATAGAAAATTCTATAGAAACTACAAAGATAGAAGAGCAAGTTCACCCTTCAGAGGTTCCAGAGAAAGAACACCAGAAAGGCATCCTAGAAAGGATGTGGAGTCATCTGACAGCCGAGGATCTAGAAGAAAAGATGCCACTCCTCCAAGGAGAGGCAACTCAAATCAGAAACCTGGATCTTGCTTCAACTGTGGCAAACCAGGACACTATGTCTATGAATGTCCTGAGCTGGATTTGGATGACAAGAAAGAAAGAAGGCCAAGAAGAACCTCAGACAAAAAGGCAATGGTGACTGAAGAATCTGAATATCAAAGTGATGAACTTCCTACATCACCAGACGATCAAATCTTTTCAGATGATTCAGACGATCTAGCTATGATGGCCATAGGAGAAAATGAGGTAAACTCTTATACTACTACTTTCCATTCACCTATTTTCTCACAAACAGATGACATAAACTCATCTGAAGGCGAATCAGAAGACACCTATTATCAATCTTTAAGAAAGGTAAAAGGTGATCTGGATATTGCCACTAGAGCCTTTATAGAAGTGGAAGAGGAGAATAAGGACTTAAGGAAAGAAATTGCTAGGTTGAAAAAGGTACAATTTGATAACACCCCTGAGTTAGTCACCATGAATGAAAGGTTGACCAAAGAAGTGGAACTTCTTAAAGAAGAAAATACCACAACAACTCAGTTGTATGAGGGGATGTTAGAAACTCAAGCCTTAGAAACCAAAGAATTTCGTATACTTCAGTCTAAGTTCGATGATCTCTTCCAAACACATAAGCTCTTAGAAAAGGAGAAGGAATGCCTAGATCGGAAAATATCAGAATTCAATAAAGCTTCGACTACTATTGAAAGTATCTCTGAGTATTATAGATCAAGTGGCAATAAGATGGGTTTAGGTTATGAACTTAATCCATCAACATCCTCTCCAGCTGGGGGTAGTACACCTAACCAGTGCACTACTCAGACACATGAACAGGGTGAGTGTTCTAAACACAATGAACTCAATATGAACCAAAAGGCATCTGTACCAGCTAAAGCTAACTATCCCAAAACCAAGAATGGTAGAGGACAAGCTAACCCCAAGCCTGTACAGAGGAACAGCAAACAGCCTAGACCATCTCGTCTGAGACAGTCTCAGCTGTATGCTGCTCCAGCCAAGAAGAAGAAATCTTCTTCAAACAAATCTGTTCTCTTTGCACCCCCTATCTCTTATGATATTGTGAGAACAGAAGAGTATGGTCCATATAATCGTGTGCATCGACCAGCTAATGCACCCAGGCCGAATGTAACTAGTCAAAAGATCATGTATGTACACTCCTATAAAGGGAAACCATTTGACTACTACTTAGCTGACACCAAGAACAAATCAGATCAGTCCAAGGTGCTGACTGGTAAGATTTGGTTCTGTGATGCCCGAGGGAAACAACTCAAATGTTCAAGGTTGTTTAAACGACCAATGTATATGTGGGTTCCCAAGGGTAGTACTAACACCCAAGGACCCAAAACAAAATGGGTACCTAAAACTTAACTTTTCTTGCAGGAAAGGAAGGACCTATACAAAAGAGGAGGTCTAGCAGGAGAAACTTGGTACATAGACAGTGGATGCTCAACTCACATGACAGGAACCAAAACCCTGCTGACCAACTACATAGAGAAGAAAGGTCCAAAAGTTTTCTTTGGTGATAACGCGCACGGTAACACAAAAGGATATGGCACCCTTAAAAATGGTGACATTGAGGATCTAGAAAGGGAAGTATGTATCTTGCAAATTGGAACAGCTGTCCTAAGGATACATGCCTGCTTGTGAAGAGCCCTAAAGATGTCAGCTGGCTATGGCACAAACGTCTTAGCCATCTGAACTTTAAGACTATGAACAAGTTAGCAAGGGAATCCTTAGTTGATGGTCTGCCTAATGAACTCTACTGTAAAGATCAGGTTTGTGATGCATGTCAACAAGGAAAACAAACAAAGGTCTCCTTCAAGACCAAGAAGACAGCATCAACAAGCAGAGCTCTTGAATTGCTTCACATGGATCTCTTTGGACCAATCACTCCAACCACTCTAACAGGAAGGAAGTACACTCTTATTGTTGTAGATGATTATTCCAAGTTTACTTGGGTTATCTTCCTATACAAGAAGAGTGAAACACAGCAGAAGCTACCTGAATTATTGAAGAGGATCCAAGTAGAGAAAGGAGAACCAATCGTGAAAATTAGAAGTGACAAAGGCACTGAATTCATTAACTCTTATATAATTGCCTATTGTACTTCTAATGGTATTCAGCACGAGACAAGTGCAGCAAGAACACCACAACAGAATGGTGTAGCTGAAAGAAGAGTCAGAACACTCAAAGAAGCTGCCAGAACACTCCTTGCTGAATTCTCTACTCCCAAGAAGCTATGGGCAGAAGCCATCAACACAGCTTGTCACACTCAAAACAGGTCAGGTATTCATAAAATACATGAGAAAACCCCATATGAACTGTGGAAAGGAAGAAAACCTAGAGTATCTTACTTTCATATATTTGGTTGTAAGTGTTTCATTCACAACAATGGGAAGAGTAAGTTGAATGCTTTTGATGCCAAAGCAGATGAGGGGATATTCTTAGGATACTCCTCAACTAGCAAAGCATTTAGAGTACTCAACAAACGAACCCTTCTTGTGGAAGAAACACCTCATGTTGTTTTTGATGAATCTTGTGAAAAGAATGCAGTAGAAACAACCTCAGCTACAGAACAGATGAAGAAACTAGTGATCAAGAAGAGGTCTGATGAATTTATTGAAGTCAATGAACCATTCCCTGAAGAACCAGAGGAAGATAAGCCTCATAGACCTGTCACTAGATCTCAAACTCAAGCAAGGCAAGCTGACCAGAATCAAGATGCATCAATTCCAAATGCCAGGGGGAATGATCTCTTTGACACTCAAGATACAGAAGATGATCGAACTAATCAAGTCAACCCTCCTGATGACACTAGATCAAATGAGGATCCAAACTCATCCAATACAGATACTCCAGTGAGGCATACTTGGAGGAACAACCATCCATCAAACCTCATCTTAGGAGGAGCAGAATCAGGTGTCAAGACCAGAAGACAACTGAATCAGAATTCTCAATCATCTATGTTCTGCTGGTGTGCTTTCCTGTCCAACATTGAACCAGCTGACATAGAAGAAGCAATGACAGATAGCAATTGGATCACTGCTATGCAAGAAGAACTAAACCAATTCGAAAGAAATGAAGTCTGGGAATTGGTAGATCGTCCTGAAAACCACAATGTAGTAGGAACAAAGTGGGTATTCAAGAACAAGAAGGACGAAAATGATGTGATAACTAGAAATAAGGCAAGACTAGTTGCAAAAGGATACTCACAATCTGAAGGGATTGACTATGATGAAACTTTTGCACCAGTAGCCAGATTAGAAGCCATTCGACTATTTCTAGCTTATGCATCTTATATGGGCTTCAAGGTATATCAAATGGATGTCAAGAGTGCTTTTCTAAATGGTATTCTGATAGAAGAAGTATATGTAGAGCAGCCTCCAGGATTTGAAAAAGGTGATCAAGTATATCGACTGAAGAAGGCTCTCTATGGTTTAAAACAAGCCCCTAGAGCTTGGTATGACACATTGTCACAATTCCTACTTGACAATGGATATACAAAAGGCAAAGTTGATAGAACTCTCTTCAGAATACAAGAAGGAGAAGACATTTTAATGGTACAAATATATGTAGATGACATCATATTTGGATCACCCAATCAAGAAATGTGCAAAAAGTTCTCTGAACTTATGCAAGGAAAATTCGAAATGAGCATGATGGGTGAGATGAACTATTTCCTAGGACTTCAAGTCAAGCAGAGTCCAGAAGGGATCTTCATCAACCAGTCCAAGTATACCAAGAGTCTGCTAGAAAGATTCAAAGCTCTACAAAGCAAGACTGCAAGGATTCCAATGATGACATCTTTCAAAATGGAACCAGATGAGTCTGGACAGGCAGTTGATCAAGCTGAATATAGAGCACTGATTGGATCTTTACTATATCTTACAGCCAGCAGACCAGACATAACATTTGCTGTAGGAGTATGTGCTAGGTTTCAAGCAAACCCAAAGCAAAGTCATCTAGAAGCAGCAAGGAAGATTCTCAAGTACCTAAAAGGATCAGTCAACCTAGGTCTATGGTACTCTGCTGATGACAATCTAGAATTGAGTGGCTATTCTGACTCAGACTTTGGAGGATGTAGAATTGATAGGAAGTCCACATCAGGAACCTGTCAATTTCTAGGAAACAAGCTGATATCATGGTTCTCTAAGAAGCAAACCTCAGTTGCAACCTCCACCACTGAAGCAGAATACATGGCAGCTGGTAGTTGTTGTAGTCAGCTGCTCTGGCTAGTTCAACAACTCAAGGATTACAATGTAGAGGCAAGAGAAGTCCCTATTTATTGTGATAGCAGCAGCGCCATTGCCATCACTCAAAATCCAGTCCTCCACACAAGGTGCAAACATGTCGACATTAGACACCACTTCATAAGAGATCACCTTGAAAAGAAGGACATCAAGATGGAGAAAATTCACACAGATATCCAAAGAGCAGACATCTTGACTAAGCCCCTAGCTGAAGACAGGTTCAAGACCTTATGTTACAGCTTAGGACTCCTGGACCCAAGCACATGAAGAAGGAGAAAACAGCTGAAAACCTCAGCTGACCCAAGTGCAGCAGACTAGGAGAATCAGATGAGGTGAATAGACACCCTCATCTTCAGGTAAGTTCTATCCCAATGAAGACAAATAGAGCTGAGGGAAAACTTAGAGTTATCTAATCAAGGGGGAATCAATGATACCTTAAGAATCCTTGATGAAATACTCTAAAATCTGCATTGCATAATATACATATATATATATATAGCAGACTTGAACAAAGCTATTTGATCTTCCTACTCTAAGCAATGTATAACTATGTATATTAATAAACTATTCTTCATAAAATACTTTATTGATATACATAAATACAGTATACTAAGTGAGTCATACTTGGGTGGATTAATACACCATCCTCACCGACTCAACAGTATGCATGCACAGTACGGATTTCAAATAACTCATGGTCAAAATTCATAATTTCTGCATTCCATTAGATAAAGTCTGAATATCCTTAAATGTGAACCCTTGGATCAAGAAACTCACTGCTGATCTTAAAGAATCACTTTTCAGAAATTCAGACCTATCATCCCTATAGTTTTGTCATCTTTCTCTCCACTACCTCATTTCTACCTCTATAAAAGGAGAAGTTATGAGAACACCTAAGAACACAAAACACCTAACACTTTTCTTATTTCAGGTATGGAGACAGTTGAAAGAAGAGATGGAATGGAGATCATTCTTCAACCAAAATCTTGGGTAAAGGAGATGAAGATTTGTCCAGAAGATGAAGATGATGCAGATCCATGGCTTACTCAACATGAGTATGTTCATGAAAGCTAAAGGAAGAAGAGACGTTCTTGTTGAAAGCTAAAGGAGGAAGAGATGCAGAAGACAAAGTAGCAAACAAGCAGAGCTTCTTCTCCAGAAGGACGTTCTACATGGAGAGCTTGTTATCAAAAGCTACTGTGTCTAAACAGAACATGAAGGCTGAGTCCATGGCCCTCTCTTCAACTCCATTGAAGCACCCCTCAACCTTCCTTCCCCTTCTAGAGAAGTGAAGAAATTCAACAAGAGCACATTAGATGCTACATCCCATCTGATGATGAGGAACATCCGATGGTGAGGAACATTTAAATCAGTGGGACTACGTCTAGACTAGCTCCACCTGATTTGAAGAAGGAGCTGAAAGATCCATCAAACCAGGTTGGATCATCACTCACAATAAAGCTGGAAGGATCCATCCAGGTTGGATCATGAGAGCAAACACAGTTTCCTCTACTCAGCTGATCAGAAGACCAACTCAGCTGACCAGAAGACTTTTCAAAGACAATCAGCAGACATCTTGAAGAACTCAGAAGACTTCACTCTGCTGATCAAATCACACAAATTTAGAGTATAATGACTAGTCTTGATCATGTAATTCATTCTAGATTTATTCCTGAATGTAATTAAACAAATTGGCTTATATAAGGAATGCAATTCTCTTATAGAAAACGGCCTTGATGATCAATTCTTACCATAAATTAGTCTCAACGGCTATTTTTGGTAATGATGTCATTAATACTCAAGTATCACATCGCCAGCAAATCAACAATTGCCAAATGGCATAACCAGCCGGCAAATTTAAGAAATCAAAGAAAGAAATCTTGGGCTCTACTCCAAATTCAAACGCAAATCTGACCGTTAGATCAAATTCTGTGGAGTATATATATATTCACATCCCTAATCCCTGCCACTCTTATTACTCAATTACTCACATTACTCTCTCTCGTTCTACAAATCTCTTTCAAGCCTTCAAACCCTAACACTCAGACTCTACTATGGCAATCATTGAAATTTACGACGAGAAGACCAAGAATACTGGCACCTTGGATGCGGCAAAGTGGTCCAAGGAAGGGAAGATTTTTACGGAGAATGCTCTGTTTTTCAAAGGAAAACACACAGATGAGAACAAGGAGATACTGCTTCGGTGCGTCAATCTTAAACTCAGGGACTTTTTGGAAGCAGCTCCGACTAATGTCTATGAACAAGACGTTCTGACATTCTATGCAAACGCCGTGATGAAGGGTTCTCATGTTGAAAGTGTCATGAACGGACACAAAGTCAAAGTTACAAGGGAAATTCTTCAGGAATTGTTTGGCCTTTCAAGGGGGAAAATAAATATCTCCAACTACATCATGAATAAAGAAAAAGAGTATATGGAGATGTTTACTGGTGGACGAATCAAGGCTACTGATGCAACTGGACTAAAGAAATCCCAACTTGAACCAAAATTCCAAACCTTGTTGGATATTGCAGGGAAGATGTTACTTGGTAACACATTCAGCCATGATGCTGTTACTACTTTAAAGGTTCGAGTAATGGCTGCAATCTGGGATCAGATCGATGGAGACTGGCAAGGACTATTCTTAGAAAGAATTGCTCTTGAGGCAAAGAAAGTCACTTTGGACTTACAATCAAAGGTATGGAAGGTAGCAGCCACAGTCAGCTTTGTCAACAAGCTGAGCATCATCCTTCCAGATATTCTCCCAAAGAAGTACAAGATGGGACCTCATAAGACCTTTCACATCTCCAAATATTATTTGAGAAAGGAAGCTCTTGCTGAGGCAGAAAGGTTAAAAGAAGAGAAGAGGAAGCTGTTGGCTGAGAAGGCAGCACAAGAGTCTGATCATGACTCTGCTGAAGAAGAGGAGCCAACCAAAGAAGAGGCTCAGAAGAAGGTTGCTGAGGATGATGATGATGATGACAATCAGACCTTAGCACAAAGACGATATCTAATCAGATCTGGGCTCATCTCCCCATCTGATTCAGATGCTACTCCCACTGCCTCTCCCTTGAAGAAGGCAGGTACCTCTAAACCCTCTCCCTCTTTTACACCTTCTAAATTGTCAAAGGGTCAGAAGAGAAAGAAGAATAATTCTTCTTCAAACAAAAAGTCCAAGAAATCGAGGCTTCCTACTCCCATGTTAATAGCCCCGATTGCATCCTTCAACCCTTCTGATGACTCCACCTCATCTGACCACTCAAACACTGATATCCAAATCCCTGCTGATACTCACACAGCAGAGGAACAAGCTCCACCTACCTCAACCCCAGAAACCCTATTGCCTAACCCTGCTGATGTTCAAGATCCACGTGTTCAAACTTCTACTGATCTTCATGAAGGCACCATACCAGACCAGCAGACCCAAACCCCTGCTGATGAACAGACGACTAAAGATCAAGAACATATCACTTCCCAAATCCCTGCTGATACTCACACAGCAGAGGAAACTACCCCACATACTCAAACTCCTACCATCATTATTGCTTCTGTTCCAGAAGACATGGCACCAGCAGACCTTGCTCAAGCTGGTACCTCTCAACCTCAATCCAGAATGGTACACTATCCTATGTGCACAAGGGAGAAGATAATGAGGATGAAGATAGCAAATCTGCTCAAGTCTACTATTCCTGGTATTGATGAAGAATCAGTTCAGTTCGAACAAATTCTCAGAATCTGCACCTGGATTGAACTCAGGAGAGATGATGTGGATGACCTTATTGAAGTCATGGAAGGAATGGGAGGAAAAGCTAATTTCCTCGACTGGGAAATGGAGCAAAAAGAAGTTGCTCAAGTCACATCTTTTACTCAACTGCTACCTGAGGAAGCCTTTACAGCAGTATGCCAAAGAATTCTAGGTATTCAATCTATCCCAGAAGACATATCAGGTCATCAGGCAGCTGGCACAACAAAAGTGATTGACTCAGCTGCGTCAGTTCCTGCAGAAGACTCAGCTGAACCAGCTGAGAGAACCGAGATTGAAAGAGAAGTAATCACTATTCCTGATCACTTCATGCCTAAGGATACTCTACCTCACTTCATTGACAAAGGAGACACCATCATGTCTCACCTGGTTAAGGCCACTACCACATTTCTCAATGAAGAGTACCTTTCAGCTGAAGAAAGAGGCAAAGCCCTAACAGTCCATCCAAAGCCTCAAGGTACAGCCTCAACTTCTACTCCAACAGCTGACTATACGGCAGACATATGCTCACAGGTCAAGACTGCTATAGACCTACACTTTGAAAAGGGTTTAGGCCTACAGCTTGGAAGATATGTTGAAAAGGCAGTCAAGGAGCAGAGAACTCGTCTTCAAAACCAGATCATTGACATTGAGGACAAGTTTGGAGAATCTCTTCACGATCAGATAAGTGAGTATCTGACCAGCATTCTGAAGATGGCAGGTGAACATTCCACCAGGTTTGCTGATCTCTACACCAATGAGGTCAACCGCATGAAAAACACCTACAAGCAAAGAATTGAAGATGCTGAAGCAAGAGCTACTGAAGGTCGAGCTCTTCTCCATTCAGCTACAGCAGAGAATGAAAAACTTCAGATTCAGCTGCAGGAGACAGCAACAAAACTGGAGGCAATTACAGCTAAACTAGAAGCTGCCTCCTCCTCCAACTCTCATGCTCAGATTCTAGAACATAGCATCACACATCTGACTCATATTGGCAGAGTCAACGCCATGGCTCTTCAACAAACTCTTAGGGTGGAGATTCTGAATGCCATGAAGCCTTTTGCGGCTGCACTTGCTGAAGCCAAAAAGGGGGAAGATGTATTGATAAAAGCTCTAGAGAAGACTACTGCACAGCAAGCTGTAATGGTAGTATCTCAAGATGAGTTGAATGAAACCTTGGGTGATTTATCAAGCAAAGTCAAGAGCAAGAAAGGCAAAGGCAAAGAAATTGCTCAAGAAGACATCCAAGCTCCCACTCAAGCAACTGCCAAAAGCCTGCAGATCACTGCCTCTACAGAACAAGTTTCCGAGAAAAGAATGTCTAGGAAAAGGAAAGCAGATGAGCTAGCAGAAGAGCAAGCTCAGAAGTCAACTCCAGCAGAGCCCACTGCAGAAGAGAAAGAGGCTTTAGAGTTGAAGAAAAGAAAAGAGCTTGAAGCTCAAGAGCTTAAACAGAAGAAGCTAAAAGATGCGAAGGCAGTCAAAGCCAAATTTGACAGGAAGATAGCCAAACTCAGGAAAGCTCTCAAGGAGAAAGCACTGAAAGAAAATGCTCTGGCACAGAAAGATAAAGTTCTGGTGTTTGATAGCAACTATGTGGACTATCTAGCCCTTCAAGATGAGCTACCAAGGTGGTACCCTCTGAAGAAGAAATGGCAAATTCAACACCACATTGTAAGAAAATTTGGCCCTCTCCCAACCTATGAAGATGAATTCTTCCAGTTCAATCAATTCATGAACATTGAAGATCCAGAGTTCTGGAAGGAAGTAGTCAAGACAGCCAAAGAACTTGATAACTGCAGAATCTTAACTCCTGAAGAACCCAAATGGGATCCACCCAAACTGGATTCTGGAAGAACTGACTCCATTGAAGTCAAAAAGATCCTAGAGAAGATCTATGAAGAGGAGAATGTTACAGACCTACAGCACATGGAAGAAGTTCGATCTCGTCTGTACCTTGCCTTCCGCATCTGAAGACAGAAGACCTGATGAAGACCACTTTCAAAGTCTTAAGAAACTATTACTTGTAATCTGTAAAAGTTATATATATTCAAGTTTAGTTCTCTTTGCTTTCAAGACAAACTCTCATTGTCTTCATCAGATACTTCAGTTTTTATGAAGTTTATAAACTCCTATCTTACCTTAGTAAGAGCATTTATCATAGATATAGTTTTGGCTTCATCAAAAAGGGGGAAATTGTTGGGATATAAATTCACCCTAAGCCCCATTTGATGTTAGAATAGTTTTGATGGCCAAAACACTTAGAGTTTATAAATGTAATAGGATCAGCTGACTTGTATAGAACAGCTTAGACTAGTCTTGTGTGATCAACTGTATTGATAGCAGCTGATCAGCACAGTCATGGCTTACATGCCTATCCTCAAGATAAGAAGAGTAGAAGACATGAAGACTAGAAGATCCTTGAAGACCAGATATGTTAAGGTGCTTGTATACCTACTTATCTGATGGAGTCCCAGATTAAAGATGGCCTAAAGCATTACAAAGAATTTCCAGATCAGAAGAGTAGTACTCGTCTGATACCAGAAGACAGAAGACCTAAGGCCAGAAGAGCAGTCAGAAGACTAGTAGTACAGATCAGAAGACTATGTGCTCTTTCAGGACTCGGCTGATTCCCAAGTCATCTTGCAATTCAAACGAAGACCTACCCTATTTAGAAGATTGACATGATCCCAGGATTGAAGCAATCAAGCGGCTGGAATCAAGGAATCAAGCTATTATGGGAAGATTGCTCAAACGGCTAGTCAACTCCAACGGCTAGTTGCACTCAATCTCCATTATAAATACAAGAGGTTGAATACAGAAACAAGAAGAGAGAATTCACAAGCTAAGCAAGCCATCAAGCAAAAAGTCACACTGTTCTAAGAATTCTCAAAGAGCCTGAAATCCATTAGATTATCCATAGCTCTTAAGTACTTCTTATCCAACCCTTAAGAACCTGAAACTTGTTCATACTGTATATCAATTGTTTTAGGCATAGTGGTTAAGCAAATTATAAGCTTGAACCATTAGTTGGATACATCTCAAAAACCCCAAACCCTCACCAAAAGGTTTAAGTTTTTGAAACCCCCCAAAGTGCAAGTGCTTACAATCACTTGTGGAGACCGCAGCTGTTAGGACGGCTCAGATCTCAAAGTCCTAACCTTGGGACTATAAAGGACAAGACCCTTGTAATTTGTGGAAATTAAAGGGATTAAACATCACGTTAGGACGTGAGAGTGGACGTAGGATCGTATATCCGAACCACTATAAATCCGGTGTTATTTACTTTCTGCACTTTACATTTCTGCTTTTACATTCATTATTATATAGTGCATACTGTGATTTCAACACTCTTCAAAAAGGGCCATAACATTCAAACCAGCATCAGCTGAGTAATTTCACAAAGTAAAACAAGTTACAAGAACGAGTCTAAACCAGGGCCACCATATTTCCGCATATAACTTCTTCAGTCAGATCACTATAGTCATCTGGACCAGCAGACTTGCAGTCCAGTTGACATAGCAATCAGAAGAGGTTCCCAACTCTGTTTGAAAAAGGTTTAAAGTCTATTCACCCCTCCCCTCTAGACTTTAATCCCATTCACTACTCGTTCAGGGACCAACAAAGGGCAACTCTCCTGAACAATGTTCAGAGGAATTATCCAAGGTATAATCAACCTAGGCCAACTCATCTGAGAAAGCCTCAGCTGAATAGACCCAAGGACAACCACCCTCACAGGCAGAATAAAATGAGACAACCAAAACCCTTTATGCCAAAGGGTAATGGTCATAAAAAGGCCTTTCCTCAAAGATTTCATCAAGCTGCACAAAGAACTCATAAGTTCAGAAGAGTGGACAACTCCTCTGAAACTTACAGAGTTAACACATTCACACATACTTTCCCAAAGGCATTTAAAGGAAAGACAGTGTATATTAATGCACTAGGAAATCAACTTAGCCACCTTGAATCAATCAGGGTTATTAGGCAAGTTTGGGTTCCCAAAGGTACAGCTAACCTCTCAGGACCCAAAACTCAAAGGGTACCTAAACCTATCTAAATGCAGGTACCATTGGGCAACAAGAAGAGGAGCATGAACAAAAAGACAGCATGGTACCTTGACAGTGGATGCTCAAGGCACATGACTGGAAACAAGGAACTCCTCTCTGATTTTATTGAAAAAGAAGGCCCAAATGTCACCTTTGGAGACAGCTCACAAGCAACAACAAAAGGTTATGGTACTTTGATGATTGGTAACATCAAAGTAACCAACGTATCTTATGTAGCTGGTCTCAAATATAACCTCCTGAGTATCAGTCAATTCTGTGATAAAGATTTTAATGTTGAGTTCTCAAGTGGAAAGTGTCTAATTAAGGATAAAACTCAACAAACCCTATTAACTGGAACTAGGAAGGGAAATGTGTATTTTGCAGACTGGGACAAGTCTACTGATGCTGCATGTTTTATTGCTAAAAGTTCTAGTGAACAAAGTTGGCTATGGCACAAGAGGCTAAACCACCTGAACTTCAAATCTATGAATAAACTTGCTAGAAATGCATTAGTTAAAGGACTACCTAATGAGGTTTTCATTAAAGAACATGTGTGTAAGCCATGTCAAGAAGGAAAACAGATTAAAGCCTCATTTAAGGGAAAACCAGTCATCTCCACTGAAAGGGTACTTGAACTTCTACATATGGATCTGTTTGGACCAATTACCCCTTCAAGCATAAATGGTAGAAAATACACATTAGTGGTAGTAGATGACTTCTCTAGGTTCACATGGGTAGTATTTCTCCTTAATAAGAAGGAAACACAAGTCAAACTACCTGAACTTCTCAAGAGACTGTCAAATGAGAAAAGCCTTAGCATTATCAAGATAAGATCTGATAAAGGCACTGAATTCATTAATTCATACATCAATGAGTACTGCACATCAAATGGAATAGCTCATGAAACCTCAGCAGCTAGAACTCCCCAACAAAATGGAGTTGCAGAAAGAAGGAATAGAACTTTAAAAGAAGCTGCTAGAACTCTAATTGCTGACTCAAATTTACCTAAGAGGTTTTGGGCTGAAGCTATAAACACTGCATGCCATACTCAAAATAGATGTTTGATCACTAAGGGGCAAGGCAAAACCCCCTATGAACTCTGGAAAGGAAGAATGCCTAAAATGTCATACTTTCATATATTTGGTTGTAAATGTTTCATTCACAATAATGGGAAAGAACAGTTGAAAGCCTTTGACAGCAAAGCTGATGAGGGAGTATTTCTTGGATACTCTCAAATCAGTAGAGCTTTCAGAGTCTACAACAAGAAAACCCTTATAGTGGAAGAAACACCTCATGTTGTGTTTGATGAGTCTATCTTTGAGATCAGGAATGATCATTTGGAACCTGAAGAAATCACACAGAGGACAACCAGACTAAATCTAAAAGACAAAGGCACTGAATTCATAGATGTTGTCCAAGCCAATCTGCCTGAAAAACCCACATTGTACAACAATCCTGAAGGCAACCTTCCTGAAACAAATCCTACAGATGGAAATGGTGAACTGAATGAACCAATCCCAGTTCACATCCAGGTAACAACTACCAATGAAGAAGCAGTTCCTGCTGAGGTAGTTAATGGGTCAAATAATCAAGGGGGAACTCAAAATGTTGAAAATGCCAATGTCCCTGACATTGAGGACAACATCCCTGATTATGATCCTGAATTAGATCCTGCATTAAATTATCCTGAATTCTATGATCAAAATGACTCACCCTCAGTAGAGGACAACTCTACTGAAGAGATCAGAAAAAGAAGGACTTGGTTGTCTGACCATCCTACTGATCTAATACTTGGTGATCCAAGTATTGGAGTCAAAACAAGAAGATTCCATGGTGAAAGTGCTCTTTTCTGTTGTTTCTTGTCAGAGCAAGAACCAAGTAATGTTGAGGAAGCACTTCAAGATGCCAATTGGATCACAGCCATGCAGGAAGAACTGAATCAATTCACCAGAAATGAAGTATGGGAGCTGGTGGATAGGCCTTCACATCAAGATGTTATTGGAACAAAGTGGGTGTTCAAGAACAAGAAAAATGAAAATGATGTGATTGTCAGAAACAAAGCAAGACTTGTGTCAAAAGGGTATTGCCAACATGAAGGCATTGACTATGATGAGACATTTGCACCTGTGGCAAGGCTAGAAGCAATAAGGCTCTTTCTAGCCTATGCAGCCCACAAGAGGTTCAAAGTATACCAAATGGATGTCAAGAGTGCCTTTCTGAATGGAGTCTTGAAAGAAGAAGTCTATGTGGAGCAACCACCAGGTTTTGAAGTTGGAAACCAAGTTTACAGACTCAAGAAAGCTTTATATGGACTCAAACAAGCCCCTAGGGCTTGGTATGATACACTGTCACAATTCCTCTTGGATCATGGATTCACCAAGGGAACTGTGGACAGAACTCTCTTCAGAATCTCTGAAGGAGAGGACATCTTGCTTGTCCAAATTTATGTAGATGACATAATTTTTGGATCCCCAAATGAGAAGCTGTGTGAAAAATTCTCCAAACTCATGCAAAGCAAGTTTGAAATGTCCATGATGGGGTTGATGAACTTCTTTTTGGGTCTACAAGTCAAGCAATCTAAAGAAGGAATCTTCATCAACCAAGCTAAGTACACCAGAGAAATGATCAAAAAGTTTGGGTGTACAACTAACAAGCCAGTAAGGATCCCAATGAACACAAATTGGAAGATGGATCCTGATGAGAGTGGTATTCCAACCAACTCTACTGAGTATAGAGGAATAATTGGTTCACTCCCCTATCTCACTGCCAGCAGACCTGATATCACCTTTGCAGTAGGTGTTTGTGCAAGATTTCAAGCAAATCCTAAGAAAAGCCACCTTGAGGCTGCAAAGAGGATTTTGAGGTACCTCAAAGGCACTGAGAATCTAGGCCTTTGGTACCCTGCTGATGACAATATTGAGCTAACTGGCTACTCAGATGCTGATTATGGAGGATGTAGGATTGACAGAAAGTCCACTTCAGGGACTTGTCAATTCTTGGGCAACAAGCTTATTTCATGGTTCTCCAAGAAGCAGAACACAGTGGCCACTTCCACCACTGAAGCTGAATATGTTGCTGCTGGAAGTTGTTGTGCTCAAATTCTTTGGCTAAGACAACAACTAAGAGACTACAAAGTCAACTCTACTGAAGTGCCAATTTTCTGTGATAACAATAGTGCCATTGCTATATCACAAAATCCTGTCTTGCACACAAGATGCAAACATGTGGACATCAAGCACCACTTCATTAGAGATCATGTGGAGAAGAAGGATATCAAGCTAGTGAAAATTCACACAGACCATCAAAAAGCTGATATATTAACCAACACTACAGAAAATCACACATTACATGACGAAATTTTTTCGTGACGACACAAATTTCGTTACAATTTGTTACTTAAATGTGACAAATTTAATTTTCGTCACTTAATAACTATAATTCATGACAAAATTTTATATCATTACCAATAATAATTCTATTTGTGACAAAATTTTATTTTGTCGCCAATTATAACTTTTTTCGTCACTAATTTGAAAATATCATGACGACATTAAGAAATTTGTCACCAAAAGCATCAGTGACGAAATATATATTAATTTGTGACGATATTCAACGTCATGAAATATAATATTGTCATGACGATGCTATATTTTGTCATTATTTATTTGAAATAACTAGTGACACAATTATTTCGTCACAACATTCATTGGCGACAACATTTATTGTAATTTATGACGATCATGTTCGTCATATAATATAATATTCTCATGACGATTTTATGTTTCATCATTAATTGTTCAAAATAATTAATGACACATTTTTTCGTCACCAATATTTGTATATAATGACAATTAATATTACTCCCTCTGTCCACCAAAAGTGTGCTCACTTTTTTTTATATGTGCTTTTAAAAAAATCATATTTTAATTATAAAGAATATATTTAATATAATGAGTAGAAAATATATTTGGTAGATACTCAATCTTGTTAGTAAAGTAGAAAAAATATTCAAAAGTTAACTATTTAAATAGAATAAGCACGTTTTTGTGGACCTCAAAAAAAGAAATGAGCACACTTTTGGTGGACGGAGGGAGTATTTGTCACAATATTATTTGGCGACAACATTCATTGTAATTTGTGACGATCATATTTGTCATATAATATATAATATTTTAATGACAATTTTATGTTTCATCATCAATTGTTCAAAATAATTAGTGACATTCTTTCATTGTCAATATTTATATGTAATGATGATTAATAATCATTTGTCACTATTCACAAAATACTTTTCATAATGAGTATTAGTTAAAAAAAAATTATGGTTACAAAAACCTTTGTTTATATATTGTCACTATTAAAATGATTTGTGCATTATAAATTCTTAATTTTATTTGTGCAATATATAAAATTTATGGAACTTATAACAAAAAATTTATGGTTACAAAAACCTTTAGTAAGTTCCACACATGCATCATTTCTATCTTCCTCAAACAAAATGGTTACTCTTTCTTTAAATTGAAAGAACGGGTTTATGTACTTATGACGAAAACACAATTGAGTGAAAAGTTAATGACAATTTTTTTAACAAGCTTTTATTTCACTGCTTAGGCTATTAATCAAATTGAACATATAACAATATTCAAAGCTTAAAAATAGACAACGACTCCTGAAATGTATTCACCAAGGAAGAAAATCGGATTTGATGGTCAAGCACATCATCCATAATTTAAAATATTAATCATTTTATTTCACTGCTTAGGCTATTTATTTTTATTTCCTTAGAGAAAATAATTAAATGTGAGGCCACCAATCAATTTCTAGAAAAAAACTTCTTCCATTTATTTTATATTAACAACACAACACTTTAACAGCAGTACGTACAACACTTGTATATTAACTTATTATTTTCAATCTAAATATTAACTACATCTAAGAAGACTAAGATGCTCAATCTAAATAATGATTTGGCCTATCAGCATATAAAATAAATAGTACAAACTTCAAAAGACTTGGTGCTTTTCTTGTAAAACAGATCATGATCTTACAAAGAAAGCTACAAAACAGGGCATTAACCAAATCCCATTGAAACACTGTCCTCCCATCGACTCCATTGCTCCTCTCAAGTCTCATTTCTCAATTAAAATTGCAACCCTCCACCAAAACAAATACTCCCTCTGTCCCACAATTGTTTGCACTCTTTCCTTATTCGTCCGTCCCACAATTGTTTGCACTTCCTAAAAAGGAAACTTTTTCATAAACTCCACCCCCACAAAATTCACATATTTACACAAAATGCCATTACTTTTACACTTATTTCAACCACTCTCTTTACTTTATTCATATAAGTTTACAAAATTACCCCTCAACACTCCACTCATTACACCTTTTTCTTAATAAGTGTGCCCATAAAGTGGTGCAAACACTTCCGGGACGGAGGGAGTATGATATAAACAATTAATCATATCTAACATAAAACTCCAGCTAAGTTGCAACGCTGCAACACATGCATCCATTTGTTCACAATTCATCTATGTTGTGTATATACTAGTATTGCATAATCTCAAATCCCATCAAACTAATGACTTCTTAAAATACCTATAAATTACAAGAATCTAGCTATGATTTTGGTACATTTTCCCCTTATTGTAGAGCATGATGCTCATAGAGACAAAAACAAAAATATCAACAAACAAGCCTAGTCCATCTTACTAGACAATTATGCAAATGATACATACACTAGCATAACCAGGGCATATATCTTGAGCTATTTTGATAAATATAGCAATGGATCCAATTAATGACTACAGGAGGCCAAAACCAGAATAGAAAATTCCAACTGATCCAACCAAGAAATTCAATATATAAACAAGAGTTAGATTATTTGTTGGGGTAAAAATAACATGAATCACCTGCGCCTGCGATAATGGAGAGTACGTGTCCAGTAGTTAATTTTTTTTCTCCTTCAAGTCGATGCGGGTGGCGGCAAACTGTGACGCCTCGTCCCTAGTGGAGCTGCTAAGTTGCCAAACACGAAAAGGGTCCCACCTGTCGAGTAAGAATGGGTCGAAGACACTGCTTCGTTGACCAAAAACGCCCAGAATTAGCGTCGTTGATTAATAAAGCTTTGAATCTGATGAGAATTAGCGTCAATGGTTTTAATGGAGAAGGGGGGATGAGAATTTGCAATTTCTTGGTTAACTCAAATTGCCAATGGGAAAACTGAATGATAATTCGGGAGGAACTCCGTTTGAGTAGCATGCGGTTAATATTATGAATTTAGGGCTTATGGAGAATTTTTTTAAGTAGCGTAAGGTTATGAATTTAGGATTCCCTCCAAACATTCCCGCTTTTCTGAATTTGTTTTTGGCACAACCGCGCCATTCTAATTTACACACACATATTCGCGCCATTCAAAATTACACTCACACTCGGCCCATTCTAATTTACACTGGTGTTTTCAAAAACAACTAAGGTAATCAATTTAGGATTTTGAAGAGAGATTGGTTATATAATTAAATACAAATTAAATATATTTCACTTGAATTTTGAGTTTATTATCTACCAAATTAGAATTAAATTATACTTGTAGCTCAATTGTATCAGTTGCACTATGCAATTAAGTGCACACAAATGTAACTCAATTAATTAATAAATAAGAGGAAAGTTTATGGGGGTAATTGTGGTCAAATTCTAATTGAATAGTATAAATTGTAATAATATTGAAATAAAAAAATTAAAAAAATAAAATAAGAAGCTAGTGATCAATGTGCATATGCTTTTTTTTTTTTTTTGACAGGAATGTGCATATGTTTTAGAAAGAAATAAAAAAGAAAAATTAGAAGGCATTTAGGTGTAGAGATTAGGAAAATTATCTTGTTATTTTTTATTTTATTTTTATAAGCAAGATCAACTCACTAAAAATTTAAACACAATGGATTCATCGATCTTGACAAGTTACTATAAGCTCGTCACTCGATCAGCCGGTACTCAAAGTTGAGCATACAATTGTCAAATTAAGTCCGCTCACAAAAACTCAATTGACGTCATATGTCTACTCGTATTGCTCCAAATTATTGGCAACTTGTGTTGGATCTATAAGCAAATATTAGTCACTTTACAACCAAAGCTAGTCACTTTCCTAGCTTTTGTTTATTTAAACTATTACTCTCTCTGTCCAATTTTATTATGCACACTTCTTCGAACACAAATTTTTTAATATTGATTAGCTTATGTATAAAGTAGATAAGTTGATTGTATGATGAGATGTTGTGGGGTCCATTTATAGATAAAATTATTGTTTATGAATAAAGTCAATGACAAATTAAGTAAATAAGTGATGATTAAAGGGTGAAGATAAAGTAGTGTGAATAGTAAATTTTCCAAATATGAAATGTGAATAATAAATTTGAACATCCCGAATGCAAAAATGAGAATTATAAAATTGGACGGAGAGGGTATATCCTGATAGGACATGTTAGTCACTTCCAAAGCGTTTGTCACCTCATGTTAGTAACTTTCATCGGTAGAGGTTGACCACTTTTCCTTTCAAGTTGAACAACCATTACATGTTAAACATATTTTGTTTGATTCACCACCTCTCCCAATTTGGACGTCTATGTAACTTCTAATCTTCTATTGATTTATTGTACCTAGTATTATTAAACGAATCGAGCTGCTCGTAAGTTCGACTCGATTCGATAAGGCTCGAGTTCAAAGATATTTAATTTAATTACTAACGAGTCGACTCAAGCTCGATATTTATTTTTTAAAATCCCATTAGACTCGTTAGCTCGGCTCGACGGGCTTGTTAGACTCGTTAACGAGTCAAATTAGACTCTTTTTCTAGTTCGTCAATGTTATCGAGCCGAGCTCGGCTCGATAAGAGCTTGAGTCAAACTTGAACTTTAAGTACTCAATTCAGGTGGACTTGAATAACAACTCTACCTAATTATACAATAATATTAATCACATTTGATATTTATTAGATGTAAGTATAAGATTTAAAATCATTAAAAAGTATTACTCTACTATACATCTTTGTATTATATATTAAAGGACATGTACATTGAAAATAATATCACGCATTTAACCATCATTATTCAACTAATCGGTGTCAATCATTAAAACATAATTAATTTTTTTAAAATCAAACATAATTAAAATTTTAAATCTACCTAACAAAGTTATTTTACTTGAAATAACATAATTTAATTCCATACATGTAAAAATAAATATATATGTCCAAATTAAATAAAAAATAATTATATATATAGATATATATAATATTTTAAAGAACAACCATTTATGTTTATTAAATGAAATTTAGAGCCAAAAATTTTATAGCGGTCCTTTCAAAACCTTGAAAAGAAATTTTAAATTTTAGTTTATGAAAATCCCAACAAAATGGCGGTCTTTCAAATTATTCAAAATAAAATTTTAAATTTAATTTAGGAAATTCCCAACAAAAAGATTTCGATTAAGGAAAAAATGATCAATTTCCGGATCGTCAACCATAGACACAGTATATCAAAATAACTCCCGGCCCTTATTCATCTCATCGTCGTCGTGTGGATTGATCAACTGTGCCGGTAATTCACTTGTTTTTTTGTTCTTTTTCATAAATTGAATATTTCAATTCGAGTTACTTATGATCAACTGTGCCGGTAAATTGTAATATCATGATAATTAGTCAATACTTCTACAAAGGGTCATACCTTTGCTTTCACGAAGGATTTTCAGTTGAATTTGCAAGAGAAAGTATCTTCAGGGTTTTAAGGAGACTTTGACTGAAATAATTAAATAAGGTATGTCTTTGCTCTGTTCTTTCAAGGAGATTTCTTCTAATTTCAGATTAATTAATAAAATGATTTTTCAGCCGATTTTAGAATTCATTGTTGAATTTTGAGTTGTTTGAATTTATTGTTTAGTTGTTTGATCAAAATTTTTCAGCCGATTTTAGAATTCATTGTTGAATTTTGAGTTGTTTGAATTTATTGTTTAGTTGTTTGATCAAAATTTGATTCTGGATTTTCAATTCGGAATAATCTATGTTAGTTTCTACTATAAGAGTTCTACTTTAAAATTATAGTTATGGAAATCCAAAGTTCTTCTCGAGCAGGGCTTTTTTTTTGGTTGGATCTATATGAATTTTCTGTTCTGGTTTTGGCCTCCTTTAGTCATTGGATCCATTTCTATATTTATTGGAATAGCTCAAGATATATGCCCTGGTGCTAGTAAGTTGTGTTTATCTTGTTTGTTGATGTTTTGGTTTTGCATCTATGAGCATCATGCTCTACAATAAGGGGAAAATGTACCAAAATCATAACTAGATTCTTGTAATTTTAAGAAGTCATTGGTTTGATGGGATTTGAGATTAAGCAATACTAATATATATACACACAACATAGATGAATTGTGAACAAATGGATGCATGTGTTGCAGCGTTGCAACTTAGCTGGAGTTTTATGTTAGATATGATTAATTGTTTATATCATATTTGTTTTGGTGGAGGGTTGCAATTTTAATTGAGACTTGAGAGGACCAATGGAGTTGATGAGAGGACAGTGTTTCAATGGGATTTGGTTAATGCTCTATTTTTTTTTAGCTTTCTTTGTAGGATCGCGATCTGTTTTGCAACCTCAAAAAGTAAAAGAAAAACACTAAGTCAGTTAGTTTGGTTTAGGGATCACGATTTGTTTGGTCTAACTATTTTATAGTCGTTGTGATAGTTTTATGGCAAAAACTTGTGTGAGACCGTCTCATGGATCTTTTTCTGTGAGACGGATATATTTCAAAATTTTGGGTAGGATAACCAATATTTTTTTCCAGATTTTTGGTTTGTAAAAAAAGAGATAATGTTTAAGTAAAAAGTGATAATATTTTTAATAAAAGTGATAATATTTTTAATAAAAGTGACTGTCACTTTTTTCTTAAACACTATCACTTTTTACTTAAACATTATCACTTTTTATATGAGGACCCGTCTCACAAATCTCATTGTGTGAGACGGTCTCACACAAGACTAGCCCTTGTTTTATTTATATAGTTTGATGCATGTGATCTTTCAGAATGTGAATTTATCTAGATCTTTTGAAGTTTGTACTATTTATCTTAGATGCTGATAGGTCATATCATTATTTAGCTTTGAGCATCTTATTCTTCTTAGATGTTGTTAAATAACTTAAATTTAATATTGAAAATAATAAGGTAATATACTAATGTTGAAGTATTGTTAATTCTTAGATGCTGTTATACAGAGACAAAATTTAATATATTTTTTAGTGTTAACACTTCCTTCAGTTTGAAACTTTATAATAGACAAAAAATAACAAACCCTCTTTCTACAACATAATTGTGAAAAAATGTTTGATAATTTTGCATTTGAAAATTTCAGGATTTTCTTTTTTTTTAAAATTGCAACAAAAGGATATTATTAATACAACTCATTTATTCATGAGTATGTCTATCAGCTTAATTAAAAAATTTGGTGCTTCACTTACTCTCAAATTATTTTATTTTGTGCTCTTGCAGCATAGAAGTTAGGTGAATCGAAGCAACATGAAAAAACTCTGATGCAAATATATCTAGAAGATGCAAATATATATCTAGAAGAAAGGCTTTTACAATTCTCAACCATGAAATTGTGAGTACACTATAACATTCTTAAATTTTTTATTTTTTTTTTTGCTATATTTTTCAGTTTTGATGAAATGTTCCTGATTTTTTTTCGTGAGTTAGCTGAAATGTTTTGGGTATGTATTATGAATATATTGTATATGTTGGTAGGTACGTATATACTCCGTATATTGTAATTTGTAATATTGGAGTCATGGTTTAATCGTACGGATGTTGCTTGTATGTAATATTTGACCAAACATCATAACTACATGTTTCACTAGTTGAATGACAAGCTCTATGTGATTTCATGAACATCTAGCATCATAACTGAGTGATCTTTTTTTTTTTTTTCGTCTATATTTGCGTAGAATAATGTTATATGACAGAGTAGGAAATACTTTCTTATTTTATAATCATTTGCAGGACCTAGAGACCTATTGTAAAGGATGCAAGTTCAAAATATGCTAACAAGGTGTGGATTATCGTGCGTTAAAGTAGAAGCACAAGACTACATACGATGTATAGCACGGATAAACGACTTAGAAGGGCTTCTTTTTTCTTTATTTTTTCTATTTTTTTTTTTAATTTATAACTCGAATAAGTTTGTTCATTTTGACTTTTAGTACAATTTGTTCATTAAATTTATTATCTTATTATACAAATTTAATTTATTAGCCTATGTAAATATTTATTTATTGTAATTTAGTAATTGAATTAATTTATCATGATAATTTTTTAGTTAATTATAAATTTATTTGTTTAATATAGGTGTATTATCAAAACATTTTTTGTGACAATTCTCAACTTCATCATTGAACAAAATTTTACTATGAAAAAGATATTTCGTCACCATTTTTACATTTTTTAACTACACGGAACATTCTGTCACTAAAGTGATATTATTGATGACAAAATGTGTAGTCGTTTTAGCTATATGTATAATGACGATAAAATTTTAGTCATATTAGTGAAGTTCTTTTATGACGAAAAAATTGATATATGACAAAAAGATTTCGTCACTGTACCAAAACCTTTTGTGATGATTATCATCTTCGTCACTAAATAACATAATATAGGGACAAAAATAATTTGTCACAATTTCCACATAATTTGTGATAGTACAATATTTTGTCACTAAATCATACTCTTTAGTGACGAGTGTTGTCGTCATTATATAGACACATATAACAACGAACAATATGTTGTCACGAAAGAACAATTTTTTCGTGACGAAATTATACAAAATACGACGAATAGTTATTCTAATTGTGAAAAAAAATGACGTCACCAAAATTTGATATTGTTAGTAATATACGGACAATCGTCACAAAATGTAATTTTTTTAGTGACGATAAGTGAAATCGTGGTGTAAAATTTAACCTTCAGTGACGAAATATCATAATAAGTGACAAAATTTTGATGTCAAATGTGACGATATATATGTCACAATAGATGAAATGAAATAGTAACGATGACCTTTATCGTCATTAAATGATAACTTTTGGTGACGAATTCAAATATTGTCACATTGGTCTTTTGTGACGCACATATGGTGACGTTATTTGCGACAATATTTTTTGTCACCAAACATCTTTTGTGACGAAAAATGATGTTTTTATGACGAATTTTTTCGTCGCGATTTCTCAAATTTCTTGTAGTGCAAGCCACTTGCAGAGGCAAGATTTCTGGAGCTATCAGCAGAGTTGGGATTACTTGATCCAGGGAAGTTGGACAAATAAGTCCAAAGAAGCTCATTGATTAAGGGGGAAACAAACTCAAACTTCAGCAGACTTGGTCAAGTCTACTGAAATTCAGAAACATGATCTTACCTCTTCAGGACACTTGTCTCTTGAAATTCAGGACACTTGTCCACAGTTCTTCAGGACACTTGTCCATGTAGGGTCAGATAAGTTGTCCTAGCTATCAAACCAAATCTTGGTATGATAAGCACCTATTTTTGGTGATCAATACCTATCTCGAAATCTGTCCCTTGAAATACAGTTTTCACCTTTCTGGGATTTAATTTGTCTCCCACCCAAAATGTCACTTTCCATGCATTAAATGCCAAGATTTAACTCTTGTTTGCATTAAACTTTTTGGGACATGATCTATCTCGAAATATTCCCAGCCTTAAACAAACATTAAAAACCACCCACGTTTTGAATAAAACAGTTATTTCACTGTTACATTGGTTTTTGACCATTGGATCAAAAATGGACAACTCCCCTGAAATCAATCCTAGCCGTCCATTTTGGATTTCCATTTTTGTTCACCTTTGAATTGTCTCAAGACCTTACCAACTCATTGACAAACATTCTTTTTAGAATATTCACAAGTCTTAAGATACCCACAAACACTTCTTCCCCAAGTATTCGAAACCCTAACTCAAAAGTTCTTCAAACTCTCTCATTCTTCATCAAACTTTTCTCTGCAACTTTCAATGGCCCCCAAGGTTAGACCTGAGATGCTTGTTGATTTCTCCAACAAGGATCTAGACCTAGATTTTGCCTATCTTAGCAACAAAAACAATCTTCACTTTGAGCCCATAATTTCCTTTGAAAGTGAAGATCCTGAGATAACTCCAACCCTAAGGTGGTTGAGAAGGGCTGGTCTCCAAAAGTTCTTGGAAGAAAGACCAAGCTCTTGCTTGGAGAGTTACATGGCAGAATTCTTTGCCTTTCTAAAGTGGAGAGGCAACCCTGAAGATGGAGAAGTATTAACCTGGTTAGCTTACACTGCAGAAGGAGAGGAGGAGGAGAGATTCCACAGAGTGAAATTCTCCTCAGAGGATCTGGAAGGAGCCTTTGGATTGCCTTATGAGGGAAGGAATCCAGAAGTCTATGGTACTGGACATGAAGAGGAAATAGCCCAAGAATGGTTATTAGTTCCAGGCCCTCTCTCCTCAACTCAAAACAAGAAAACTCTCAAGCCAGAGTTCCTCAATCTTTTTGAGGTAGTTGCTAAGAGCCTCCTAAGCAACACTGGAAGCTTAGAGCAGGTCAGCCATCCAAGGATCAGAATCATGGCTGCCATTATTGATGCCAGTGATAAGGGCATCAAGTTTGATTGGAGGACCTTCATCATGTCTGAAATGATGAAGGAGAAGGCTAAATTCAAGGTGAAAACCCACAATAAGGTGGTGCTAGAAGGGAAAATCAAGTATTGCACCAGGGCAAGCTTGTTGATTGAGAGGTTTTCCCACTATTCCCAGATGCAGACCTTTGCAAAGCCCCTCCCAGCCCAAAAGATCCTATTCAGAAAGCTCAGCAAGAAAACTGAGAAAAGAAGGATGTTACTGGCCAAGCCTGCTGAAGAACAGGAGGAAGAGAAGCCTAAAATGAAAAAGAGAACAAAGGCCAGGGCTGTCAAAACAAGAAAGATGTCTCAATTGTCTTCAAAAGAAGCCTCAGGAGCATCAGCTGAAGTTGATGCAGTGGCAGAAGAGGGAGTGAGTGTGCCTTCTGACCACTCAGAAGAGTTGAGGAGGAAGTACAATGAGACTAGGCAAAAGAAGAAGGGTGATAAGAGAATCAGGGAAGTTGTCCCTGAGAAGGAAGGAAGTGGAAGTAGCAGGGCCAGCAAGAGAAGGGCCAAACCTACTGAGAAGGTGTTGGAGTTTCAAGAAGAAAGGTCTCTTCAATTGGCTCTAAGGGAGAGCAGAGCTGAAAGCAGGGCCAAATCCATGTCAAGGACTAATTCATCTGGTTCTGGAACTCCAGAATCCAAAGTCCCTGAAGGTCAACTCATAGAGGCCAACCTCCCTGAAATTCAGTATCTTGAGCCCAACTCCCCTGAAACCCATGTCACCCCTTCCAACCAACCCATTACCCCTGTAAATCTCACTAAGAGGTATTCTCCTGAAGGGAATGAACAAAGAAGTGGCATAGATGTGCTTGCTGATTTAGCAGTAGATGAGACAAGACTCCTGTCTCCCCTTGACTCATCCATGCTCAACTATTCAAAGCTCTTGGAGCATGCACTTCATGAGCCAACCCCCCTAAGTAAAGCCCCTTCAGACCCATTGCTCTCAAAAGCAACTAAAGATCCTTCTACTGCACCCAACCCTTCTGAGACCATTATCCCTGAAATCAATTTGCCTGAAGCCATATTAGGAGAACCCAGAGCCAACTCTCCTATAACCAAAAGTCCCCATTTAAGTGGAGATGAGGAGGAGTATACTTATGAAAGTATGCTCAGAGGAGGAGCCAAGGCTACTGTGGACAGTTTGTATCCACAACTTGCTGAATTTCCAAGAATTCAGAAGGCCTTTCATGATTTGAGGATGCTTGTTGATGTGAAAGACAAATCTATGATGGAGATATCACAAGTCATCCAAGATAAGGGTGCAAACTGGTGGCAAATAGAGGAGAACAGATTGCTACACTTTGCTGGAGTTTCAAAGACAAGATTCCTCATTGATGAGGAGATTTTTGCAAAGCTGGTGGCTGATAAGATTGAGGAGGAGAAAGAGAGAAAAGCCAAGGGAATCAAACACCCTGACAGTGGCTCTAATGATGATGATTCCCCTGATGATCCCTCAAACCCTTTAAATCCCAACCCTCCTGAAACCCATCAAGACAACCTCCCTGAACCCCTTCAACCCAAGTCTTCTGTAGCAGATAGACTTTCCAATCCCAACCCTCCTGAGAAGGAGTTGAAAAGGAAAGTAGTGTTGAAAAATCAGAGGGAGTTGAGGATGAAAGAGAGGTAGTCATCACTAAGATAGTGAGTGTACCACCAAATGAGGGTGGAATAAGTGAGGAAGGACATGTTATTCTTGAAGTCAAATCTGAACTTCATGAATCCCTTGATGAGAGGAGGCCTGATTCCTTGAGTGAGAACATCAATTATGAAGGGAGAAAAGAACAAGTTGAAAATGAGAGGAAGACTGCTGATGTATCAGAGTCTTATGCAAAAGAAATTGAGGGTGATGAGTGCTTATTTCCTAACCTGTTTGACTTGTCTGATGTTGCAGGTATCTCTCTTGATCAAATTTTTGCAGATGAGTTCCTCACAGATGCACCTATCCAAGTAGACACAGGCTCAGCTCAGGCCTTACTTGGAATGCAATCAGAGAAGTTGGACTCCTTGGCTCATCAAGTCCAATCTGCTCATGCTGAAACTTCAGGAGCATTGAATGAGCAAGGAAGGACTCTAGCATCTGTAGAAATGAGGCTCACTGGTTCTGAAGATGTTGTGCTACCAACTCTTGAGGCAAGAATCAGTGGTGTGGAATCTGGTCTCCAAACCATCTCCACTGAAGTTCAAAGTGCAAAATCAACCATGGAAGCCATCTCAGAGGAGGTCAAGAAAGAACAAAAGCTGCTGAGAGACAATCACAATGCTAATGTCAAAGCTCTCAGGCTAACTGTCAAACAAGCAATTGGAAAGAAGACTGCACTGCAAAAGAGAAGAGCTGAAGAGCAAAGGCTAGCTATGGTCAAAGCTGCCTCAGAAATTTTTTCCCAAGATGTGCTGGCCAACATTGCTGAAGGTGCAGTGGCCAACCTCACTGAGCTTCTGAAAGCTAAATTGGATGCATCTCTCAAAGCAACCTTGGAGGAGGTTGTCCAACAAAAAATGAAGCCTGTTCTAGCTTTTCTTAGCTTGAGCAATGATAAAATGCAAGATATACATGATGAAAATGTGTATTTGTTGGAAGAGATGAAGTCCCTAAACCAGGCCCAATCCCTGATGGCCTCAACAATGAGTGACCTCAAGCCCCAGTGTTTTGATGCTGCCAAAAAGGGGGAAAGGGAAAGAGCAAGGGCAAAAGGTGCCTTAGTAATTGGGAGTCCAGTGAAAGGGAAGGACAAAGTCCCTGAAGGAAAGGGAAAAGAGCCTGAAATGCTGAACTTGGAAGATTTAGATGAAGAGGAGCAGTTAGCATTGGCATTGAAAAATTCAATGGCCTCAGCTCAAGAGGAAAGAGTAAGGCTACAACAAAGACCAGGTGGTGAAGTGTCAGGTTTGGACAAAGATGCTGAAGGTGTCCAAACCAGAGGAAAGATCAAGAAGGCCCAAGGAAAGAAGAGACAAATTGAGAAACTCACTGACTTTCCTAGCAGCCTTGATCTTCCACCTGAATTCAGAATTGATGAAGATGAGCCTACATCAAAGAAAACCAAAGCTGCTGAAAAGGACAAATCTTCTGAATCTGGCAAAACTGCTGAAGATACCAAGTCCACTGAAGACATTGAAGAAATATATGCTGAAGGATTTGGACCTGAACCCAAGAAGAAGACAACTGTTCTAGCCCATGATCCATCAAAGCTGTTTCATGAAGGGTATGGCAAAGACCCTGAAACACAACAGAAACTGGCCATGATGAGGGCCCATGAGAAAATGGATCTGATGGAAGAAGCCAACAGAGCAAGAGATGAAAGGAGAGCAAACTTTCAGAAACCAAGAAGGAGAAGAGCAACTTACAGCAAGATGAAGCCTCAGCTTCTAATCCCAATGGACACCAAATATCCACACTTGGATAAATGGGTGCCAATTCAACTGAATGACACATGGGAAGAAGCCAAAATGGAGTTTGTCTATGACTATTATGTCATTGACAGATGGAATGGAGGAGATGCAAACTCTGCCTTCACTGAGTTCATGCTAGAATACTACAGAGAGTTGTATCAACAACTACTTGCAGCTGCTGACATTGCAAGATTTGAACTCACAGCTCCCAAGCCAATCATATACATGCCTCCAAAGCTTGAAGGATGGATTGACCAAGCAAGAATTCTGAGGGAATTCACTGAGATCCTTAAGCTGAACAAGATGGTTCTTGGACCTAAGGGAACCAACCAAGAAGCCATGGCACTAAAAAGAAGAGTGTGGGCATAGTATGGAATGCTGCCACCTCCTGAGGATGATCTTTGAAATGGCTAAGTCTTCTGACCTTACTTGATTGATCAACTATGCTGAAATATGATCAAGATTGCTGATATGGTGTGCTAATCTGTTTGCTCTGATCTGTTATGGATTGCTCTGATACAAGCTCTGTGCTCTGATGCTGAAAATATTATTTTTGTCTTGAATTATTAGAATGAAATGCTCTGATGTATTTAAGTGTTATTGATTCATGCTCTGATATGTTAATTTCAACTATCAACATGCTTGTAATGATCTTTGAATGAATGATAGTTGAACTTATTTTGAATCAAGAAACACAAATCTCTCTATGCCTATCTTAAAACCTACTTGCAACAGAAACAGTGAATACACTAATACATTATTTTTCAGGAATATTGACCTTAGTCATGTCTTCTGAAGATACATGTAATAGGTGTAGACAAGTCACTTTTGCTTAGATAGTATAGGTTTTGGCATCATCAAAAAGGGGGAAATTGTTGGGAATAAAATGAGATATGTTTTGATCTAATACCAAAACCCCCTGAGACATGCCTAAGTCAATATAAATATGTTCTAAGAATGTTAGAACATATAGATTATAGGCTAGATGAGAAGCTGAAATGTTAGGTAGCTCTTAGACAATTAGATGCACAATTTGAGGGGGAACCTATGCTTTGAAAATGATCAAGATCAAGTCCCCTCAAGGCTCAAATTCTGGAACAATCACTTAAGAGCAAGGACACCCTATGAAATCTAAGATGCTCTTATCAGGAGAGTTGTCCAGAGAAGATGCTCTTATGCAAGAACAAGATTGTAAAGCTCAAAAGGACAAGTCCAATGAAGATGCTCTGATCAGGAGAGTTGTCCAGAGAAAATATTCATAAGCTCTGATCAGGAGAGTTGTCCAGAGAAAATATTCATAAGCTCTGATCAGGAGAGTTGTCCAAAGAAGCTAGCCATATGCAAGAACAAGCTTACCTAGCTCAAAAGGACAAGACTACTCAAAGGTTTTTATCAGGAGAGTTGTCCAGAGAAGTCAACTCTATGCATAAAGTGCTCTGATGCAAAAAGATTAAATATACTGATCAGGAGAGTTGTTCAGAGGAGTTGTCTCAGCTAAATTGATCAAGATCAAGTGCTCTGAAAGCCTGAGATCAACTATGCTGAAGAGTTTGAGACAATCAGTCCCTAAAGGTCCTCAAAGAAATAAGCTAAGACCATACTCAAGAGAAATAAAGGGAAAGAGCCAAGTCATCTGAAGAAGAGCAAGCCAACCATGCTGAAAAGCAAAAATGCTGATAGTGATAAGGAGAGTTGTCCAGATGATAAGGAATGTTGTCCTATCATTGGATCAACCTTCAGAAGCCATGTCCAAGTCCTAACAAGAAGTCAAACATTGGGAAAAGTGCTACAGAATGAAGACAAAACTGTTACAGCCGTTTATTACCCAAATGAGGACATGTCACTATCAAGAATCTGTCTTCCAGTTTGAATAACTCAAGGAAGACATTTATAGCAATTTGGGGCTGCCTCTCCAACGGGCAAATCCTCCATTTTGTCTATAAATACAGAAGTGTGAAGACCATTTGAAAGCACCTCAACCTCAACCTCAACATCAACCTTGACAAGAATATCCAACTATCCTACAAGTTGACAAGTGCTCTCAAGCTTTCAAAGAGACTATCTTAGTCTTTATACACTTCTTCTAAGCTGAACCCAATTGTATATCCATTCACAAGCTTAGAGAGATATCCTATTCTTATACACTGATCTTCACTGTAAAGGATATCTCATTAGTTGGAACCTTACTTCAATCCTTACCCCTTTCAAGAGTGAAAGTGAGAAGGTTGTAGTAGTAGAAGTGGTAGGAGCTGACTGTTGAGAGAAGAACAGTTCAGTTCTGAGTTGAGAAGAGGGTACTAGGACTCTAGACATCCTAGGGATCAATTCACCAAGGAGTGGTGTTCTTGATCAAGTGCACCTTGGCACTATAAAACAAGTTAATTCCAAGAGTGAAGGAATTATCCTGTTAAATCAGGGAAAGTGGATGTAGGAGCTTGAGTCTCTGAACCACTATAAACTCTTGTGTTGATGTGCTTTACAAGTACTTACATTCATTCAACACTGCACACAAAACTGATCTTTCAAAGATACATATTCAAAGACTGTGCAAAACTGTTTTGGACAAGTTCCCTGAAGCTAAACTGGACTGTGTTGCATTGACTAAGTGATTTCAGAAATTAAAGGAGTCTAAACTTAAAGGGCCAACCACTATTCCGCATATATAACTCCCCTAGATAGTTATTCAACTAAGTACTCAATAGTACTTAGTAGTTTGATTATCTTAGAAGAGTTAATTTCCTTCAGCAGAGTTGTCCAAGACAACCTTGCTGAACTCTGGTTTGATCAAATTAGCAAAAGAATTGCATACAAGTGTATTCCCCCCCCCCATACACTTGTCATATACTCCTTTCAGGACCAACACAAGTGTATTACTTTATTGAGAAAGATGTGTTACTTTATAAATAAAACGTCATTATTGAGGGTGAATGAGATACCCACATTAAAGAAGACGAAGAACAATAATTGAAAACAAGAAAAACACAATCATGTTGAATTGTTTATCAATCCCTACAATTACAAAGACATAATTATCAACAATTAATTGAAATAAATCTGTGTGGTATTATTGTTGATTTTTTCACATTCATTAATTCATTCAAAAACACAAATAATGATTTATCCCCTCGTTTAGTGTCACTACAAGAAAACTGCAATTTAGCCGCGAAATTTTTTATTGTTAATTCTAATATTTTCGTCGCTAACAGGGATGGAATAATTTTGTTGCTATACATTAGTGGCTAACGTGTTTGTGAAAAAAAAAATTAATTTTGTCGCAAATATTATCGATGAAAATTTGAGTTTCATCGCAAAATATTAGCGACGAAAATATGAGAGTTTAATCGCAAAATACTAGCGACGAAAATATGAGTTTCATCGCAAAATATTTGCGAGAAAAATCAAACATTTGTTGCAAACACGTTAGCGATGGGTGTATAGCAACAAATCCCGCGACGCAATTATTTCATCGCTAACTCACATTAGCGACGAAAATATTAGAATTCGAGACAAAAATTTTCAAGTCTAAAGTAAAAGCTCCTTATTTCGTGGCTATTTTATTGCGATAAATATATAAATTTCATTGCAAATGTTAGCGATGAAACTCATATTTTTTGTCTCTAATATGTGGCTATGGATATCCGATTTATGAATAGTTATCTAAACTCACATCCGCACTCGACCAACCCAACCCGGCCGCACCCACATACCCCCTCCCCCATTTTATTTAAATAACTATTTATTTGGTCTTCGTGGGAATTGATCTCGGGTGTATGGGCGTCCAGCACTACTAAGCACATGAATTTAATTGTGTTTGATTATTTGGTGAAGTCTAGAAAAGTTGTTGATTGAAAGTGAGGATCGTGAGTATTGCATGAATTTTGAGCATTGGAAGGAGAAGAATCGAACCGAAATGCGTTGGGAAGGGCATGGAGCTTGAAGAAAAATTCATCCCAACAAGCGAAAGGGGAGATTTCTTTTCCTCCTTATGTCTATCTCGATTCTCCTTTTGATTGTATTTGTGGTTGTTTGAATGAATGATTTCTTGTGATTCTATATATCAATTATATCTTGCTTGGTTGATGTGAATGAGTTGATTTTGGATTATGGATGAGTATTGATAGGATGTGTGATTTTGTAACTTCCTATGTGATTGAGAGTTGATTCATGAATAAACCTACCATTTGAATGTGTGTTGTGAGAAGAACTAGACTTATGATAATGTTTGTATTCACGTCGTTGAAAACCCGGTGAGAATTGATCCTTGAACCAATCATGATTCGATTGTTTATTTGAGAGTGGATTGATCATTGTCCATAATTCTAGAACTTGCCATAAGTCTTGCTTGAAACCACAAGTGTGTGAAACAATGGGATATGATCTAGGCCATCTTTTGTTATTAATAGTCACTTAGCCAAATATTCCCGTACCAAAAAGAAGTTTCCGTTGTTAGCCAATTTGAGCCTTAAAACTTGATCTTTTGACAGCCTACAATGTTTAACCTCTTTAACTTTATAAGCCTTTGCCCCTTACTAGTGGAGGACAAGTGAAAAGTGGAAAAACATGAGTTTTGAGTGAAATGTGTGTGGGGTGTTTGAGCAAAGAGAAAAAAGAAAGAAAGGATGAGAAACAAAATAAAAGGATAAGAAAATGGGATCCTCTAGAAAAGAAAGTGAAAAGAATGAAAAATAATAAAAAAAATCAAAGAGGGGATCTTAAAAAAAAAAAAAAAACATGTGCTTAAGAGCAAAAGTGGACTCTTGAAAGAAACAAAAGAAGAAAATTCTTGAGAATGAAAAGAAAAGTGAGGAGGTGGATAGTTTGGTTTGAATGAAATGAAAAATGAAAAAAATTGTTCGTTGTCCTCCACTAGTCGAGTTACAATTTCCAAAATTCTTCCCACCGTTTCCAAAGATCCAACGTTACATCCTAATTAAAGTCCTTTTGATCCTATTGTCAAGCATGACAAAGTGGTAGAAAGATGAGATTTGTGGCAAGCTTATGGTGATTATGTGATGTGATTCAATTGATGAGTGAAAACACGACCTCAATTTACTTGTGTGGATGAGAGAAACACTTCTTGTGAGGATTGTGAATCAATTGCTTGATTTTGCTTTGTTTTAATCACATCTTGCATGAAGATGGTAGGGGAGTTCATGGTTGATAATTGTTCATTGGAAGCTCACTTGATCATATCATTGCTTTGTCATGAGATTGCTCGAATTTGTGATGAATTATGCTTCAAATATCAAGTTATTCTTGCAAGAATCGTGTAATTGTGAGTTAATTCTCGAAATTTTGATACACAAACATTCTTGCTTGATTTCTAGGTAAATGGGGTGTTTTGAATCAAATCACGAAGAATCCAGCCGTTGGATCGTGTCAATGAGTGGACCACATGAAAGAATTCGAAGAGAGGGTCGTAATGAAACAAGAATCAAGCCGATCGTTCCTACGGATCAAAAGTTATGCCCAAAGCAAAAGCAAGGACAAAGTGTCACTCGGCCGAGTGAGCCTAACTCGGCCGAGTCGGGCCAAAAACTGCAATTCTCAATTTTTTGAACACTCGATTGAGTGCTCAGACTCGGCCGAGACAGAGAGTTTCAAAATTTCTGAGCACTCGGCCGAGTGAGCCCACTCGGCCGAGTCGAGGCCCAATACGAAGGTTTCTGGAATTCAATGACCACTCGACCGAGTCACTTGTTAATAAAAGCGTTACACGCTTTTCACTTACTCCACTCGGCCGAGTGAGCCCAACTCGGCCGAGTCACTGCGCATTGTTTGTCCACTTCTGAATTTGACCTAGGGACACGTGCCAAGCTTTTTGGGAAGGGTATTTAAGCCCCAATTTTTGTTTTTTGAAAGGAGGCAGCCATTGGAACACCACTCAAGCTCCCCAAATCCAAATTTCACCATCATTTGCTCATTTTACTTAGTTTTAGCCATAGAACTTAGTAGAATTTCATAACTAGTTTATCTTTGAAGTTGTAATTTCATTTCCAAGCAAGAGTTTGAAGATTTTAAGGTTAATTTCATATTTGGAAGACAAGAGGTGATACCTTACTTTTAT